>CANPUT010000111.1:0-1200000 GCA_947578815.1 Epinotia ramella
TAACCTAACCTAACCTAACCTAACCTAACCTAACCTAACCTAACCTAACCTAACCTAACCTAACCTAACCTAACCTAACCTAACCTAACCTAACCTAACCTAACCTAACCTAACCTAACCTAACCTAACCTAACCTAACCTAACCTAACCTAACCTAACCTAACCTAACCTAACCTAACCTAACCTAACCTAACCTAACCTAACCTAACCTAACCTAACCTAACCTAACCTAACCTAACCTAACCTAACCTAACCTAACCTAACCTAACCTAACCTAACCTAACCTAACCTAACCTAACCTAACCTAACCTAACCTAACCTAACCTAACCTAACCTAACCTAACCTAACCTAACCTAACCTAACCTAACCTAACCTAACCTAACCTAACCTAACCTAACCTAACCTAACCTAACCTAACCTAACCTAACCTAACCTAACCTAACCTAACCTAACCTAACCTAACCTAACCTAACCTAACCTAACCTAACCTAACCTAACCTAACCTAACCTAACCTAACCTAACCTAACCTAACCTAACCTAACCTAACCTAACCTAACCTAACCTAACCTAACCTAACCTAACCTAACCTAACCTAACCTAACCTAACCTAACCTAACCTAACCTAACCTAACCTAACCTAACCTAACCTAACCTAACCTAACCTAACCTAACCTAACCTAACCTAACCTAACCTAACCTAACCTAACCTAACCTAACCTAACCTAACCTAACCTAACCTAACCTAACCTAACCTAACCTAACCTAACCTAACCTAACCTAACCTAACCTAACCTAACCTAACCTAACCTAACCTAACCTAACCTAACCTAACCTAACCTAACCTAACCTAACCTAACCTAACCTAACCTAACCTAACCTAACCTAACCTAACCTAACCTAACCTAACCTAACCTAACCTAACCTAACCTAACCTAACCTAACCTAACCTAACCTAACCTAACCTAACCTAACCTAACCTAACCTAACCTAACCTAACCTAACCTAACCTAACCTAACCTAACCTAACCTAACCTAACCTAACCTAACCTAACCTAACCTAACCTAACCTAACCTAACCTAACCTAACCTAACCTAACCTAACCTAACCTAACCTAACCTAACCTAACCTAACCTAACCTAACCTAACCTAACCTAACCTAACCTAACCTAACCTAACCTAACCTAACCTAACCTAACCTAACCTAACCTAACCTAACCTAACCTAACCTAACCTAACCTAACCTAACCTAACCTAACCTAACCTAACCTAACCTAACCTAACCTAACCTAACCTAACCTAACCTAACCTAACCTAACCTAACCTAACCTAACCTAACCTAACCTAACCTAACCTAACCTAACCTAACCTAACCTAACCTAACCTAACCTAACCTAACCTAACCTAACCTAACCTAACCTAACCTAACCTAACCTAACCTAACCTAACCTAACCTAACCTAACCTAACCTAACCTAACCTAACCTAACCTAACCTAACCTAACCTAACCTAACCTAACCTAACCTAACCTAACCTAACCTAACCTAACCTAACCTAACCTAACCTAACCTAACCTAACCTAACCTAACCTAACCTAACCTAACCTAACCTAACCTAACCTAACCTAACCTAACCTAACCTAACCTAACCTAACCTAACCTAACCTAACCTAACCTAACCTAACCTAACCTAACCTAACCTAACCTAACCTAACCTAACCTAACCTAACCTAACCTAACCTAACCTAACCTAACCTAACCTAACCTAACCTAACCTAACCTAACCTAACCTAACCTAACCTAACCTAACCTAACCTAACCTAACCTAACCTAACCTAACCTAACCTAACCTAACCTAACCTAACCTAACCTAACCTAACCTAACCTAACCTAACCTAACCTAACCTAACCTAACCTAACCTAACCTAACCTAACCTAACCTAACCTAACCTAACCTAACCTAACCTAACCTAACCTAACCTAACCTAACCTAACCTAACCTAACCTAACCTAACCTAACCTAACCTAACCTAACCTAACCTAACCTAACCTAACCTAACCTAACCTAACCTAACCTAACCTAACCTAACCTAACCTAACCTAACCTAACCTAACCTAACCTAACCTAACCTAACCTAACCTAACCTAACCTAACCTAACCTAACCTAACCTAACCTAACCTAACCTAACCTAACCTAACCTAACCTAACCTAACCTAACCTAACCTAACCTAACCTAACCTAACCTAACCTAACCTAACCTAACCTAACCTAACCTAACCTAACCTAACCTAACCTAACCTAACCTAACCTAACCTAACCTAACCTAACCTAACCTAACCTAACCTAACCTAACCTAACCTAACCTAACCTAACCTAACCTAACCTAACCTAACCTAACCTAACCTAACCTAACCTAACCTAACCTAACCTAACCTAACCTAACCTAACCTAACCTAACCTAACCTAACCTAACCTAACCTAACCTAACCTAACCTAACCTAACCTAACCTAACCTAACCTAACCTAACCTAACCTAACCTAACCTAACCTAACCTAACCTAACCTAACCTAACCTAACCTAACCTAACCTAACCTAACCTAACCTAACCTAACCTAACCTAACCTAACCTAACCTAACCTAACCTAACCTAACCTAACCTAACCTAACCTAACCTAACCTAACCTAACCTAACCTAACCTAACCTAACCTAACCTAACCTAACCTAACCTAACCTAACCTAACCTAACCTAACCTAACCTAACCTAACCTAACCTAACCTAACCTAACCTAACCTAACCTAACCTAACCTAACCTAACCTAACCTAACCTAACCTAACCTAACCTAACCTAACCTAACCTAACCTAACCTAACCTAACCTAACCTAACCTAACCTAACCTAACCTAACCTAACCTAACCTAACCTAACCTAACCTAACCTAACCTAACCTAACCTAACCTAACCTAACCTAACCTAACCTAACCTAACCTAACCTAACCTAACCTAACCTAACCTAACCTAACCTAACCTAACCTAACCTAACCTAACCTAACCTAACCTAACCTAACCTAACCTAACCTAACCTAACCTAACCTAACCTAACCTAACCTAACCTAACCTAACCTAACCTAACCTAACCTAACCTAACCTAACCTAACCTAACCTAACCTAACCTAACCTAACCTAACCTAACCTAACCTAACCTAACCTAACCTAACCTAACCTAACCTAACCTAACCTAACCTAACCTAACCTAACCTAACCTAACCTAACCTAACCTAACCTAACCTAACCTAACCTAACCTAACCTAACCTAACCTAACCTAACCTAACCTAACCTAACCTAACCTAACCTAACCTAACCTAACCTAACCTAACCTAACCTAACCTAACCTAACCTAACCTAACCTAACCTAACCTAACCTAACCTAACCTAACCTAACCTAACCTAACCTAACCTAACCTAACCTAACCTAACCTAACCTAACCTAACCTAACCTAACCTAACCTAACCTAACCTAACCTAACCTAACCTAACCTAACCTAACCTAACCTAACCTAACCTAACCTAACCTAACCTAACCTAACCTAACCTAACCTAACCTAACCTAACCTAACCTAACCTAACCTAACCTAACCTAACCTAACCTAACCTAACCTAACCTAACCTAACCTAACCTAACCTAACCTAACCTAACCTAACCTAACCTAACCTAACCTAACCTAACCTAACCTAACCTAACCTAACCTAACCTAACCTAACCTAACCTAACCTAACCTAACCTAACCTAACCTAACCTAACCTAACCTAACCTAACCTAACCTAACCTAACCTAACCTAACCTAACCTAACCTAACCTAACCTAACCTAACCTAACCTAACCTAACCTAACCTAACCTAACCTAACCTAACCTAACCTAACCTAACCTAACCTAACCTAACCTAACCTAACCTAACCTAACCTAACCTAACCTAACCTAACCTAACCTAACCTAACCTAACCTAACCTAACCTAACCTAACCTAACCTAACCTAACCTAACCTAACCTAACCTAACCTAACCTAACCTAACCTAACCTAACCTAACCTAACCTAACCTAACCTAACCTAACCTAACCTAACCTAACCTAACCTAACCTAACCTAACCTAACCTAACCTAACCTAACCTAACCTAACCTAACCTAACCTAACCTAACCTAACCTAACCTAACCTAACCTAACCTAACCTAACCTAACCTAACCTAACCTAACCTAACCTAACCTAACCTAACCTAACCTAACCTAACCTAACCTAACCTAACCTAACCTAACCTAACCTAACCTAACCTAACCTAACCTAACCTAACCTAACCTAACCTAACCTAACCTAACCTAACCTAACCTAACCTAACCTAACCTAACCTAACCTAACCTAACCTAACCTAACCTAACCTAACCTAACCTAACCTAACCTAACCTAACCTAACCTAACCTAACCTAACCTAACCTAACCTAACCTAACCTAACCTAACCTAACCTAACCTAACCTAACCTAACCTAACCTAACCTAACCTAACCTAACCTAACCTAACCTAACCTAACCTAACCTAACCTAACCTAACCTAACCTAACCTAACCTAACCTAACCTAACCTAACCTAACCTAACCTAACCTAACCTAACCTAACCTAACCTAACCTAACCTAACCTAACCTAACCTAACCTAACCTAACCTAACCTAACCTAACCTAACCTAACCTAACCTAACCTAACCTAACCTAACCTAACCTAACCTAACCTAACCTAACCTAACCTAACCTAACCTAACCTAACCTAACCTAACCTAACCTAACCTAACCTAACCTAACCTAACCTAACCTAACCTAACCTAACCTAACCTAACCTAACCTAACCTAACCTAACCTAACCTAACCTAACCTAACCTAACCTAACCTAACCTAACCTAACCTAACCTAACCTAACCTAACCTAACCTAACCTAACCTAACCTAACCTAACCTAACCTAACCTAACCTAACCTAACCTAACCTAACCTAACCTAACCTAACCTAACCTAACCTAACCTAACCTAACCTAACCTAACCTAACCTAACCTAACCTAACCTAACCTAACCTAACCTAACCTAACCTAACCTAACCTAACCTAACCTAACCTAACCTAACCTAACCTAACCTAACCTAACCTAACCTAACCTAACCTAACCTAACCTAACCTAACCTAACCTAACCTAACCTAACCTAACCTAACCTAACCTAACCTAACCTAACCTAACCTAACCTAACCTAACCTAACCTAACCTAACCTAACCTAACCTAACCTAACCTAACCTAACCTAACCTAACCTAACCTAACCTAACCTAACCTAACCTAACCTAACCTAACCTAACCTAACCTAACCTAACCTAACCTAACCTAACCTAACCTAACCTAACCTAACCTAACCTAACCTAACCTAACCTAACCTAACCTAACCTAACCTAACCTAACCTAACCTAACCTAACCTAACCTAACCTAACCTAACCTAACCTAACCTAACCTAACCTAACCTAACCTAACCTAACCTAACCTAACCTAACCTAACCTAACCTAACCTAACCTAACCTAACCTAACCTAACCTAACCTAACCTAACCTAACCTAACCTAACCTAACCTAACCTAACCTAACCTAACCTAACCTAACCTAACCTAACCTAACCTAACCTAACCTAACCTAACCTAACCTAACCTAACCTAACCTAACCTAACCTAACCTAACCTAACCTAACCTAACCTAACCTAACCTAACCTAACCTAACCTAACCTAACCTAACCTAACCTAACCTAACCTAACCTAACCTAACCTAACCTAACCTAACCTAACCTAACCTAACCTAACCTAACCTAACCTAACCTAACCTAACCTAACCTAACCTAACCTAACCTAACCTAACCTAACCTAACCTAACCTAACCTAACCTAACCTAACCTAACCTAACCTAACCTAACCTAACCTAACCTAACCTAACCTAACCTAACCTAACCTAACCTAACCTAACCTAACCTAACCTAACCTAACCTAACCTAACCTAACCTAACCTAACCTAACCTAACCTAACCTAACCTAACCTAACCTAACCTAACCTAACCTAACCTAACCTAACCTAACCTAACCTAACCTAACCTAACCTAACCTAACCTAACCTAACCTAACCTAACCTAACCTAACCTAACCTAACCTAACCTAACCTAACCTAACCTAACCTAACCTAACCTAACCTAACCTAACCTAACCTAACCTAACCTAACCTAACCTAACCTAACCTAACCTAACCTAACCTAACCTAACCTAACCTAACCTAACCTAACCTAACCTAACCTAACCTAACCTAACCTAACCTAACCTAACCTAACCTTCTAGATGACCTCTTAGAGCAACTCAGCGACACAGGCGCCCACTGTCAGGCCTTCGCAGACGACGTCACCTTAGTGTTCTCCGGCAGCAACTCAGACGCCGTAAAAGCACAAGCAGAACAGACCCTCCAGAAAGTGGTAGAATGGGGTTCCCAAAATAAGCTTAACTTCGCAGCTCATAAGACCGCAGCCATGGCAATAACGAGGAAGCTGAAATGGGACCCTATTCGAATCTCAATGGACGGAATCGGAGTAGAGCTCGTCGACGAAATCAAACTGTTGGGACTAACCATCGACCGCAAACTCACCTTTAACACACATGTAGCGAAAACGTGCCAAAAGGCAACGGATATCTACAGACAGCTGTCACGTGCGGCAAGGGTGTCATGGGGTCTCAACAGCGAGATAGTGAAAACCATTTACATGGCGGTGATAGAACCAATCGTCCTGTATGCAGCAAGCGCCTGGCACACAGCTGCCAGCAAGGTGATGGTGCGGAACCAGCTCGACTCAATACAGCGTGGTTTCGCCCAGAAGATCTGCAGGGCATACAGGACGGTTTCTCTAACATCGGCGTTGATCCTGTCGGGGACGCTCCCCCTGGATCTGCGCATTCACGAAGCGGCGATGCTCTACGAAGAAAAGAGGGGCTTCAGCGACGATCACGTACCACCTGGAAGGGAACTTGAGAATAGGACTGACGCTCTAGCGAGACCACACCCGTCAAAGGCCTTCGTTATTGAACACGTCTGTTTGGAGCAATTCAATCAGGACGTGGTCGATAAGTACGGCCTAGAAGGTCCTCAAATTTACACCGATGGGAGTAAAATTGAGGGCAAAACGGGAGCGGCACTCACATGGTGGGAAGGTGGGGGAGAAATCCGCCACTCAACCTTCAAACTTGCACCCTACAACACGGTGTTTCAAACCGAAATGTACGCGCTCCTCAGGGCAGTACAGATTGCGATGAAACACAAGGTGCAAAGCGTCAACATTCTCAGTGACTCCAAATCGTCGCTAGAACTCCTCAAATCACCGGACACGACACACCCCCTGGTCCAAAAGATCAAAGACCAGGTAACCGAAGCGCGGAGAAACGGGACGGACCTTAAATTCTTTTGGCTGCGAGCTCACATAGGTACGCCAGGAAATGAGAGGGCAGATGAACTGGCAAAGCAAGCAGCTTTAAAGAAAAAGACCGCGCCCGCGTACGACAGGGTGCCGATGTCATACGTCAAAAGGTCGATAAGAGAACAAACGGTCGAAAAGTGGCAGGCTCGCTACGACGCCTCCGAAACTGGAGCAGTAACCAAGAAGTTTTTTCCACGAGTGAGGGACGCGAACAGCGTAATAAAGAAACTGAAACTCTCAAACTTCTTGGTTCAAGCATTCACCGGACACGGAGGATTCGCAGCCTACCTACACCGCTTCAAAATCAAAGACGCACCCTCGTGCGTCTGCGACCCGGCCATTGACGAGGACATCTGGCACGTTGTGTGCGACTGCCCGCGCTTCGGCAGAGAAAGACTCGAGCTGGAGCAAAAGACCGGAGTCAAGGTCACTCCGGATAGCTCGAGTTGGAGAGAACTGCTGGGATCGGAAGATAATCGCGAGAACACAAAAAAGTTTGTAGAAAAAGTAGTCCGCGTAGCATGCCTAAGGAACAAATAGCCCGGCAGCCAGAACAAACACTGTTCAGGCGACCGGACTATTTGGAGAAGGAGTCACGTGACTTCAAAAGCCAACACAAACGCCGCACCAACTTCCTCTCCCCTCCCCCCCCGGAACTTAAAAGAAAATATAAGAAAATACGAGATATAAATTTCACATCACTCCCCCACACTACTAACCCCTCCCCTCACCCCTATCTATTAGCTTCACATTTTTATATATATAAACCCCCCCTATTCTTCTGAATGAAAACGTAGACCAGTGCCTCCCCTACAAACACAACCCAGCACACTGAGATAATTAATGCACACGAACAATCAAAAGTAATTTCACCCCTCCCCCTAACCCCCCTCTCTCAACTAGTCCTTTTCTGAAATAAAGTCACTATAGGAAAAGGTACCCGCCATTATTTGTTTTATTTGTTTTATTGTAATTCTCTTCTCTGCATGTAACATTTATAAAATCTGAAAGTTAAAAATGTAAACATAGCTTAAAAATTTCTGATGCACGCATCTCCCGACCCGACGGGCGTCGGTCGGACGGAAGGAGCGCTTGGCGGCAAGCGGAGCGGCCCACCGGTCGGCAACCTGCCACACGCGGACCACCCCAGCGGAAGCCTAAACGGAGGAATGATTTTCTTCTCCGGCCTTTCAGCACTGGCTGGGGTAAGGATCTACTGGGGCCCGCAGTGGTGGAGAGCCGGTCGAGGGGTCGACCCAAATGCGTGCCGTAGCGCCTGTCCGCCCGACAGACCTCCGTCACTCCCCCCCCCCCTTATTTTTAGCAGTATGTAACTACCGATGGAAGGGAAACGAAAAGAGGGCAGCGCGAGGAGACACGCGAAAAAAGTGTCCAAGGCAAAAAAGAGCAGGCCTTGCAGGGAAGCCCCCCCGTAAAGATGGTATCAACAGCCACACCAGCGGTCCAAAAAGAACTCCGACCCTCCCTTCCACCGGCGGGCAAAAGAAAGGCAGCCCATAGTGACAAGTAATGCATGCATCAGAAATCCCCACCCACCCTACGACTCATTAAATAAGATCCGGGCGACGGTCAAGCAAGGAGAAGCTGGAAACAGCATCCCCATGCTTGACCCGAGCACCCCGCAGAAACCAAACGGGAGAAAGCATGTTCTCTCCCGGCCTTGCAGCACTGGCTGAGGTAAGGATCGCGCGGGTAGTTTTAAGACCTCCTCCCAATTCCCCTTCTTCCCCCTCCGAAAATTTTCGAGTAAGCCGAGAGCGATGTAGAGAGTGATGACCGAGGTTTTTAGCCGGTAAGAGTCCGGCACTGTCTGGGTCCCCTTCCCAGTCGTCCATGAGGATTTTCCTCGGTCCGCACTCTATACATCTTTTCAAATTCTTCGTAAACAAAAGCAAGGACTCTCGTCTTTGGCCCTTCAGGTGACTCACAAAAAAAAAAAAAAAAAAAAAAAAAACCTAACCTAACCTAACCTAACCTAACCTAACCTAACCTAACCTAACCTAACCTAACCTAACCTAACCTAACCTAACCTAACCTAACCTAACCTAACCTAACCTAACCTAACCTAACCTAACCTAACCTAACCTAACCTAACCTAACCTAACCTAACCTAACCTAACCTAACCTAACCTAACCTAACCTAACCTAACCTAACCTAACCTAACCTAACCTAACCTAACCTAACCTAACCTAACCTAACCTAACCTAACCTAACCTAACCTAACCTAACCTAACCTAACCTAACCTAACCTAACCTAACCTAACCTAACCTAACCTAACCTAACCTAACCTAACCTAACCTAACCTAACCTAACCTAACCTAACCTAACCTAACCTAACCTAACCTAACCTAACCTAACCTAACCTAACCTAACCTAACCTAACCCAGGACCTTCAGCTTCGTAGGCAGCATCACTGACCACTAGGCCAACCGGTCGTCGATATTGCACGAGGAAAGTAATCAATTTCATAGCCAAATATTTTTTGGAGAGCTACCAATGTTTGTATGGGAACTACAATAATAATTAAAGAACATAAATACCCAATAAAAATAGTTAAAAAACGGACCTTGCTGGCGGCAGCACAATGCCACAAGCTAAGAAAGATGCCGTTCATCGATATTTTGTATATGATGAAGTGTCTAATACGAGCTCCTGTCAGCTATGTAATAATAAATTAAAGGTAAGCAATATAATGACTGTTTTCGGATAGGTAGGCATTTACAGCTAGCGGCGCTTAAATAGTCGCTTGACCATGAATGCGCAAGAGCGCGTGGAACCACACAAGCTGTTATTCAGATCGTGCTCATGCTACTCACCTCACCCGTAACGCCTAACGAAACTAGACCTCTACCTACGCTTAGTTACTACGAATTGAGGCGTCAAGATATATTTGTACCTTTGTATGGAGCGTTGGCCGACTGGGACGATCAGCGGCGCTACCACGAACTTCGAAAGTCGAAGTTCGTAATACATGCATCTCTGTCACTCGAGTAAGGGAGTGCGATAAAGATGGAAATACCCGAACTTCCAGTTTCGAAGTTCGTGGTAGCGCCGCTGCTCCATACAAAAGTAAAAAAAAAGTCGTTAATTTTTTTTTTCTATTTGTTTTCAGATTCTACTGTCGATTAAAACAATCAGTTTTCAGGTTTTGCGTTATTTTATTAACACGTTGTAGAAAACGGGGCTAGCACATCTTGCACCCGCGACTCAGATTGCGACTCGAGACAACGTCTCTCGTGCCTGTCAAATATGTCGCTTTCCGCAGCACAAATTGCCAGTCTTGCCACCGCGACAAAGTCAGTCACGGCGAGAACGAGTCGCGGGCAAGTCGCGGGCTTATAGCTTGAAGACTTCATCTCGCCGTTTGACGTGAAGGCGAGAGATGATTTTGTCGCGAAATAGGCAGTTGGACTGCCGCGTCACTGCCACACAAATGAACGCGCGCACAACTGCAGCGCGCGAGCTCTCTCGATTTTTCTCGCACTATCCGTCTCTCACTTATTAGACCACTTAGAACAAGAGGCATAGTGCGATAAAAATCGAGAGTATGTCGCGGCCGTCGTGTGCTGCGATTAGAGTGCGTCACGTCGGACATTTGTACGGATTTGTCAGAAAAAATCTTGAAAAGATTCCTCGCGCGCGGGTTCACCTCATCCTCATCTCATGTATTATTCATAATTTCATAAACAATATAACGATTGTGTTTGAAATTATAGAAAATACACATTGAAAACAGATTAAAATTCAATGTCAAATATTAGTTAAAATAATGTATATATACTTCAAAATTGTATGCCATAATGTTTTGTATTTTTTATTTATTTAATTAATTTATTTTCTAAAGTATATACAAGATGATAACTAACATTAACTAAATTAAATTAAAACTAAGTTAAATCTAAATAATAATAAATAGTTTAAAAAACACGCTTTTAACCTAGTCGTGGTCAAAGTTCATTACAAGACTTTTCTAACAAATCCAAACACATCTATGATACGATGTTCCATACGCTCGCTTCGCTCGCTCGGCTCGCGCGCTGTAGGGTCGCAGTTCAGCCTAACACTCCTCGCTTCGCTCGTCGTCGTACCTACACCGACCTGCCTTAGAGTCTGCCAAAAAATATTAATGCTGTGCATTAGAAGAAATTAGCATTATATCATTTGTTCATTATAGGAAATATGCATTATATTTAAAACGGTATATAATAATTTACAGTTACATTTATTTAGTGACTCATCTTCCCAAGCAATGTCAGCTGTGGGCTATTGGCGCTGGAATAATAAGGGAATAGTTTATGTTTCCTTTATCGCCAGCAAGTGCAGAGTCATGCCGGTTAAACCGTTAACAATTCCAAAGGCGGAATTACAAGCTGGAGTCTTAGCCGCAAGACTGGCTAACACAATTATAAACGAACATAAACTCATTCCTTTGCGACGTTACTTTTGGTGCGACTCCACAACAGTCATCCATTGGATACGCAACAAAAACCGTGAGTATAAGACGTTCGAGGCAAACCGCTTGGGCGAGATTGACGAGCTCACCCGTAGTTCCAACTGATAATGTTCGTCCGATTCTCAACTCTATTGCTTTCAAAATACGGAACAAGCGACCCCGGCCGTAATACTGGTCATAATCGAGGTACAGGCTATCTCGTCAGTAAATAATGACCGGTCGGGGTTATCTCCCGGGTTCGTGATACGTACATTTCCATATTTTATGCGCGGGTCATTTTTAAATATGAATTTCGCCATATTTTTCGGCCGACAGAGTGCGTTTATGTGTTTTAGGGATTTTTGTACTTCCAAAGTGGTAAAATGTGTGTCCCCCCGTGTAACTTCTAAAATAAGAAAATTTTAAAACTAGAAGTAAAAATATGATGTATTACCATGCAAACTTCCACCGAAAATTGGTTTGAACGAGATCTAGTAAGTAGTTTTTTTTATATGCTTCCAGGTCCCATTTTTTTCAAAAATCCAGTTGGATAATGGGATCCATGAGGAATTGAGGGAACTCCTCAATTATATTAGGCACGCGTGTAGTCATTTTGGTATTTTCTATTATAACTCGTGTAAATACACCCGGAAATTATAAATTTGGTGGAGTGAAATTGATGATGAAGACCTCACAACAGATAAAACAAACAAACTAAATATTCAATACATCTAGCATGACGCCTACCGCTATCGTTTTAGGAACTTTTACCCGGGACACGCGTCATGTTCGACGACACGGTTTAGAGTTCGGTGCAGGTATAGTTTTTGAGCGCTATGTACGGTTATGACAATAAACCCCCTCCTTCTTTCGCGGCGAAGTTCCTAAAGTGATGCCAAATGGGCAGCGGTGTGGACAATGTAACAATAGACACATATTTTGTTTGTATTTTGAATAACTTAAAACTAAGTGTTAATTTACTAATTTACTAAGGAGGTTACCATTTGATAACACTAGTGGGAGCATGCAATCTTCCACAGTTAACATATAGGGACAATCTGCCCTCTCGGCTATCATCTTTAGGATGGTGTTGGGACTGCCCCACACCAATTTTATTATTATTTTTTAGCTATTCTTTCGATTGGCATCATAAAAGTAGGGTGATTTTTTTTTAAATGATATATTTTACGTTATTCCTATCTCTAAAGATACTATGTTACTCAAGAAGAATTATTATTTTTTGTCCATTCTTTCGATTGGCATCATAAAAATACGGGATGATTTTGTTCACATTTAAGTCGGTTCGATTCCCAGACAAAGCAAGTAATTATTTGAAAATATTTAAATGCAGTATTATTAACTTTTAAAAATAACATAGTCTTCTTTGAGTCAAATATCCTATCTTTTACTTTCATGTCGCATAGTCTTGGGACGCCCTTTATATTTATAAAATTGACTGTACAGATTGTTCTACAATTGCACCTTCTTCAAGTAAACTGATAATCATGTTTACTAGGCTACAAATAAATTAATGTTACTCACCACTGCTATTAAAATATTGGTTTTTGATTTCACTGGCAAAAAACAACACTAAATTAGGTATTTGTTATGGCTGTTTTTGCTGACTTGCTCTCGCGCACACCACTCACCGACACGAACAAAATAAGAATTACCTACATAGGAAAAGTTAGTTTTATCTCTACATATAATAAATGTGAAAATTCGTTGAGGTTGTCAGTGAGACATAATAAGTAGAGCTTGAAGGAAATTGTATTTATACACTACATTAAAAACTTCAATAGCGCGATGCAGAACTTCACCAATTTCCACGCATTTAGAAGGTCATTAAAAAAGTTTAATGGAGTTACGGTGACCCACAGGCCAAATTTGAGAATATAAGGATAAAATAGTCTTTACTTTACGCAACAGCGCCATCTTACGACAGCCCAACGAAAAGGAGTGTTATGTTTTCTGTTTGTCTGTTTCTATCCGGGTATCATGGGAAAACTATCGAATGGATTAATATGCAACTTTCACTAAAACGTTCAATGGATCTTCGGCCACGCAATAGGCTATAAAAATTATGAAGATAAGGGTGCAAAAGGGTTAAAAAATGGGTTTTGTATGGGAACCCCTTGAATCTATGAGCTAAAGACTTGAAAATTGGCAAGCATATACTTGACTAGAAATGAAAAAGAACCCTATTCAAACTTTCAGCAAAATATAGATAAAACGTGAAAAAACACGGGATGTAAAATTGTTTATATATATTTGTAAAATGTGCAGTAAGTATAGGGGTTTACGGGGCCGAGAGACCAAATCAGCCGCCAACATTTGGCCGCCAACTTCACACTAAAATTACCCTACCAACTTAGGAAGTCCGTATGAAATCTAACCATACATCACACTAATAGGGGAACGATAAGGCGATTCAAATCAGCTTGTAGTAGAGCTTTACCTTGTTTATTTTGAGCTCCCGCCAGTCTTCTATCCTAACTAACTTAATGTAGGACCAACTTATAAATAGCGTGACGTGAATAATAATAATATCCAACTTACCAAGAAATGCCTCGGCGTATTTCTCGAAGCCCCATATTTTCAAAAGTTCACTTAATTCTTCGTTAGATGAACTAGTAAAATATGAACTTACTACAAACCATTTACTCATCACCCTCTCATGTAAGCATTTTGCATACATCATATATGATATACAACTTTGTTATTCCCCAGACGCCTCACCATTTAGAATGTTAATGTCGGAACGAGCCACCCGCTAGTTAAACAAACGTGACGAGATGGTATAATGATCCTAAATGCGAGATGATGGCACCCCATTAAGCAAGTTCAAGGTTGACTTATGTACACAAGACTTAACCAACCTAATCGGTGTATCACGGGAAGCGGTATGTTTTAAGGTTATTCATGTAGTGTACATGAATATGTTTAATTATTTAAAATTCCTACTAGGCATGTATAAGTTAGTACTTAATATCTCAAGTTCTTATTATTTGATTTATTTTGTAGAAGCTCGACATGTTTCGAAACGATTCGCGGTCCCTATTCATGATCACATGCGTTGCCGGCGCGTTTAATAATAATAATAAACTCTTTACTCTAACAGTATAAAAAAATAAAAACCGGTTAAGTGCGAGTCTGACTCGCGCACCGAGGGTTCCATACAAACTATCAATTAACTCAAGTCAAGGTAAAGTAAATGTCCCAATATTAGTTAAATTACTTATTTTACCAACACAACTGAATTCAATTTCAAACAATGAATAACTTTTATCTACGCACATATCATTAGTGCTCTTAAATGCGTTCAGAAACCGTAGGAAATTACCAGCATTATGACAACCAATTTTACTATGAGAACTTTCTTGTCTGTGGTAGTAGGTAAAATCTGTACTGTAATGTTATTACGGTACAGATTTTTGTAAGGTTATGAGTTTAAATTTGGAACAGCTGTCAAAACTCATATGGGTTTCTATTCTAGTATTCATCAATTCCTCTATCCCCCGCATGGCTGCGGAGCACACTGCGACTAAACACCAAGGTAGAACACCAAAAACTTTGGCATACTGTTGTTCCTGTCTGTTCCTACTAGGAACCTGCAGGCAGACCAGGAAGCCCCTCCCGACAATCAATCCCGGATTGTCAATGAAGCTAGCGAAATCGATGCCATATGGACTACGCATCTTACGTTGCACAAAGCGCTGCATAGACGGTTGTTTTGTCGTCCACTGTAAGTTCAAATATAAATCAACCTTCATTATCTTTTATCGAAGGACGCAACATCATTGGGACTCTGTTGCAAGAATCACGCGCGCTCCGTGACTCGCACTACTTTTGCGAAAAATAATGTGGGTTGGCAATATCCTGTTCTTTAGCCATGTCGGGATAAAAAACTAAAGTGTCAAACGAAGGCGTTGCCGATAGATGGTCAGGGTGATTGATGTAGCCGTCCCACGAGACCATGCACTGATTCGATTGAAGATCAATCACACAGGGCGGAATATTCTTGTAGTCTAATTTATATTGAAAGAAAAAAGCCAAAAGTAAGAAGGCAAAAAAATATACCTAGTGACGAAAATCCCATTCAGAATTACGAAGCTACAACCGTTTTAATATTGCTTGTTAGAGAGAGAAAACGCAAACGGTGTGTGACGTCACATTATAGGATGCTGCCGGGGCGCCGCGTGCGGGGCGAGCGCGGGTAAAAGAGAAGGGGGAGGGGCTTCCCATTCCAGCGAGGTCCACAGATATTGTAACCGAGTTGTAGCTGTAGTGCCTAATCCCAATAAAGGCGAGTTTCTCTCTTGTGTTGAAAGGTCAAAAGGTGATTACCGATCAGTCGGATGTTATCGCCGATTTAGGAAGGTAGGTGACATTTCGCGAGCATGTGCTAAGCGGAGCCGCCGCTCTTGGCTGCGCGCTCACTCGCGGCTAGGAGAGGACTGCTCGGCTGTGGCTGTTGCGTGCGAGACTGCCTTACTTTGAGTCTTCTTACGTAATCATAAGGTCTATATCTGAAAGGATTCTTTTGTCAACCATGTTAAAATAAGTAATTTCAACTGTTGAAGAGTGCAGAGTAAAACATCAGATTAAAAGTAATGAGAAAATGTAATAACGGCTTACTTAGATTTCATACAATTTATTAAGAAGTTGAATCAGTCATGGTAAGGCCCAATGTAAATGTTGCACATGTTTATTGCAGTTGTAGTGAGAATTTATTTATTTAATCGTATGGCATACATTTTGGCCTTTAATTTTGTCACTCTTTAGTACCACCCAGGGGACACGTTGAAATAGCAAACTATACAAGTGCCTTTTAAAGTTTGACTTTTGTATGTAAGTATCATGTAAAACAGGCTAAAATAATTTTATAAAAGAGAGATATTTTTATAAATGTCCTTCCGTCGTGCATCAAGGGGTTGTGGATGTCAATGAATCTGTCCAGCCGTTTTTGAGATATTGGACTTTGAAATGAAAATGTTAGGGGTTTTTCAACTATTCTAAGTTGTAGTTATTATGCACTTACAATATATGAGCTGCAAAAACTGATGAGCTTTGTAGTTGAGAAGCCAATGAAGCTGGTCAGTTGCCAGAATATGCAGACTAAGCTCCTGGGGATGGCATTATACATCTAAATGTATTTCAATGTAGATCAGCAAATATAGATTGGAAATCAATCTTGGAAACTTGTACCGTAGATGAGAAAGTATCACTTTTTAACACCGCCTTGTCTCATCTGTATGATACTCACGTTCCGGTACGCTCAATCAAGGTTAAGCACCTTCCTGCTCCCTGGCTTACCGAGGAAATTAGAGCTCTTATAGGTAGGAAGAAACTGGCTAAGTCGAGATATAAGGGGAATTCTTCTGAAAAGAATAAAGCTAAGTTCCATGCACTGCGAAATCGCTGTAGCACCGTCTGCCGCGATGCTCAGAGGCTTCCGGTACGTGGTCGCCACTCGAACACCTTTCCGGCCCAGTGGCCATCGCTTCTACGTCCAATGTGCATGTGTTCAATAAGAGGATTAAATCGGAACATTTGTTTGCACTTGACTGTACATAATAACGATCGCTGTCTGGCGTGCAGAACCGTTGGTATGCTGTCGAGTTCCTAGCGGATTAAACCGCTAATGCCGCCGTCTACGGCCATCTCCGCTTGTTCTTTGTGCATGCTTGAAATACTTGGCTCCGTTCAATCGCTGGCTCGCCAATGGATTCCCCCTTGAGCAGTATCTTTAAGCACATTCCTTATCTAAGAATAAGAATTCTTGATATTTTTTTTTTAGATTTCCTTGATAAAAACTATCTTTTGTTCTTCCTCGGGATTTAAAATTCATTTCATTATCTCCATACTAAATTTCATCTCAATCGGTTCAGCGGTTTACGAGTGAAGAGGTAACAGACAGACAGACAAACACTTTCGCATTTATGATATTAGTTTTTGGATCAGCGGTATGTGTAACGTAATAAAACTGATGAAATGGTAAAGGTCGCGGGAGTCCGCTGGTTGCGCGTGGCGCAGGACCGGTCATTGTGGTACTCTTTGGGGGAGGTCTTTGTCCAGCAGAGGACGTCTTTCGGCTGAATATAATGATGATGTTGATGAATAAAACTAGTTATAATAAAATCGAATTCAAAGGTGATAATTATGGCTTATGCCCGTGATTTGGTCAGCGTAAACTCGATTACTAACTTTCCATCCACAATTTTAGTGCTTTCGGGGTTTTATGTTTGGTATAGAACGGAAATTTGTGTTAATTCAGACTGGACTATTTGTACCTATGCCAAAATATATGCTGTACCTGTGCATGATTATGTAACAAACTATCATATTTTTAACCCCCGACGCAAAGAGAGGGGTGTTATAAGTTTAACGTCTCTGTGTATCTGTCTGTGGTAACGTAGCGCCCAAACGGATAGACCGATTTGAATGCGGTTTTTTTTGTATCATAGATAATTTTAATCCGAGTGTTCTTAGCCATGATTTATGAAAATCTGATCAGCCGTTTGAAGATCATCAGCTCTTTTCTAGTTGATGAGGGGCTCTGAGTAACTTTCTTATGTCCGATCGATTCGAAATGTGGTACTATGTTACTTCAATGATATTGAAAGTATATGGTGAGGTCACCATGACCAGATCAGCCGTTTGAAGATCATCAGCTCGTTAATAGTTGATGAGGGGATCTGACTAACTTCCATAAGTCCTATCGATTCGAAATTTGGTACCGTGTTACTTCAATGATATTGAAAGTATATGGTAAGGTAACCATGACCTGATCAGCTGTTTGAAATGAAATGAAATGAAAATGAAATGAAATATATTATTAATAACAATTGTTACAGGTCGAGGTACAATATTGAGCTTTCAATAGTTCAAAACTCAAAACTCTTGTTCGAAGATCAATACTTTAAAAAGGACAAAATAAAGGTAAAATTAAAGGACCGTAGGGCGACTGAAGTGGTCCCCCGACGTGACGACGCTTGGAAAATAAAAATATTTGAACTTACATAATATATGTGACGATAAAAATTATAAGAGGTTTACAATATTATTTTTTAGTTTTTAGAGTTATTTTTTTGTTTATATTAACAAACATCCAAACTTTCACCTTTTATTATTATACAAACTTTCACGTTTAAGTATAATATATCATTGTGAAGTAGGATAGGATATGATTACTAGCCTTATATTATTGTTGTTAGTTACCCCAGTTAGGTGCGTCGCATTTGTATAGACATAAATTATCACCGTTTGGTACGACGACGAGCGAAGCGAGGAGGAGTATTAGGTGTACTATGTCCCGACGACCAGACGACGGCCAGAACCGATTTTTAGGGTTCCGTAGGCAACAAGGAACCCTTATAGTTTCGCCATGTCCGCCTGTCGTCCCGTGTGTTGGTTTAATCATTATGCAAAAAAAATATCAGTGTAAGTCATAGCTATAGCTCACTTAGTTCATCATTTGATTCCCTTTATGAACATGGTATTAGATAAGTTATTATAGGTAAATTAGGTAGGTATTGCTATTTTAAACATGCCATAAAACTGTTATTAAGTTATTATACTATTCATATTTTAAATCGGCACTGTAGCACAATCGATATAGTCTAACCTCGAAATCCCAGGGAGTTTGATCTCCCTGGCGGCAGCCGAAATGCTTTATACTAATTGACATTACATTGTGATCTCACGTTGGCTATTTGTACTAATCGTTGTATGGAAAATCAAGTAAATTGGTGTTTCGGTCGCGAAATACTGCGTTTATCCATAATTGTCGTACAATTTTGTTTCGATTTTATAGGTAGTTTTGAATGTACTCAGGGACAATAAAAAAAATGCATATTGTTTCTATAGTTTCAATGTCCATATCTTTATATGATCTTAATTATATGGTTTACTATCCATTTAGCAACATTGCGTTATCAATTTGAACATGAGGAAACTATCCTACAGTTTGTCAAACCCTGTCCTACGCTTTGCATCGACTTCCTCTTTGCTGGGGGTCATCGTGGTAATTTTAAACTGTTCACATTGTAAATACCTACGCTAGGTATAAGTACCTAGCTAAAATGACATTTTAATAAAGACCCTCAAATTATATTGAGCGTTTTTAAATGAACGACTACTGAAATAGGTATATTTACACCGAATTCCAAATTTAAAATACTGTAAAACTTACCTTATCTAATTAATCACTCAAACTTGTTAAATACTCGTACTTACTAAATGCTTATTTAATATCTCTCTTAGATATTATATAGTCGGGCACTCTTGTGGCAAATTTTTGCGAGATTTCTCACATCTATCTATTCGTGACACTGCGTGCACACAATATTTGATATGGTAGCTCTGATTCGCAAGAGTTCGAGAGAGGTCACGCACCTTCGTAACGTAACTAAATGCGTAATACTTGTTACTGGCAAACGAGAGTATTTGTAATTCTGAGTGCGACTCGCTCCCAGACGTCTCAGTGCTAGAGTAGATTCAAGTTTAAGAAGCAATTAAAGTTAGGCAACTTAACGTCAAAACTAGTAAAGTAGGTAATAAAAGTCCGGAGCTGTATTCCGAAAGGCGCCACTGAACTACCGCGCGCTTACTAGGGGGCGCTAGAGTACCTAATGTTTGCAGGTTTGCACACGGGCGCTACATGGGCTGGAGACCCTTCTGAGTTTAACTTATGTCAATGTGCAACGTTTCTACGGAGCTTTCCTTACGTACACTCAGCCCCCCTAGCACACTAGGTTTTATGTCGGACATAAAGCATTCGTCCCATTCTGGCCAATATGCGAGTGCAAGAGGGACAAATGCTTTATGTCGGACATAAAACCTAGTGTGCTAGGGGGGCAGCATCATGTTAGTAGCAGCCAAAGTATGTCAGTACACGTCTTTACTGTAAGTGAGGATGTGTTTCGATATATTTGGCTACTTTGGAAGCCATAAACACAAAAATCGGTCGATCGAAAAACAAATAGATAACCTTTTGATAACAAGTATTATTTACAGTTAATCCCGATGTGTCAGCGGTTACAAACAAGGAAGTTAAATCAATACTTTTTCCGTTGCGGCGACCAGCTTTTGCATCGCACCGGACATCGAATCTGCTTTTGACGATGAGCGTGAACTTATTTAATGGCCATCGCCTAGCTTTGTGATAATCAGATTGGCTCTTTAACAAAATAACCATTGAAAGACCGGGTTGCACTCAGGGAGTGACGGCAGAAGTGAAAACTTGCGAATTGCTTTAATTAATAACAGTATTTAAAAAAAAAACCCTATATTCATACATGTTCTAAAATGTTCTATAAGCGGCCATTTGTTTGTGGACGGCAGCATAAGAACTATATTCTGAGTACACGGAGTTTTTAGTTTTTTAAATAGGTACCTGGGGATCGATTTCTTGAAAACATATATTTATGACCCCTTGAATATTCTACAAGTGAAGTGCAGTTACAATCCAACACGTAGTTTTAAAATGAGAGCGTAACTACGTTTGCATAGAGAATCGAGCTTACTGCCGACTCTTAATCCTAGTATCAGGTTTTTACAATAATTTTATAAAAATAATAATTTTATTAAAAGTAAGTATACTTACAAAACATAAAATCATTATAAAAACCTAACCTGGAGTTTGTAGTTATGTTATGATTTTCAGTAAATACGAGTAATAACAGAAAGGATAAGGGTAGGTGTTGTAATAGAGAGAGAGAGAGTTGTATTTTGTTCACTCTATCAAAGATGTTCATCCCCTTTTGTGTATTAGAAAGGGGAGAGGGTGGGATGATGCAAAAGCTATTTTATCTTGTGTGATAAATGCAACGCTTGAGCCATTCATATGCGTAATTCCACATCCCTGGCAAATCGATACCATCCAATATACGAGTACTCGTAACATTAAACACTAGGTAGGGTCAGATGACCCATACAGATAATAAGAAAGTAGACGGGTACCAAAAATGTGGAAGAAATCCCCTAACATCGGGTCTATCCGATTTTGCGGATTAGGAGAAGCCGGGTAAAATGAAATGGTGGTTCATTCGTGATTCTATTACAGCTCGTTATGACAGCTCTTGGCCATGAGAGTGCCTAACACGACCACTAAATAGTCAAAACCTATCAATTATTGAGGTTAGTTCCTCACCTCACCCTTTTCTCCGCAGGCCCACGTAGCTGACGTAACTTATAATCGTCGACAATATGGGGCAACGTCTAATTAGATGTGAACCTGTCCATTATTCACTCGACTCCTTTCTGGGCAAAGCTCATGAATGTGGAAGTAATTCATGTATTAGGTATAAGTAATAATTTTCCTGGGACAGCAATGGGCAAATTTCCTTCCAGAGGGTATTTTCTTATCGAACTACTAAGTAGGTTGGTACTATCTCATTCGCAAGTAGAACCAAAATAGAAACAATTGTTTTTCTGACTAAGTAGGTAATATGTTTGATATGTTTCGATAATATGATATTACGAAATAAAAGAATAACTAAGTAATTCACGCTGACACAATTGATGCCATAAGTTATTTAATGGCCGGCTATATAAGGCAAGTTGTCTGGGGTGTGCAAGCACCCCATATACCTAATGTCCTACTTGTCTCCCCTCGATGCTGTAAACTAGGACGATAGGTTCAGGACAGTTACGAACTTTGCCATTTGAGAACACCGCCTTTAAATAAACGCAGGTAACTATAGTATAATTCAACGCGGAACACAAAATGGGTATTGAGAGCTGTATTTTTAGTGTAATTCAAGGTCTGCCATAAATTAAAATGTTTGCTTTCATTCTTTTCACATTGCTGAATATCCGCAACACAAATCGAGGTGCAATTCGACTTATTTCATTGACAGCTCGTGATGTGATCAGACGTAGAACATATCGCCATCACGTGCTGAACGTTCAAATTTTGTTATTACTTACACAGTACGTTAGGTAACATGGTAAATTTCGTGGTATCGCAACCGTTCCCCAAAATTGACGGTCGGTACAGTCAGCAGCAGATGTTGCTAAGCAGTTCTAGTGCTCAAAATGATCTACGAACTCTAATGTCAAGGGAATCAGAGAAAGCTGTCAAGCTGTCTATCTGTGTAGGTCATTTTGAGCGTGTTGTTTTGCGTAGCTACTTCTGATGCTGACTGTACCTACTGTCCTAAACTAAGTGGAATCGCGTCCCACTCCGTCACACCGCCACAGCCCCATGATACGTCACGTAGCTAATGGCATGACGTTTTGATGCTTAGAACCGTAAACAATGAAGCCGTTGCGTTACCGGCCTTGGGGGAACGGTTTGCTTGGGCTTGCGGTCCAGTTTTTATGTGAGAACAGCATTTTTTTGATTATTTTCATACGAACAACAATGGTCTTGGCAAGCACCCAGATAAAAATGTAACCTGATAAATTATTATGATAAACAAACCTTTACACATTACCTACTCATATTTTGTCGTAATGTTGTGGCAGAAGAGCGTTTCTCCAAAAAAGTGTTTATAATTTTTTTTATTCAGAGTCGTTGATATAAGAAATTTATTGTCCCAGATGTAAGTTTTTTTTTCCATGTGCTTTCGGTACAAACTTTCAGATTCAGCTACGGTATCCTGCATCATTCGCGGTTTACCTTCAACACTCCAAGCCAACGAGCATATCAGTGCGACCGACAAGAAGACTTGTACGAAGGATTCCTGTATGCGCTAGATGATAATTAGCCACCCTCCGGCAATCACCTATCGCCAACCACTCGCCCAGCAAATAAAGACAACACGCGTCAGTTAAGCGAAACGAAGACAGTTAACCCGGACGTAAACGGTTCGAAACAGCCCACAGCCAGACCTGTGGACTTGCTTCAAGTGCGGTAAACAAGGCCATATCGCTCCACGTTGTACTGCAGCCCCTGTCACTAAGTCTACCACGCGAGCAGACGAGAACATCAAAGAAGTGAAGCTCCTGCGTGACAGTGCAATCTGCGAGTCAGCCATCATAAAACCGGATGATATAGAGTTTAAATAATTTGTTACGCGATTTTAGAGGTTGATCTAATATGTCACATGAATGGATCTCATAACAGTGGAATAATATAATAACTTCGAAGGCCCTCCGGCGCTTTATAATATATTTGTAAAAATCATGATATATATATATTTTTTAATTATTTTTCTACTAATGCCTGTGCAAAAGTTACTCTTGTCATCATCATCATGATATCAGCCGAAAGGCGTCCACTTCTGGACATAGGCCTCCCCCAAAGAGTGCCAAAGTGACCGGTACTCTCTTGTAAAGTATAGTATATTAGTAAGTAATTGATCATGATATTTTTTGATTAGGTATTCAAAAGTATATCACCGCGTCCTGGCGCCATCCTAAGATGTATAGATAAATCAGAAGCTCAATTATCTTACAAATAAAACCTCTGGTGTTGCAAGTGTCCATGGGCGGCGGTAATCGCTTACCATCAGGTGATCCGACTGCTCGTTTGCCTCCTATATCATAAAAAAAAAAACAAAAAAAAAAAAAAAACAAATCTTAAAATGAATGCGACTTCCCTAACTCTGCATACAGTGGCATACATAATGCGCCACAACCCATACACGCCCATCATCATGATATTGCTGCATGTCGTGGCGAGCCACGTGGTCTTAGTGTATCAAGTGATGCAGTTCTCAACCGGACGGTGGTATAGTTGTGGAGAAAGTCCAGATGACCAAGAAAATTTCCATTTGACATGTAAAAGTGCCCTTGTGGCCTATTTGCAGAATAAATAATTGATTTGATTTGAGTTCAAATTTGGCGTCCAGCTGGGTAATTGTGTGTATACAAATAATAAAGTAAAAAAACGGGGGATTTTTATGTTTGTTACCTCAGTACTCCCTCTTGCACTCGCATATTTGCCAGAAAGGGCCGAATGCTTTATGTCCGACATAAAACTTAGTGTGCTAGGGGGGCTGGATGCCCCATAATGTGCATACAATTTGTCAGTACAACTCGTTTGACAGTTGGATCAGCAGCCTTTCCGTCCCTCACTGTGGCATCACGTACAGCCTGTCCAGAGTATTATAGGTTCATGGTCTATGAGGTGGTGACAAATGGAATACACCCACAAAAGCTTTTTAGGGTTCCGTAGTCGACTAGGAACCCTTATAGTTTCGCTTTGTCTGTCCGTCCGTCCGCGGATAATTTCAGTAACCGTTAGCACTAGAAAGCTGAAATTTGGTACTATATGTAGATCAATTACGCCGACAATGGTAAAATAAAAAGTGATTTATTTTATTTTATTAGGGTACCTCCCAAATCAAATTGTATAATAATTTGACACTTTGGGAAATTAATTTTGCCCATACAATAGAGAACCATGTCAGGGTGGGGAGACACTGAAACTACGCAATTTTATATTCACAATACGAGAGAACAGACAATAATAGAGAGTAAGTAAACCCGGGTTACTTTGGCTTTTGTCACTTACTCTGTCCACCGCTGGTCAAATGACTTTATTTTTTTTCTTCACCAGTTTGCCGCAGCGACAAGAACTATCAAAGATAAAACTCGCTAAGCGGTACACGCTCAGCGATGCTCGCTTGGTGGTCACAACTGATGGCAAGAAACCAACCAGCGGAAATTTTACTGTACGGCGAGCGGATCTGAGTTCACTCATTTGTTATAAATTTAGAACAAGCGCCGTCCGAGCGAGTGGAGCGAGTATAAAGTAAGTTAGTTAAGAAGTAATAAGAGTTCTTCTATTATAGTACGTAGACGACCGGTTAGCCTAGTCGGTAGTGACGCTGCCTACGAAGCTGAAGGTCCTGGGTTCGAATCCCGGTAAGGGCAAATATTTGTGTGATGAGCATGAATATTTGTTTCTGAGTCATGGAAGTTTTCCATGTATTTAAGTATTTATATCTATTATATATATCGTCGTCTAGTACCCATAACACAAGCCTTAATGAGCTTACTATGGGACTAGGTCGATTTGTGTAAGATTGTCTCCTAATATTTATTTATTTATTTATATTTATAGTCTTATAGGAATTTCAAAACAAAAAAATACTTATAAAGTTGATTAAATTGCAAATTTAACTAGGAACTGACTTTTGAAAATAAAATAAAAAATACGCTAGATACAGAAAAAGTTATACTTTTCCAGTAATATTCATGTTTATCTTAATCACAAGTAATTATTTCAAATTTTTCGCTTGTATAACTTCGGAGATAGGGGGGGGGGGGGGAATGGTATTTTTTTTTACATTTTCCTTCATAGATCAAAAGTTTACCAATGTAGAAAAAAAAAACTGTTTTAAAATGTCCAACTCAAGCCATTTCATATGATACCCCACTTGACCTAGTAACTAAACTTTGAATTTTTTGCCCCCCTCTTATCCGTAATTTTAGATAGATATTAAAAATATATATTAAATTTTTTCATGTTCCATACACGTGGATTAACTTTCTTTAAAACTATTCCAAATTTCAAATGGATAGCATTAGTAATTCCTGAGATATTTAACTTTGTGACAGACAGACAGATAGACAGAGTCGCACCATAAAGGTCATGATGATGCTTCTCGGTCGGAAAATAATCAAAAAAAACCCATTTCATGAATATAGATATACTTTTTATGCGACGATGGCAAAAAAGCATAAGCTCAAGTAAGCTTACGGTAATATAAAGGATCCGTAGCCTATGAACGCTTGCGATTCCAGAAGAATCACTATTCACACACTATCGTCTGGAGGCATGTTGCCACACACGTATCAACTAGTGACAACGCGCGACAGGCAGAGGCAGACTTTACTATGTATCTACACGTGTCTCGCGTGAACTCTAAATAATACTAACGGTACTATTGTTAAAATAGTCGTAAGATAGATCTAAAACGATTTAACGACGCACTTTAATTTTTAAAACGGTCGGGAGTTTAGTAACTCCCTCTGTAACGTTCACGAAAAGTTAAATTGTCAAATCTACAATGAACAATGTGCATAAATGCATGCTTTTTCCTGCAGAGTGAACTTTATTTCGAGATATTTTAATTGAAATACTTATTCCAGTCATTTTAATATTAAACGAAAAGAAACGGAAAGAAGAGCTCACGTTTCCTTGTGCTCCTCATAAGCTCCAGTTCCTGGCCTAAGAGCATCATATTCAACAGTTACAAGCTTTATATTAACTTGCCGTCTTAGTTAGTTCGTTCATTAGTAGGCATCATCATCCTATCAGCCGAAAGACGTCCACTGGCTCCCCCAAAGAGCATGTGCCGGTGG
Organism: Epinotia ramella; assembly: GCA_947578815.1. Taxonomy (NCBI): domain Eukaryota; kingdom Metazoa; phylum Arthropoda; class Insecta; order Lepidoptera; family Tortricidae; genus Epinotia; species Epinotia ramella. Next base: position 27,242 of record CANPUT010000111.1, read on the forward strand.
GCGATCACTTAAGCTGAGTTGATGAACTGAAAGGATATTTTCTCGGTTTTTTAGTAGATTTCTATTCTAAAACAACAAAAACATGCATGTACAAGTAATTGTCTCAATAAGGTGTGTAGAATTGATGTATCTTCAATAGAAAAAACCTTCTCCTTCAGGTGGTCGCTAACCGAAGGTGGTCGCGTAACCAGCGAAATGACCCTAGAACCCAATCTCGTTATAACAGAACGCGAGTCTCATACAACACTATTCAAAAGCGACACTTACAAGTGAAACTTAGCCAATCAGGTAACAGTCAAATTTAAGGGATTTCCAGAACGCGAGTCTCATACAAGACTATTCAAAAGCGAAACTTACGAGTAAAAATTCGCCAATCAGTTAACAGTTATTTTTGGTTTGTGTAATGATGGGGCTGGCCTTCCGGTTTGAACCGGATCATGACGCTCCGCCGGTCCGGCACCGCCGCCTCGCGCCCGCCCAGCTGCACGCGCAAACACCGCGATACTATATGTACTTGGATGTATCGGCTCAAGTAATGACTTGGCCAATAAAGCCGACAATGCCATGTTATTATGGTGAAGCTGTAAAACATGTGGTCCACGTGCCTCGGACGTGATAAATAATAATAAATGTATGTACGGCACTCGGAGGCTGCGCTAACGTCTCGGTCACGACACAGTTTTTGCTGCATTCCGCAAGGACATGATTCTGAAGAGTGTAGTTATGATGTATATATTTTTTTGGCCGAACTGCTCGGTCCTTTGTTTTTGAGAAATCGGTGAAATTGAGGCAAAGGCCTTAAGGAAAAGTCCCTAATTTGAATATCATAATGTGTGATATAAAATTTTGGAGGCAATAGAAGATATATCAAAATTCTTCAACAGAAGGAATGCTTATGGTTATAGAGTCGGTCTTTTTAAAGGTATTTTTGAAGCCAAAATTCGAGTTTTTGACGCCCAATGAGAATTAGCGAATTTTTTTATATGTATTATATATAATCTATTGACCGCCACCGCAGGCCGCGCCAGTGTGATTCAGGCCTTAAGCCTCAACAATATAATGATTTTATTGAAACAAAGATCACAACATTGAATAGTCTATGCCAATTTAGGCTGACTGACGTGCACAGGCAGCTTACTACGGATTGGCACAATTAACATGTTGATATTTTTGTTAGTGTTTTACTAAACAGTGCTGGGGCACGTTCGCCTCAAGTCAACTCTCCATACAAAAGTAGTTTGGTTCTCATTTTAAAACGGCATACTACTGGAATGACTTGAACCTTTTTATACAGAATGAAAAAAAAAAAAAAAAAAAAAAAAAAAAAAGTGACCAATGCCTAGGCGGAAAGAGAGGGCGATAACACGTTAGCATACCTTGCCTGTTTGCTTGCTTGCTTGATCAATTGACTTGTCCACTTATTGTAGGTAATTATTTATTTTATGATTACTTACATGGTATATTTTATTTTTGTTTATTTATTTATTTCCAACGACGTTAACTTCAGTTATTTGGCGGCCGCCCGGCTCGCGTCAGTTGAATGATACATCAAATTCCAGAACGTTCGCAAATTCTGTAGTTTCATAAGATATGCAAACTCATGTGCTGTTTGTAACTAGAATGTTTTTTAGGGTCGACTAGGAACCCTTATAGTTTCGCTTTGTCTGTCCGTCCGTCCGCGGATAATCTCAGTAACCGTTAGCACTAGAAAGCTGAAATTTGGTACTAATATGTATATCAATCACACCGACAAAGTGGTAAAATAAAAAGTGTTTTATTTTATTTTATTAGGGTACCTCCCCTATACGTAAGGTGGGGAGTGTTTTTTTTTCATTTCAACCCTAACGTGTGATATATTGTCGGATAGGTATTTAAAAATGAATAGGGGTTTGCTAAAATCATTTTTTGATAATGTTAATATTTTCGGAGATAATCGCTCCAGAAGTAAATAAAAATGTGTCTCCCGCCTTCTAACTTTTGAACTATACATTTTAAAAATATGAAAAAATCTCAAAAGTAGAACTTAAAAAAAACTTTCCAGGTAAATTATTTTGAACTTGATAGGTTGAATAGTTTTTGAAAAAAAAATACAAAATAATTTCTGGACGAAAAACTACGGAACCCTACACTGAGCGTGGCCCGAAACGCTCTTGGCCAGTTTTTTTTGCTTCCATCCGCAGCGAGATTACATATTTCAATTTGCAACGCGAGGGATGGTCAACTGTCATCAATGATTTATAGATTACCTTCCGCTGTTGGACCAGTACGCGTTTGTATGTCTTATATGTAGTGTGTAGATTTTAGAGATCGTATGAAACAAACATAACAATTCGTCGTAATGTTTAGTAGGACTCGCCTCCGTCTACATAGTAAAGATAGCAATTTACATATAAAATATGGAATTAGGGAGTCATCATTAACGTTAAAAACGAATAAAAAAAAAACACAAAGACAATTTCGGGGGTTAATAAATGAAGAGGTTGCCGGAGCCTGAATTTGGAGTTCTGACCGCCCTAGGCTTGCCTAACTATGAAATGCGTGGCCCCCGCCGCCCCCTTGCGCCCTAGGCTCTAGCCTTATTAGCCTGCGGGTAAATCAGGCCCGCCCTACAGCTACAGAAGGTCATAATAAAATCTTGCTTAGTATTCCTGCTCCGTCTTCGCAATCAAAGGCTTTGATGTGTCTTCTCACTCTCATGGAGACAGCTCGTATGAGTGATATTTGAACTTAACTTTTAGCCAGAAAATTATTTGTATGGTTTTTCCCATTTGGATGATAATTTTCAAAAAAATGATATATTCAGTCCCTAAGGCTCCATCACATGAGATTACTATGGTATAAATGAGGCTCTTAAGTCTTCTGTGGCTCGGTCATATTTTAGATGTTTTTCTCGGCTGTGTCTTTGTGCGTCCGTCGCAAATCTGAGGAAAATAACTAGGTTCATGAGCGTAGCGAATTGCAGGGCGTCTTTAAATTGAGTGGCGGTTAGGTCGGTATTGTTTGCGGTGGTGGGATGATTGACAGCCATTGTGATGAGCTCGATTCAACTACTCTTTTGACACATCTTTGCGTTTTACTTGGTAACTTGGATATAGTGTCTTTGCTTCTTTCCCTGTCATTTAAATGCCTTGTCAGATTGCGTAACCTCATGGTTTCTGCTGTGTGAGTATGTCCAGGTTTTCAGTATTTTTTATTGCGTGAATTAGTATCTTGTTTGATTCAACGGATGATTTATAACATTCAGTGTTTTTGAATGGCTTGTTAATGCCAAGGCCACCCAGCTTCACTGGCAAGGTGAATAGTTCCTGTTCCAAAGAGGTGGTTTCTCGGTCAAGAATGGAAGGAATCAATGTTGACATTATTATCTCGTTTAAGGTTTGAAATTCTTCGTCGGTTTTAAATACCTAAACAATTTACCTGATTTTCCATACGATTAGTACAAATGACAGTTGTGACGTCATACCTGTGTGACGTGTGTCTATCAGTATGAAGCGTTTCGTTTTCGTTTTCGACGTGTCACAGGGGCCAGGTCGCCACAGCTCCCGATGAAGGGCTATGTTGAAAGTGTGTCACAGGGGCCAGGTCGCCACAGCTCCCGATGAAGGGCTATGTTGAAAGTGTGTCACGCATACGTCTCTAGTTGTCAACACTATGAATTCTCAAATCGATTAAGGGTCGGTAGCGCGCTTTGGATTGATACACAGGAGTTGACGACGCAACGGAGCCCTGCTGTTTCGTCGCCTGATAATTATTTATATGTTTATTATTATTATAGGCAAAGTAAAGTTTATTTGCAAGAATATTTACATGAGATGTTAACGTTATAATTTATATGATGAGTGCATGCAAATATTAGCATGATAGCCAATTATAAACAAAACAAATGATTTTAATAATATTCAAAAATAACAACAAAATTCAATAACACCACTATTTACGTTCAAAATAGGTTAATCATTACAATTTAAGGTTCTAATAAATTATTTTTGTGCAATGTCCAAATATTCCTTTACAGAGTAAAAACAATGTTCATGGAGCCATTTCGTCATTTTTGACCAAAATTCTAAATTGCCCCAAGTTTAGGCCCAGGTGTCTGCTTGCCATCAGGCAGGCTGTGTGCTTGTTTGGCACCGACATAGTATAAAAAGATAATCACTATATATTACTAACATCGTGCACCCAGAAGAGGTACAACATATCAAATCACCCGAAGAATCTGGAATTTCCTAAAGGCAACGGGCCTTAAGGCGCCGTAGATTCAGCGAAGTTAAGCGAACAGAGTTTTTGAAACAATATAATGCGTCTGTTTATAATAATATGGTTTCAAAAAAATACGAATAGTAATCTTAAGGCTTTTCTGCACGGAAATCAGTGCTTCAAAACATGATTAAGCCAATTTCGCTCGATAGAAAAAAATCACGAACATAGGTCTAAAACACACAAAAATACACTTAAAATATTCGTAACAAATTATGCACAAAAGCTATAAATATTAAAATTGCTTCTAAAAATCGGCAATATCATGTTTAACGGAAATCAGTGTTTACATTTTTATTTATTTGAATGGCCAAAAAATTTAAATTAAAAAACATGATATCCGCGCTTCCGAGCACGCACTTCCATCTCGCTCACGCTTATGCTCAGTGAGTGGGAGAGAAGCCCATGAACCTACGGCGCCTTAAAGGTGAAATATAAAAAAGGGCTGCCGCAATAGATCACTTGCTTGCAGCGGCATATCGGCCCTCAAATGAACAATACTAACTTGGCTATGTAGCTCTCGAAGTTGGCGACGGGCCTGGCCTCGTCGACGGCGAACAGCCGCGCCGCGGCGCCGCAGCCGGTGCGCGGACCCTCCCAAAGCTCCGCGTGCTCGTCCTTGTCGTGTACGAAGAGAATTGACTGGAATCAGCGGGAGTTTCCATCAACATCTAATCTCATAGGAAACAAGCCCCCATGTCCAGTCTCTGTGATAGGCTGGCGACGGTGTGTGTTGGACTCCCTAGACTCGCCCCAAGCCCATATGAAAACATGAAAAGTTGGCCAAGAGCGCGTCGGTCCACGCGCAGTGTAGGGTTCCGTAGTTGCCTGTCTGTCTTAGTTACATCGACACGCGCGCTCCAACTAAATGGTGCGGTTGCGTCGGCCGAATTTAAAGGGGGGGGGGGGGGGGGGGGGTTGACTGGAACAAAAATTAGGCCCAATATCTAGCAAACGAAACACTAAATTGAAAAATGGTTATAACAAACCCATAATATTTTTGATCAAGCTATCTAACGATGCCCCACACACAGGTTGGGTTTAACGAGAAAAAAATTTAAATCCCCACTTTAAGCTTAGGGGGGGTACCCCAAACAAAAAAAATACAAGATTTTATTCTACTGTTACTGTCAAGATTGTGTTTCTAGTACTTTTCCTTGTTCTATTTGTTAACTCAAGCAGTAGATCTGTGGGGCGCTCAAAGCATTCAAAATGCAGAAGCTCGCCATAAGTCATAAGTAAAATCAATGTACTATAACGTAGTGTCTGTTCTCAAAGGAGCCGCATCCGTTTCTAGGCAAGCTAAAAAGCCCAAAAATAGTATTTTTGCGTAAATATTTCTAGGGTTTTATACCCAAAGGGTAAAACGGGGCCCTATTACTAAGACATCGCGGTCGGCGGGGCCGTCGACGGGCCGCCCGCACAAGCAATATTAAAACGGTTGTAGCTTCGTAATTCTTTGAGATATCTGAATGGGATTTTGGTCACTAGGCATATTTTTTGGCTTCTTTATTTTGGAGTAATAATAATTGTCGAGTCTACACCCGTATTGACCTTTTAGCATTCGACTTTTAATTTTTATGGATTACTCGGAGTTTTATAAAAAAACGGATTAATTCATATTTATATTAGACTACATTCCTAATTAGTTTGCATCTACGACGAAGCAAATTTTAGGAATTAAATTAAGTGACTATTTCATAGGAACTCATCCTTAGGAACACTTTGACTAATCGGGCAGCGGCAACGGTTGTTTATATAGAAGGCGGCAAAATAGACACGTCTGTCTGGTCTGATGGTTGAGTGACAGAGAATGCTATTAACATGCTATTTCTACTATATCTGTCACAAAGACGAGTTTCATCATTAGTAGGTATAATCTAAGAACGTTAGTGAATGCCAAGTCTACCTTTTTACGACTGCGACCTGGTAATGATTTTATATGATTTTTGATGCTCTTTGATTAAAAAAAAATCCCACAGCAATATATGACTAGAAACAAAACATGTTTTTAACGGCCCATTTCCTACGACCTCATTTTTAAAATGAGAATCTGGGATACAAACAGACGTTAATATTTTTAACGTCCAACCTTATCGCTGTGGCTGGGAATGAGGCTATTGGTAATGATATTTCATTACCGTGTACCTACATATAATTTTATTAGTTGACCTGAATCCAGGATTACACACAAATCTTGCATGCTTTTAATTATAGATCGGCGTTGTTGTCCGCTAACTTATCCAGTGCTTCATCGCGATTAAGTGCATACTAACTAAAAAAGTACTTTAAACATGCTTAATATCCTAAAACTGATAATAGGACGTCAGGCAAATACGACTGTCCCAGTGTAAATAGTGCCTACATAATTCAGGCATTTGTCATAATTTTATATAGAAAACTCCCGTGAGAATCACAGTCAAAATATAATTAAAACGGGTCGCTCACATATTAGGTCGAAAATCACTCGAACTGTTTCGAACCGGCAGCAAAGACGCACCTTATTCGTTTGGAAAGAGCGCAAAGGTCCCTTCTCAAGGTTATCTACCGCAAACCATCACGTTTCAGTACCAAAGAGCTATACAAAGTTGCTAACGTCCTCTCTGTCCGCCAACTGTTTTTGAGAAAAATACTGTACAGTTATGGACAAGTACATGACAAGAATTTTGAAGCAGATACAAGACGCCGCCGGCACACTACCGAGGTAAATATCCTGTTTTCAACTTTATTTTAATTCGATTGTACTTCGCTTTACTCTAAAAAACACCTGCCTTTCGTGCTCCATATGTAGACATACAAAGTTCCTCATATGGGCTGATCTTCGGCATTCGCTACGTCAATAGACCTTCGGCCTAGGTTAAAGTTTGCAACGTTTTCAGGTGGAAGTCCGTCTCCGAGGCTCCGAGGAGGACGGTCTGGCCGGCCTCGCGGGCCAGACGGGCGTGGTGCGCGGGCTGTCCGGCGCCATGTGCGCCGTGTACCTGCCGCGCGAGGACCGCGTCGTCAACGTGCCCGGCGCGCTGCTCGAGCCCGTCGTGCCCGCCTCCGGGGAGAGGGTCAAGGTACTGTGTATAGAGACACTTCACCGAGGAGGACGGATAGGATCTATCATCAAAAGGTGACCGTGGCGGCAAGAGAATACTACCAGGTATCGCACACTAGCATGCGGTAGTTTGCCTAACCGCGTGGCTCGGCTGCGGCACTTTTATACTGAGATGGCCTCTCATGCGCCTAGCCCTCAATGCAATAATAATAAATAAATATTAGGGAACAATCTTACACAAATCGACCTAGTCCCATAGTGTAAGCTCATTAAGGCTTGTGTTATGGGTACTAGACGACGATATATATAATAAATATAAATACTTAAATACATAGAAAACTTCCATGACTCAGAATCAAATATTCATGCTCATCACACAAATATTTGCCCTTACCGGGATTCGAACCCAGGACCTTCAGCTCCGTAGGCAGCGTCACTATCCACTAGGCTAACCGGTCGTCGAAAAGCAATGATTTAAATGATTGAATATGTTTGCAGGTGGTGGCGGGCGAGGAGCGGGAAGCCGTCGGCCAGCTCATCAGCATCGAGAACCAGGAGGGCGTCGTCAAGTTCGGCACCGACGACATCAAGATCATGCAGCTGCGCCATCTCTGCAAGATGAGCACCGCGTAGACACACCCTGTATGACTCGACTGAGACTGAATCGAAGGACATCCTGTATAAATATAGCGAACATGAGACGCAGTCGTAGGACACCCTGTGTAACTTCAGTGAACAGCCTCGAAGGACACCCTGTATAAATATAGCGAAGATAAGATGCAGTCGCAGGACACCTGTATAACTCGAGCGAACAGACTCGAAGAACGCCCTGTATAAATATAGCGAAGATAACATGCAGTTGCAGGACACTTGTATAACTCGAGTGAACAGACTTGAAGAACAACCTGTATAAATATGGCGAAGACCCGACGCAATTAATACTTGTAGGACTTGTAGGACAACCAATGCATTCGTGGAATACGTTAAACATGAGAACATGATTGTATCATGATCATGATCAATATCGAATACGAGATGCGTATTTCTTTAAAAGCAAATATTAATTCGCTTACGGACAGTCTTAAAATTATAAGTCACTGAAAACTAAACATGACGCGACATTCGTAGGACATAATTATTCCCCGAAAAACCGGCAGACTCGTCTAGGACACCCTGTAAAACACACACACATAGCTCTTGTGTGAATGTGTGTGATGTCTGACAATGTTCGTAGAATACCTTTATCAAGTAAACGAGCATAATAAAATGAACAATAATACATGTTACCGAATGGTTAGCTAATGGTGTTTATTATACTACGACATAAAGAGTTACAGATATTATGTTATGAAACGAGTTCTCCCATATTTTTACACTTGTGTGTAGTGAATTAACATATAGTTTTAAGTCTATTTTCGTTTCTCTTTAGCTATGTCAACTATTCTCATCTTTAGTTAAAACTAATTATATTGTCAGCAGACATAAATTCAAGTCATGGATTTGACAACGACTTCACACAGTCTCCTATAAGAATATACCCCCATATACCTACTATTTCCAATCATTTATTTTCTCTATGACATTACTTTCCTTACAATTTACGCCATGACATGAAATGGGCTTTATGACAAACGAAATAGAAAGAAAAGAAAACAAACGCTTGGATGTTTTATTAGGGAAAACCCGATCTTCGTTGGACCCAGAATACTGTTGTATACTTCAGAACCGTGAGATAAATATTTATCGTGTGATATATATAGACTTATTTTATTAATAGAACCAAGATCACTTGCTAAACTGACTCGTAAAACCCTACACACACAGCGAACCAACTCGGCCCTCATCCGTTTATAGATTATAAAAGGACAGCAAGTCAATCTCATTTTACCTTCTTAATCTAAACTGCAAATATTTAACAATAACCAACGCCCCTTTGATGTGACATCTAGTAAATATCAACATTTGATTTAAAGTTTTAATTCGTAATATTTCATCAGACCATTAAAATAATGTCTTTTAAAATCATTAACAAACTTTGCATAGATAGGTATCTATAGCCATTGAATCGTAAAATCGGAGAAACTGTTTATTCATCCATCGCGTAGACGACGCATCACGTGGCCGTTGGGGCGGAAAGGTTCTCGAGTGGCGACCACGGCTGATGACCTGGTAAAGGTCGCGGGAGTCCGCTGGATGGCACTCTTTGGGGGAGGCCTGTGTCCAGCAGTGGACGTCTTTCGGCCGATATGATGATGATTTACGATTACAGACTGTTTTGTTCAACCCACCCTAAATATCAAATTATATTTAGCGTAAGTTTTTGAAAAAAAAACCCATTGGTACGAGCCGGGATTCGAACCCACGACCTCGAGATTGCAAGTCGTGTGTCTTACTCTTCTACAGTGACTCTCTAAACCTAGACATTACCCGTCCAATATAATTGACACTGACTGATTATAATTGTATCGTAAATAATGACAATGTCAAGTTTCTCGCAAGGTTCTTGACCTCTGTAAATTGTCTATTCAAAATGGCGTAACCGGCGTACCATTGACATCACTGTTAACTGAGCAGGTATACCTTATTGCAACGGGGTAGAGTCTACTATTGGATACTTCAGCGTGTCTTTGTTTAGAAATTAACATTATAATATATCATGTGTTCATTATAGAAAATATGCATTAGTCTAAAAGCATGTTATATTAAATGTTATTACATCAATTGATCATTACCTATATAAAATGATAATTACATCATAACATAATATGTAAATATATTAAGTGTTGTTATATGACTCTATAATTATATCAAATGAGCATTATTGCGACTAATATTATATAAAAAAAAATATAGGCATCGTTACGCACCCAGATGTAAATTCCAATAACAGTTTTATAAAAAGTCGGCCATAATAATCTCATAATATGTGATCGGGTCAGCTCGATTCTTTATTCATCTTTTTCTTATGTTTGCGCTACGAGGAAATATTCAAACATCGAATAAATTACAAAAACACTGATTCCCCTATATTGAAAAATAAACACGAGTTCATTTTTGTAAATTGGTTTTTTCTATCTTAGGCTTAGAACTTTTCAGACGCCCCTCGTATATATGAATTGACTTTTCTCTTTAAACTGTTCTAATGACAGGAAAATGTATTCCTTATTTATACTGTAAAGTATAAAAATAACAATAATGTATGTCGCAATTTTGTTATAAAGCCCCTGGGCGACCGAGCTCAGCTCGGGTTAAAATATAGAGAAAACGAATTTTCCCAGACATGAGACCTAGCTGGATCGATTTCTCGCCTCCGTAAACCCCTATATTCCAAAATTCATCGAAATTGTTAGAGACGTTTCCGAGAACGTGATTTCAAATTATATATATATATATACAAATATTGCTCATTGAATAGTATAGGACAAAGCGCAGGCTTTATCTACATCAGGCTTGGCTAGGTAACAGATGCAGATCTGTTACCAAGCAATAGGAAGTGCAGACTATGTAACGAGGGTGCAAATTTATTTACTCAAGTTATATAGTTACGAGTATAAATATGTTAGGCAAAATGTGATTCAGACAAGGAAACTGCAGGTCTACTAATGGATTAGTTTCCTTCCGTGCGGCTCTATAGCATTTACAAACTACTTAACAAAAGAACAATCATTTGTTTCAGTTACGCAGTAAATTAATTAAGTTTGCTGGTTGTATTAGCACGTCCAGTCATTAACCTACTTATTAGTAATTGTCATACTTTGAATACATGTTAGGATCAAAATATACAAGTAGTAACGGTATCGAGTTACCAATATAGTTGCTGTAACTTTGGTATGTTTGATGGTTTTAGCGATAGTTAATATAACTGACCGAGTTTAATTTCTATGAGGAATAATGTTTGAAGGTTTATAATGTTACTCAGAGCCGGTGACAGGTTAAGTCGGCTTATGTTGTTGCCCTAAAAGGGGTTCAGCAGAGCGTCCGTCCCGGCGCACAATATTTTCTTATATTATATGAGATTTTTATACTTACATGTGTAAACGTCTCAGAAATAATATGGGCTACAATTTTGCTTATTTTTTTCTGAATTGTGCTTACTTATATTTATATTACCTTTTGCGCCACCAGTTAACTTGTCGCTGGTAGTATTTACACGGAGTATCGTGCCCGATTGCAATATAAAACCATAATTATATACAAACATATAATGAAAGTACAAAATGTTATATTTTGTGCCGTTATTAACTAACTAAAGTTCCGCGGTCAACAAATCGCAACATGACCCTTTAATAATCTAACCGATTTTAAAATATATACGTCCAATGTTATTTAGTTACCCTTTGATTTGACGGTTTGACGGTTGATATTTACTCTTATAATGGTAAAAGCAGCAGCAGAGCAGTCGGGTCACGGGTAGTAAGTGGGTGTGTACCCCTGGGTGTATACGTAGCACCTGACCTACACTACCTACTTTGGAGAGCCGAGCTATTGGTTATTGGGTGAATGCCAAAACTAGTGCGGATTTTTTGGACTACATACTTACATACTAGTTCAAACCAGGAAACGCCTCTTGCACAAAATACTTATGGCATACCTACGCATTTATTGAAAAGTAATGCTTCCATTAATGAACAGGTACAAACCGAAACTATGTTATTTTAAACTCGAAAAATGTATCCCTTATAAAGTAGTAATGTCCGCAAGTCTCGCCAGAATAATGAAATTGGCCGCGATAAAAATCAGATTGAAGGAAAATGGATCATTGTTTGCACCTGTAACAAAGTGTACAATATTCTTTTACACTTAGAGCGCTGTAAAAGGCAAATGCTTATACCAGTTAAATGAATTTTTCACTGTTTGTTCCATTTTCATATGTACCAAATGAGTTCCAGCTTTAAATATAACAAGAATGATTCAAAGCCATTAGTAGATCCTTTTAGCAGTCATCTAAAATGTGTGCACACATTCTGGTTTTTGACAGTTCTTTCGAGAGTTGTGGAATAACACGCCTAATTATCTTGCCTAACTGGGGGGAATAGGGGTGTAGACTGCAGACTCAATATTTATTATTAAATCAAAGGAAAGACGGCAAAAAAATATGGCTAATGATGAAAATCCCATTCAAATATCTCAAAAAATTACGAAGCTACAAGCGTTTTAATGTTGCTTGTTAGAGAGAGAAAACGCTAGCAGATCATGACGTCAGGATCCTCGAGCGTTATAGTAAATGACAATTGTTTCATATGAATGTGCGTTTTCCGGAAAAGGGACAGAACATACCCCCTCTTAAAACTTAGGACATTTATAACTTTGTGATTATTTAACCTCTTCCCTTGTTTTCTTCTCCATTTGACTACATTCTTAATCCTTTTTAAAGAAAATACATCATTATTGTATATACCTATTTACACCCCTATTGAGTTCCATGGATATTCAGTCAAAATTATGTGTACAGCTCGTGTAGGGTATTTATCCATAGAATAATAGGAAATATGTGAGGTGCACTTTTCTGATCGAATACTAGTCACACAAAAAACAAAGCCATTGTGCTTTTGTTTGCCTGCGGCTGATTTCCAAATGGGTTATGCTTTTGTTTATAAAATAATGAAGAACTCGCAAAAACGCTCTAAAATACGCCCATGCGCGCTCCGGTGAGAATCTCACTTTATTTTCAGTACGTTACAACCAGTGCGTCCGCGTCCCGAACAAGAATGCTTCCGACGCTTTCGACGACCCCAAAGAGCTTCTCTTCCGCGAGCTGTCGGTGGACACGTACTTTAACCTGCCTTTCCACGAGCCGGGGGACACGGCCGTGTCCATGAGGAGACAGTATCTAGACAGGGGACATTTTGACGGTGAGAACCCCTGTAGAATTTTGAAAATTTTTAGGCGGACCAGATACCACCTGAATGACAAGGTTTCTTCATCCATACTTCCATACTAATATTATAAATGGGAAAGTGTACGTGTGTGTTTGTTTGTCCGTCTTTCACGGCAAAACGGAGCGACGAATTGACGTGATTTTTTAAGTGGAGATAGTTGAAGGGATGGAGAGTGACATAAGCTACTTTTTGTCTCTTTCTAACCCCCCACTTCCCTAAAATGGGGGGTGAAAGTTTGTATAGAGCTACGATATAAGCGAGTTCCACGCGGACGGAGTCGCGGGCAGAAGCTAGTTTAGAGATAAGTTTAACCGTGGGTAAATCCCGCACAAGGTGGACTGATGACCTGGTAAAAGTTGCGGGAGTACTTACGCAGGATGCGGGTGGCGCTGGACCAAGCACACGCGCAGCGCTGTGTCACTCTTTGTGGAGGCCTATGTCCACCAGTGGACATCATTCGGCTACAGACTCGAAAACAGCGAGCCGTATGCAACCTTTTAGGGTTCCGTAGTCAACAAGGAACCGTCTCTTGACATAAGCACGATGCATGATTAATATGATTATTTAATAATTTTGTTTAATATATGTTTTATTTTTTTTGCGTCACATGTTCACATGTTCATGACTATTTGTATGCCTTTATAGCGAAGACATAGTGACAGTGAGACTGTAAAATGTTCATAACAACTCTGTATTTACCTGTGTTTTACGAATAAATGATTTGATTGATTGATTGATTCTTTTCAGAAACAATTAAAATTCGTTTCGCTATCAATTCGCTAACAAGTACACTTTATATTTTCCTTCGAGCAAAATATGTTTAACGATTCGGAGCAGGTGAAGTTGCGCTGTCGAGGCAGCCCGGTCGCAGATTAAGCGCCTGGATCGGAAGTACTTTATTCTGAGTCGCACTTCGGAGTTGGGCATTTATCAACGATGGACTGTAGTCATTCGTTGGCAGGCAGTTTTGAGAATATCGTGGACGTATTTTTATAATTTATTATAGTTAGTTCAAAGTATTGTGAACTACTAAACTATAAAGATATCGGTCTACGCCAAACTAGGTTAGTCCTTAAATTAAACAGATTCTAATATTTTATTACGAGGTACCTACTTTGTGCCATTTATATATATAACTCGGCCACAAACTAGTTTCCTACGAAGCCTACTAATGGCTGGTTCCAATAATCAATCCAGTTTTCCTTACCAACATTTGCATTTTGACACATAAAGGGTACGGGCTAAGGGCTACGGGTAATCTGTCAAAATGTAACTTAAGGAAAACTATCGGTGGATTGATTATTGGAACCGGCCATAACTGAGAAATGGCAAAAATAGTGAATTATTTTTTCAAATGACCGTAACCCTAATATTTAAAGCCATAACTTGAATTCACGCACTGCTGAAGTGGCGCGCCTCCATATGCCCGGCACGATGCGATGCCCATGATCTGTTCATATTATTATGTCCACATATGTGTTAATGTATATATGTGGCTTGCGCGAGCAATAACGTGATGCGATACGTGGCATATTGGATATTGTATATAGTGTACACTGCTCCTAGTGGCATGTCGTGAATACATGGCGACCATTCAGAACTTGTCAAAAATCGATGAAAACCTCGGGTAGCCCCTTAAGACAGCACAGACTTCTACGTATTTGTATATTTTGTATTATTAGGATACTTCGGGCACATTGTTTGAAACCAAAACTGCATGGAACGACTCGTTATCCTGGGACGGGTAGAGGAAAGCGATCACGCGGTCGTTCTCCTACGCGCTGGACGGATTCGATGAAAGCTGCGACACAATAGTCCATAGTCCAGTGTTCCCGTGATGCTGAAGACCGTAGAAGTTGAGAGGCATCGCGAGGTCTGCTTTATCGATACATCATCGACGACCGGTTAGTCTAGTGGGTAGTGACGCTGCCTACGAAGCTGAAGGTCCTGGGTTCGAATCCCGGTAAGAGCAAATATTTGTGTGATGAGCATGAATATTTGTTTCTGAGTCATGGATGTTTTCTATGTATTTAAGTATTTCTATCTATTAAATATATCGTCGTCTAGTACCACCACACAAGCCCACACAAGCCTTATTGAGCTTACTATGGGAGTTGCCGCTCCGCTATTATCAATGATGAGATAGCTAGTTGAATACATCCACGCACCGTTGCCAACGCGGTACATTACCTCTCCGACAACATTCGAAATTAAAGTATTGCCTTTCGAAACGTCAATGGAAGGTTCTGTTTATTTAAATACGTAAGATACCGGCCAGCATTTTCGCCGCTTTTCACACGTTTTTACTTATTCGATTGTGCACTTTATTTAATTAAAACAAGGCTCATATTCCTTTAAGTGGAACGTCTGATTTTGTTTATTTATTATCGTGATATTAGAAACCTATATCGCTATCTGCTGTTTATGCGTATTACGTATGTATCGATTCGATTCTGACATTCTGACGAATGAGCGTTTTTGTAAATTTCTTACATTGCTCGATTTCTATGCCCTACTTTTTACAGTATTATGCCAAATGTAGCAATGTATAACGAAACATTATCATTCTATTTCATCTTAATAATAATAACTTATGTAACTAATAAGCATGATTTGGGAATAATTCAATTTACAAAATTACAATTTTCAAGTTTTTTTTCGGCTATGTGGCAATCGGATGAATTGACATGTGTCAAAAAGTGACTCGAAAAGTCAAATCTAAGTATTAAAATACTTAAACTAAAATTAATAGTCAGATTGTTGTAATACCTACCTACTTGTAATGTATTACGTATGAATATATTAATGTTCAACCAAACTCAACCTAAAGTTTTTTTCTCAAATGCATAATATTCTATGTAATGATTTTCGTAATTCTGAAGGTAACACATTGGTTAAAATGAACATTATTTTCAGTATTTTTCCGAAGACCCCACTTGACCCTTTGTAAAAGACTTCAACGGCGTTCGCTACTGACCAACTTTAGTTGAACCTCGATTTCTACGAAGCTGTATACAGTTTAGAGGTCAGCTTACATTTGTATATAACAAAGTTGATGGCTGTAAAATAATTTATGGATTGTGTGTGTTAAGAAAGAAGTAATTATGTGGCAATCGAGCAATAAATCTTGGATAGGCATGCAGTCCCACATACTGGTTCCACTCAGAGACTCTCACTCTCACTTCCAGAGACTCCTTTTTTTTAATGTTATAATTTGGCAATTCCGTGTGTAAGAAAATATGTCTAAAAGTATAATAAAATTACTTTTAGAGCAACCAGAGCCAGGAAATAAAAGTATCAACTGAAAATAGTCGCGTCCCATCTCTCGAGCCGGCATCAGCTGATGTGGACGACGAGTTCAAGGACGCTTGCGACAAAGTAGGTCAGGCAAAAGAATGTAAATTTCAACCTAATGACACCAAGAATAAAGTCGAAAATTGCTCTGATCCTGCCACTCGTGAAATCATGACTCGTAGCCGAGCCAAATTGCTATCAGAAAAGATTAACAGTAAACAAAACGAACAAGAATAAAACATAAGGTTTAAAATATAGTGTAACATCAAAAATTGGTTTTGTTTACGTGTTAACGGGGCAGATTAATCTAAATACCTGTACTTACTAAAAACTACTAAAAAGAATATTTTTTTTTACTATAATAAATAGGTACTTATGTGTATTTGGTTAATAACATTTAACATCTTATACGTTGTAATCATAGGTACAACATTACTAATTCTGAGCCACGCATTAAGCTAAACATCACTACGAACATTTTCACCATCATTCTAGCGAACGCTCTATTTAGGTAACAGAGAACCGATTTTTGACTTTCGAGCGCTCTGGCCCATTTTGCCCCAACAAAAACTTGATCTCCTGTGCGCCGCTGTTTTTCATATCCCTTTTGCCCCTCACCGCTATGAATCTGCCTCGAAAGTTGGCTTCAAAAGGCTGGGATTTCTTGCCTCTAACGCCGTAAAATTGGTTCATTTTAGCCGCTCTTTTGTCTATGGAGTTGGTCATGTCATCTTCCGCCGACTCAGGCATGATCGGGCTTAATTCTAGAATAGTATGATTAAGTAATTAAGCTTGTTGTGGTTTTTCAGTATGTCTCAATTTTACGATTCAAAATAATATGAAGCTTTTATTATGTTTCACGGGTACGCCAAGTTGACAACCATGTAATTGGAAACATTAAGTTTTCCAAAAGTATTCATATTGTATTTTTTCCTGACAGTAGGTATACGTTATTCGGACTTAATGCCTACTATTTAGGTACCATTTTTTAAAACCTCGATGTGACGTTTGGTTAAAGGACGGATGTATGCAACATTATTGAAATGTAAATCGGGCTTAATTTTAGAATAGTATGATTAAGTAATTAAGCTTGTTGTGGTTTTTCAGTATGTCTCAATTTTACGATTCAAAATAATATGAAGCTTTTATTATGTTTCACGGGTACGCCAAGTTGACAACCATGTAATTGGAAACATTAAGTTTTCCAAAAGTATTCATATTGTATTTTTTCCTGACAGTAGGTATACGTTATTCGGACTTACAAGTTTGGAATCCTACCGCAGACAGTAGTGATAAATGATGATAACACTGGTCGCTTTTTGCAGTTGTAGCCAATTTTTAAATTTTATTCTGGGACCAATCTTTGGAATCATTTCTTTTAATTCTTCATCGTTTAACAGAATGGCAGTATCTATTGTGTATATAAGGTTGTCTGAAAAAAAGCAAATCATGGGTTTGGCTTTGTGAAATTGTTATACAGCTTGTTTGATGTACTAAAACCGAAATCTTACAGACTTGACTTCAAATACCCCGTTTGTAATCGTTGCGGTTTTTGCGACACGGTCAGTTTTCATACAGATTAAGGTGTTTAAGTTATCTAGTGTATCTATATCTGTGTCAGCCACGATCGTCACTGGAATTTAAAAAATCGGCCAATTGCGTGTCAGGCCACGCGCTGTGTAGGGTTCCGTAGTAGCTTGTCTGTCTTAGTAACATCGACACGCACGCGCCAACTAAATGGTGCGGTTGCGTCAGCCAAATTTGTACGAAAGTTGGCCTTTCCAAGCACACCTTAAATTAGTCGACTATTTCTCGGTGGCGAGAAAAAACCGTTGGTTTGCTGTAATTTTTTGCATGTTTATACGCAAATAGTTTCATCTTATCTTCACTGATAGACCAGCACGTTTTTTTAGCGGAATAGCAAAGAAATATTGTTCTCGTAATATGCCTTCTTTCTTTTGAAGCAATAATACATTTTGAGTCTACACCCGTATTTCAAGGATGCGGTTTTGCAACCACCGCTAGTTGTGGACCGGCATCGGCATGTGCATCAATTCGTCTCAGTCGTCTGCTTGCCATCAGCGGGGCTAGCACAACTGATGGCGCGCCGCGACGCGAGTCGAGAAAGATCTACCCTCCTTTGCCCTTTTTGCACGGTGCGAGTGAGCGAGGAGAGGCTCAATCGCGCGCGAAGCTCGCCAGGTAATGCCAGCTGTTCATCTACAAGATATTGGAATGATATGCTATACAGATGTGTCACTCATCACGCGTGTTCTCAACACGTCCACTACTAGCCGCTCGCCAGGGGCTGCGAGCTTGTAGCTGGTAACCTGTCCATAGCTGGGAGGGGCTGCCACTTGTTAATCTACAAGATACAGGGATAATATGATATACAGAAGTGCCACTCACCAACGCGGTTGTCTCTGCGCGTCCACTGCTAGCCGCTCGCCAGGAGCGGGGCAGCCGCGCGGCCAGCCGCGCCCCCGCCCGACGTCCCGCGACGCCGGCGGCGGCCGCACCGGGCGGCCGGGCCTGCTGCCGTAAATCATTTTCAAGTCAATTTTCAATATTTTCCGAAAAAAGCCGATATATGTAAAAACTGAATAATTTTTGCATTGCCGCCTTTTCATTGTTTTGAATAATAAGTTGGAAGTGTATTTTTCTTCCGAAAACGACAAAAATTATTTGAGACAGCTAAAAAGTCGCGATAAGTCACAGCTCCGTGCTCTCCGTGCTCTTCCGTTTTGGCTGTTTAGGACCTTAGGTATGCCTTTTTTATATGGCCGTTTTTACTTTTTTTTTAAGTTTGACCTCGACAAATAATGGAGTTTGTATGCAACATTGTTGTCGAGCAAAATCGAGCCGGCAAGGTGCTTTATTTTTGAATTTTTGACTAACCATAAACTATACACTTCTCGTTCTGATTTTTTATCAATAAAATCAACTTTGCCGGACATTTTTGAGAAAAGATCTTTACGTCATTATCGACTTAAGTTTAAATGTCAGTGCCCGAGTAAACTACGTACGTCGCCGTAAACACAAGTTTACGAATGCAGGCGTTGTTTACAAAAGCTACATTCTGTTTAGTCTCAGTACATCCGAGCGTATCAATGCGGAAATGTTTGCTTTGCCGTCCTAGTGCTTTCTTATACAATAAGATTTATTTCGCTGGATAAATTAAGAGCTTATACTTTGAAAAGGGTTAATATTTAAAACAAATAAGTAACGTAAGGTTAGGCCTATAATTTATGTTTTGATAAGCTGCTATCAAACCATAAATTAGGAAGAAACCGGTCTTATAATAAAAATTATAATATAATAAATATTAGGGGACAATCTTAGACAAATTGAACTAGTCCCAAAATAAGCTCTATAAGGCTTGTTTTATGGGTACTAGACAGCGGTTGTCTGTCATTCATTATTGTCTTGACAAGGTCTTAAATAAACATTAATTTTATTAAACTAAGGTAACGGGCCATAAGTTCGTGCTAGTACGTCATTTCGTTAGTTTTGTTTCTGAGGCTTATAATAAGCAACTGAAATATTTTTTATGTAATTTATACATTTGTAAAAAAACTTTATCATTAAACCTTTCCAAAAAATCAAATTCAACAATTTTAACGACTAAACTAATAGCAACACAACGGTCGAAAACTGTCAGTCGGCCGAAAACAGCTGTACGGTGTGCGCGAATGTACATTAGCGAACGCAAATAGCTAAGGCACTCACCTTGCGCCCACAATCACCTGGTCCCTTGCCACATCGAACAGCAGTTGCGAAAATGACTTAGTGCTGTTATCTTCAAACATATCAGTGTCGGTCGCCAGGAGATCTGTAACGGAGGTAACACGTTAACTCACAACAATGTAAACATGGCATACCTAAAGTGAAGGTCAGCGGCGCTACCACGAACTTCGAAAGTCGAAGTTTGGGTATTTCCATCTCTATCGCACTCCCCTAATCGAGTGACAGGGATGCATGTACTACGAACTTCGACTTTCGAAGTTCGTGGTTGATAGTTTCACTAAGTTACTAATTCCGGCGGTGTCAGCCGCAATCGGGAGAATTGGAGGTGTGCGTCTTTAGCGGAAGTATTAGCAGCCCAGGGGCCGTAGACAAGGTTACAATCGACAAGCGCTAACGCTAACGAATAAAATGTATGGGAATGACAGATGCCGACGAAACACTTTTCGTTAACATCTGTCATTCCCATACATTTTATTAGTTAGCGCTTGTCGATTGTAACCTTGTCTAGGCCCCCTGATATATGTGACCCAATCTCTGTAGGAACATGTCTTAGAGATTTTTCTGCTTCTAGTCAGACATTCTACTGCTTATGTATTAACATTATAAATGCGAAAGTTATATTCACCACGTATACCGAACACTGCTGCTGGCATACCAGTATAAGTATTATCTCCCATTACGCATAGGGCTGCGAGCCTAGGGATCATGTTATATTAGTCAATAGCTCATAGTCGTATACAAATCGATTTGAAAACGCTCACAGAAACCACAAGAAGTTTTTTTACTAATGGCGGAAATATTTAAAACTCGCGCAGTAAGCACCGTTTGGGCTTTTTTCTTGAATCTCTGTCGTGAATTACACAACATCCGCATCCGCAACAACTCCGCATCTATTTTGGCGGATGCGGATGCGAATGTCTGCATCCCTGTTTGAAATACCCTCATTGTTTTCCGTGTTCTTTCGCTTATTTCATAAAGTGAATTGTACAATTCTTAATGAAAAGAATCTTAAACCGTAAAGTTTGGATGTTTAGATGTTTGTTACTCAATATTAGACAGCTTAACCGATGTGGATGAAATTTTGTACGAAGATATTTTATAGCCTGGATTAAAATGTAGGGTAGTTTTTATCCCGGGACCACACAGACGAAGTTGCAGGCGGAAGCTAGTTGAAAATATTGCTAGTTTAAAAGTAGGTATGGTGATAGATATGTGCAATGCTAGTGCAAGCTTAAATCGTACGTTTACAGTATTAGTTACGTTCACCGCGGAAGGTATCCTACATGCGATACAATGCGCAGGTCAGCTACAAAGCCTGTTATTACGGCGAGCGGATCGCGCGCAATCGCGATATCTCATCTTAGCTCTACTGTGCGCTCGGTGATGAGCGGAGCGGTTTTGGATTTGAGGATGATAGGAGTAAAGTGAGAGGGGGCAAGTGTGCCCCCGGGCTTAGTGCGCCTTTCATCAAATATATCGAGATCTACAGATATTTCACAAATAACGACATCTTACATTCATGCAACAAACTAAAACAAGTTCATTGCATGGATTTGAGCGAATTTATATTGATTTAAATGACTGAATGATGAATGAGGCGCCCTTTCCCCCCCTGGCGCACTTACCCGAACTCACCATAGTAGTAGTAGTTGAATCAAATTGAAACATTGAAAATATAATTAGGTAAGGAAAGGTGTGGGATTAGTTCGTGAAGCCCATCACACCTATAAGAGGTACCTATACCGCAATATATATTTAGAGCAAGGCATCTTACGATATATTTTTTTGCGTACTAGTTGACAGAGTCCCTGCCATCTGACCTTCCAATCCAGAGGGAATCCTTGTACCTATATAGGCTGATGATCATTTGGACCAAGCTACTTTCTTTTTGCTCGTTGCCACGGTTACGGTTATTAAAAAAAAATGTATATTGGACAAAAAATAAATACAATATGCTTATCACGACCCTGTGTCCTGACCCCGTATCATGGTCGGCCTTATCACGCGATAAGTGATAAGATAGGAGCGTCGTCTCGTTCTATCGAACGGTGTCAGCCAGTGACGGACGCTCTATCGTGTCACTTATCGTGTGATAAGGCCGTCCATGCTACGGGGTCTGAGCTAGGAAACCCTGTGTTACAGAACCCAGTTTCGTATCAAAAGTTTTTACACAAGTATATTATACGTTCTACAGAGCATCAGTATCTTAAATTAAATCTACTATAATTATTTTAATATCCTTCACAATTTTAGATTAACATTTTGTTTGCATTGTGTGTGTGTTTAATTAACCACAAAAATTAACCATAGAATTGTATGGCTAATTTTCGTGTCACAACGGAACTTTTTAACTAATACCGATTAATTAACCAGGCTAACTACTTGCCAAGAATTTGGTCCTCACCCTAATAGGGTTTAAATTCACCAAAGTTCAGGTTTTGTGACAGTCGTTAACTTATTTCAAGAAAGGGCACCCGGCTTAGGCTTCTACTATGCACGCCAGGTGTCCATATTACGAGTATAATATATTTTCCAAGATACTGGGAATAACCCCATGTTAAGGGGCTACCCGAGGTTTTCATCGATTTTTGACAAGTTTTGAATCGTATCTACTACTTTTGCACTACAGATAGAATCATAAATCAAACGGCTATCGGTTCTTCAATCTTTTATCTCCATTTTGACAGACCGGATTTTGAAACAAATTAATAGGTACTTATTTTGTATGATTTTTTTAAACATTGTCTAAAAAAACACTTATTTCGCATCTCTATTGACGTGAAAGATCTAACATATACGAAATCTACAAATTTGGGTTCGTCTATGACGTCTCTAAAAACTGGCAGAGGGTTTTAATTTTAAACCAATTAACACAAAAGTTATGGCCAGAAAACCAGTTTTTTGGCCTAAAATTGTTCAACGTTGATGCCAAATATCTCGAAAACAATGAAGTTTGAAGTAAATATGGGATACTATATTGCTTAAAGCCGTTGTTGTTAATATAATAAGCTACAAAAAACATTAGAATACTAAGGGATTCAGATCGAAGGTCATTGGCGTATGGGAGCCTCTTAAGAACTCTGTCATATCGAGCGCGGGCCCGCCGCGGCATACAGTCTGACATAGCTCATGACGTTACAGGCATTCCGTTTCGAACCGCTCCGCCCCGCTTCCTAGCATGTCGTTTTAAAATGAGAACCAAAATACGTTTGTATGGAGAGTCCAGCGTCCTGGCGACCTTTAATGTTCTCCTTTCTATTTCCAGGATAGCTGACGTGGACATGGCAGTATCATGGGTCCTGAAGCCCCAACATCGTTCCCGGGTCATGTTTCAACGGTTCATGCCGTGGTGGAACGCGCAGAGACGGCTGGAGTTAGCGGAGAAGAAGAGGAAGATCGAAGAGGAGAAGATCAAAGAAGAAGAGAGGAAGAAGGAGGAAGAACGATTGAGAAAGGAAGAGAGCATTAGAGCGGAGCAAGAGACAGTAGAGGTTAGTGGAGATAATTTTGATGAAAATAGTGTACATGAGAAAGTAAAAGATGCAGTAATTCTTAATGGCACTGTAAATGATAAAAATTGTAGAACTATGCCTATGGCACTATTATGGTCTTTAATTAATGCTAAATGAAGGAATAATATAATATAATAAGGGTTAATACATTAATCATCATCATCATTTGGTATGAATCGAAATTATATGGGCACCTGAATAGAATATAATAGTAAATAGTTAAATCGACGTTCGTACGTAACAAAACGTAATATTTTCATATTTCTTAGTAAACCAAGTACGTGTTGCCGCTACGGAGCTGGCGCAAACACTGCGTAATGAGTAAAGTTGGTTCCAATAGGGAATAAATACGTACGCGGCACGATTGAAAACAAACCTTAAGTTAATGTTGGTAAGGTATTATTTCGTTTACGTCAAGCACATCGAGCGAATCATGTGGATAATGCATTTCAAGCGATTCAGAACTTTTTAGTGTATATAAGACCGGCGCACCGAGTAGACGGATTCATTCTTTCTCTAGCGAACTCTCGGATTGTCATTGATTCTGGGTCGAGCCTAAATTCATAACGTAAACATTCGTAGATACATTATTGTGGTGGCGGGAAGGTTCAATATTGTGCGATTGCTTTGCATAGTATTGAACTATTCCACTACTTATTAGAATCTGAGTTTATTCTAAGGTTCAGTATTGTGCAATTACGTTGCGTAGTAATGAACTATTTCACTTTCTGTTAGATTTTGAGTTTATTTTAGATGATTTTATTATTATTTCGAACCAGATCAAAGTCTTAGTTGCATGGTCAACTTAACGAAGTGCATTTCCCCTAACGGTGGCAAGGAAGTATACTTCGGGATCCTGTTAGTAGTAGGCCAGGTTTGAGAGAAGCCTGGCACCATCTTTTTTATTTGCACAGATGGTGTAGCCTATCTTTGATGGGCCTCTTACTCGTCTTAAGGTTGGCCACAGGCTGAAGCGAGAAGATCGCCATTTCCCATAAGTCGATCGCTATAAATATATCTACAGTTTTGACGGAGGAATATCATATTTACTGGATATATATGATATAGTTTAAGAAACAATGAGTTCTCCAATTTCTGTAATTATACAAGGTGCTCAAGATGAAACCAAGTTAGTTAGTTATACTGGGCGTTTTTCCGAAAGTCGACATCTAGAGGCACTTTAAAGCAATGCTTTGTTTAATAATATCTTATAAGTATTCAATGAAATTAATTATAAAAAATTAAAATTTTGATATTTTATGCAAATTCATTTAAAATTGTAACATTCGTAAGTAAAATTTTAATTAATTCTCATTTTTTTCCTCATACATGATGCCATATTGGCTAAAGTGCATTAGAAAGTCGGTTATAAAATTAATCAAATTTAAAAAATACGAAAAAAAAATCAAGGTCAAAATTCCCAAAACTGTTAACTAAAGTAATTTGCAATTTGACTAGGTTTTATTTTATTTTTACTTTGGACAGTGCGCCTTATTGTGGACTCGCAACGCGGTTCATTTTCGGAAAGCGGGACTTGTACTCGATCAATCTAATTTTTGCAGTATTGTTGGATTTTTAGTATAGCAGTGTTGGCTTATTAGCAGTGATCGGTTATTTGGATTCTCCCTCGCGGGATATCAAGTAGAAAAGTTAATATAGATACGACAGTTTTCCCCCGGGTATTACCCGGACTACTACGATAATAGTATTAAATATTGATTTTCATGGTTTTTACTGGTATTAACGAATGAAAAGCACGTATAAGTAGGTACTTCAATTGTTACGTCATATTTTCCACACACTACACATTTGTAACTAATAAATAGAAAGACTATATTTACGAATAACAACTTGTACCGTGATTTTAAGTAATAAAGTGTCCAATAACTACTGTCAATAGGCAAGTAACGAAAGTCGAGTCATCTTCACTTGCAACTTTACTTAATCAATAGTTTCTTAAGAGGAGGCAGCTACGCAGAAAAACATGCTCCGAATGATCAGGGAGCATTTAAATTAAATTGGAACATGAAACGTAGATACTGAAGTGTCAGGTTGTAGTCCAGGCAATGAACTGACAACTTGTATGGAAAAAATGACAATTTTGGAAATAATTTATAATAGCTTATTTTTTATGTATAACGGATATATTATCAATTAAATAGTTACAAAGCGACAAAATCTGGCAAAATTTCAGACATCGAAAAAATGATAAGTTAACGGGCTTCTAAAAAGTCAGTAAAAATATTAATAAATGTTTTTGTCTTTATTTTGGTTCATTTACATTTGCTTTATAATATTCAAGATAAATCGTACAAAAAAAGGTAATGCATGCTTCATTTAAATCTACATAATTACTTCCGGGTGGAAAGTTTGTCGGATTCTTGACTAAATCATCTTAGAATAACATTTTCAAATGAAATCAACAATAAAAACGCTATTATAAATTAATGTTTTTCAAAAGAGGTAGTAGAGGAGTATTGGGCTATGCCCCTTCACGAGAGACAATACAATATTTGACTATAAAGTTGTGTGTAGGTCAGTTAGATCCTTTCGATTTAGAATAGGTATTTCGTTTGCATAGAGCTTCTACTTCTAACTAAACTGTAGTTTAGATGTATCATGTATAGTTATATAGGTAGTTATGCGTTCATATGGGTACCTTCCGTCTTCAACATTAAACAAGTTCGATGGCATATTCTTTAGGTACTATGTGTGCAAACTGTATGTTCAATTGGACTTCGGGAAGTTGGTCAAAGTTGACGAACAGGTTATGTAGGTAAGTACCTATTAAACAGTTTGCAATGTAACTAATTACTAATTAGATCGGTTTATTTGACATTGAAGAAAGTGGCGTTAAGCTGTGTCCACTGCGCCAATGTTTTCGATGTTTTTAAACATCTAACATGTGATCCGTCAGTTTCAGCAAACAAATAGGCCAGGTATTGTTTTGATTGGCAAAACATTTTTGACGTTTAGAACTCACGAAAACATGGTGCAGCGGACGCGGCTTAACGCTTAACAGTAGGTAAGTATAGCAGTTCTCAAACTTTTTGGAGACATCTAATTTGGTAATTATTATTAGGAAGAAAAAAATAGTACATTGAGTCAAATGTAAATTTCTAAAATACGTGTGGATGGTGTCATTTGTCATTTCGGTCTGATATTTCAGGACTTGTGGTTGATTTTAGTAAATTGAACTCAAACTCAAATACTTACTTGTGTCATAATTACTTAAACCATTTAGGTAGTTCTGCAAATTCCAAGCACACATCCTTCTGACAAGCACTTGCATGATGTCAAGAAACACTTACTCGAACGAATGATAAATAAAATAAACTAATCCACGAGTGATTCAAGGTTTGACAGTTTGTTTATGTGGGTTCTGACAGGGTCAGTTATGTGTTGATGGAACCTCAATTAATGGATCGCGCACAAAAAAATATGACTATATTCTTAAAAACTTGCACACCAAGGCTTAGCTTGCGTACAAAAATAAACTTTAGAGATGCTAGTAGTAAGGTCGTAGTTGTGACTGAGGGCATCATAGGATACGGCTTTGCAAAAGTAATGTATATTAAAGTTATGCTTTACAAAATACGAAATTTTAGTACTTATATAATAATAGACGTTACACAATTTTGCCATTTAGATATTCGATTAAGTACTTAGTATTAGGAGCAAAGAGGATTAGGACAATCCACAATTATGCAAAAAAAAACATGCTAAATGTACGGTGTGCCATTAAACGTTTATGCCAAAAATGTTCGGCCAATAGATTTTAGGACAAACACGTTTTTTTTCTGACATTTATTTGATCTGTTTCTCTCGAATCACACGGTCACGTGACTAGAGTTCCACGCCGCAGCCAAAAAACCCGGCGGCGGCGCGCTGGGTTTTGAACCCGGCGCGGCGCGGCGTCGCCGGCGTGAGGACGTTTTTTAGAAAACATAACTATGCTAGGAATAAACATTTATTTCTTATCTCCAATCACTGACTAAAAATTGTATACAGTAGGTACAGCTACAGTGGTTGTAATTATCGTGAATAAAATTTATTTTGTTCACCTTTGCCGGATTTATCTATGTACTATATAGCTATCAAATTATACCAATAAAAAACATTCCATGCAAAAATGAGGCCAAGTCTCGAAACTCTTCCACCGTAAAAAGTTGTGAGATATTTTGCAGAGCCAAGTCTCAGGCATTCTTATTGATCTTTATTTGCTTGCTAAATAAAATTCTGCAACGTGGCAATCACACAACTTAACTGTATTTATAGATTTTTGCTTACTTACCTAAAACTATGTAGTATTGTGTGATTGCCAAGTCACAAAATTTTATTTAGCAAGCAAATAAAGATTAATAAGAATGCCTGAGACTTGGCTCTGCAAAATATCTCACAACTTTTTACGGAGGAAGAGTTTCGAGACTTGGCCTCTTTTTTTCATGGAATGTTTTTTATGGGATCTCACTTATTTTTGTAGGTTAATGTGTTATCCATACATACAAACTATGAATGCAGACCCATTCTTACTGTACGAATGTGCTTCTAAATGAAGTCTCTTTTATATCATCATGATAGAAGCAACGTGTCACGTATGTCCATAAACCAGGCCAAAGTGGGGCGCGAAGATTTATTCAGATTTTTTACAGTACGCACTAGTGCGGAAAAGTGCACTTTCCGTGCATATGTCGAAACTTTAAAGAGTCATATGTACAGTAAAACGTTGTACACACAGCAACACACCTAACTAACCATACCGTGAAAACCTAGAACCTTATTACAATGCACTTAAGGTCAGATTAGATTTCCGATGACTAGCAACTTTACTTTTACACATGCTATTTGCTCAAAACTAGCATGTCTTCGTGCTACTAAAGAGCATGTGTCACAGTTACCTTAAGTCGGTGTTTATCTGAAGCAGATTTGCACATGTTTAGAAGAATCATGTAATAAGTCTGAAGGCAATGGCGTGGGGTGAAAGATATTCTTTAAATACACATTCAGCTGAAAGAGGAGGTAAATCTTTTTTGCACAAGCCTAACTTTTCCGAAAATAAAGTCGTGTTCAGATCATTTTCGTGAAAGGCTTTCATTAGAATTTTGAGAAGTTAAATCTGCTGTCCTGCTTAAGAATTCTTATGGCTATTGGCAATTATGTAATATAAAAAAGAGGTAGATGCGTTGTCTATATGAAATTCCGTGTTTAAAAATGGCCACCAAATCTGACAGCTGAGACATTTATACGTGTCCATTGACGACGCGACATTGAGGCAAGGTCATACAATTGGCTGAGTTTTAGTGTGCCACTATTGGAGTGCTTATAACCTATCTACCTCTTTTTTTATATTACATCATTGGCTATAAACAATCTTGCCTATTTTCGCCTCGCACAACGACAGGGCGCATTATTACCAACGAACAAGTTCCAAAGCACCACAACAGTTATGAAGAAACTCCAACCGCGTCTTAAAAGGTTCTAAATCGGCCCCGCCCGGACCTAGACGCTTACATAAACGTCAATTGTGACAGCGAGTTATGTTTCCAGCGCACTTGACCCTGCCACTTATTAACCAGTTGTACGAATCAAATTGACGTAGGCGGAGCAAATTCGGAATCATGATTAGATTTGAACCAATTACCGTTCGACCGCGATTGTTGTGAACACTTACTTAGTTAGGTAGCCTTCTCTGGTGGTCAATCTGACACTTAAATGTCGCATACCATTTTTACACATACTCGTTCCTATACGCGCATGGAAGCGACACGTGAAGCATATTGATATAAATTATCAAATGGAATGCGATATGTAAGTTTTCGATTGGCCCATTGTGTTGTATATGACATGATGCGAGCACAGGTCGCGATTCGATTTTGCTTATAGCGGAGGCATTGGATTCGATTCGCACAGTGCATCAACAGAATCGTGGCGCTCGTAACCGGGTGGTGGCAATTATCTTTCAAAATGAACCTACTTAATATTTTCGCTACAGTATGGATTAGAAAAAATAAGAAATCCGAGCGAACACCGATCTGTTCAACTGGAAGTACGTATATCATGCCTACCGTAACAAGAAACATTACGACGAATTCATCAATTATTTTTTTTAAGTCTATTGCAAATGGCTGGAATCAAAACATCGTGTAACCTGTAACAAAATTATTAACGTAATTATGTGAATATGCGTTTAATCAGATGAATATAATAAATAAATATTAGGGTACAGTCTTACACAAATCGAGCTAGCTCCATACTGGGAGCAATAACGTAAAAAAAAATATTTTTAGTACAACTTTTCAATGGCAGTATAAGGACTAAGAGCCTTATCACACTTGCGATTTCCAAGCGTATTTTGTATGAAGGCGATCACGCAGCGTGTTCGCCGCGACTGATAATTGTATAGAAAACACGCTCGCAAATCGCAAGTGTGATAAGGCTCTTATAAGTCATTAAGGAGTCCCACATTCTGGCTCCATCATCAGATCAACTTGGTGAAAACAAGTTATAATATTGTTACTTTCTATAAATACTTGCAAATTAAAATTGATGTCACTAATGGAATTCGGCTTGCAAAATTACTACAGGTGAAGTTAATATAATGCTCGGTAACTTGAAAAATAAATTATTCTTGTAGCAGCGATGTTCACGCACTGTGAAATACTTGCTTAAGTAATTTTCTGTCGGATGCGTAAGGAAAGAGAAATCAAAACTGGTATTCTACTATACAAACTAGATTCAACATGTAGTTTGTAAGTAAGTAATTACTAAATATTTATTTCCTGTGTAGGTGTTGAGAATATAGAAAATGGATTTAAACATAAATTTCGTAAGTGTGCAGGAAATGTTATGTAAGTAAGTATTATGGTAACATACCGCGTTGAGCTGTCACCGAGACCGGTCGTTACTCGCGCGCGTTAGTGAACTATATTTTCACGAGTTTGATTTCTACCCTCATTGTGAAAAGTGCGTAATGATGGAATCGGACTTTTTAATACTTTAATAAGTGGCTATATCGCAAAACTTTGCAATCGTTTCTGACTACAGGAACAAAATGAACTCCCAAACGTTAGACAATAACCCTAGTTATGCTATTGTGACACAAACCACCACGTTCCCTAAAAAGGATCAGGCAATCGTCATCGATGCTTTAGAAAACGTACAAATCAAAGATTACGCGCAAGCTTTAGGAAGAATAATCGACCCATCTCATATCCGCTTTTTGTCAAGAATATCAAACAATAGAATTTGCATCTACCTTTCCTCGAAGTTAATCGTTGATGAGATCATTGAAAATAAAAAGTATGTCATAATTCAAAACCAAAAACTACCCATCCGACCGCTGATCAGCAGAAACAAACGTATCATTATATCAAACGTGTGTCCCATTATACCGCACACTGAAATAGAAAAGAAACTGATAGAAATGCATATCACGCCACTGTCACCCATCTCTTTCCTGCGTGCTGGTCTCAATGAGACGGGCTACAATCACATTCTAAGTTTCCGAAGACAAGTTTACGAAATCCTCTCTTGTCGGTCTAGAAATAACCGAGTGAATCTAGAAAGATGCAAGACAGCTCTCTTGACAATTACATGTAGGACATAATGATCACATCACAGAGTACTTTTCTATATACCTAGACCTCTTGTTCTAATAAGAGTGAGACGGATAGTGCGAGAAAAATCGAGAGTATGTCGCGGCCGTCTCCTGATAGACGTGCAGCCAGCTAGCACGACGTTTTACTCGTATATGTACTGAAACGGCACGTGAAACGTATCATGCTGTGGTATGTTGAAATGACAATCCATATCTTTCTATTAAATTGGGTCCAGCGCGGCTGGCACGCGACGGCGCGCGAGCTCTCGATTTTTCTCGCACTATCCGTCTCTCTCTTATTAGAACACTTAGAACAAGAGGTATAGTGCGATAAAAATCGAGAGCATGTCGCGGCCGCCGTGTGCTAGACGTGCTGCTCTTGTCAGTCGAGTCGAGATATGAATGGTCTAGAAACTCTAGAACAATGCTAGGCAGCTATGACGTCTACAATAGGTAGACAATTTTGAGTCCTTCACATGTATAGGCTGTTTGGTTACTTTCTAGGTTGGTTGTAAAATAAAACACGGTGGTACTTAAACCAAAAGTAAAAGTATATTGGCGGCTGTGCCTACGCGTCGGCAATGGTCACCTCCACCTCTACACCCGGCTCGATGTTGATGCTGGTGATCTGCTTCACGATCTCCGAGGGCGAGTGCAGGTCGATGACCCGCTTGTGGATCCTCATCTGGAACCTGCGCCACCCGCATCCAGCGGACTCCCGCAACCTTTACCAGGTCATCGGTCCACCTTGTCGGGGGCCTACCCACGCCGCGCCTTCCGGTACGTGGTCGCCACTCGAGAACCTTTCCGCCCCAACGGCCATCGGTTCTACGTGCTATGTGCCCCGCCCACTGCCACTTAAGTTTAGCGATCCGGAGGGCCACATCGGTTTGTATGACATCGGCCGTATGGGATATTATTATTATTTTGGTGCAGCATTTCCAGGGTTATCGTGTAAGCCTAATATTGAAACATCGATAATGCCTTCAATTTAATAGGAGAAGTACCTTTATTTCACTGAAAAACAGTCATATTAACACCACTACTGGCTGTCTAGATACGTGCTGTTGCATGTTTGTGATGTAAGTGTGGTGGTCAGGAAGGTATTCAGAGTTCCCGACGACACACTGTATTGAGAGATTTGCAAGTGAGGGAACTGCTGCCTCCAGCAAGCTGTCGACAGAACGAATCCTCAAATCAATAAGTGGTCGGCGAGAAGCTTGTTCATACCTATCTGGAACCGCAAACGACCGTAGGCTACTAATGTCTGCCTACCATCAGACAGGCAAGCCATATGTTATTTTTCTGTCCCGTTAGCCAAGAGATAAAACTAGTTTCTTAGAAACATTGTTACAATACGGACTTCTAAAGTTCTAACGTGCTTAGAAGATGGTCCATACAAAAGGGGTGGAACTTGACAAGAAAACCCCAAATTTCGTGGTTTAAAACCCATAAACCGCAGTTTTTAAAAGTGACCCAGGAGACTTAACCATGGCAACTAGTGACAGAAAATAGTTGGTCCACCCATGTACAATTTTCACCCACAATAAAAAGGGTACTAAAAACAGTGAGACCTGTGAGACCCTAAGACATCTAAAGTCAAAATTGATTATCATCATCATCTTAGCGTTATTCCCACGTTATACACGTTAATCACCTGACCCCGATCCCCCCCCCCCAGGGGAATTAGTGGCAATGGCAATATAAAATATATATTCAACTAGGAAAAAATAATAATGTTCGGTTATGGCGCTTCGCCGGACCCTACCGCGTCACGCTCGCTTCGCCCGCTCGGCTCGCGCGCTGTATGGTCGCAGTTCACCTAACAACCTAACCGTTTTTTCCCCTGGGGGTTTAAGCTAGGGGATTAACGTGCACAACAGCGTTATTCCCAGTTGTGCCCTAAAGGAACCCGGGGTCCGCTTTAGCACCTAATCCCAAGATTTTGCGTATGCACTAGTTTTACGAAAGCGACTGCCTGCTGTCTGACCTTCCAACCCACAGGGAAAACTAAGACAAAAGCGTTATGTGTAAAAAAATTACCTTTAACAGACAGGAAGGGATCGAATAAGTTTAGTGCTCCATTCGGCCCCATTTGGCACGGAATACTAAAGATCTGTAACAAAATAGTATCTAATATGTTTTATTAATAGGAAAGGAATTCCTTACAATGTAGCAAAGTTCATGGCAGTATTTCTACGTTCGTTGAACAGAAAATTTTTGCGCTGAAAACTTTTTCAGCATTCTTAAGTACTTGCGAGCTGAAATATGTGCTAAGTTTTGGCAACTGAACAATCAATGCTGTTAGAATGTGTGCTTGTGAAATAGTGAAACGACATGGCGAAATGACAGTTTTTCGAGTAAGGGGAGAAATTTACATCGTGCACTAGTTTTAAAATCCCAATCTAAAATTCTGATTTCAAACAATTTTCTGTTTTCTGTATGTGTACATATTTATCCCGTGGAACGCTTGCGTTATTTCTACTACGGCAGCTAGTTACATTAAGAGGGTTAAACAAGGGTTGAAAGTTTTTATGGGCGACTAGATGTTTTTAAGCCAGCAAATAGAGACTGGAGAACCCTATGATTGTCAGTTAATGGTAAAATTAAAACTTATTTGAGTCTCAGTATTAACTGGCTTGAACACACGTCCATTGTCCAATAGTTAATAATGTATCCTAAACCGCTGAAAGTTTCACCAAAATTTGTGAATTATGGTACAAGTTATTATATTCTGCCAACTTATCTTGTAAGCATGCAAATTGTAGAATAACTTGAAAACTTGTAATACAGCACATACTCGATGCTTGATCAAATTACTTGAGCCCAACATTCAAAAGATTGCCCCACGCCGCATTAAACTTCGTCCAACGAATTGCCAGAGTGAATTGTATTTCACAGATATAGACAAAAGGTACAGATTCATATAGGGTGCATATATGCAAAGTCGTCCCGTGTATGTGAATGCAATATGAATTGGTGAATTTATTTCTTTGTGCCTTCGCTACATCGCAAAGTTGATTTAGGCTGTATTGTACCTTATTTATTTTATACGGGCAGCCCGCGCGGCTTTGCAAGCATATTACAAAGAACCCAAGCTGAGCCGCGGCATAATATGTCCATCAAACATTCAAAGATTCAAAATTTTTATTTTTCCACCTTAGGTAAGTACAAGGCTTTCCTATCACTATGCGGTGCCGGCATACCAATATATTGGTCTAAACATATTTATTTATTATGAATTTATTTGCTATGTCAACAGATATGAGTTATTTTAATACATGACATGTAGTGTAAAGTGATAAATTAAATTAAATTGAATAGGTCAAAAGTCAGAGGTCATTACTAAACTAAAATATAGTAATAATAAAATATGGAATTAATAAACAAGTCTACCTGTGTTGGTTTCATGAAAATGAAATAAAGTTAAATACTTATACCGTCGTCTTTCGTCTAGCACCAAACTTTAGCTCAATTGGAAGTAGGTAGAGGTAGGTCGATTTGACGTAAATTTTACGTTTGTGCCTTATCTATAAAAATCTAATCAAAAATCAGTAGAGTAGGTACAGTACTTATAATTAGGTCTCCGATACTGTGCGTCAATTATACCTACATACTGATTCCATAAAATAAGACGTTCCCATTAATGTTGGAGAAAATATTACCAATGGAAAAAAATTGACAGAAGTTGGAAGAGTTTTTAAGAGTTTAAGGAAGTAGATATTAGGAAAAAATGAAATATTCGGGGAAGGGTCTCATCAAGTATTGCCAAGCAATTAATCATTCTATGTGTGGTCATATTTGAAAACATCCTATGTGTGATTTGACGTCATCGGCACGAAAAGTACGGGTTCTGGCAATAATAGTAGCCTATAAGAAGCCTGAAGTGAACCTCTATAAATATCTCACTTGAAAAAGTTGTGCGCTGTCAGACTTCTACAAGTTGCATAAATAGCCTTATACGTGACAGTTATACAGCTTCTGCGGCTGCACTTTAAAGCGGTATTTATATCACGTTAAACTTTGTGTTTGTTGTTCTGAACACTCGCTTTGCTGTGAGCAGTTACGGTGTAATTTAACTGACATACTAGATGGTTTG
Organism: Epinotia ramella; assembly: GCA_947578815.1. NCBI lineage: Eukaryota > Metazoa > Arthropoda > Insecta > Lepidoptera > Tortricidae > Epinotia > Epinotia ramella. Next base: position 62,670 of record CANPUT010000111.1, read on the forward strand.
GTCATATTTTAGACGTGAAATCTACAAATAAATGACGCCAATATTAGGGACCTATGTAAAGTCGAGGCAACAAAGTAAAATTAGAAAAATTTGACTCCTAGAATATGTTACTTGAAATTGCCGTCCACCAGTCGAATAAACATTTGTTTACAGTAAATATTTCACTCTGGGATACCCACGGAATACCTAAATAAGATGGAAGCGGCGTGTTAGCTAGTTACTTCGGGATCCTGCGTAGCCACCCCAACACAACCATAACTGAATTTATACATGTCAACACTACTGCTAATCGCTTCTAATTGGTAAAAGCTTTTAATTCCATTATGATTTCAACAGTTGTAATTATTAGAAGGAAAACTAACTCAAAACTGCATTACTTGCGGTCTAATTTCCAATTCCAAAAAAATGACAAGTGACCGTCTATTCTTTATAAATATAGGAGCCAATTTCGAAAGGGGTTTTCAAGTATGGAAATAACAAATAACAAATGCATAGTCTTGATACATGCTCTCCTTCTCGCGTAAAAGCATAACTAAACGTGTGTGAGCGTGACGCACTTATGACGAGAATTGACATCATTGATTGCAAAATGAAGGGCCCTGTTCAAATGAACTTGACGTTTGATTACGTTCAAAACCAAAGATCTTATGTTACTATGACACTCTATGGTGATACAACTATTTGGAAATTTAGAATACGAAATAGAGGTGAGGCTAAAATCCTAATTGTCGATATTTTATATTCTTGGCATAAGTAAAGTATTGGTATGGTATTATTACATAATATGTTTATAGTTAAATACATTTAAAAGGCCCTTACTTCTTAGAGTAAGAGCGTTTACGTACCTTCTGATAAATATCAGTCCGACCGAAGTAGCAGTAGTGCTATTTCTGTGAGAAACACCCGAAGAAATCGGGTAACGATATTTTGATCTAGTGCGCGACCTCATCCACGCAGTTCGCAAATGCTCTAACTGGAGATGTTGCTGAAAGCAACTGTCAGAGAAATCGTGTAGCTCACGAAAACATCCTTACAATTTTTAATCAAAATACGTACAAGTTTTAAATTTTATTTTTTATTTTATACAACGACGGTGGCAAACAAGCGTACCCGCCTGATTGTAAGCGGACACCGCAGCCTATAGACGCATGTAACTCCAAAGGAGTAACATGTGCATTGCCGACCCTTGATATGTTTGAGGATTCGCCGTGTTGACAGCTGAAGGAACAAATTCAGTTGCTTCCATCCATTTTTCATTTATATGTCGATCCGGTGGGAAACTGCAACCGGCGTTTGGTGAAAATGACATTAAGTTAATATTTTTATTTGAATAAATAATAAATATTTGGGGACAACCTTACACAAATCGACCTATTCAAATCAAATGTAATTCTACTCGCGACGGACATTTATTAAATCAACACTTTGCGTCTAATTAAATTACTATCAGCTCGTAAGTAATTCTAATAAAAAATATGTTTACTGGATGACAAATGACGAATGGACTACAATCAGCTCTGTCATATTATAATAGGTGTGAGGAAATCATTTTATTGAGATCGAGCGCCGTACAAATAACTACACTAGGCATGGTACCACTCTAGTCATACTTGCAATCGCCCCGTTAAAATGACAAACGCGAATAACGCGATACATTGCTGTGACATTACGGTAGTTCCTTAATCTGCGGCTTTGCCGTTTCTATCTTACTAACGGAGTAATGCCGAATGTCATAATCGATTGCGTATTTATTCAAAAAAACAGTTATTCCAGTACTAACCGGTCATAGTAAATCACTCCCGGAGGAACCTTTTTGTCTTTGCCTGCCTTTCGGCACGACAAAATTGCACAACTTTTTTTTTTAATACGGCAAAAATCATCACCGACGGTCAAATGCCAACTGATCTGCGTGTCGACAGCGTTTGACAGATACATGATTGTCTAATCATAAACCCGGCTACGCGTACCCCGCCCACTACCATTTCTATAGTATTAACTAGTTCTGTTTGAACATAAGTTTCATGTGCGCTGGCTACTCCTTATAGGAATAAAGGCGTGAATCTATGTATGAAAGGTACTAGATCGTTAATTGGCGTTCCCGGCCAATGAATTTGTCATCCAATGGCTGCGTGTCCATAATTTAAGTGATGACGTGGATTGCCAACACGAGTTTAATGTGAGGCTTGACAACAGTGCGAGGAGCGTTCACTTTGTTTTCATTGAAGATGCGAATACTAAACAATCATGGCATCATTTCTTGTTTATACCTAGTCGGTCCTTAAGTTCTGTCACAAATGTTTTGCCGCATAGTCAATAATACCAAGAATGTTTTTATTGAATGCCCTATATGGTTTGATAGCTCATTTAATCTCTCAACCGATTCTTGTGAAATTCGTATTTTTTTTTTTTGCCGATTAAGTTTTTAGCTTTTTTGTTTTTTTTTTTTACTCGTGGTTTACAGGTCACCGAGTCACTAGTTCGTTTATTAACAAATATAATTATACATATCACTTGCAGACATAGTTGACAAAATGTTCTTAGGATTTACATAACATTGTCACTGTCACTGCGGGGCCAAACTCTATTATTCGTCTCGCTATACCACCAATAAGGAAAATGCAGATGAAGTTTGTTTAGCAAACTTGGCAGACGCACTTCCCCCTCCCGCTATCGGCTCGATTGTGTTAAATCTAATTGAACCCGCGTTACGCAGCGTGGAATATTTATTTATAGTCCCGGTGGCCGGCTGCAAAAGCTTGTGGTTTAAACTTCTCCCTGTTTTTAAAAGATACCATGAGATTCGTTTCTAAATATTATTTGTTAAGTACTATAACTTGTCTCTCTAAGCAATAAAGAAACCATATTTTCAATACTGTTTTTTTATGAATGGTATTTCAATTTAAGCAATGAAGAAACCATATTTTCAATATTGTAATATTTATATTATATTTTTAGCAATGAAAGTCACACGGTTGAAAGATAACGATTATAATCACATTTTCTACAAATATTCAATGAATTTACATAAAATCTACTATTTTACAATAATAATCTCAAGAGCGAAGTTTATACAAACCAACCACTACAATAATCTGTCAAAAAGTGACAATCTAGGCTATTCGCGCGTAAAATGACAGCTAATGTCATCAGGGCCGTTTAAGGCATTTTTAAAACCGTTGAAGATCCAAAAATATATTTATTTATATTATTATAGTATTGGTGACCTGTGTAGCCTAGTTAGTAGTGACCCTACCTACGAAGCTGGCGGTCCCGGGTTCGAATCCCGGTAATGAGCACGAATACTTATTCCTGAGTTATGGATGTTTTCTATGTATTTAAGTATATATTTATCTATATAAGTATGTATATCGTCGTCTAGTAGCCATAGTAGGTACAAGCTTTGCTTAGTTTGGGACTAGGTCGCTTTGTCTAAGATTGTCCACTTTTTTTTTTTTATAAATGTGCCAGAACTGCAAAACCTGCCAGGCTAAGGTGAGGCCGACCAAAACATACGTCAACAAGTTTAATTTAGCTATTATAATCCGTTTTTATCATTATATTTTTTGATGAGGTAAAATGCAGCTGTCACGCGGTACCTACCACAAAATCCAGTACAGGATTTTTTTACTGTCCTCAAAGGTCTCAAATGGAATGAAACTTGTATGGTAGGATACTTCATACTTAGGAAGTTTCATTCTATTTTTCGATGAGGTTTTTTTTGATGAATATTTGTACCACTTTCTTGCCATTTGCGTAAAATTTGCCAAGTTGAGCCGCGGTCGACCAAGACCAGTTGAAGCTTGTAGCTTCTAAAAGTCAGCTACCACTACAGAGTAGGTATTTACTATTTTTTTATCAAGTAGGGTTTTTTACAGTCGGCCACTGGACTATTACAAAATAGACATAAAGATAAGGAAAAACTACTAAACCTAACTTAACTTATCGGAACCTAAACTAAATACATATAAAACTAAATTCATGTAATCTGTCCTAAATCTCTGCCGCTATAAACGGATTTCAAATTACCCGAACAATTCGCACACGTGAACGCGCGAAAAATATGCGCGAGCCCGAGAATGTGGAACCGATTCGCATATGGGTTCTCGTTAGGCGGATCCACACCGGACGAGTGGCTCGGCCGAATACGGCTTGCCCTAACTTGCGCGCTCAGTGTAGACGTGGTTCGGCGAGCCAAGGCTCGCCCGATCCGAGGGCGCCGCAGCCTATGTGGACGGTTGTTTTGTTCGGCGCAACGCCTCACCTAGCCTTATTGACAGAGATCAAAGGGCCTGAAATTAAAAAGCATTTTCGCCCTATAAATATCGAACACGCTCACAAAATTTCACGAGAATCTGTTGAGAGATGCGACCTATGGAACAGCTGGACATGCGAAAGCATTTTTCATGGCGATCGCGAGCTCAACTAAAATGGCCCGGCCCGTAGATATATAAATTCGCCCGAACTGATCTGGCTCGGACTTACCGCGCTCGTTTGCCCAACGCGTGTCCACAGCCACACCGACCAAGCGCATGCGGCCGAGCATTCGGACGGCTCGCCCGAGCGTACCGTTTGGACTATATCCTTTTACCTAAACGTAAGTGATTAACTTATAAGACCGTTTTTAAGTTTTTATTTATGTGGTTAAAATTAAAGAATATTGATAATAATGGGTATATATTGACTAATTATACAGAATAACGAATTCTGTTTAGTAGTAGGTAGGCGGTTTAGATACTTTAATTCGTATAGGTGTTTACTTTATATCTCCGTATCTCTGCTTTCTGGAAACATAATATTTCAATTATACTTGTAAGAACTGCAGACTGGTTCCTTACTAATCACTAATAATTTTATTAATAAGTTTAGCTAAAACATTAATAATTACACTAGTTTCATGGAATAGCATACGCCCCCAGTTGATTACGGCAGCGAATGGCATGACAACCACCTCCATCCAATGCTTGTCGCTGACTACTTCTTTGAACTTTGAGCAAGTTTCGCACCACTACCTCGAGATAACTGAAGGAGAAAGGAAACGTTTGGTTAGTAATATTGTATCTAGCCTTATGCGCGCGGAAAGTAGACTTCAGGATCGAGCTGTCAAATGGTTTAAGATTATAAATGCAGATTTCGAGAATGTTTTGACTTCCGTTTTACCATATAAGTAGGTATGATGCGGAAAGCCTCTCTGGTTTAATTTAAAGCTTTTTACCATTGATTTAAATGATGCCGATTAACGAAAATCTGAATATTATATTTCCGCAAACACAAAATATATGCTAATTCTCTCCAATAATTAAAGCATAATTTCGGAACTTTTAATATGTTCATAAGCTCTATTCTGGAAAGCGCTATTGATATAAAATTGTTTAGTGAACTCTCATTTACGCTTCCGCATTATTTTTACGTCTATATACATATGTGGGATCGCGATTGCAGTTGCCGATTTGTTACATCACTGCACTGCATCCCAGCTCGGCTTTATGTTCCTCAGGATCTACTGTATACTTGACTACTATTATTACAAATGTGACCAAGTGCCATATTGTCAAACATGCTTTTATTTCAAGTCCGGAATTTACATTTTAAACTCTAATAACAAATGATAAGGCCCATTTTTTTAATAAACTGATATACAGTCCCATATCTGACACATTCGGTGCGACAAATGGAAATGTTATATCACTAATACACATAAACAAATAAATACTTGTTTCGAGGTAATCTTGAAAATTACAAAAGATTGCGAATAAAGCGATATTATTTCTTGGTTCGAGAGGACCAATTACCTTAATTCAAGGTGATTATCTGGGGGCCTAGACAAGGTTACAATCGACAAGCGCTAAATAGAAAACTAATAAAATGTATGGGAATGACAGATGTTAACGAAAAGTGTTTCGTCGGCATCTGTCATTCCCCTACAATTTATTATTTTCTATTGGCGTTAGCGCTTGTCGATTGTAACCTTGTCTACGGCCCCTGGTTCATTCAGGATATTAGCGGCCTTCCTTGTTTAATAATTGACAAAAAAAATAGTGTAGGTACGTTAAATCAGAGTCCGTATAATGTGGTGGCTGTTCGTCCTTTTGCTACCTCTCCTCCCGACCAACTTTTCATGCAAGCTGCACTTAGGATCTTATAAAAATAATTATTAGTTATAAAATATAAACTCACAAAAATTTTCATGTCCGTCGTTTGCTCCGGTTCTCGTGCAATGATGCTGTGAACAGATGCACTAACATTTTATAGAGGACGGAAGTGATGGTAGACAGTCGCGCGCGAGAAAGGCTTTTTGGAATCTTACGGAGTTGCTACAACTGTCCAATTGAGGTTTTGATAGAAGGAAAATAATAAGGCAAAAAGACAACAATGGATACGTTAATTAAAATTTGTTTCATACCAGTCCAGTTGACATATTTGTGTTCAAAGAAGGGGCTCGACTCCTTTCTTATTTAGCGGGCGAGAGAAGCGCAGCAATTTATTAGAGTGAGAGGGGAGTTGATTATCTCACTAGGAGTTCTGAATGATCTGTAAAAAATATTTGCCTGTGCCTATGCTACTATGGCAACTTCAGACAAGTATAATAATTTCAAAGACTTAGTTTAGTTCATATTTGTTTAGTGTCAGTTCATCATAATTGGGTACGTTTCTGGGCAAAAAATATGATTCTATTCAGTCTGTCAGTAAGATTATCAAAAAATATTGGACACGTTTTCTTTTTTCAGTCAAACTAAAAAAACATAAAGATATAGCCCGTTAAAGGTCCGCGTGACGTCACAGTATGCTAAAAAATCTACCATAATGTAACGTCACATGGAACTTTAACGGGCTATACCTATCATATTTTTTTGTTTGATTGACAAATAAAAAATACTGACGGAAAATACAATTATAATTCCGAACACGATTCAATTTATTTTAATTCAGTATTATCTGTCTGTACTTAGAGTACTTTAAAATCTCCATACTGTGATATTGCCAAAATTCATACCATTTCAACCGGAGAAGTAGGTTCTTGACGCTCCCTTTCTTGTTTGTCGTAGTTCATTAACCTGCACATACTTAAACATTTCTCTGACGATGAATCGTCACACATTAATTGTGTATCGCTAAATAAATATTATGTGAAATTACCAACAGTTTGATACGTATAAATAATGACTTAACTATTTTAAGTCCTACAACTTTATTATTATATATTATAAATGCGAAAGTTTGGATATTTGTTACTAAAAAACGGATAAACGTATTAAGATGAATTTCAGTATACAAATAGAGTGTAGCCTGGATTCATACTACCCGTACACACCTCTATATGCGCGCCAAGCAACAAAAGGATCCACCTTGCACACACGCCGACATACCCATGCGCGCACATAATAATGCATTCGTTGCCATATGCATGCACTGGGCGAACACCTAATAACACACACAACGTGCATGATGGTGATCATAATCATGATGTTGATGTGGATATTGTATTTCATGATTTGCTGTAATCTCAGCATGTGATCACCTAATATGTGCGCCGGTATGCATGGTTATGGCATACCGGCGCACATATTAGGTGATGCATAGCGCAATTGCCATTATGCGTAACGAAGTGTGACGATGTCACGTGTCGTACGACTTACCATTATGGGTACTTGCGACTTACCGCATAATGGTAAGTCGCAAGCTACTGTGCGATAGAGACGCCGCGCTACTGTGCGAAAGAGATAGAGATACCGCCTGACCCGCGCCGCGCCCGACCCGCTTTCGGTTTGTGGAGGCCTTTAATCTATTACAATAATCCAAGTGTGGGGCCAAGACAGGCTCGCCAAATTTCAAATCATTACAAATAAGATTTTATATAAAAAATAAAAAATAAAATAATAATAATATGCGCGTATAGTCAGGAGGTTCCTGTCTCTGTCGCCCTGACCGCCGGTAGCTTAGGCCGCTCCTAGGGTAGGTTAGGTTTTTATAATGATTTTATGTTTTGTATGTATAGTTTTATATTTTACTTTTTGGATATAATTATTGTAAAAACCTAGTCTAAGACGAAATTAAAATAAAGAGATAATAATAATATCTTTCGGAGATATACGCTCTGAGATGCAGATATAATTTCTATAGTCGTCGTCAAAGATAAGAATGCATTTTCGGCCTTATTACCAACTAGATTCTGCCTGCGACCCCGTCCGCGTGGAACTCATTTATATCGTAGCTCCATACAAACTTTCACCCTCCCCCCCCCACATTTGACCCCCTTAGGGGATGATTTCCGGGATAAAAACTACCCCATGCCCTTCTCCGGGACTCTAAATATATATACTTACCTACTAAATTTCATCAAAATCAGTTCAGCGGTTTAAGCTGGCAAGAAGCACCCTTCGACTACAGACGTTAGAAGTCATTGAATGTCACCGATGTAAACAAACAGCAAGGAAGACGACTTCGCGCTGCTAATAATAAATTACAATAAATATGCCGAAAGCAATCCATAACGATGTCAGAAAGCTTAATTTGAATATAATTCAATATTTACAGCAAAAAAAGGATGTTAAGCATAGATTTTTTTTACATTCAACTAACAACACAAAGCCAATACACAATGTCCCGACTACACATGGCGTATTGTACATTATTTCCATATATTATGTTATGATGTTGACAACGACACTACCTCAGTGTCATTTCTTTCGTGATTCTTTTGCTATTCATATTTTGTGTTCAATTTTGAGTGATTAAGGTATTTATTTTTGACTAGAGTTAACTTGTCTAAAGCTTAATAGTTTTTTGGAGTTGAATTTAATTCAAATAAGTGTTAGTGTTATTTCGTCTAGGAGAATTTTGTCTGATATTCAAGTACAGTTTACTTGGACTTTTTAGGGAGATTGAGACAGGTCACCCCAACGGTGTCAACGATAGTCTTAATCGTTCTAAAAAGGGTCTTTAATTATTGTGGTTAGTTAATTGTCAATTCTGGAGATGTTGATTGCTTGCCGTATTTTACTGAAGACCCACGCCGCCCCTTCCGGTACGTGGTCGCCACTCGAGAACCTTTCCACCCCAACGGCCATCGGTTCTACGTGCTATGTGCCCCGCCCAGTGCCACTTAAGTTTAGCGATTCTCGTAGTTGGACCTACCTAACAGGATAGTCTGTCCTAGGTATACATAATCGTCCACAACTTCGAGCGTAAAGTGTCCGATTCTTAAATTCACCGTTTCATAATAAACTTCTTAAATAAATCCCATTTCATTTTCATATTAGAGCTACTATCATGGTCTAATTGGAATTGGACCAATAGTCCAGGCAATGAACTGACAACTTTTATGGAAAAAATGACAATTTTGGAAATAATTTATAATAGCTTATTTTTTATGTATAAAGGATATATTATCAATTAAATAGTTACCCAGCGACAGAATCCGACAAAATTTCAGACATCGAAAAAATGATAAGTTAACTGGCTTCTAAAAAGTCAGTAAAAATATTAATAAATGTTTTTGTCTTTACTTCGGTTCATTTACATTTGCTCTATAATATTCAAGATAAATCGTACAAAAAAAGATAATGCATGCTTCATTTAAATCTACATAATTACTTCCGGGTGGAAAGTTTGTCGGATTTTTGACTAAATCATCTTAGAATCATCATTTTCAAAGGAAATCAACAAAAAAAACGCTATTATAAATTAATGTTTTTCATAACCGTATTTTGCCTGGAGTACAGTGTCTGGACCAAAACTAAGATCTTAACAATTCCCATTCTTGTCAGGAAAATTAGAACTAACCAGACTATAAAGAACAAAGTAAATACATTTTGTTGCATCAAAACAGTTAACTTAAAATACTATATACGACGAAAACAAAATCTTTTAGCAGTTTGTACCAATAAAATCAATAACAACGGTTCTTGAGGTACAACCTGGTGACAGACAGACGGACAGCGAAGTCTTAGTAGTAGGGTCCCGTTTTTACCCTTTGGGTACGGAACCCTAAAAACCATATACCAGCCGAAAGACGTTCACTGCTGCGGATATGATTAACCTGTCCTGCGCCACCCCTAGCGGAATTCCGCGACATTACCAAGGTCATCATTTATCTTGTGGGTCTACTCACGCTGCGCCTGCCGGTACGTGACCGCCACTCGAGAACCTTCCCCAACGGCTGTCACTTCTACGTGCAATGTGCCCCGCCCACTACCCATTCAGGGCCCATGACGACACATATGCGTCAAAATCTTGGGATTAGATGTCAAGCGGTCCCGGGCTCCTTTAGGGCCACAACCGGGAATAACGCTAGGAGGTTGATGATTTTAATCATCGTTTTAGAAAATAAGGGAAAACAAAGAAAACACATGAAAAACCTAAAGATAAATAAACAAACCGGATTTTTTTTCGATGTGTTCTTGGAACAAGGGGAAATAATATCCCACCAAAAATCACCCCCTTCCACTTTTACCCCCGTCCATTTTCACATATTTTTGGTTATCCGCTACGACAGTGGCGCCACGAAATCTTTAGCACTGAATGTGTTATTTGAGGATTTCTTTTGCCTCACAAAGTATATGAGACATTTTAACAAACTGGAAAAAAATCCTTGTGATGTTTTATTGTCTTATTAGGATCGAACGAGCTCGTTATTCTCAGTGGAAAACGCATAAAACTCTTAGAAACATTTATATTAGTGACATTTTTGTTGAGAAACGTTGATTTAAGCAGCAATGCCCTATATGCTTCCTTACCCGCACACGTTTATGATAACACTATAATCATCATCATCATCATATCAGCCGAAAGACGTCCACTGCTGGACATTATAGGCCTCCCCCAAAGAGTGCCAAAGTGACCGGTCCTGCGCCACCCGCATCCAGCAGCTGACACACACAATACACACACACATAACACTATAATACTAACGTAGAGTAACACACACTGGCCCTCGCCATGGCTGATACACAATTTTATAATTATTCTAAATAAAATACTATAAATAAACGCAATAGAAAACTGCACTACGACTGACACTTGTCTAATTTCTTTACGTCTGTTGACATGAATGAAAATAGGCCAAACATCAATATTAGCACTAAAAAGGATTTATTGATAATTACAACGAATTGTATTTTGGGCCTTATGACAGCGGCATAGAATTGATATCACATTAACAAAAAAATGGCAGTTACCATCTTTTGTTTTAGTCGTCTTGTTATCAATAATCCCACCAAAAACATAAACAAGCGTGCGGCCCGCCTGATGGTAAGCGGACACCGCAGCCTATAGACCCATGCAACCCCAAAGGAGTAACATGGGCGTTGCTGACCCTCGATATGTTTGAGGATTCACCGTGTTGACAGCTGAAGGAACAAAATCCCTCGCTCTCAACACAACGCATCCTCGGGAGCTCTGGCGACCTTGCTCACCTCCAGGAGCACAACACTACTACACAGCAAGTAGTAGTGTTATTATGGCTGTGGTCTTCTGCAAGGCGGAGGTACTTTCCCAGTTGGGCTGATCAATATGAAATCTGAGGCTTTTTTATTACCACCCGTGCTGAGTATACATTTATATGTATCCCCTTGGCCATGAATTCGGATTTTCCACACGCATAGCGGGCTGTAATTGCCACTTTGCGGCTAGAGGTGACGTAAATAGATATTGAAAATCAGCCTTAGGATTTAGCTTATTTAAGGACTGTTTAACCAACTTAAAATGTACTTGAAAAGGTTAACTTTTGTACAAATTCGGCCGACGCAACCGCACCATTTACTTGGCGCGTGCGTGTCGATGTAACAAATACAGACAAGCAACTACGGAACCCTACACTGCGCGTGGCCGGTTTCGAAAATTTCACCTGGGTGTACAATGGACTTTCTAGGTTGCTCATAGGAAATTTTTTATACCGCTGGTTTACCGGCGGAATCCGAGTCTGAGCTATAACCATGAACTTTGAAAGTCGAAGTTCGGGTATTTCCATCTCTATCGCACTTACATTACTCGAGTGACAGGGATGCTGCATCCCGGATGCATGTATACGAACTTCGAGTTTCGATTTTCGTGGTAGGGCCGCTGTTTTCCAGCTTTTTTTCGGGAAGTGAATCCCGGGCCCTTCGGGATATATGCACGGCGTGACGGAGTTATCTCGAGCTCTCTCGCACTATCCGTCTATTTCTAAGTTTTCTAATAAGAGAACTCTTGGAGAGTTCTAAATAAATGATATGGTTTTCAGAGAGCTCTTATTATAAGCAACATCGCTGGACACTGTAAAACAAATGAAATATTATGTTTTCCAGGCAGACAATGTCAGCTCGTCGCTCGCTCGCACAGCATCGCACTTCATCCTGGACACACAACTGGCTAATTCTCTCAACACGTCGAGGTCGCTGCGAAAACCGAGAATACGCCATTCAACAACATCCATTTTGATTGAAGCCAACACCACTAACTAACTAGCCATAGTTGGCGCTTTCCTTATAATGCACGATGTAATTCACGGAATATTACGTTTTTTTGAAAAAACTAACTTTGCCCTAAATTACAAAATTCAAAACATTCATTCTGAAATATCAAGCTGAGTCGACGAACTAAGTTCTAATTGATCGTTCTTTGAGCTCATTTGTCAACTAGATCAATACGACGCTCCGTTGCGACGTGAAAGAAGGACAAACATATAAACACACACACTTTCGCATTTATAATATTAGTAAGGTTATCAATTATTTAGGCGGACGGGCTACGGGCGCGTTGGGTGCGACGGGCCGCCGGCTCGCCCGTCGGCGCGCCGACGGGCGGCGGCAAACAAATAGGTCTTGAAATATACTTTATTTCATTCTATAAGCACAAAGTCGAATTCAATTACAGAACGAAGATATTCGTATTTTAGCCACAGTAAGTAAGTACGAGCTATGAAAAAACGCATTCGGAGAATATTCATATTTAATATTATGGAGGGTAGCAAGGTCTGTAACCTTCAATCGCTCCTAGGGTCTCTAACAACCATATTTTGCTTCTATATTCACAGATATTAGCCACTACAATTTTCACTCTATATACGTTCCACTATACCGATGATACGATTATAAAATTCAATAAAATTAACTTTAGCGGAAATGTATTTTAAAACTTTACTTACAGCCTGCGCAGGTCGTCCATCTTCGACGAGATTGCATCCAGCTCGTCGGCGACATCTCCCTCGTAGTCCGCGACCTCATCCGTGGGGGTTTCCTGGTTCAGCTTCCGCAGTTGGCTCCGAAGTTCCATTACTGTAGGTAGTGGCACCCCCTGGCGCACCCTGACTTCGTACTCGAGCTCATCCTTCTTTAGTAGATTGAAGGCTATTGGGCGCTCCTCTAACGCTGTACTTGAAGACATCTTCGCGTGCTACTAATTTTTCAATGCAATGGTACAATCTAACGTCAAGCTGATGACCACCAATCAGCCCGAGCGCGAAACCGGAGTTGCAATTTGAATGCGACAAGACAATTTACCTCTGAACCAATAGTGGGCGCGACCCGATTGTAGGGAATACTCTGTGAACCGATACACCACTTTGACACCGACGGTCCGCATTCCGATTTATATTTATTTAATCTTTATTGCACAAAAGAATATCTTATGGTACAAAAGGCGGATTTAATGCTATAAAGCATTCTCTACCAGTCAACCTCAACTGAGAGGCAAATTGAGAGAAGAACTTTAGATTTCCTTCAACCAAAAGACGCATCGCATCGCTACGGTGTTTGCGATTAAAATTTTGTCTCCTGCTGATCATTCTGTACTAGACTACTAGACTTGTGTTTTGTAGTCACTATAATAATAAAAAAATACCTATCACAGCCCCGCCAATTTTTCTAATAAATGTCGCATGCAATCAGACCGGCGGGCAAGAGATGAACGACATGATCGGCCAGTTCGGCGTGGGCTTCTACTCGGCGTTCCTGGTGGCCGACCGGGTTACCGTGGTGTCCAAGCACAACGACGACGTGCAGCACGTCTGGGAGAGCGACGCCAGCTCCTTCAGCATAACTGACTTTTCAGAAGCCAGTTAACTTATCATTTTTTCGATGTCTGAAATTTTGTCGGATTTTGTCGCTAGGTAACTATTTAATTGATAATATATCCGTTACACATAAAAAATTAGCTATTATAAATTATTTCCAAAATTGTCATTTTTTCCATACAAGTTGTCGTATAAACTTTGTGAGCTATAGAGCGCGCGAGCCTGTCTTTTTTTTAAATCCTGATACCACAAAAAAAACACTTAACCATTGAACCATGTTCACAAAAATACTCTCTTGGTTGTCATCTCTTCGCTTACATAAGAAAAACAATATACTATTGAGTAGTGAAATTAAGTCCGGGCATTCGTTCTAAAGGATAAAAATGTGCTATTTACTATTAAGTTAGCAATGTGGCAGGGAAGTAAAATGTAATCTAAATCTAGCTCTAGTAACAATATTAGTAGAAACGATGCTATCGCAAACGCTGCGGAGGCAAAAACAGGACATAAAAACTTAAAAAGAGGCTAACAACACGCGGTCTTATCGCTAAGAGCGACCTCTTCCAGACAACTTCTGGCTAGCGGATTATGAAGTGTGTCTGTCTGTCTGTCTGTTACCTCTTCACGCTTAAACCGATGAACCGATTTGGATGAAATTTGGTATAGTAAGTAAAGAGATAGTTGAGTCCCGGGGAAGGGCATAGGATTTCTATCCCGGAAATTATCTCCCGAGGGGGTGAAATGGGGGGTGAAAGTTTGTATGGTGCTACGATAAAAACACGTTCCACGCGGACGGCGTCGCAGGCAGAAGCTGGTCGAACGAGCAAACGAAGTTCCATGCTTCAGCTTAGTCCGAAAACCGCTCGTCTGTCCCACTGTTCTCTGCAGGTCGCATTTCTCAACCGTCTCTCGTGAAATTTTGTAAGCAGCGGCGCTGGAGCGAGTATGGTAATATTATTTTGTGGAAAGTTTTAGACAGCCTATCATGAGATTAGACATAATAATTTGCCTATTATAGATATAACAAGTCAATAAAAATGTACAAGTGTATGATTTAAATAATTTACTTTATTGCAAAGCTGTTTAAATTTAACGTTCGCTTCTGCTGAATTCTGTAGCTTTTTCAGCCGAATACTTTTCCGGTTGTGCTGTGCGGCGTGCCTGGACGCGGCGACGGGCGCCCGGCGTCCGAGGCCCCAGTTGCGCGGGGTCGCCGTGACCTTTGGATTTTTTTTCTATCAAGGAAATTTTAAGCAATCATGTATCGATAAAATCAGATAAACAATCATATAGTCAAGAAACATATATATCTGAAAATCAGACCTTATTGTTTCTTAATCTAATCAGAACGGCGTTTCAAAGCACGCGAAAATTTCCAATGCACCGCCTTTTCGGAATGAGTACAACGCAGTAAGACTTACCCGCTATCAAACAAATCTGAACCTTATTGCGTCAGTGTAAAGTTGTATTTCGAAAGTAGCGGCTTAAAGTGAAATGGTATCTCGACTGGCTCTGTGAGATATGTGAAACTGTTGCACGTTGTTGCGTCCTTATCTTGCAACAGAGGGGGAGCGGTATTTTTATAGCTGCATCTCACTCTGGCCCGCTTCCTGAGAAGTAATGTGTTGTTGTGTGTTGTGATATCTCTAAAATAACAGGGAAGCACTCGCTACGGAGTTGTCATTTGTAACGGTTTTGCGAATTACAGACAGCAAAAAAGATTAGATATAAAAATGTGTCTGGTTTTCAACTTCGTTTCTTTGGTGTTATTGAGTTACAAATGACTGGCTTGTAACTTTAGGGAGATATTTTATACTTTTCGCAGTTTTTTTGTATGCAAAGGTCGTACGCTACTGTTTCACTCACATAATGGTGATTCTCACGCGTGCGTGTCGGCCATAAGGCTTGGTTTAACACACCCTTATTCTTACAGTAATAAAGACGTGTACCGAAATATTTGGCTACCTTGGCTGCTACTAACTATATGACACGGACTGAAAGTACGTTTAGGGAGTAATCGTTATGTGTAAGGGTGGTATTCCACTTGTACAATATCTTAAAAATTTCGATGAATTTTGGAATACGGGGGTGGATTATCGATCTAGCTAGGTCTCATGTCTGGGCAAATTCGTTTTCTCCGTATTTTCACCCGAGCAAAAGCTCGGTCGAGCAGGTACTGCATTTTTGAAATTCATTTTTTTTATTAGAAAGAAGCGAGTGGTATTGCCCAAATTGGGATTACGTGCATTCACACCTGGGAATCGTTAGAACCGTAGACGAAAACTGTCGGTCTTGTGTGGTTTTTTGTGAGATTAAGAAGGTCAGCCAGAGCTCCGGGGACGCGCTGTGTTGACAGTGAGGGATCTGCACTTGTCTCTTGATGTCAACATAGCGAATCCTCAAACCAATAAAGGGGCGGCAACACGCTCATAGCCTATAGAAGTTTGTGACTCCAAAGTACATAGGCTACAGTGTTCTTGACGTTACGCCATCAGCATCACAGTCGTGAGGGCACAGGAATATGTCGACATGCAAAGCAAAACCATTATTCAGCTTCGGTTTGCCAAACTTGTTAAAAAGATACAAACTCAAAAATCTCATTGAAGATAAAGGAGAATATTAAACTTTGTGCGAAACGCGAAACACAATTCTAATATTAAATTATGTGTTTTGGCCCTATTAGTACTGTCGAGAAATTCTATCAACGTGTATTATTGTAATCTAGATTCTACTAAAAACAGTAAGGTTACCAGAAATCTGTTGGATTTTAGAACATGAACGAAGCTTTTTGGGTACCTACACTCCTGGGGGCAAAGAAGGCGTGTTTCATGGTGCATGGCTTCGGAGCAATATGCACGCAAAGGCCTACTACTGTGTAAACAGTTGCTAAATGGACCTACAGTCTTCTAGAATGAGGCATTTTGAATCATATCAGTAATTTTTTTGTTGGTAATTATTTTCATCATCATCATGATTTCCAGCCCGTAATCGCCCACTGCTGAGCATGGTCAGGCCCCCTTCGAGTAAGCCACCCGTCCTTCTCCTGAGCTAATCTTATCCAGAAGTGACGCGCGATCTTCCTAATATCTTCCACCCATCGAGCTGGTGGACGGCCGACGCTCCTTTAACCTAGAAGTGGCCACCAATCTGACACCTTTTTGGTCCATCTTCCATCATTCTGCATGTCAAGGTTTCCTGCCCAACTCCACTTGAGTTTGGTAATTATTTTAAATGTAGAGAAATGTAAAAGTCGTACCTATCGTTTAAAATGTATATCTTTGTTTTGGTACTGAAATATCTTATGATCTATATTTGTGGTAACTTGCTTAAATGCTTAGCTTATCTATAGGCACAATGGCATGCATATATAGGTACATGCATGTGTAATTTTAAATAACCTAATGAAAAAATACTTAAATAGTGTACCTAACTTAACCTAACCTACTTTACTTGGAACAGTTTGTTCTACAAAGGAGTTGATTAGGTTAGATCCGTAGCAACGTAAGAGAGAGTGGGGCGTGGGGTCGCGGGCCGGCGGATTCGGCCCCCATTACTCGACCAACAGGTTTAGGCCCGTCGTGCCCCCGCTTCAATCACGTAACATTTCGAACGCTCGTTAGGACAATTCAACTGTCAATTTTCCATATAAAATTTGACATTTAGATCTATCCAACGTACCTACGCAGGCGTACAATGCTTAACGTGTTCAACCTCGACGTCTCGACAACGAGCGAAGCGAGGAGGAGTGTTAGGTAAACTGCGACCCTACAGCGCGCGGGCCGAGCGAGCGTAGCGAGCGTGCCGCGGCAGCGGCCGGCGAAGCGCCAGAACCGAACACTTTTTTTTTCATCATCATCATCATCATATCAGCCGAAAGACGTCCACTGCTGGACAGGCCTCCCCCCAAAGAGTGCCAAAGTGACCGGCCCTGCGCCACCCGCATCCAGCGGACTCCCGCGACCTTTACCAGGTCATCAGTCCACCTTGTGGGGCCTACCCACGTTTATTTTACCCGAATCCTATAATTCGAAATGCTCACGGGTTGTACTCAGCATTAGCGAACTTTTTGCGAACTCGCATACAATTTGATTAATAATTCAAAACTGTTCATCCATTTTTGTACTGCAAAAAGGGTATTGCATTGAAATTGAATTGGTCTACTCTCCAGGACTGAAAATGTTATAGTTGAGACAAGACATCAAGTATAAAGAATCTGTTCCAGACTTATACAATATCCTTATTCATAGTCGACCATCTAACCTATTTCACCTAAAATGCCGTTGCGTTCGTTTATCTGTCACTTCGAAATTTGTGTATGGGAAACAATCAAAGCCCATTTTAGCTAACAGAGTTATGATATAAGTACCTCTTTGACGATGCCAGCTGTCTCCTTAGTGATCGGTTGGTCGTCTCTTAGTCGCCGCTGTACCCTCAACAGTGCACGCACTGCGCCCTCCTACAACAAACGAGATATTTTAGTACATATAACAAGTCCAAAGAAAATATTAGTTTAACGCATTCGTGGTCAAGCTACGCTATGTGTGCTAGCCGTAGCTTGAAGCCGCTTTCTTCTGTCTTGTAGCGGAAATCGCTCGTAGATGCCTGGAATGGGTTGGTTGGGCAATAAAGGCCAAGCAAAATCACAATGCTGGTCGAAAGTATTTGAGACCTGTTTAATTATTTTCTTTAGTCATAATGACTCGTCAAGCTGGTTTTCCACCAGAGGGGCGAGACGAGAATTGAAATTCGTATGGGACTGGCGCGCGCGCTCGGTGCTAAAAGGTAGTAAGTCCCGTACGATTTCAATTATCGCATCGTCTCGTCTCGTCTCGCCCCTCCGGTGGAAAACCAGCTTCATACTGTGATAATCACTAGTAATGTCTCATATTGAGAGGCCTTCAAACAATCCTGGTATTTAGAGGCTTTGCCTCCTCAAAGCCATATATAAATATCAATATAGGTACGAGAAAGCGTAGAGCATTTCAAATGTTTCGGATCGAAATCAACAAAAATCAACCTGCAATTATGACTTTATGACACCAGTGTCAGCGCCAATGAGGCAAGTATAGCTTGGTCAACTATAATATTACTTTTTTTTGTTTGTGTGGTTAAACGCTCACACTCTTGTATTTACTATTACAGCATTTTTTGACCTTTTTCGCTGTTTAAAGACGACTTGAAACTTAAACAGTTTTCATTAAAATGAAGAAGAATCATTAATTCAGCCTTTATTAGGTCCATACTCATTAGGTTTCTGTCTTTTGTGTACAGGTTATTCAGTAAACTCACAGTCACAATATGCACATTTTTGTTTTACACAATGAAGTTGTTTTTTCGGGAGATTTTTTGCTTTGCCGGGGGTTGGGGGGCCATACAAAAATTCGGGAGAATCCCGCCAAATCCCGACCATCTGGCAACCCTGGCTGTACCTAGTCATCGGGTATAACCAGGGTAAGTGGTATTTCTTTCCACTAATAACTCCTCGGCGGCAGCTATCTGCGCTCTCATGTGGAGGTACGTATAGGGGAGGTACCCTAATAAAGAATAAAAAACACTTTTTATTTTACCACTTTGTCGGCGTGATTGATATACATATTAGTACCAAATTGCAGCTTTCTAGTGCTAACGGTTACCGAGATTATCCGCGGACGGACGGACAGACAAAGCGAAACTATAAGGGTTCCAAAGCACCTAAGAGCAGAGTCTGACCTAGCGGGTTCCTGTACTGCAAGTATTAAAACTCTTTGTACTGATCGCCCCCAGACTACAGGCAGTGCCTTTAGACGTGACAGTGACGCAGGTGCCTGTACGTAACGTAGAAAGTTATGATACTTTATGAGATGAGTTTCGTTGTTAGTGATACATTTTTAGGTACTGTTATTTCTAATTACCTTTCCGTCTTCATTCTTATTACTTCGTCGTAAGTATATATTATTCTTTCTCTTATTTTTAGTTAATTTCAAATGTGTTTTATTAATGAATAAAACTAGTATTATAATACTACTATGACCTATTAAGAATGCATCTGTTGTAAAATATTACTAGTCAGCAAATCATCATGTTAAGAAACAATAAAAATTGGATATGTTTTTGGAACAAAATATACCGTTCAAACAAAAAATGATTTTCCAAATCGGTCGAGGCGACTTCGTTTAAGCGGGGAACTGACATAATAACATAAAAG
This sequence comes from Epinotia ramella, assembly GCA_947578815.1. Classification (NCBI taxonomy): domain Eukaryota; kingdom Metazoa; phylum Arthropoda; class Insecta; order Lepidoptera; family Tortricidae; genus Epinotia; species Epinotia ramella. The sequence goes on from CANPUT010000111.1 coordinate 82,841, forward strand.
ATTCCTACGAATTGAGAACCTCCTTACTTTTTGAACTCGGTTAGAAATAAACTGAACGTTATCACCGCAGGATGATGTAACATTGTATTGAAATAAGCACTTTAAATAAACTCCAATAATAGATTAAAAAGTATTTTAATATCCTTGCAGTTTAATAAGATTAAACTTATTTCTAATTACAACTGAGCTTTGTAAACAAAATCATAACTTTATGTCCCATAAGGTAGGCATTTATTAATATTTACAACAAGTATATAAAAAAAAGTAAAGTATAGTGACCATAGATTGATTCATCGAATATTGAACAGCATAAACTAACTACATACTTAGCATTGGAAAGCCGTCCATAAAGGCTGACTGGCCACGCCATTGCAGTATCTAGTCTAAGTGTTAGACAGAGATAAAAGGATGTTTCACCCGTCAGATGCCAGCGTCCGGGGAGTGACGTCCTGCGCCGCAGTATTACCCGAAAAGACTTGCAGCTGTAAGTCTTTTTACGCCACCATGGATGTTTATCATTGCACTGGAAAATGAGGTATGTGGTGCCGAGGGCCAGGGTCTGTGGCGTGAACCAGGAAATTAGTAAATTCCACGGCCCTTTGAGAATAGCGATATATAGAGCGTACAGTGGCCTTTTTTACGAAGTTGCAAGCTACAATCTTAGGCAACATATGTCTGATGGGCAGTGGTTATGGGCAATAGCATCAAAGTCGCCGGTTTAGGCCTTGACCGCCGCGTATAGCGTCTAGTTGTATGGAAGTGCAGTTTCATTTCTATAGAACGTGACGCTGTAAGTGACGTGCGGCGTGAAACTGAGACCATGGATTTGGACTTGAAAAATTGTAACCAGTAGCTTCCTGAAACGGGTCACTGCTCACGCAGTCAATACCTTTAGCTTCAACTTGGGCCGGGATAACCCTGGACACCTCTTCCGTCTTGTTGTATGTTGCGTGGCGTGGCTCGTGGATTGAATTGTATCGGGCCTCCTCTTCGTGGAACAACATAAGTTTTTCTTCGTGGTGATTGTTCCATGGTTACCGTAATGGAGCGTTGAGCGGTCTCTGGGTCTGATGGTATGCTGCTGCTAGCGGTATTTTTAACTGATGAGTCCGTACCGGGTAGCTGTGGTGGAGCTGCTACCGTGATTTGTAGATTCTGGAACTGCTTGATAGGGCCCACTAGTGTAATGTCGGCGCCCATTACGGTGATCTGGATCTTGCTGGTCATCGTGTCGGTCTGCGTTGGTTGTGCTTTGCGCGGTGACGACTTCTTCTTTTTTAGTTGTTGCGTCTTGTCGCACGTCGTTGCTGGTGCTTACTGGTGCTGCTTGCTTGATGCTGGCTCTGGTTGGTGCAGTGCTGGGTTCGTGGTCGATGCGCTGCATTGATAGTTTTGGCTGGCCGCAAATTGTGTGAAACGCGGCGCGGTTTTATTTTATCGTCGCAAGGCAGGTCGCCGCGAAGCGACCTGCCCTGGCAGGATCACTATAAAAAATGTCCTGCCAGGCCTGGAAAGGTCGCCATGAAGTATTAGGACTTCTAGGTAGTAATGACAAGTCGAGACTCGGGTAATAACTGTCTTTATTCAGAGAAAATGTATGTCTTATATACTAGTGCATTTCCTTGAGTTCCTATGAGTGGAAACTGTTACCAAGGTTAATAGTACAAAGTCCACGGGTGCCGGTCGGTATGCCGAGGTCGTGGTATTATGTTACAGTTTGTTATGATTAAGTACTGATGGAAAATATGTATAAACTTTCCATCAGCTGTGCCGTGTGGATATTACCCCACGCGGGCGGTAGCAAGAATGCATTACGGCATATAATCCCAGTATGCCACGATGTCATACCATCACTCGCGCATGCCGCTAATCAATGCATGCACGTGTGGGCCATGGTTACCATGCTTCGGTGCTGATGGCGGTCATGTATGGAATATGTTGTGCATCAGGCTTGTAACGGGAAATGTACAATTTTGGGTACAAGCTTTTATCACCGACTGTACTTTTCTGTATACCGTCATGAACTACTCATTAAGACGATTCTAACGAGCCCAAACTCGATGGGGTTATGTGGTTTTATTACGGAGTTCCTATGGCCACCTTCCAGCTCCATCATCAGATCAGCTCCACGTCATCATAATATTGCATTGTCACGCGATTTATATATACATGCATGCAAAATTTCAGCTCAATCGGAAACCGGGAAGTGGATCAAATTTAAGTTGCAAGATTTGATTACAGACAGACCGACAGACAACGGGACAGGTGAAAGTAAATAAAAGCTTGTAAAATGAGATTAGTTCACGATGCAGCATGTCGTACGACGCCATTCTTTTGGGACCTGCGGCGCTACCACGAACTTCGAAAGTCGAAGTTCGGGTATTTCCATCTCTATCGCACTCCCTTACTCGAGTGACAGGGATGCATGTATTACGAACTTCGACTTTCGAAGTTCGTGGTAGCGCCGCTGACCTGATCTAATCGTTGTTCGGAGTTCCTATACGATTTCGAGAGGACAAAGAACATCTCGGACATCAAATAAATGTTTACACAAATAAAGATGATGGAAAAAGATCGCGATAGATTACGATTTTTATAGCGCGGGGACGATAGAGATTCACCTCCACAGACGTACAGGATGACATCGTTAATCTTCGGTAGCGCTGCCAGTCCAGCAACGGCATACGTTAAGAATAAAAACGCTAACGACTATCGCGACACATTACCCCGAAATAGCTTTTGGGACCTTGTCATATCAAATCTGAGATTTATTACAAGATTTCGTTTTGGTATTCCAGTTCGTGGGTTGTTTTTGGTCTTGAAATGTTGCGGCTGACTGAGCGACTAGTTGTAATCAGATTGGTTCAAAATTCATCCAACCAAGTTGGTTTTTTATCTTGACATTAATTTGTTACCAGAAGACTTAGGCTTCTCAACGGTACCAACGTCTCAAATCATATTGAGAAATCGTCAGTGACAATGCATGAAGACTATGTTTTTTTTTATACGTAAAGAGAATCGATAAAGAAATCTATATAATTAACGAAGCACCTCACAATTTTTTTTGTGTTTTTCTCCCCTCTCAATTGAAAAGTTAAGCCAACCGTGTCCGAAAGTCAAAAAACGACTCAGAAAAAGCGACTACGTAAATTGGTTAATGAAATATTTTACGCTGAAAATAACGTCACATGCGTTATGGACGACGAGTCCTATTTCACGTGAGATGGAAATGAGTGGCAAGGCAATTACTATTTTGAAAACACCAATGGTCCAACTGAAGAAAACGTAAAATATGTCGAGCATACTAAGTTCCCTAAAAAAGTTTTACTATGGCTTGCCATCAGTCCTCGCGGTATGTCTAAGCCCGTGTTCTTTGAATCTGGTTTAGCTGTGAATGCTGATCGTTACATAGAGCGTTGCTTGCCTATAGTGCGGGATTTTATAAAAAAAAGTCATAGAGGAGAAAATGTAGTATTTTGGCCGGACTTAGCATCAAGCCATTATGCGAAAAAAACTCTAACCAAAATGGCGGAGCTAAAGATCCCGTTTGTGCCGAAGACATCAAATCCGCCTAATGTTCCACAGCTTCGCCCCATTGAAGATTTTTGGGCAAATTTAAAAAGGCGAGTGTATTGCAATAATTTTCGTCCAAAAAATGTACAAAGTTTGATTCGAAAAATAAAAACAGAGTTGAATAAAATGCCAGAATCTGTATTTTCGACAGCGATGGACAAAGTACCACAGAACTGCCGTAAAGCATCTCGCATGGGCGTGAACTTCTTTTTACATTAAACTTTGTTAAATAAATTATTATAAAAGCATTTGTAATTCTAAAAATAACTGGTTTTTATTTATTTATTACGACGTTGAACTTTGTCCAAATTTCACTCCGCATACGTTATTAGGCGTGTTCGTCTTTAATGTACTTGAAGTCTGTCTGCAGAATGAAGCTAAAAGTATAATCCTGGCACTGAAGTAGAACCAAGATGGTGACGATTGCGCAGGTTTACTAGTGCACATGCACATATAGCAGGGTCCCACGCCGTTCCTTTGCTATTTATTTATTTCAAACATTACACTGTATCACAGTGAGACACCAAGGCACTGTGAAATGCATACAATGTTATAACAATACTCTTAACAAATATCTGAAGATAACCTCGTACGTTCATCGCATATCATCTTCCAACTACTTGCAAAAACATATTATCGCAGTCAGGTGCTGACTTGAGAAGCGCATGAACTAGTTAGTGGTGATTTCCTGTACACCACAGTGCGCGCTTTGGGAACTGCCAGTAAGTCGCGATTACATATGGGCTGAAGCTATGGATACGGGCGCCCCACTGCGCCTCACCTTAGATTACACCCGAAAATCCTCGACTGCGTAGGTTCTATAGTTACATGCCGGAGATTATACTGTGCTTATTATGTCCCTTCTCCCTTCTCGTCTGTACTACTGTGCTGAGAGTCGGGACTGCCGGATATTTGTCTGACATGACTTTTCGTAACGGGACAGAACATTCATGCACTCTGACGTGAAGACTCCTGTTGAGTCAGGCTCAGGCGTCCGAGCGACCGACTTTTAACTGACTTCAATATAGTACTCCGCCAAGCCACGAGAACATTTATTTTCCAATTTACCACATAAACTGATTTACGAAAGCAAATGCGTTGATTATTAGAGAAAAAAAACCAATCGCTGTATGTGGGCCGATAATATTTGACGACTTCCGGCGATTCCACAAGGATCACCTTTGGGACTTCATTAGTTGCTATTTCAACGGAATCTTATCAGTACTTTTGTACTTTTAAGCACATAATTGAGGAATTCCATAAGTCATCTGTGGTCTTCATCATCAATTCCACTCCACCAAATTTATGATTTCCGGGTGTAAATACACGAGGTATAAAAGAAAATACCAAAACCGTAATAAATTCTGCTCTGATAACGTGGTCTCCTGATGCTCGCACGATCCAGTGACAGTCTAAGAAACTTTCGTAAACCGAGCTACCGTTAATTAGAGGAGATGTTATTAATTGGGACGTTTCTGTCAAGTTAATATATCCACCGCAACCGACAGACTCCGTGTAGCTAAAGAATATTCCCTTTATTTTATTATATATAATTAAGGTACGTTGAATTTATTAAAGTGTAAAAATCATTCTATCTTCACGATTACTGGTTCAAATGTTTCGCTCGGTACCTGTGTCGCCATCTATAAGTTATTTTTTGTAATAATTATACGTTGTTCGAGTTGGGAGGCCATGCCATTAGGCAATAACTATTAGTAGCATTTGAACATACAATTTGTACTAATAATATAGAGGTCATCCTCTTATCGGCCGAAACGCGTCCACTGCTGGACATAGGCCTCCTCCAAAGAGTGCCAAAGTGATCGTGCCGTGAGTGTACTTTTGTAGCCTTGCCAATTTGTATGTAGGGGCTAACCGTAGTCATCCCATTTCAAAAAATCTTTTACTATCATATAGACTGGACATTCAGAATGGACATAATCTATATTTTATCGCGTGGTTTCTCCTGTAACCTGTAATCTTTGTAATAGACGGGCAGAGCTGCGCGGGCATCTAATTATAATATGATATTGTTCTCATTACTCGGTGGATATTTGATCAAGTACTTTACTAATGCCGCAACTTATTCAACATATAGGTAATCTCAAACATTATAAAAACCAGCCAAGTGCGAGTCGGACTCGCGCACGAAGGGTTCCGTACCATTACCTATAAAAATGGAAAAAAAAAAACCTTTGTTGTATGGGAGCCCCCCTTAATTAATTATTTTATTTTGTTTTTAGTATTTGTTGTTATAGCGGCAACAGAAATACATCATCTGTGAAAACTTCAACTATCTAGCTATCGCGGTTCTTGAGATACAGCATGGTGAAAAACAGACGGACGGACGGACAGCAGCGAAGTCTTAGTAATAGGCTCCCGTTTTTACCCTTTGGGAACGGAACGCTAAAAACAAGCACTTATACTTACAGAATTACAGGCACCTACTGTTGAAAACCGAAATGGAGTTGTTACCTCATGCATTCAAAGCAAAACCAGTAAATAGTAGTACTTACAGGTATTCAAAATTACCAGTTATTGGAGCAGAATGCTTGTTTAGTGCATAAAGTAGGCTAGCCTTGCTCATTAAGTAGGAATGTAAGTCTGTTTAATATGTATACGGAATAGAAGAGATTTGCAGGGCAAAAGTTTAGCAAGTGAACCTAAATGTGCAGCCGTATCTACGTTTTATGCGAGGTATAATTATCATTAAATATTAGAGACATCCAGTATAATAGCATCCAGTAGCTGTTGCTACCCCTACCGCAATCTTCGTCATTAGTTTCTATCAGATATAGTACAACAAATGGATCAGCACTATCTGTAGTGGTAAACTCAAAATGTATCCCGTATTAACGGTAATATTTTTAACCCCTGGTTATGTTCAAATTGTTAGTTAGTAAAATTTGGAACAACCGACCGTTAGTATGTTGCTGTTGGTACTTACATTCCATTGAGTTTGGAAGATGAAAGCTAAGATATTATAGATAAGATAGTATGGTTCCTGGGACTAGATATAATTACACCCGGAAAAAAACCATGCAAAACTTTATCAACTTAACGTGTAAATGTAAATTGTATAACTTCTGTACATATTTAGGTACATATAAACATTTTGAGTTGAGATCCCTTTGTGGCCCCTTAATCCAATTCGATTTTTTTAATATGCTTATTCCTAATCTTAACCGTAGCATCGCATCTTGAATAGGTAATAATATCGATATAAACTCGTAATACTATAATAGGTGTAGATTTATAACTAGGCTTTTTGTGCGAATTGTTTTTGCAAAATGTATAGAATTATATTTACTTAAGCGAATAATGTGTATTTTTGTGTCATACGTTGTAGTTCAATGATCTCTAGAATTCTTACTGTGCTTCGTCTGTCCTTCGTCGTGAGGAGCCTCAATAATATGTTCAGAGATTTATTGTAGCGCGTAGCCAAATGTGTGCAAGTCATAGCAAACCTGCTATCAGTAGCGCGTTCCCAAAATGACGCTAAAATCCCGTTCGTAATGAAAGTACATCGATTCTGAGATTATCAGGGTGTCTCGCTCTCTTACATTTGTGTATTGTGATAGCGCAAGTGAGCACGTGCTACCCTCGTTGCCAATCCGCTAGTGCATCAGTGCAAATACATACCTACCTTCATAAAATTACGAAATATGTAGGTAATGTCGTAATTGTATGAAGATACAGACCTACACATGTTTGAAATGCACCATAATTAATTACTTTTGATACTTATGTGGGTACACAAGTTCTCTCTACTCGACATTTATGTAAAAACAACGCAAACACTTAATAACCCCATAAATGTTTGTGTGTTAATCAATTCCCATTATTACTTCGTCACGCGCGGGTCGATCATACTCGTAAAATAATGTCAACGACTCTTCAGGTTTAATCACAGAGAGTGGAGGCGATTGTCCTCACCCACTCACATTGCTGTTTGCCCACCTCTCGACTGATAGCGCCTTTGTAACCGGACCCTCACAGTCTCGATTAACGTCAACTACGATACTCTTTTCAAATAAACCTCTGAAACCATCAAAGTATTAAAGTTCAGTACAGGTAGCATGGAGAGTTGGAGAGCCCGTTTCAAAGTGATTAGCTTCAAGTGACACAGGACGGGGTCCTAGAGGGCTTACGGGCATCGAATACACTGGATGACCGGAAATATCAGATCAACTACATTGATCTGATATTTCCGGAGAATTCTTCCGAGAATCATGGCTAAATATGCCTTTTAATAGTTGTAAATAGATTTATAAGTTTCTTAAAGCGAAGAAAGCTGCGATGAAAAAGGTATATTACGTTCCTTGGGCGGGATTTTGGCATGGTTCCAAAATTCGCTGTGTACCAGCCCACAATTTGCTGTCATTCCACCCTACACTTTACAGACTTTCACTTCCGCGAATCATTAAGAGAAGGTGTCTACTGATACGCTACATTGCAAGATTACTGTGTAGGTTATTATAAATACTTTGTATACTCCAAGTTAGAACTGGGGAACAGAACTTTACTGTTAACGTCCACAAAAATATATTCCTGCGTTTCTTTTGCAACAAGGAAGATTGTTTTCCCTCACGCGGATATACGAGGCGGATGTCATACAAGCTATTTATTAGCCGGGATAACATTGTCGCGTCTACCTCCCGTAATAGGTTTTCTTTTTTATTATTTTATCTCACGGCTGTAAACTAACTCGTTTTTAATTTGTCAGCGGGAAATCGTAAATTTCACGTCGTCTTGTGGCTGTCGCGACGTAAAACATGCCGTAAAACCAGTCGGAGGTCGTCTTAAACAAGCCGGGGTCCTAGTTAAAGATCACAGACATATACGTCTAGTCTCATGCATTTCAAATGTGTAACATTATAAAATGGCGGTAAAAATACAGGGAATTTAACGTCTTGTTTGTTTTTTGCATTCAAACGTATTATTTTCTATTATGGTGAATTAATACAAAACAAACGAACGCGCACTGTACTTACTTTTTGTACTAGTTGACTTTTCGCTAAGAAAACTTGATATAATATGACTTGCATTATATCGGAATTCATGCTCCTCAAACCTCCGTTACTTGCGTACAATGAATGTCCACACTTATTGTATACGGAAGAAGCCTGATCCCTTATTGAAAAAATATATATTGGTATAAGTAATAGAAAGTAAAGCAATTCGTTTATATAACGAGTGCATATTTAAATATCATGCAAAAATGTTCCGCGCTGCGGGTGACATTCTTTGCATTTGGTAGGTACCTACTATATCAGCCTATTAAGCTAACATGGATGCGGTTACAAAATGCTTCCAGAGTCTAGATATTGAAGCTTGTCGTTACTATCTGATTTAATAGAATATGAAATAATGTCACCTTTATTCAATTTAAAGTTGGAACATCGATAAAGGATATTCATTGAGCCCCTCTCGACCCAAATTGAAATTTATTTCAGATGTCCCCTTCCCCTTAATTTCCGCCAAATATGATTTGAGATGCAATCTCGTGCGGGGTCAATTCACAAATTTATTCATTGTCATCTTTAAAAAAAAAACTGTTTACAAATAATAATTCAGCTCGCAAGGTTTAAAACTTGATAAAAGTAATTTAATGTTGGTAAATATACCCTAAATATCTAAATTTGGCATACGTTTTTTTGCGTAATACGCCCTACCGGTCACATTTTTAAATATTTTCAAAGTTCAATGTGTTTATTGCCAGGACATCTAATACGCGTTTGGCCAGTCTTTCCAGAATAATATTAAGCTAGTTTCACCGTAGTAATATACCCAAACCAAAACTAACTACAGAAGCACGGAAAGCCAAACCGCGTTGTTATTTACCGACATTAATTTTTCATAGAAAGAGAGCAGCCGAGCACGTATTCGAGAACAATATTTCCCCAGCAAGACCCTTAAGACTAATTGTGTCCTTGTCGGCGTATTGTACTGGGAATACTAAATTAACTAAGGCTGATGACGTGTCGTCATTGTATGACAATGTCTAATTACCGCGGCCGGCGATAATATCTGATGTTGTACGCGTGATTAATCGTGATCTGGGGTATGTTTGACTTAATGTGTTGGATTCGTATCGGTTTAGTATTTGTGTCTATTGACATTTAATGTTTAGAGCGCAGATTATTGTACAATATTTCTCACTAGTAGTTTAACATTCGCTACAAATGATATCGTAGCACTGCGCTCGTAGCTAATAATATGCATACAACCGTATGTAGAGGAAAGCACCCACGAGCAGAGCGCCTAACGGGATCCCGGCACTGAAAGTGTTCATGTCCATACGTAACAAAAGTCGCCAGTAGCTCTCTAACGCATGTGTGCCGTGATTAGCGCTGAATAGATTAATATTAGTATAATCTCACAGCTACCTTGACAGCACACACGCGTGAAATACATTGATAACGAATTGAAATACGAAAGATAATGTCTGATCGATTTCTGGAAGAGTATTTACAGCCCAAGGTACTATAGTTGGTTACATCTGCTACGAGCGTAGCAAATGAGTCGCGTAGACCGTAGCGTAGTGTTTCGTAGCCGACGCCATGTAACAATTTTATGTGCTACAACGACTACGAAGTTACCAAGAATAAATACCTCTACGGTCAGTTATCATACCGATTCGGATTGAATTTAATCATTATGGTGATGGAATCCACGAATAGTCCCCAATATGGAGTAATAGACATTAGCAGAGAAGTGAACAGAGTGGCGATTACTCGAAAAGAATTAGGTTAAGCATGATGAGAATGATGATGGAATGGAAGGCTACTACCTACCCTAAAACCTAAACCTGGGTTGGTGCGCTCCCTCTTGCGTAAGTGCATATTCAAGTGCGTGTGAGTGTAACTGATAAGCAATCAGCATTGATAACATTAAAACTATTAACTACTACTCCTATTATTATTTGTATGCTATTGTCTGCTTGTCGGTGATTGCTTTGTGTGGGTTTTTTGACGAAGTGTGTTGCAGATGCTTACTGTGTTTTAGACGAAGCCTGCTTTGTGGATTTCTTATTAGTTCGTTTTATTGCTATATTTTATGTTTTAAAAATAAAGACAATTGAACTTGAAACTAAATTGATATCCCCAAGGCCCCATATTGATCAGGATATATATAATAGTAATAGTAGATTGCACATATTCATTGAAATCAGTTCTTTTTGGTCTATCTCGTTAGCCTATTTATATAACGTAGGTTTCACAGTCAAGCATTACTTTCCCCATACCCTGTAGCTGCATTTGCTGTAACCTACTTAGCGACGCCTATAGTTCTAGTAAAAACCTAAGTAGGTGGCCGGCACAATAGTCGCCGCCCTATTTGCGGAGAGTCTGCCACTTGTTGTGCATCCGTTCGCCCGCTCCATATATCGGGCTCGAGTGCCTGTTACGTGGACAAGCTAATTTATGAAATGCACCTCCTGTTATCTTTTTTTCTATTAAAACATGCGAGCATTATCATTTTAGCTATAGGGTTAAATGAAAGCCATCGTATCACTATACAATGGTCAATTTATGTTTAGTCCTGGGCCCGCGATTGATTTAATTGTGATATACCTAACCTTGTCTTGGTCTCGCAGGACTTCATAAACTACCTTTTGCCCGTGACTTTGTCCGCGTGGAACTTCTTTATATCGCGCCTCTATACAAACTTCCGCCCCTATTTAATTCCCTGGGGCATTTAATAAAAACTATCCTGTGTTCTTTTCAGGGTCTCCAACTATCTCCATTCTAAATTTGGCAACATTCACAGTCACACAGCCAAATTTACTTTTGCAGTAATAATAACAGTATGGATAGTTATATTATACACAGTTTTGAGTTTTCGTAACTAGTTCTGTTCAAAATTCAAATTTCATCTTAAAGCCTTCTTCTACACAGAGAAAAATACATTTCACTTTCGCGACAGCTCAGTAGAACGATTAAGGACGCGTTTACGCAGATAAGTAATTTCGGTCTCGACGCGATTATGCGTTTGCCTAAACGTAGAAAGTGTAAATAAATGATATTGTTCCAATATAGAGCTCATTAAAGAATATACAACTGTTCAAGCATATACTTTAGAGGCCTATCATCGTTAGAAAGAATGAAAGATACATTTATTCACAAACATACAGGACACATTATATACCCACAACCTCGTTAGAACTTCGTTGTTAACCCAGATCTCTAGTATTTCAATGAAGTTTCCTTGAATTCTAGTGGTCAACTCGATCATCTGGATCAATTTATGATATTTATTTACTTATTTGAGTCAGGCAACAAGGCTCATATTTACAAATACCTCACAGACTAACATACATAACAATATACAAAACCCATAAACATAACACAAAAACACGTTTAAGACGGCGACGCGCGGCGCAAGTTCTGGGTGTCAAATAGCCGGCTTCGAAAACTACACCCGTATTATATATATTATAATATTCCGTATTGCTATATTCGTAGCACTATAATTTAAGTGTGTTTCGTGCGTTTGTTTTGATAGTACAATAGATACACAAAATTAAAATTAATGGATTTCGAAATGAAACTAAACTAAAACTAAATGAAACCAAGTCAAGTATTAGCCAACCAATAAAGCATACTTAATGATATAAAAGTAAAATAAATGCTAACCGCGATCTTTCAAATATTCAGAAATACATATTTCGATACCAACTGTCAGTTTTACACAATTAACCTCCTGTGCCCTTAGTACGAAAGCTTTCAGCCTGTCACGGAACTATTTTACTAAACGTAAAAGATGGAAGATGTAATTAGTGGCAGGCGAGTTCTTTTGTTTTTAATACACGGTTCAAATTAGGGTTGGCGTCGGTACGTTCGCCTTTTGTCCGCGACCGCTGACTTGCGTCGGCCATTCAGCCTTCGCAAAAACTTCTCAATAGTTTGAGAGCTTCAAGTGTTGGTGCGGCCGGAGTATTCCCGTGTTTGGAATTTGCTTAAGTTTTGTGCGCATAAAAAAATTGCTGTCGAGTATGGAAATGTCAAAAGTTTTTTTAATCAATAAATGAGTATATAAATCCTCAACGGACGATGTCGAAAGGGTGGTATCCCGTGTTGGCATAAGCGGGTAGGTATTTGTTATATTCAAATCGAAATATCTGGTGGTACTTAAGAAAAAATCAAAATAAACATGTATAGTCAGGATAGCTAACATAAACAGAGGAACATTCGTGTAAAGTCCACACTTAAAATCATAAACCTTATGTCATAACCAACATCATGTTATAGATGGTTCAGTTCAACTAATCTTTGCGAGCTGTATCTGTGCGTGCGCTTGTTAGTGCCGCTGCTGTATTGGTGCGTGCACCTGAACCGCCGACTGCCGTCCCTGCCACACAAATCAAACACACGCACGAACATAGCGGCGCGGGAACCCGAGTTGAACTCTCTCTCTCACTCTTAGTTCCGTCATGATACAGTGTCGTGCAGTGGCGGATTTTGGTTTTACCTTTTGGGGAGGCTCGACCCCGCTGATGTTAGATTTTGGTAAGGACTTTAGGGCAGCTTCAGCCCAATAGTGTGGATCCGCTAGTGTCATGTTGAATGTGTTGAAACTAACCTGATTCTTCCCTTTGAGCACGAGCACGTTGGTGACTCGGCCGAAAGGCAGGCCGAGTTGAATAATCTCCGCCTCCGTTGTCTCGTTGGGTATGTTTCGTATGTGGATGACGCGCGAAGGCTTGCCCACATTCTGTTCCAGTTTCACCTGTAGACAAAACAGATAGTTGGTAAACATTTCGAGGACGAAACAGAGGAAAAAATTATATAAAATACTTAACAATTTTCAGGGTATTACACAAATCGCCCTAGTCCCAAACTAAGCAAACCATGTACCAATCTATGGTACTGCGGTATTTCTAACTGGCTATGAGTACCTACTAGACGAAGATATACATAAATAAATAAATACGTAACTATTTATCCATATCATTAAGAACATATTTATGACTAATAATTTTTGGAGGTCAAAATGACAGTTAACGTGCCCTAATGCTCGTTCGAAAAGTCTTTCAATCACCCTAGACTAATAACCTAATAGTAATAACAAATAAATGATGAAAAAAAAATAACTTGATATGTTTTGCACCGATTTCTGAGGGTAAATAGCAATGCCACTGCCACAATTAATAGTAGTTGATGAATCTTCAATTTGGTGTTAATGAATTCGATCATAAATTTACCTGTGATTTGAAGTTAACCGCGAATAAGTTAATTCGACGTTACCTATTTCCTAAATTGAGCACGTCTACAATTAAACGATCAGCACGTTTTAAAGAACATACGAAGGTCCTAATGGATATCGTCGAAGTGAGCGTGTAAGTGGCGTTGAAATGACCGTTTTAATGTAAGTACATAAATAAAGCTAGCATTGTTCGCGGAAGAGCCGGTTGGATAATTGAAAAGTCGATGTAGTATAATTGTCGAGGCTTATCGGGCCGACCCCGATGTGGGCGCCATTGTCCCAGGAGAGCCTTTTGATTACGGGGCCCGGTCCCGCTCGCGCCCGAATATATCGCGCGACACTTCACTTTAGAGGTAAAAAAATACTGTTTATTATTTTTATTGCTCAGACTTTGGCATTGGTAATCAGGGTGTTTTGAAGTCGAATGCAACATAATAATGAATTGTTGATGATGCGATGCGCGTGGTCGGCCACCGTAGGCAGTAAGTACAGGAACTTGTTTGGCGTAAGGGTCAAAAAACGATACTAAATATTTTGTATGAAAAATTAAATGGTTTGTAAATTTAATATATTCATATTTTAGTTTCAATTGATATTTGACAGCCATTATCAAAGTACCTACTCAAAATGTAGAAAATATGCATTCTATTCACAACCAAAGTACCTACTCGTACGGTACGAGTACGACTCGTCCCTACTGCGCTCAGTCGTACCTACTTATATCCACAGTAACGAATGTTTTGATCTAGCTATAGGCCAACAGTTTCTGGTTTTAATGCATTATAAAGCAACACTGTAGGCAGGTACATTTTATTTAGTGTACCTGCCTACAGTGTCCTAAGGACTACTTAATACGAGGTGGACTAATTTAGCAAATTCTTGGCTGAACGTTTGTCGTTTGAAATTGATGGCATCTATAAAAGTGTATACGGCTAGCCATTCGATTGACGGTTGCGAGACGACTGCGTACGGTTTTCATGCAGGCAATGAGGATCGAAAGAAAAAAACTATGTACCAGCGTAACATTCCTGATAAATATTGTGAAATAAGCAATGCTTCATAACGCATGCCATCGGATATTTTGCCTTTCAGTTCAAAAAGTATCTATGTAGGTAAGTTTCAAGAAACATTGTTAAGTAATTGTTACATAGTTCTACGTAGTGAATTAGTGACTTAAAACAAGGGGTTGAAGTTGTATAATTAGAAGATACTTATCCTACTAATATTATAAATGCGTAAGTTTGGAACGCTTAAACAGCTGAACGGATTTGGATGTAATTTTGCACGAAGATAGTTTATAGCCTGGATTAAAATATTGGATAGTTTTTATCTCGAGTCCACGCGGACGAAGTCGCGGGTGGAAACTAGCGTCTAATAAATTACGTAACATTCCTAGAGCCAGGTACATTTTCGAACAGACAAGACAAAATGAGATACTTAGATACTTATATTATTTCATGACAACTCAGAAATGTATGGCTTAATTGTCAGTGTCGATTGATAGTTATCAAGTTAATAAAATAGGGAATCCTTGCATTTCTGCTTTTCATAAATATATGTAAGTTTGCATTTTTGTAGTAGGTAATTATTATTTGTTTTAGTCTAATTTTGAATCCTGTATACACTGCACAATAACATTTAACATCATTACATTCCCTTATTGAGCACAAATCCAACCACCACTATATAGCAGATGTTAATTAAGTCAGGAGCAAATACAGCCTGAGAAGCAAACAGATTTAATTAATATAGTACAACTCTGTCTTGGAATTAACAGGATCTTGTCAATCGCAAACAGCGAAATGTGCTTAGGGCTACTTATTGAACTTCTACTGTGTGATGTGCGGAACTGCGGCCAATGAGTGTGTGGCGCTGGCGTCAAAGGAAATTGAACCTTAACGCTAGGGAAGTTGACGTAAGAAAAATACAAGAATACGTTTGTGCTTTACGTTCACGTTTTATTTCAACTCTTACTATCTTCCAAATCTAACAGATTTCAGTAACGATACGACCTTTTTAATAGGCACGGAACCCTCGTTGTGCGTGGTCCGACACGCACTTGGCCACTTTTTTTACTTGATTAACTGGGTACATAAGTATTAGCGATAAAAGTAGGCAAGTTGAATTTTCATACGAAAATCCGATTAATATTTAAATGGAAGTACGTACCGTTAACAAACTTAGTACAAACCTAAGTATACTTTTTTGTTTAGGTACAGCAGAGGTACAGTCAGCTACATGGAAACGTGGCCTACTGTTTATAAACAAACGTCTATGCAGAGGCGATCGCGTTTCTGTGCAGTTCGGCTATAACTCGATCTCTTTCGTTTACATAGCTGCCTCCTGCTCACGCGCCAACGTTGGCCCAATGTGTACAGCCGGAATAAGGTTGTCTCCTAATATTTACATGTTATTCCGTGTATCAAGGTTTCGTGGTTGGACGGTGATTCCTGACTGTGATCATCGTCCAATACGGGCTAATGGATCCGATAACCGTTTGTTAGGCTAACACTAATGTTCTGGTCTGTTATTCTGTACGCTCATCCGCCTCACCCCACCCGTCACGCCTAACGAAACTAATAGACCGCTACCTACGCCTAGTCACTACGCATCGCGGTGTCAAGAAATATTTGTGAGCGTTGACGTGAGCTTAAGAGGAAACACAAGGGCCGTTTTTGCTTAGAAACGTAGCCCCCTGTTTTCTCCCTGGATAATGACAGTAGAGCAATATTTTTCCATAAATCTATGGCTACTATTGACATGTTTCTATGTTTTCCTTTTTTTCATAAATTTATTCTTAAAAGAGAACCTTATTAACCGTCAAAAACTTAAGAAAAATGCCCGATTTTCTGCTGTGTTTAGAAAACATTTTTGACTAGATTATTTAAAAAAAGGAAAACAGGAACACGGCCCTAGCCTTTCTTTGATTTTTAATTAAAAAAAAGTTAAATAGGTCAAGTTTTGGATAAGAAATCAGGGGACTGCGGAACGTTGATTTTATGTACTTATATTTTAACTAGCTTCTGCCCACGACTCCGTCCGCGTGGAAATCGTTTTTATCGCAGCTCCATACAAACTTCAACCCCCCATTTCATCCCCTAAGGGGGTGATTTCCAGGATTAAAACTATCCTATGTCCTTCCCCGGGACTCAAACTATCTCCATACCAAATTTCATCGCAATCGGTTCAGCGGTTTAAGCGTGAAGAGGTAACAGACAGACAGACAGACAGACAGACACACTTTCGCATTTATAATATTAGTATGGATAGGTATTTTCGGTCCAAGCTGCAGTTGTCTCATCGCGCTCTGCGGTTGAGGCTTGAGGTTGACGCGACAGCAATACATTTTACATATACCTATTTCTCAATTATCTCACCCTTAGTGTTTCCTCTTAAAACAAGTTACAGAATAGCGGCGCTGTAGCCACATCCATTCCCGATAGAGGTACAAATTAAATATCGATCTGTACAGGCACCCGCAATATGATCGAAGAAGGCGCTTTAAAATATCTGACTGTACCTTAACTCTAGTGGCTCTATACATAAACGGCCATCAAACCTATTTTAGTTAAAATACCAGTAAAATTCGTTCCTCTAAGAACCCCCCAAAAGTTAAAGATCACTCACAAAACACATTATAGGCGACAGAAGTTTGTTAAATTTTTTGAATAAGAGCGATCTCTCAAGGCGTGTCAAATATTTTAGCGTCTTTTATTTATTCAGATATTTGAGGTTTAATTATTTTATTAAGAGTCTTAAGTGTCCCACTGCTGGGCAAAGACCTCCCTCTTTTTCTTCCACGTATCCCTGTTTTAGCCAGCCGGTCAACAGTCTTGGTCAAAACCTTGTCTTGCCATCTCCTTCGTGGTCAACCGCAAAGCCGTATTCGGTTATGTGGGACTCACTGGGTGGTAATTGTTGCCCATAACGCTTCTGGGCGCTTCATTGACTATTATTATCCTCCTAGCGTTAATCCCGGTTGTGCCCCTAAAGGAGTCCGGGATCCGTTTTGACACACCAAGATTTGGCATAGGCACTAGTTTTACGAAAGCGACTGCCATCTGACCTTCCAACCCAGAGGGAAAACGAGACCTTATAGGGATTAGACCGGTTTCCACAAGATGTTTACCTTCACCGAAACACCTAACAGTACATATTCCGTACATAAGTTCCGAAAAACGCATTGGTGCGAGCCGGGATTCGAACCCACGACCGCCGCTTGACAGCCGCATGCCTGCCACCACTAGGCTACCGTAGCTCCTAAATAGCATTGACTAACGAATAAAAAAAGACCTGGTTGCGCTCCGGGTGTGCCGGCAGAAGTGAAAACTTGAATAATTTTGATTTTGCAAACCCCCCCCCCCCCCCCCAATCTCACGGTGACGTGACCTCATACGTTCCTACACCTGTGGCGAGTTTAACAATTTTTCCCCATCCCAAAAAGTGCACAGCGCCGCTAAAGAAGTTTTCACTTCAAAAACACGATGACTAGCGCGCTCACTAATTGTATTGAAAATTGAATGCTGTGTTAGTGAAATCAAAGTGCAGTGTTTGACCAAACAATATCGCTTGTTTGCAAAAATTAGTTTCATTCGTTGGTCCGGAAGAATTGCGGTTGGTATTGCATCCCACAATCAGACGTGTAGCGTCAGCAACGGACGGATTAACTATAACACGATATTATCATGTTGACATTTATTTCTATTTATAATTACTTTTGGCTCCGTGAGCAGAGCTGTAGAAGTCGCGAGCCTGTATTATTAAAGAAAAAAATCTTTTTTAATGTTTGAAAAAACGCGACTCGACAAAAAAAAACAACGAAACGAACATGCTCACAAATTTTCACGAGCATTGTTTGAGAATTGTAACCCGTACGACCGCGTCTATCATGGTCGGCCTTATCACACGATAAGTGACAGGATAGAGCGTCCGTCACTGGCTGACACCGTTCGACAGAACGAGAGGACGCTCTTATCTTGTCACTTATCGCGTGATAATTTATTTATTTATTTAAATCAGGCAACAAGGCCGACCATGAGAACAACGGGGCACTGAGCCTGACACCTTATACCGGACATACAAACGATTTTCGGCCCAAGCTCAAGTATAGAACTTTGTTCGCTTCGCTCGCTCGTTCGACTACAATGGCGTGAGCGTGACCCAGAGCGAGTCTTGGCCTCCGACACGAGTTGACGCCACTTTTTCTTTACAGATAACCATCAAAGCTATCAGTTTACCTAAAGGAAAACAAAATCCTAGCAGATAACCAGTGGTCTTGGAGAAACTGTTTTTCTTTACAGATAACCATCAAAGCTATCAGTCTACCAAAAGGAAAACAAAATCCTAGCAGATAACCAGTGGTCTTGGAGAAACTGTTTTTCTTTACAGATAACCATCAAAGCTATCAGTCTACCAAAAGGAAAACAAAATCCTAGCAGATAACCAGTGGTCTTGGAGAAACTGTTTTTCTTTACAGATAACCATCAAAGCTATCAGTTTACCTAAAGGAAAACAAAATCCTAGCAGATAACCAGTGTTCTTGGAGAAACTGTTTTTCTTTACAGATAACCATCAAAGCTATCAGTTTACCTAAAGGAAAACACAATCCTAGCAGATAACCAGTGGTCTTGGAGAAACTGTTTTTCTTTACAGATAACCATCGAAAATATTAGTTTACTACGAGGAAAATAAAACCCTCGATGTCGTCCTGACCAATTTCGGCCACAGCGACTGCGTATACTGGCTTTGGGAGTAACAATTATTATTAGTAGAGTATTGTTCTTCTACTCTCAAGTGCGCTCTCAGGTGGCTCACGTACCCTATGTTTCTCGCAAAAGTGCGAGCGCACTTGGTGCAAGTTAACACTCCACTGACGTAGTTGTAACTGATGGCTGCTGGTGGACGTGCCTTGAGCTCCTCTCGCTTTTTATCGAGCTCAGTTTCGAAATTGTTAACCTGCTCATGGATGAGCCGTCGCCAGTGGGGCCGCCGTGCTGCTTTCTCCTCCCAGGGCTCTATTTTGCATCTCTTCATGTGTCTTTTCAGAACATCTTTGTAACGAAGGTACTTGGCTACCACACTTACGTTTACCATTCTTCAGTTCTGTAAAGAAAATGCGCTTTGCCGTTCCTTTCCTTGCAGATAACCAATGATCTTAGAAGGAAAAGCTTCTCATATCACTTGGTTACAGTCAAGTGTAAAAATATGGGTGCATACAACTTTCTCATAACTATGTCCGATCGTTCTTATGTCAGTGGATTAAGGTTTCGGTACATATTTATGAGAGGATTACATCGATACATATTATTGCACTCCACACTAAATCCGGGTAACCAACAGATAAGGGGACTGTTTAAATTTAAATAATTAATTAACCAGTCATACACTGAACACTGATCATAAGTGGGATCTTCAGCCCCCTTGACATTTTAGACGGAGACTGTGTGTGAGCTGCATATTTGTTGTTGCCATAATGAACAAATTACAAGTTGCCCATTTAATTCTTTGTTGTGTGAACCGCCTCATGATAAAGTTGTATCAACATAATTTCGGTATTTTGTGCGATAAGTTGTTGTCTTGTGCAATAAAGATAATATAAAATAAAAAATGCCGTTTTGTCCGACCGTACACCACGCATGACAAATTTAATTAAAATCAACAAAGCAATCAATTTTTATGTTCTAGGTAATCAATACATCTGTATTGAATGCATTGTGCAATATTGTGCTTACTTACTCGGTATATTTTATTATATAAACATTTTCATTGGTTTTACGGTACCTAAATTGGTACAACGGGATACGTTCATTTGGTGTCTATTTGTCTGTCACAGGCTTTTTATCGAATACAAGTTATCCCTCTAAATGGATTATCATCAAATCAACGACGAGATCACACTTCACAGTAGCGATATTGGAAGCGTTTTACAAGCGACGCGATCAGTGATCGAGTTCACCGCGACACAAGTCAGGCTGCGGTCTGAGGGGTAATACGTAACGTTTCGAACGCGCGTTAGTACATTCCCTCCACCTCCTCATGGTCTTTCCTGCGTTTCGGCTTCCATACCGAATCTTGGGCACTGTCATGCGCTACTTGCCTTCGGCTCTTTCGCGCATGCAGTTTCTTAATGCCATACCAATTCTTACAATACGTCCCAGCCTTTCTCCCTATCTGGGCGGCCCGACAAATCTACTTCGTTCTCCCCAAATGGAGCTCGACAACACATCACGTAACTCAGCGTCGAACTGTACCACAAAGTATGCTGTCGTCACCCTTCAAATGTTCTTCTCTTGGTGTGCCGTGAGTGCGCAAACTTGCGCAACGCCTTGAAATTCTGCTCGCAAGAAAGTAGCTCGTTGTGGAATATTGGGCCAACCGTTCTCCTCTTCAGTTATACAGGTTACGTTGATAAGGTGTACGATATGCGCCACCATATCTGACGTAACGCACACCCATACATACCTATATATGGATACGGATATAGCGTTCCCATCTGCCCACAATCAAAGCGCACACATACATATTAAATAATAAATAATATTGATGGCATGTAATCATACACATCATCCTATGCATGTGACATGCATTCGCTGAATGACATCAATTATGGAGCCATAATTTGCGCCGGTTACCATATGCATCATGTTGGCATTGCATTGAATGGTTAACATGTCGCGTGCATTGTGCACAGTGTGCATTGCACGTGGTGCCAATGTACTTGTCCGCCATATTGGAACGCCAGGTGACGCGTGTTTAGTCTGCACTAAGTGTTCAGTCCGAAGTCGGGGTCTCCAAAATGGCCGTTTTGTATGCCTCTACCGCTTCTTCAGGCGTCTGGTACCGTTGACCACGAAGTCGTTGCTTGATTTTTGGAAAAGTAAAAAAATCGTTAGGGCTTAAGTCTGGACTGTACGGCGGGTGGTCCAGAATTTCGACGTTTTGCTCTTTTAAAAACGCAATAGTTTGCCGGGCGGTGTGCGAGCTCGCATTATCGTGGTGCAGTCTTATACGACGTCTTGGGTTATTTTTTCGAAACTCGCCGATGACTTCTGGTAAACAGACAGTGGTATACCAGTCAGCATTAACCGTTTTACGATCCTCGAGCACGATGGTGGCAACGTGCGGCTCGTGGTTTCCATTAATCATGTATTGTATTAAAAATAGCTCCAACAGCGTCACAATGCTTTAGTTAAAATTGAAATTATGAATAGAAAAAAGGAAAGCATATGGTCAACTTTGGGGGTAGAATGGCATAGACTTGAAATTGAATATAACGTTTAAGGTTATGTTTAAAGCCAAATTTATAACTGCTAAGAAAACAGACTTTGCATATGGGTACCTATGTTATTTCGTTTCAAAGTATTGTTAACTATAAACTTATATAATCTGGTAATTTTAACCATCCCGATTTTAACACATAGTTTTTACTTAATGGATGTTACAAATAATTATAATTATACGCGAGTAAGTCCCGTTTAGTAAAAATCATTGTTGCAGATATTCGTTTGTTAATATTCAGGTACAGTCAGCATCATATAGTTAGTAGCAGCCAAAGTAGCCAAATATATCTAGACAAGGTTACAATCGACAAGCGCTAACGCCAATAGAAACTAATAAAATGTATGGGAATGACAGATGTTAATGAAGTGTTTCGTCGGCATCTGTCATTCCCCTACATTTTATAGTTTCTTTTGTCGTTAGCGCTTGTCGATTGTAATCTTGTCTACGGCCCGAAGTCTGCAAAATGACAGAAGACCGTAGCACGCGATCGCTGCCACACGACATTTGACTTACTGGTCTTGAGTTTAAGGTGGTTATTTTGTTGCGGTCGTGACAGACGATGCGACGATGTTCACGTGTGCTATAAACTATAATAGCGTGATTGCGGGAATAGAGAGAGGTCTCGGTTGATTGGTTTATGGTAAAGGCTATCAGACTTGCATTTTGGTGTGAGAGTAGAAGCGTAAGCGATTCGCTTCAACATTACTAACCCAGTCTCCGTGATTGTTTTTATTAGTAGACAGTTCAAAAAACACTTAGCCTGCGCTATATTATTCGTATTTGTAGTAAAGTCGCCGTCAATGGAATTTGCTAACTATGTAAACAAACCGCCATATTGAAATTGTCTTTCACTAATGGCGGTTTGTTTACATAGTTAGCAAATTCTATTGACGGCCACTTTATATTGGTATAGGGTACTTGAGATTTACTATGTCTACCTACATTAGATATACTACGTTAATCAGTGTTGAACTAGCTATGCGTGGGAAGATGCAGCTATAATATTTTCCATTATTTTGTGGCCAAAATGGTGAAAAAACATAAAATAATAGCCACTGAAACGTTTTTACTCAGTTTATACTAATTTCAAACAATAATTACGACTTGAAGTAATGTGAAACGGAACGTGTTTTAATCCAACAACCAGCGTCTGGTGAGTCTGGTGACGTCATTCCTATCAAAAGTCAAAATTAGGCAACTCTATGACATCTAGGGACGAACCACGGACAAACAGATATGGCGAGTGACACACATGAGAGACGTCGTCACAGGAACTGTAGATCCGTTGTAGGCGCGAAAGTTTAAATTATCAGTTTGTAACAGGAATTTTTGACTATAAATTATAGTATTTAATTTTTTAATACTTTCGTGGTCTACATGCGATTATTTCAAATAAAAGCAAAAATGTAAATATTGTATCTTTCCTATTGTTTAGAAATTTTCTATAATCAAGGCGGTGTTGATTTGTTTTGGCAAGTTTGTGATGATTGGTAATTATGTACGTGTGATTTACTACAGTTTTATAGGTACCTATTTCAAATTTGGTAAGGGCATTGTATTATATCAGGATCATTAGAAACATGCATATAACAATTAATAAAGTCGAGTGCGTATTTTTTAAAAAAGTAAAGTATTTGAAATACAAAATACTAAATACATGTGAGAGCGGTATTTCAAATACAAATACAAAATACGTATTTGTATTTCAATTCAAATACATGTACTTACAGTGGTAACTGGATAAGTGGAACCTGGGTTAGTGGAAAACCTCTTTAAGTGGACCCAAGTTCTCGGTTCCAGTCCCTTGGCAACGAATTACCTCTAATTGGAATTTTAGGACCTCTATAAGCGGAATCCATTTTTTCGAAAATTTCTTATTTTTACCTCTGTAACTGGAAGCAGCCGTCTTCGAAACCTCTATGAGTGGATAGCTCGGCGTTATAAAATTTGAATTTTAATAAACCGCACAAGGAGGGTAGTTTGTTTCGTTAACATTATGGTTCGTGTGTTCGGATTTTTTTCATTAAAGTACAATCGGTACATTGATTTATTTAACCATACTGGTTTCTCTTGCATAAATAAATATTATGATATGAGTGATTTTGTTTACTTGATTTTGTTTTTGAAATTTTGAAAATTATATGCGAGGACTTTGGATTATTTACAGTATTGCTTTTTTTAAAGGCCTACATAACTATTTTTTGTTAATACATACATACATATCTACATACATATTTAATAAAAGATGATTATGTATTTAAGCCTTGATCTTTTATTTGACCATAGGTTCTATACTATACGTGACCTCTATAAGCGACATTATTAGCATTCACAACCTCTGTTAGCGAGAGCCTCTGTAAGTGAGGAAATGTTTTATTTGAACCTGGTTAAGTGGAAAACTGGATAAATGGAAAACCTGGATAAGCGGAACTAAACAGCCGGGCCCTTGCGATTCCACTTATCCAGTTTCCACTGTAATTGAAATACTGTCCAACCCTGCCCATACGGAATTACAGCTTTCTAGTAGTAAGGGTCACTCTCACTGAGCTAAGCCGCAGACGGCCAGACGGACAGACGGACATGACGAAACTATAAGGGTAGGGTATTATGGGTTGACTGCGGAACCCTATGGAGAGGGATGGAAGGTATTAGTTGGACAGAAAGAAGAACAAACCAAGAGGTTCTAAATTTGATAGGAGAAAGAAGATACGTCTACTAAAAACTATTGAAAACCGAAGGGGAAATATGTAAGGGCACCTGATACGGCATGACAATTACATAAAAACTATAATTGAAGGAAAGATTGATGGAAGGAGAGGCAGGGGAAGACCAGGACGTGCGTTTATGGACCAAGCTAAAGAGAAAGTTAATGTAATGTCGTATCAAGAGCTCAAAACAGTGGCAGAGAGAAGAACAGAGTGGCGATTACTCCACCGACAAGAGCCCGGCTCTTAAGTTTATGATGATGCGGAACCCTAAGAATATACAAATATTAACCCTGCTAGTTAATAAACGTAAAAAACTGTAGACCACGCTTGCTGGCTCCGTGGGACCACTATATCGGTCACTGTCATTATAAAGTCGAAGAGATGTATCTCGACACGGATTTCATAGCGGCTTTCAGGAGTTTTAAACGTCAGCGTATGATAGGCGGCGATAGCGTAAGATGTATAGGCGGCGCTGAGAGATCTCTTTGAAGTTGACGTTATATTTCGGTAGTTCCGTATTCTGGCAAAATTAGACTTTGATTAACGTTTTCACACTTTAACTAGCAATTTCCTTTGAATACCCACATCATTGAGCAACCGAACGAAGCGAACGAATTTGTCTGCTCTTCTCTACAAGTCGCATTCCTCAACAGATTCTCGTGAAATTTTGTGAGTGGGTTTGCTAATGGACTTTTTTTCGATTCAGTTTTTGGTAATTTTACTTAAAAATAGCTAGCAATAAAATAGGTAAGGGAAGCTGAGCCCACGAGCGGCGCCATATGGGATGCGTAGGAAGGAAGATAGAAAGAGGGTAATTATTAGCAATGTTCAAAGGACACCGCACATCTAGTATGGCAAACTAAAGCTCTGTGAATTTTTTAGCAAAATAGTTTTTGGTCAAGAAAATTCACCGAGCTTTCTATCTTTTTCCATACTAGGTGTGCGGTGTCCTTTTCTTCATCCTTTAATTATAATAATTATGTGTTCTGCGTTCTTCAGTTGAAAGTTGAAACCTCCCCGCCTGCGACCTCTATACCGGTCACCCAGACCCTGACCGCGTCGCCCCCCGCCTCCGGCGCAAACGCAAGATCAAGGCTGTCTGTCATCGCTGTCACTTCGCGGAAATATCGCTCTTTTAGTAGACTGTCACCGACTTTAAGAAGATTTTCGTGTCGACTATGTACGAATATGTATATATTCGTGCCTCATTCCAGACTACATTAGAATTTTAGCCGACAAATTCGTCTACGTCTCTTCGTTATTTATTTATTTATTTATCGTATGGCTGAGTATATTTCTCTACTTCAACCATTTACAGATTTCGTTTATCTAGGTCCTAGACTAATATTTAATTAATGTAACACATGTTTTTTTTTTTATTATTGTAACATACAATTTTTATTGCGTTTTAAATTGGTTATCTTTGAAATCGCATCACGATTAACGCACGACTTTTCTAATCATATATGGAATAGGTCAATATTTTAAAAAGCGCTAGGTACATTATAAATGATGCTGATAGGAACTGATGATTATGACATTTCTAAGTGCAAGTAATTAATATTGTTTATAATATATGAAGTTCCTTTAATAAGTGGAGTGCAGTCAAATGGCGCTAGAAAGCTCCAGTTACGGGGAATACTCCTACCTAGCTGAAAGACTTCACACTTTCAATATATTGCAATTACCTACAGTTTTATTACAGTATCTTTACATATTCTTGGGTCCTTCTCCTACCAAGGTTTGTAATAACTTGTTTTTCAACCCAACAAATGTAGAAGCCAAAGTGCAAATTTCACGGCCAAAAAAGAATACTCCCTGAAATACTGCTTATATAAGTAAGTCAGTTTCGAAGCGCAGCTAATGATGACTCCGATGAGGAAGCCCATTGTCCCGGCGATGTCATGCTACAAAGTGGATGCGCGAGTTTGCGTGGCAACAGTTTATGAATAGTAACAAAGAGAACACTTTCTATACGTTTGTCAATGCTTGGAAGAAATTGCATGCTAGTTGTAGCTAACTATTTGTATGCCTTATGACAAAACATATCGACACTCGATTTTAAGACTTTGTAGACACTTATTGTTTTACAAATAAATACAATAAATTGCTTTTCAAGCTATGCGTGATCAAATGCAGCTGAGTACTTATACTTACTTAACTTTTCGAGCCAGCGTTTGGACAATACAACTGTCATTTTCTAATAACAAAATCATTTAGCCACCTCACGTACGTGAGAAAAATGACGTTATATTAATTAAAGTTACCTGAGGCATAAATCTACTTTGTCACAATTGCTCAAGGGAAGTCAGGTCCATCGAAATCAACAGAGCGTGTGAAAATCTTTTTTCTGTTTGTATCTATTTATATTTTTTGTCTAGGTACCTACGTATATTCTCCAGGAAACTGCATTGGGTCAATACAATGGCTCAAGGCTCATCCAAACCACTGCACACAACCCATTACTTACCCCACCCAACATCCTACTGTATTTGCCTTTCTTCCGATGACGCATGGCTTCCGCAGGGACTAGCACACCGCCTCGCTCCGCTCCGCACTTTAATGAGTCGAGCCATTCAATGGCGCGCGTCGGGTTATGGCGGTCCTACTCAGTTCACGGCGATATTATCGGAGTTTTGTAGTTTATGTGATAGTTGATGCTCGTTTCGTATTAATTATTTTAGTCGGCTGATTGGAGCGGGCCATAACGAATGTCGTTAGGATGTTGTAAATTGTTACTGTTTGTTCAGGAGACTGTGAAGTTAATGGTATTTATAGTGTATTGTTAGCGAAACATTCATGCGTTCTAAGATTTACGAGCGATTTAAACAAACCAAAACTAAACTGGGTTCCTGTATGTGTAGGAAATGCTCTCTGGTGAACCCATGAATAATGATTTCAACTTTAGGAATTCCTCTAAAATTACCGGGAACTATCAGGAGACATCGCCACTTTTGATACATATTATCTAGCTCTTCTTCATCAACAAACTTGTATAATATTGTATTGCTTGACGTAGGCACAAACCCGTGCCTCACATAACCTAGCCCAATCCTGGCTCTAATCTATTTTCCTTTATCCAACTCGGAACAAACCTTATATACAGCCTTCTGGCAGACACTATAAACTCCATTCCTAGTTCTTATTAGATTTATTTCCCTTCTCTAGATAAGAGTAGGTTGTGTAATAAAGATACACCTATATGTAAGTAAGTAGAGGCGCAAGTGGTGGTTCAGAAGTAATCCGAGTTGATCCAGTATCCGCCGTAGCCGGCCCTAAGCTGGCTGTCCACGGCAATTACCCTCAGGATTTGGACAGAGGCTCCATTCTATTACTACTCATGTATTGAGATTAGAGTGGCAGTGGGCGGGGCACATTGCACGTAGAACCGATGGCCGTTGGGGCGGAAAGGTTCTCGCGTGGCGCCCACGCACCGGAAGGTGGACTGATGACCCGGTAAAGGTCGCAGGAGTCCGCTGGATGCGGGTGGCGCAGGACCGGTCACATTGGCACTCTCTGGGGGAGGCCTATCTTCAGCAGTGGACGTTTTTCGGCTGATATGATGATGATGATGATGATTGAGATTAGATGGGACTGTATTAGCTCAGCGCTCTCCTTACCCTACTGTGAAGCCGAAATGTGGAAGCGAGAGCGATCCGATACGATACAAATTTAGTATCATTACTAAGTTTTCCACTTGAATTGAACGCCGGTTTTCTAATTATTTATGCTATGATTGCTTTGTGAGCAGCGGACAGAGGCTTGAAGATTTCATCCTACAATTTCAAAACAAAAAGGCTGTCCGCTTTTCTGTAGGGTAATTGCGCAACTTTTCACATGACGCTGTTCCACGAACTGACTAATGACACCAGGCAATGACTGTTCGCTGTAAATTTCTCGGTCGAAAAGTCACGAAACTTTGAGAGTTGGGATCATTGGTTACCCAGAGAATGGTTGTTCTCGGATGATAATACCCTAGCAGAACCAAATGGTCGATGACCGTGTGCCATGACCATTGCACCTGCACCATCAGGTCGTTAATTTAGTTTAGTGAAGAGTTACTTAAATCATCCTCTGACCTCCTAAACTAAGTACAATGCCACCGGAATCCTAGGGACCAAGCGGGTGAACTGGGTGTGATATGTTATATAGTGTAGAAGTCTAGTTCGTGAGCCATGTCATTGCAAGTTGCATACTTTGGTCGTTATAAATGATGTAATCACAAATCTCTACAGCAGAATCAATCATCCTATCGCAACATGAGCAACAGCTAATTTAATAAACATCCCAACTCAAATAAAGCAAGTTTTTCACAGTCCTACCCGTTTTGGAGAAGTCGATAGACGTGGCGTTTGCGCCAGGTGAACTAGGCCACCGTTATCAGAGGGTCAAAGAACCCTGGTGATAGCGCGGATTTGACCGGGGAACACCACTGGACACTGGGCGTGGCGATAGATCATTTCTTGTCTCGAACTTTTATTAGTCGGTACTTTGTTAGAGTAGATTTTTTTATAAATAACAACTACTTGTTATAATTAACTTGCTATCTCAACACTGCGCGTCCTCTGTTCTTGTTTGCCACGGTCAGAGTAAAAATAAATAAATAAATATTAAGGGACAATCTTACACAAATCGACTTAGTCCCATAGTAAGCTCAGTAAGTCTTGTGTTATGGGTACTAGACGACGATATATATAATAGATATAAATACTTAAATATGTACATAGAAAACTTCCATGACTCAGAAACAAATATTCATGCTCATCACACAAATATTTGCCCTTACCGGGATTCGAACCCAGGACCTTCAGCTTCGTATGCAGCGTCACTACCCACTAGGCTAACCGGTCGTCAAAAATATTTATAATCATTGGAGCTGAGGGTTTCAGCGTACCAACCAATTTGAAAAGCTCTAGGTATACCTAACACCTTCCCACATAGTACAACTAAAATAAGTTTGTATAGTAGTAAATCCACAAATTCACTACCTTATCTCTCCTTTACAAATACCATATAGGTGGATACAGCGGGTTTCCATAGTTGAGAGCTTCATTTACCCTCAGAAAGTTAGAAAATAAGTGAATGTTTAGAGTAACGAGGCTAGAGTCCTCGTTCCCCGTAAATGCCCTCCCCCCCACAGGGTAATGGCGCGCGAGTAACGCCCTCTCGCGACGCTTACTAAACAATTACACTTAATGCCCGCCATTACTAACATTTTTCCGGAGATCCTCGGCTTTATTTTGAAAACCTCAGGCGGGCGGCATCTGTAGTCAGCATGTTGTTCTTTACCGATACCTTGCTGATGTCACCCTGCAGTTTTATATTAATTCTACGATGGTGGCAAAAAAGCATACGATCTACCTGATGGTAAGGAGATACCGTAGCCAATGGACGCCTGTGACTGCAGAAAAATCATAAGCGCGCCGTAAGATTTCCTTACTTGCCGGTATACTGCGGTGGACGTCCGACACTTCTCTCTAGATTATCGATTAGTTTTTAACCGTCACTTACACAGAACTATATCAAGTCTTATTTCCTGCACTCAAAACCGTATAAAGAATACCCAATCAAAACGGAAAATTCGTCGCGGTAGACCTAGTCGGAGATGGCGAGACAACGTTTTTGACCAAGACTACCCAGAACATGAACACGTGGTAGAAAATGACGCAGTGGGACACTTAAGTATCTTATATTTCCTTCAACACAAAATGCACAGACCGAACCCTCCCCGTAGCAAATGGTCCCAACCTTAGTTTTCCATTTTTCCATCTCGCCGGCGCCGGCCGGATGCGTTCTGATTTGAATTCCTCCGACCCCCATTCTCGCGTCGCTGAAATTGAATATTAATCTATTTAGACTTCTGCCTCTCATCGTCAAGGGTGTGCCAATGCTATAACCAATTTCAATTTCTGGTCTGAGAATACAGCCCAAAGAAAAATAGGATGACTTTAGGGCCATTAGGCGGTTAAATCCACAAATAACATTTTGCATAAAGACATCGTTACAGACATGGCCGTTATACTCGTAATCGGTGCGGAGGGACAAAAATTGTGCAGAAATACATTACATGGCTTTTTAATGGTTCCATAAATAAAAGCAGAAAGCTTGGTAGGTAGTCTTGAATATCGATGTATTTATATTTTTCATGACACCTAAAACGATCATGGACTGGCAATATTCGACCGAACAGACCGTTTATTAACATTTCCTGTACTTTAGCAAAGCCAATGAGACGTGATATAAACCTACTTATCCTTATCTGATACGTCATTATTGGTTATCTCTGGTTCTAGATTGCATGTTGCCACACCGGGTAAGGCTTGCTTGCATCACTCCGCCACGGCTGATGTAGTATATTCACCAGAACACTGGCTACTCGCTTTCCCAGCTGCGTTCGCGCCACTACGTGCACTTCAGCTCATTGTAGTAGATTGTGTTTCAGTAGACCATCGCGTGTACCGATTGCTGACCGAAGGGTGTCATGTTTAGGCGGTTCCGGGGCAACTTACGGAGTTCTACACCGGATTTGGCGACGCAACGGAGCTACGCTGTTTCGTCGCCTAAATAATCAGTTTAACATTTTATAATTGTATTGTATGTATGTACATATAAAAAGCGAGTCTTTAAGGTATTGGTACCGCCCTGTTCTTACAATTACTATAAATGAGATAACATCATCATATCAGCCGAAAGACGTCCACTGCTAGACATCCCCCAAAGAGTACAAAAGTGATCGGTCCTGCGCCTCCCGCTTCCAGTGGACTCCCGTGACCTTTACAAGGCCATCAGTCCACCTGGCTACCTTGTCCACCCACGCTGCGTCTTCCGGTCCTGGTCGCCACTTGAGAACCTTTCCACCCCACTTGACCATCGGTTCTGCGTAATGTACCTCGCCCTGCCGCTTCAGTTTAGCAATTCGAAGAACTGTACCTATCGGTTACCTACCTTATCATGTATGGATCGATACAGCCAACACTCGTAACACTGCTAGGAACTACAGGCAAGCATTATTAGCCGATGTCTAATTCTAAGACCCCGAATGCATCTACTATGTTGCGGATAAATAGCGGTATATTCATGCAGGCGTTATATTGTGATAAGGTCGTATTAGGTTTAAGGCCACTTTAAGCACACTTAAAACAAATTTATTATTGGTTTACAATTCTCCACGATTTGATTTAGTCATTAATTTATTGGATTGTTTTATATTATGATCACGTGAATTTGAATGTCAAGAAACAATTCGTGTCTCTGATGATATACAAAAAAATAGATATCAAACTTACCTACTTAAAATTTACGATATTTATGACATACTTTTTATGTAGGTACAGTCAGCATCAGAAGTAGCTAAGCAAAATAACACGCTCAAAATGACCTACACAGATCCTTATTCCCTTGACATTAGAGTTCGTGGGTAGATCATTTTGAGCACTAAAACTGCTTAGCAAGTTCTGCTGCTGACTGTACCTATGCTGAATGTGGGTTAGGTTATACGATATCAAACTAAAATTGGCACGCTTGGCTGGCACAACCTAGCCGGGTGTTTCCTTCATCAGGCAGGCCTGATCCGATGTGCTATATTGCAATGAGTGCAGGGTAGCTTGTAGAAATTGCCTTTCATTGATGTGGATGTTGAAATGTTTTTGGATATGTAGATTCATAATGTTGTCAATTCTTTCGCATAATTGAGGAAATTTCCAGAAGGGACCTTAATGAGTAAGTCAATTTGGGGACAAAGAGGCAGGAACGAAGAATAAAAAGAGCCATATGTGAGTTAATTGTGAGAAGTTGGTCAGAGTAATAGGAGAAATGGCGAATCTGGGAATCAACAAAATCCGGGATTGCTTCTTCAAAAACTGGGGCTCCGAGAAGATGAAGCGAACTCTTCGAGATGACTTTAAAGCCTGAATCTATGTCAAACCCGTTAATAATCTGCGATTTATTTACAAATTCAGGATATATATATCGCGCATTTATTCATATTGAGTTCAAGGCTGATTTCTTGAAATTTTGGAATTAAAGAAGAGAGGTCGGTGAGAACTGAGCTCGCTTCACCACCCAGGCTACCGTCATCGAGATACCACATGTTAAATTTGGAATTTAGAGCCGAAATTACGGGATGAATTGTAAGACTGAAAATGGCTGGCTCATTAGGGCCATTGCGGAGGAAACATTGCCAAATATAAGGATATAAACTAGGGATATGTTTTTGAACTTCTGCAGGGACAAAGCATCACGGTTGACGGAATTGAACGCATTTTTGAATTCCAGTTTTGGGAGTCAGGTGATCTTTGGAGTGGAGAAGGTAAGTTCGGCAAGCATGGATGGCGGCACCTCCTCTACCACCTCTACCTAACCAGCTCTAGATCCGAAACCCAGTTGCATTGGCTGAAAAATAGGCTCTAAGTCTTTCACGGCGTATTTGCAGCAACTTTTGATGCTAGCCTTCTGAATGTTGATCCTATAGCGATAGGGCGAATGCCTCCATCTTTTTTGCCAAGTGCGCATAGGTGAGCCTCAAAAAAGTTGGTATTTACCTGAAATCATAAAAATTACAAGGCGAGAGATGGCCGAAACAAGATCATTATTTCGGCCCCCCGGAGAACCTATAGTAAGGCCCACATGAAGGTGTTGTGGTGTAATGCTGTCTAAGCCCGATAACTTAAATGTTAGAAGCAAAGCTATGATTTTAGATTTGGTGTCCACTCACGCCCGCCATATTGTTTTTTTTTTAAATGGATGTGCGCCAACACATTGTCATCATTAAGATAAATCTAACACCACCTCACTTGTTGGAATTCACCAAGCATCTTGACCTAGAGGTGGTAGCAAACTATCAATACTTTACGATCGAATGAATCCGACATCATTCTT
This sequence comes from Epinotia ramella, assembly GCA_947578815.1. Taxonomy (NCBI): domain Eukaryota; kingdom Metazoa; phylum Arthropoda; class Insecta; order Lepidoptera; family Tortricidae; genus Epinotia; species Epinotia ramella. The sequence continues at coordinate 116,485 of CANPUT010000111.1, forward strand.
TTGGGTGAAGCCGTAGTCGGGTGAAATGTAAATATGTACATTAATGTAGTTCATATCGTATTGTGCACATCAAAATCGATTTGAAATTCTTCCGAGCTTCCAATTCGGAGAATTTCCCTGGAAGGACATTCAGGGAAAACCTCACATGTGGATGCATTTTTCTACACGAAGACACGTTTTCTCATCAAGATTGTGCACTACAGGCTTGTGCAGAATTTATTTAGCTTAAATGTAGACCATGTTTTCATAAAGTACGTAGTTTTTGAACAAAACGCCTTACGAAAAGAGTACGTTTTCCAAGATGGCGGCCGTTCTACGAGGTCCAGACCCAGGGACTTTTGCGAGACGAAAACAGGGGTTTCAACGAACATTCGTACCAAAATTCATCAAAATCCCCGGGATTTCAAGGTAAGACAATATCGACTGTACTAATTATTCAGATTCGATAAATAATTTCGAGTAGTCAATTTTCCATTTGTGTATATAAATGTATGTACATTCTTTATTGTACATGAAACAGAACACAACAACAAAACAACTATTACAGGAACAGAAGATACATGTACAAAGGAGAGCTTATCCCTGGGAGGGATTTGTCCTGAATACAGTAAATCATATCGACCTGTCCGACCGTGTCGACAATATTTGAAGCAACCTATTTATAAAAATAAAGATATCAAAAAAGCAAAACATACCGACACAGGATATTCATATTACTTAAAAAAATCTTTAATCCACGGTCAAAAACCTCGGAGGAAACCGCCGAGAACGAGTGTATGGAATTATTGTTATTATTCCATACAACCCTCCTCGGTTGTTGCTCGCAAGCTAGCTTTCCCATAACAGTTCTACCTGCGAGCATAATGCGTTTCGAGATACGTCAAAAAGTAGTACCAACTACTAACGCTACCAAAATAAAAGTACGTTATATTTAAACGTTAAATATTAAACTGATTTTTAATTTACGTTGTGATGTTTTATTGCATTCAATTTATTCATCAGAGCGATACTGAAGTGGCATCGAGCAACAAGGATTCGAGTTAAAATAGAATGGGAACGTTACATTGTTTCAGTGATATTTTATATTTCATGCCATTGCGGGCAAGCAAATCCTGCATTGTTGAGAGAAACATTTTAAAACTATTCGCTTGATATATTTTTTATCGTATGTCCTTTTTTTTGCGTTCATACACAAATAATTCAATTTTCATAATTTATATATAAATATATAAATCTATATATATAAAAGAAGAGGTCCTGACTGACTAACTCATCAACGCACAACAGAAACTACTAACTTTAGAGAGTTGATTTTTGCACAGTAGGTTACTTTGTTACTTTTATAACGTGGACTAGGGATAAGAAGGGATTTTGGGAAATACTAACCTCCCCTAAGGGGGTTAAATAGGGGTGCAAAGTTTTTATGGGGAAATTGTTTTTTTGAGCTAGATTTGAAACTTTGTAGAAAGATTACTTTTTAGAAAACACAAAAAATACTTTCATGGTTTTAGAAAATTTCACCGTTAAGGGGGTTAAATAGAGGTGCAATGTTTGTATGGGGGAAACATTAGTTTTCGAACTAGAGACTTGAAACTTTGTAGAAAGATTACTTATTAGAATATAAAAAAGTACTTTCAGGATTTTAGAAAATTTCACCCCTAAGGGGGTTAAATAGGAGTGCAAAGTTTGTATGGAGGGAACTTTATTTTTGAGCTAGAAACTTGAAACTTTGTAGAAAGATTACCTATTCGAATACAAAAAAAAATTGACGGCGTTTTAGAAAATGCCACCTCTAAGGCTCTTTCACACTCTGCAGACCAATGCCATGCGACACCCTTCTTTAATAACCTATGCATAGGACTCAAAATAGCACTCATGCCTTTAACAAACTTCCCATAGAAATTCACCATCCCTAAAAAGGATCTTAACTCCGTTACATAGTGACAAGTGTTGTGTGTTTATTCAGTTTGAATAAAAATTGTGTTGTGAAGTGTTTTCGAGGTTTAATATGAAGTTAACGGTGAGTTGAGATGATTCACTTGTAGTTGTTTCCTTTTTGTGATTTAGCTTTAAAAGCATGCAATTCAATGTCAAAGTCTGTAATTTGTAATTTCAAACTTGCAGGGACCTACTAGAGTATGGCCGTTGGGAGAGTTGGGGCGCTGTTGTTATCGAGTGGCGACTACGTACTATAAGACGCAGCGTAGGTAGACCCTTAAAAAGGTGGACTAATGACATGGTAAAGGTCACGGAAGCCCGCTGGATACGAGTGGCGCACACTTAATGTTACGCCGTAGTTAAGATGTAATTCTGCCTCAGTATTATATACATTTAAGCTTATTTGTTACATAAGCTAATTTATATACACTATTTCTATTCGTTTCGGGCGTAGTGGCGTTACTACATAAGGAAGTCATCTCCTTTTGATATCGTGGCACTGGCGGCTCGCTGTCTTCATATCTACGAGGCGGCTTCCTTTGACGTAGCGAGTGAGAGCGAGCGAACACGGCAACGGCGCGGCCCCGACTGAAGCATTCTCCATCATTCCCGAAGGCTATGTGTGCGTGCGTACCGAGCACGCGCGCATGTGTGCAGCCGTGCGATGTACTTTTGTTCGAAGTTTTTTTGCTGTTCCTATACTGTGCTATCAAGGTTCATGATATACAGCCCGGTGACAGACGGACAGACAGATAGACAGATGGACGGACAACGGAGTCTTAGTAATGGGGTTCTGTTTTACCCTTCGGGCACGGAACCCTAAAAACCAGCGAAGTGCGTGTAGGGCCACGCTCAGTGGCAGTGGCTAGTCCGTAGTTGCCCTGTCTGCTTTTCAATAACACGCGCGCGCCATCTATGTAGATGCGGTTGCGTCGGCCGAATTTGTATTAAAGTTGGCCTTTCGAAGTACATTTTTAGGGTTCCGAACCCAAAGGGTAAAAACGTTATTACAGAAAAAAACCAAATCGCTGTATGTGGGCCAAAAATATTTCAGGATTTCCGTCAATTCATCAAGAAAGGTCTTCTGAGACCTTTGGCACTTCATTAGTTGCTATTTCAACGGAATCATATCAGAATCTGTGACGTACCTACTTTTATAGACTGTTATTTTATTTATTTAGGTACTTACCAACCGGCTTAGCCTAGCGGCTAAAATTACGATGCTGCACAATGATGTTATGTAAAAAAAGATGTCAACCTCTTGAAAAGGTTGTCTATACGAAATTGCAGTTTCGAGCCAAATACTACTACAGTATTTGTAACCTGTCAATGTTATCGACCATTTATTTATTTATTTAAACTTTATTGCACAAATATAAAAATAGAAGTACAATTGGCGTTTATTTTTAAGAGTTTTGCGATGACTTGGTGGTTTACTATCCATATAGCAACACTTTTGTATTTTCACACTACCTATTGTTAAGTATTTGTCGACCGGGCTCGATTCCAATGAGATAATAGTACATTGTGATACTTGGAAAAGATATGGAGGAACAGCAATATCCGCAGCAACTCCAAAGACTGACTTCGTGCACCCTCATCTTCTCTATTTTTCTCTATGCCTCTGAAACATGGACATGGAAGTCCCGCGTGAAATCAAAAATAGATGCAAATGTCACATTTTAAATGCATCTATTTGCTGGCCTTAAAATATCCTGCGCATCTGACCGCTCCGATACATCTGACGCATAGATTTGACGATGAACTCATGATATTTGGAGTGCTGTGATGTGCGATCTGTGATGTGAGGCGCTACCACATCGCAAAGGTCAAATAAGTAGGTTTTTACTGCCATTGGCCTACAAGGAATCTGAGGATATTCTAGGAGAATCGTGGTCGAAGCTTTGTTTCCTAAGTAGCTCTCCTAAAAGTGACTTCTCGCCAGGCCAAATTTGTCCATTGTCTACTATCACTTCTACACCCACATGCCCCACATTCACACCATTTATTTATTTATTTATTATTAAAAACAAGAACGGTTTACACCAATTACACTCTCACACACCACACTCCACACCAAATCATTTACACACACTTACAGGCAGTGAAATATAGTTTTTAATGAACATTAACGGCTTTTCAATTATAGAGGTCTTCGACGCCTCGTGTGTCCTTTATAGAGATCCTATAGCCTTTCAATTAACAGCCTTTCAATTATTGAGGTCTTTGATGCCTCGTGTGTCAATGACAGAGGTCATTAATTTAAATTGATTTGAAAAAAAAAACATGTGATTTAACGGCGTTTAAATTGTAAGAGGTTTTTTTTGTAATATAACAAGAGGTGTATTAACGGCTTTTCAATTATAGAGGTCTTCGACGCCTCGTGTGTCCTTTATAGAGATCCTATAACAAAAAACAAAATGTAAACGTCATAGAGGTTCCAAAAAAATAAATTTAACAGGTATGAGAGAGATGGTAGCATACAAATCTCAATAATTGTGACAGAAAGGGAAATTTCATTAGCTGTCCTTGTCATTGTCATTATAGGCCCAATACTGAGGCCCTACCGCGAAACGAAAACGAATTTCGTTCGTGTATCTCGCTCTCTGTTGCACTTGCTAGTTCGAGCGGCAGAGAGGGAGATACTCGAACGAAGTTCGTTTTCACTTCACGGTAGCAAAACCAATCGGCGGAGGGCCTCGCGTCCGAAGTCGTAACATTTTGATGAATCTGGATAACTTTTGCAGATCGCACGGTCCAGTACCGGCGACGCATCTTTCAAATGTCTGCCTTATCAACTTTCGATGGTAGTTTCTGCGACTACCATGGTTGTCACGGGTAACGGGGAATCAGGGTTCGATTCCGGAGAGGGAGCCTGAGAAACGGCTACCACATCCAAGGAAGGCAGCAGGCGCGCAAATTACCCTAGGCCCTTAGATCAATGTCAAAAGGCTTCAGGAGTCAGTCTACTAGTCTAATAGTCATTGCAAGAGGGAAGTTTTTCTATTCCGTATTGAATCCATGCAACTAAATTGACGGCGGCTTAGGGGGTATTTGATTGACACTGGAATTGCAAACAAGCCACGCGTCACACGACGCAAGGCCCACTGATTAACAGTCGGTGCAAGGAGCCCGCTAGGTGGGCGCGCTGCTCGTAGCCGCTGCTTTCCCGCTATGCTGTTCTGTCACTTGTTTTTACCTCACCTCAGCCGTCACCCCAGGTAGGTACCTATATCTTGGCGCCGCGATTCGTAGTAAAGTAACTAAGCGTAATCAAGAGGTCTGGTCTACCGTCTACACTAGTTTCGTTTGAGGTGAGAACAACAGCTCTGTACTCATCGAGCTGTTATTCTGCTGAAGGTATCAAGAAGCGTACTAAATCTTGGTACGAAAAGTTAACGACGAATAGACTGAGTTTTTTTACGTAGATTACGTGATTATTTAGGTACCTACTGTGAGGAAAATCCGTTTAGAATTCATAAATCTGCGCCAATTATGTTAAAGTATTAGGTATTCAAGTAAGTATAACCACTGGAGTAGAGGCTTTACGCCGTTGCGGAGACTTTCAAATCTTACCGCGCTGAACACTCCTACACTGCGCGTGGCCCGACGCGAACTTGGCCGGTTTTTTAATAAATTACATCAATATTTCTAGAGACAAAGGTAAACGTTTTGTAAGCAACATTAAGCGTACCTATTAATTCAATAATCCCCTATTTTATGACTCAGTTGAGAAACATGTTTGACGACCGCTTTAGCCTAGTTGGTAGTGACCCTGCCTAAGAAGCAAGAGATCCCGGGTTCGAATCCCGGTTAGGGCATTTATTTGTGTGATGGATGAGCACGAATATTTGTTGCTGAGTCATGGATGTTTTCTATGTATTTAACCCGACGAACGCGCGTCGTCTGTAGAACAATGCTTATGACCCAACTCCGTTCCCTAATTAGGATGCTAAATTCAGGTAAGGGTCATGAGCCCTTTACTATTTTCCGTTAGTAACACACGTGTGTTACTAGCGCGCTCGACGGGTTAAGTATTTATTTATCTATATAAGTATGTTTATCGTCGTCTAGTACCCATAGTACAAGCTTTGTTAAAGGCGAGAAAATGTTTTTACGTAGGTAACTACGTGAGATGACGGACTGAAAAATACCTGCTACACTACGTAAACATACCCGAAGTATAATTGACGGAGAGACACAGTAGATAACTGTAAATAAAAACTCTTGCGATTTTCACATATTTTTTACTAATCGGGACTTAATCCCGTATAATGATATTTATGTACCTCTATTACTCGACTTGTCTGCTACTTTCTCTACTCAAAGATATGTTAATGCAATTATATGTGATTAAGTCCCGTTTAAAAATAATGTAATCAACATCAGACAAAGAAATATCGCTATTACAGAAATGTTGAGCCATGAGTACGTCACACGTAAGTAAAGCCATCAAGTATCGTAAAAATGTTATTAAGAGTTATGAAGAACGATGATATCATATCACCTAATTGGTTTCTAGGAAGAACTTTATTGTGAGACAGACATACAGTGACAACGTGCACAGACATTTACAATGATTACTAAATTATATGTTCCTATTATTGATGTACGTATGAACTTACATATATTATATACTTTATACAGCTGCATTGCTGCATGTTGCCAAGCAGACTTTCCAATAATAACATACTCGTAAAATTGAACTGATGCGGCTTCGACAAATAATAAGTACGCGTGATGAGATGCTATTACAGAAAAAAATCGAATACGCGCTACGGCGAAAGTTTTCACAAGTTATCTTTGCTAAGTACCTGCAATGTTTTATAATGTATGTTGTAAAAATTAGGTTGCTACAATGTTTCACCTGCAATGTTACAATAATGATATAGTAGCAATATCATTAACATAACTTACAGTAAGTTTTAAAAAGTTTGTTTCTGCAAAGTATAAATAACAACTTCTATACGTAATGTTATTGCGACATCTGATTTAACATTTTGGTAAGTTTAAATATACATGTTAAATGAAAATAGCCGTAATGTTTATATGATCTTTCTTTTTAAACGTTCATATGGGGGGTCTATCAACATTGTAGAAAGTTTCTGTAAGTTTCATGCTCAGTGGGTAACATACCTTTGCACTCTTTCTACTATGATTAGGACATGTTACGTGTGGCATAAGTAAAAACGCACGACAATAGGGGTGTAGACACTAAATAAATTAATCAATAATGTCATATTTTCTCGAAAAAGGATTAAAAATGTAGTCAAATGGAGAAATAATCACGAAGTTATAAGTGTTCAAAGTTTTAAGAAGGGGTATGTTCTGTCCCTTTTTCGCAAATGCAACTTCATATGAAACGATGACGCTTGTAGATTGTGACTTCAGTAATAGACAGCAACGTATCGTGCCCCATCGTGTTCGGCGCCGCCGTCAACGCGGCCTCCCGCGCGTGCGACGCGCTCTGCGGCACCCTAACATATTGTGACGTCACACACTGTTTGCGTCTTCTCTCTCTAACAAGCAATATTAAAACGGTTGTAGCTTCGTAATTCTTTGCGATATCTGAATGGCATAATAATCATGTTCGAGTCTACACCTGTATTCATAACTAACATATCTTCTATATGAATCGGGTAAATAATTTTATAATAACAATCGGGCATAGCTTTCCCTTAGCAAGTGTTAAGTATATAAAAACCGGCCAAGTGCGATTCGGACTCGCGCACGAAGGGTTCCGTACCATTATCTATAAAAACTGCAAAAAACACGTTTGTTGTATGGGAGCCCCCTTAAATATTTATATTATTCTGTTTTTTAGTATTTTTGTTATAGCAGCAACAGAAATACATCATCTGTGAAAATATCAACTGTATGACTATCATGGTACATGAGATACAGCCTGTTGACAGACGGACAGACAGACAGACAGACAGACAGACGGACGGGGAGCGAAGTCTTAGTAATAGGGTTTCCGTTTTTACCCTTTGGGTACGGAACCCTAAAAAGATGCTGTTATAATTACTTAACAAGTTTTAACAATTTTTCTTAATTTTTATTACTAATTATTAAATATTACGAAAAACATGTTGCATCCACCCTTCTGCACAGACTAATGATGATGGATAATGAAGGCCATGATGTGTTGTATATAAAAGTGCCCCTGGCGACTGTAATAAAAACAATAATGACTTACTAATTTTAGCCCCCAAGACCGTTTTAGGCATGGGAAGTCTGACAAATAGGTCTGAACTTCATTCTCTGACAATACGCGCTGCAGTCGCTGTTCGTGTGTAATTTGCCATTTTTCAGCACACAGAGCATAGTTGTCCACAGAGGATTTAAGCCACTCCAAACATTCTTCTATTTCCTGTAGATTCGGTTCCTGGTCGGCTTCAGGGACAATAATGTCTTCTTTGTTCAATATCAACCTGTGATTAGAATTTGCGGACTCCGGAGTTAAAGTTTTATTTAGGCAACGTCGCGCCCTTGGTTCATAAATGTGATTCCTCCGATATTTTGCCTTTAAATTTGTAACGGCATCAAATAAACGTCCATGAGGTCGTCCAGCTCCTCCGGTAGCTGTATAATAGACAGAACTATTTTCTGTTGGAAATACTTTCACTGAAAATGAAAAAAGTTGTATCTTTAGCAACATACTTTAATATCATATTTATTTCTATACATACTAGATACAAGCGACACCGCCCGTAGTGACATAGAATACGTGAGTTGAACCGTGTAATTGTTAGTGTTAATAAATAAGTACATTATGTTTCCCATATTTAATGACAAATTGAATAAAGTTTAAAATAACATTTCCTATTTTAGTTATTGTCTACACAGTAAGCCATACTTCTAACTTTCCTACGCACACGGCTCATAAGACTTTGCACCATCTCATTAGGACACCGTTTCGACACTTTCGATGCCCATGTCCACATTTTTTGTAGCTCAGAGACGTTTTTTACTTCTCCGCCTTTCTTTTTTTAAATTCCCTTCATAATACTCCAGTACTCTTCAACAGGCCGCAGTTCTGGACTATTTGGTGGGTTGCATACTTTGGGTACCACGACGATCCCGTTTGCGTCATAGTTACCATTCCTACTGACTGCATAAATAATAGCCCCATATAATACATTATGAAAATGAAAATGAAATAATATTTATTTGTACCAATGTTGTAGCCTAAACATAATAATTACAGTGGTAGCTTATAGTAAAGTGACTTGCAGATTAGGCTTAAGGCGAGTTGCTTCGGGGTTCTTCTAGGATATGTGATTTTGTAAACGGTTTTATTTTGAAATACTACATATTAAAAATTAAAAAAAACTGTAATATTATATTTAAGACCTTTATCTAGTTCCGTCGGAAGTCCGTTACATAATTGGATAAACTTTGATCGATAGAAAAAAATGCCAAACATACCTCTATTCTCATCTTAAAACTGACATTATTCCAATCTTACGTAACTTGATGAATAGAAAATTACACCAAAATAAGCGTCTTTGATGATGTGAGTGATGTCGGTCATAATATTTTTAATTTATTAAGACATGTTTTTTTTTCACCCAAAATCAACGAAATTATGGCACAATTCACTCCCGCTCCGTTCCCGCCGCACCGCGGCAGTCCCGAGCGGAACGCATTGGAGGTCGGACGTACGCGCATTTTCACAAATGTACCATGAATGTAAATTAAATCAAATATAACACAGACTATTCAATCTTATTTTTATTTAAAATTTAATGGATATAAAAAAATAAACACCTAACTAACGTACAGCCTTAGAGCCGTGTTCATAGAACTTAACTCATTTGTGTTTTGTTCCTTTCTCACAGCTGCAATTGTCTGAGTGACGGATAAAGCCAAACGAACTTTTTCGCCATTTTGACTGATGTGTAGTCCAAGTACGTTTATAAATAATGCAGTTAGTTGCTATGATATTTGGAATTTCACATTATAAATACTAGGTACCAAATACTAAGTACAAATACTCGAAAGTGAATTGATTGATTTGCGAACCTTACCTATCATTCTGACATGCCACGAAAATGCCCGCTGGAGTCCGACGTTTGCTACTCAGGAATGAGGATTTATTGAATATATTGTCGTCTTGTACCCATTATACGAGCCTTATTGAGCATAGCATGGGGCTAGTTTAATTTGTGTAAGATCGTCCCCTAACATTTATTGTTTTTTATCACATCAGGTGTACGACCCAGATGTGGCGCCTCTCGAAATCAACGTCACGGAGATAGTCCATCTCCTGGCGAAGGAAGAAGAGTTAGTCGTTTTTCCGACTGTCGACTTGTTTTGCGGATTCTGCGAATCAGTCACATTTTTAAACGACTTCAAAAAAGGAGATTTCCCAGCTTCAGTAAAACAATCATTTGTATATTTCTCAGAAATACACGTTTCGGTTCATCCACATTTCAAAATTTCACACAGATTTGAGATAGTATTATCTACTTCCAAGTGGCCATTGAATTAATCTTCTTCTCGAGCAAAAATATTAGCTGCTACTCCACTATATGTCATAGTAGGTAAAAGTTCTGTAATAGCCAAGAAATCAATATTTCCCTCTAGTTGAGAGTGCTCGATCCTAGCAGTAATGCATTCTCTAAAGATCTCCAGCCAAATGAATCAAATCTATATCGCTGCTTGTGCAATGTCCGACGTTTGTAACGGTTGCCGCAACATTTGCCACGGTTGCCATAGCAGTGCACTGTTGTCATTTATTTTTTCGTTGGTAAGTATTTGCTTCCAGGTGGGTCCCATTTTTTTCAAAAATTCAGTTGGATGATGGGATCCATGAGGAATTGAGGGAACTCCTCAATTATATTAGGCAAGCGTGTAGGTTTATATCGTAGCTCCGTACAAACTTTCACCCCCCCATTTCAGCCGTTTGGGGGTGATTTCCGGGATAAACACTATCCTATGTCCCTTCCCCAGGACTCAAGCTATCTCTATACCAAATTTATAGCTTATTTTTTATGTGTAACGGATATATTATCCCCAATGTCAATACGAAATCAAGGTGCTGCCAACAGGTTCATTAAGAGCTACTCGAACGTTAATGGGATTAAACGAGCCTTTGCCGTCGTATTGACCGATAAAAATGTGCCGAGATTCCATTACTATGCAAACCTTAATAAAGGGATCCTTGATTGGAGCACTAGGGCTTGACTGGGTAAATAGGGGCCATTTCATTTAATAAATTCATCACGCATTTGAAGTGCGACTACGTCTGTGGGTTAACCCAACAAAAAAGGTAAAAAAGGCATTTCCCCCGATTCATTTTATCATCAAATGATAGTTCAGTAATCCAATTGAGATAATATGTTGAGAATAGTAGAGGCATGGAATGGATGTTATAAGTAAAAGCAACTGTACGGGCTGCTAGTGCCACACACACCCAAGTATAAAATGTTCTTTGCTTGATGATGTAATAATAACTCACTAATATAGTCAAAAGTAAACACTTTATTTATATCGGATAAAACTAACTATTAAAGCACGATATTATGAATGATAATGCGAATGAGGACACGCGTGCTGAGTGTTGATTGTAAACGTGTACTGACGCGTACTTTAATGGTTTACGCGATCGAAGGTAATTTCGCTGAGATGGCAATGTGCGGTGTGTGGACCGTACACCAACCATGGTATCACCAAAGTTGTTGTATTCTCGGTAGATCAAGTATAAAGAACAAGGTATACATTAACTTATACTTAGTACTTAATAGAAAGAAAGAAAGAAAAAACATTTCTTCCATAAAGCACACATAAAAGGATTAATAATAACATAAACCCAGACAAATACTAACGTAAGAGGCACAGAATGTGTGTACGTTGCATAAAGGGTCCAGCAATGTGTGCGATAGAGAAAAGGCTGCGACTCAGCATGTGTTGCTATTTTAAAAAGTATGCAAATTGCAACGCGGCATTGGTCACTTTTTTTTTTTTTTTTTTTTTTTTTTTTTTTTTAATTTGACATTCAAACTCCTTACCGAATATCATCCGCACTATGGCCTGTACGACAAATTAAAATTAAAAAAAATAATATGTATATGACAGTTGTAAATGTCGTTCGTTGTCTTTGTCGTTGTGACATTGAAATAATGTAAAAACTATTTTAACTAAGTATTAGTAGTGGATAAATTATAACTTGTGCACTCAAGAAGTATATACTCGTAGTGAACAACAGTGTCCCTTGAAGCTTATCTACCGAAAAGACGAGCGAGGTATGTATTTGTTATGTTGATAGATATATTATGTATGTATGTACGTAACGTATGGCCGTTCGATTCTGTACCTTATACGCCTAAACAATATGGTGCTTATAGGTGTTGGAGACTTTTTCTATTGGTACATACCTATATGAAATTTGTGTCTAATACTGAATGTTTATGAAAATTATTTAACGCCTAAACTAACTTCATAACCTAACAACATTAGAGTCGGTTTTGCTCTAGAAGGTTTCGCTCGCTCGCTCGCCTAAATGTTATTCTTTATTATAATTGTATTGGGCTGGGCTTGATCGATTGACTTGTCCGTGGTCACAGGAAACTGTGTCCGGTGAGATCATGAATCATATGTTAGCCCTGAAAAGGGCTTTTTGATGTGCTTGTAACGCGCACAGGCGTATAATAAGAGGCGTGGCGAGAACGCGACATCGCCGGCGTGTGCTGCATGCATGCATGCATGCATGCAGTGCAGTGCGCGCGAGTAGCAAGTAGAAAACCCACAACATCGGACGCACAACAACAACAAACAAACAACAAACAAACAGCAACGCTCGACAACGGCATTCCCACCGACCACGTCCGGCCGATCGATCGATCGATGTAACAACGACGACGACGACGACGACAGGCAGTCGGGCGGCATAGTCTTACTTCTTAGCGGCGGCCTTCTTCGCAGCGGGCTTCGACTTGGGCGCGGCGGCGGCCTTCTTCGGTTTGGGCGCTTTCGGCTTTTTAAAACACTCCCTTCGGTCGTGTTTTAATTTATCACCACTCGTTGCAAATTTCCTATTTTTGGCACTTGTATCGTAAATAACTATTATTAATGCAAATTAAATAACTAATCGCATGATGTGTAGGATAAAGCAGAGGACCACTGAAAAATGAGATACTTATACTTATAAATAATAGACTGGATTTAATGACAATTATCTTATACATAGACTGCTATATTTAATTACTTAGCAAAATGCTCTTAGGAACCGCCAGTCAGGGTTTTAGACAAAAATATCCAGTGACTAAGTAGTCAAAAAATATTCAGCAAAGAAAAAATATGCATTTTTTTTTATTGTCCAAGAGTAAATTAAAAGCTACCAATAGAATCCTTACGCTTTTCTAGAAACAAAAATGTATGACAACTATGTACTTAAACGCAGTATTTCGCGACCGAAACAACAATTTACCTGATTTTCCGGTAACAGACAGACACACTTTCGCATTTATAATATTACTAGCTTCTGCCCGCGACTCCGTCCGCGTGGAAATCGTTTATATCGCAGCTCCATACAAATTTCAACCCCCCATTTCATCCCCCTAGGGGGTGATTTCCAGGATGAAAACTATCCTATGTCCTTCCCCGGGATTCAAACTATCTCCATACCAAATTTCATCGCAATCGGTTCAGCGGTTTAAGCGTGAAGAGGTAACAGACAGACAGACAGACAGACAGACACACTTTCGCATTTATAATATTAGTATGGATAGTATAAGGATATATAGTAGGTATATATAGTATATATTATATAGTAAATAGTAATAGTATATAGTATGGATGGGTGGGCGACGACTAGTTTCCTATTCAGCATTAGTTTACGACTGGCGAGAAATATTATAGTGAGTGCATTCCTATTTGTTGCATTATGTGACAGCTCTGTCCCAGTACAATAAACGTCAATTTTGACGTTTATTTTGTCAAATGACCAGTTAGTCTTGTAAAATTGTGACGTGTAGTTTCGTGGCACGGGCCCCATGTCTCGCACATCGCCATGAGAAGCGGCCTTTAACCAGCTAAATGCAGTGTACCTACTAACTGGAGGAGGGGAGTTAAATCATCTCGTTCTAATGAGTGAGGGGTCTAATAAAAATAAAGGGTCGTCCGCTTTAGTTCTTTTTAATCGAGTACCACCCTAGCTCACCAGGGCTGCCCCACTCGCGCGCCGACCTATATCAGCTTGGAAGCGCGCCAGCGCACAAATACCGCGCGGACCGTCGGCTACCGCCTCAAGGTGACATTCATGTAAGATACAATTTTTACTTTACCCACTCGTTCGAAAACGAAAGTTTGCTTTGATGATGAATTATTACTACTAATTATTACTACATTTGCTAAGATCCGTGGAGAAATATAACAAAAGATGGTTAGGCCATGGTTCATCGTAATCACTACCCACCGGAACGTAGTCGGTATGAGAAGGTAGTCGTAGATCAACAAAAAAAGACCGGGTTGCACTCCGGGAGTGCCGGCAGAAGTGAAAACTCAATAACATTGTAACAGTTTTTCGATCAGGTCACGTGACATCTTACGGTGTCACCCTAAAAATGAATTTGACGCAAAATAAACAATTACTTAGGCGGACGGGCCGTCGGCGCTCCGACGGGCGGCGGCAAACACGATACCAATTTGTTTTTGCCATTGCCAAATACTTTTCAAAGCTTTATCTCTTTAGGAATAACGTCTAAATTCGAACTATTCGAATTTGCAAGAACAGCAGACCGACGCAGACCAGCAGGCGACCAAAATATCAATTTGTTTTTGCCGTTGGTAAATATTTGTCTAAGCTTTATCTCTTTAGGAATAACGCCCAAATTCCAACTATTCGAATTTTCTCAATAGCAAAACGGTGAAGGACGCGTTGGTTATTACAAATTTATTTGCAGAATATGCTATTGCAAAATGTGTTTAACGGCTTTATACTCTTACGAATAGCGTTCAGTTTTGAATGAAGTCGAATCGGCTAGCAGCAAAAAGTGACCTCCTTCACATCTGACGTCACAAAACTCTGTCGAGTGTTTAACAATTTTTCCCCATCCCAAAAAGTGCTCAGCACCGCTAAAGAAGTTTTCACTTCAATAAAGTACGTAGATACAAACACGTCAACCTCTTAACCTATAATCATACGTAGTACCTACATTTTTTACCGGTTATGACTGGGAAGCATAGCTATTTGATTTGTAAAATGATGGCTAACGGGAATCAGTTCGAATTTAACATTATAAATTCTTGCACCAAACTTGATAAGATCGATATATATTTACTTATCTCTCTTTACACATATCGCTCTGAATACGTAATGCTGAGGCCCTAGCACGATAGGTTTTATCAACACGTTTTACTAGCGAAAATCAGTTGCCCTTGAAATCGATTACCTTATCATCATCATCACAAATTGAAGAGTCATCGTCTTTACGATGGAGAATTTCCATTTCTCTCTCACTCGTACCAGCCTTTTGATTTCTTGATGTGACACGATCCAGGTTTTCTTTTATTTGGTTAACATAAGTAACTGTGCCTTGTCCAATCAATTTCCGCTTTCCTTCTTATATTTATTAATGGTACCTATTCAAGATCGCATGGGGTTCTCTGTAAATTCTGTAATACGGTAGCTAGTCGTATAATAAACATGTAAACAAACAACCACATATATGCACAACCCAATGCCAATGCGCGTTGATTGCAAAAGCCAACGACTCCCCTGTGAACTAGTTTTCATCAGCATTCATCAATTAAATGGAGCATTGCGTGGTGGTGAAAAATACCCGCTGATTACAGTTTAATGCCAATTTAAAGCCACAAGGATGGTAGATTTTGAAGTGAAAACTTCTTTAGCGGCGCTGAGCACTTTTTGGGATGGGGAAAAATTGTTAAATACGCGACAGAGTTTTGTGACGTCAGATGTGAAGGAGGTCACTTTTTGCTGCTAGCCGATTCGACTTCATTCAACTCGACACACTCGTGTCTAGTGGAACTTGACCGGGAGGTTTGGGACAACTATGCGTGATCGGGGGGCAGGCTCGTGTTGGTTCGCATGAGAGTTGCCGGTGCGGTTGTGAATGTTAGTCCAGAATGTTGTTGAGGAGCGAGGGGTACGGGTGAGGGCGATCGCTATCGCACGCACCTCCGGCACGCACCGCACTATCCTTCGACTGCCCACTTAATTGTTACGCGACGCGAACTCTCAATTACAATTTGACCCTTTAATTGGTATTAGCTTTTCGGTTTCCACTATCGCACATAGAGCTTGCTAAACGCCGCGCTGCTGCGCCTTCGTGATGCGCTGAACTGGTTATTGGTACTAGATGATTATCTAGTTCTAATATATCTACGGTCCCAACTACCTTGCAATATACAACTTGGAAAACATTTACAAAAATGTCTGAACACGAGTGAGCTATTATTTATATTATATTGGAAATTTCAACAAGTTTGTTTCGACTACAACTTAAGTAAGTTATTTTTATTCCTCCATCTCAAGAGCTTGTCGCTTAAGTAATAGTCTAGAACAGTGAACTTAAACCCACGACAACAGCAACGTCTCGGAATCCTCCGACACAGGATTAGATAATTTCATCAACTGCACCAATGTCATAGACTCCCGCCGAATGTTGGTCTCAGCGTAAGGTGAGGACATTACACTACCTACATCACACAAACTAAACTAATCGCATTACCATAAATTACCCCACACTGGTTACGATTTGACGACTTTTTTAGCAGCACTGCTTGGTAATAGCTACGTCTATCGCTGATTATCACAGTCCTCTGGCATTGTATTTGTCTTTTGAAAAGGAAGGCTGATACTGATGCACAACTTCGAATGATTTGCCTATTCGAATAATTAGCGATTACTAATGTCAATATTCGGATTGGAAATTAGTAGTAATACTGTACTAATGCTAATAATCAAATGATGACTACTAATTAGTAGTAACCAATCGTTGCTACTAGTACCGAACGATAACCGGCGTAAGCATGACACCTTTCATACTATTAATTCGGCTTATTCAACTCATCCGGAGCTCAACGCTTAGGTAGGTACTACTGTCAACTTTAAGTTGACTCGGGCGGGCGTTGATAACCAACGTAAGTGTGACCCCTTCATACTATTGATTATGATGGGCGAGTTCCAGTTACGGTGGTAAGATGTCGATGTCAAGTCGACTCAGGCGGGCGACCGGGGTTTGATTAGTAGTATTACTAATAATCACATGATTATAGAATTAGTCTACTAAGTCGAATGATTATGATAATCGACTAATCAAACTAATATCATTCAGTCCCGCTTCACTAAAGGCTGAAGGGGGACATAAAATAAAGCAATGTATCTACATTCTAATCCAATAAATGGCATTATGATCTGGATATTTGTTACTTGGGAAAATGCCTTCATCTAAACCTTGCTACATTCCAGATTGTGAGATAACTTGTAAGTGTGCAGAATCCTGGACATTTAAATTAGCATAGCTATTGAATTGATATTAAATATGGAAAATGTTTCAGACAATTTACATCAATATCCGAATCCTGACACTGACAAGGAAGGGTCCTTTTCTGGGTACGAGCAATTGGTCCGAGTGTGTTATCTTTAGATGATGAAGCTGTTTTAAGGAAACATAGAGTGTGCCGTGACCACTTTGAATTAAAGTATAGGACGCGGGCATCACAAATGTCCATTAATGCTGTTCCAACCTTATTCTTACCTGGTAAGTGTGTGTGGATATTTTAAATGATGATGGGCTAAGCAACTATTTTTTGTTGCTTGTTGCCATGGTTAGGTCTCCTGGGTCACTCTTTAAAACTATGATTGTATGGGGTTTAAATCTACGAAACAATCTGTTTTTGTTATATTGGTAAATCCGTTCCATTGTGGGGCTTGGGCTTATCTTAGCTTGATAGGAGTCCCATTTATAGTATTTAAAAAAAAACAGTCACTGTTGTCTCTTGGCTTACCGGAACAGAAAAACAACATGAAAAACTTGATTAATACATTGATGGACAGTAGACGCCTATAGGCGTAATTCTATTGTTATTTCTATTGTGTCTGGAGTAGTGTCCATCAACGTGTTAACCCTTGAAATGAAGCAGTCTGACTAGTGTCTGATATAAGCAGTGGCAGATGAGGCTTATCAGAGGCCCATACCAGCAAAATAAGGGGCCTAGCCCTGTATTTACACGTGTTCCACCGTAGCGTTTAAGATACTGAACCAGTTTTGATGAATGAGGATCAATCAATTTGAAATTATGCTGCTTGAATTCTGCTACATAAGCTACCTTTTGTTTGAAAAAAATAAGGTTTTCTCGGGATACAGTTTTTTTAATTTTTTTGCAATTTTTTTCCCTGGACTGGAGGCTCAGGGTGGGCCACCCTTTTTGCCTCCCTGATCTGCCACTGGATATAGGTAAACATGTTTACTCACAAACTCACTTCTAAATACACAGATTTGCCATATGATAAATAAATAAATGACATGATTTTATCCAGAAATGGTTTTATAGTTAGGAGAATCAAAAATATGCGAAAAATTGCTAGCCTATATGTACAAGTACCAAGTATCCCAAATGGGGCCCCTGGTGGTTAATGGCGGCGCTCCAAAATTATGATCCGAAAAAATACATGGTACCACCACCACCGAACGAAAAAACCATACAATGCGAGCTCCTTACAAATTTCTACCCAAACACATGCGGGTTTTAGCCAGATATGCGCATGTTCGAACTAAACGGCTGCTTGGCATCGTTTTGACACCCGCCCCCAACCCCGCATAATGGCAATGGCGCTCATTCTGTGGGGCCATTTTGTGGCGCTACTTAGACTTCTATGGTTTTTTACGTTCGCTGCATGGTCCTAACCTAGTCGGTTTTATCTATCCTCAGATACGCCCAAAACTACACTTCTAGTTATTGTACCTATCTCCGTGTTACTAAGCTGTCATAGTCTACAGTCTTCCATGTCGTAAAATACAGACATGTAATGTGAAGTTCCTGTGAGCATAAGCCAGTTTGGACCAGTCACTGTGACCAGAGAAATAGAACTTTGATCATGTCTAGTAAGAAAACTTGCTGTGTTCCTGGATGTCCGACGACTTCAAATGATGGTAAGTAAGATCCTATACATATCAGATGTTTGACATTTTATGTAACTTTCTAACTTAACACAATGTTTACTTTGCTCCTGGCGTGAACGAAAGAAGCCTGGGTGACTTGTGACTAGTTGTGACGACGAAACTGAGTATTAATTAAAACGATATAAGTATTTATGAATCAACGATCTACATGATTTTGAATCATAGATACTCACTGTTCACTATAATTCGTGGGCTAGGTCATTTTGCCGTTGAGTTTCAAGGCTCATCGACATTCTAAACACAGTGAGCTATACTGCGGCGCTACCACGAAAATCGAATCTATAGGTCCGTACATCCCTGTCTCTGTCGCTCGAGTGCGATAAACCATAAGTGCGATAGAGACGGAGATATGCGAACTTCGAGATTCGATTTTTGTGGTTATAGTTCTGGTCGCAGGACAGGACGCAGATATGCGGTAGACCGAGATGAAAGTAGGTAATTCCCTTTAAGGCAGGGTCACTGCCAACTAGGCTAATGGGGTATCCACATTATGTGATTTTACCCCAATTTGTCAGTACAACATGTCGAAGTCAGAATTGGGTGTAGCTGTTCGACGGGCCGGCTCGCCCGAACAAAATACCAATTTGTTTTTGCCATTGCCAAATATTTTTCAAAGCTTTATCTCTTTAGGAATAACATCCAAATTCGAACTATTCGAATTTGCAAGAACAGCGGACGGCGGCGGTGAACAAAATATCAATTTGTTTTTGCCGTTGGTAAATATTTTTCAAAGCTTTATCTCTAGGAATAACGTCCAAATTCGAACTATTCGAATTTGCTCAATAGCAAAACGGTGAAGGACGCGTGAACAAAATTACAAATTTATTTGCAGAATATGCTATTGCAAAAAGTGTTTAACGGCTTTATTCTCTTACGAATAGCGTTCAGTTTTGAATGAAGTCGAATCGGCTAGCAGCAAAATATAAAAGTTTGTGACCTCCTTCACATCTGACGTCACTAAAATCTGTCGCGTATTTAACAATTTTTCCCCATCCCAAAAAGTGCTCAGCGCCGCTAAAGAAGTTTTCACTTCAAAAAAAAACACGGCAGATCATCCAAATTCCATGGTCCACATTGTGGAGGCATATGGTATAAGATGAAGTGAAATAGGGAAAATAATGTTCCCTGTCTCGCTCTTGTCGTATAGCTTATATATGTATGCAATTCGCCGCACTGGAGCGGAGGGAATTGGGCATGGGGATAATAAGGATACGCCTTTTTGCGAATATAATCTGTCGTTCATCAATTTAGGAGGCGCTACACATACGAAATCGGCGGACTGTACAGGTCGACACATGTAAAAAGAGCTCTGCGCGCCATATTAAATGTATGGCCGCCACAATCTCGCAATAAAAGCGGTGCCTACTCCCGCAAGCCCATCGTCTTCGCGCATAATGCAGCAAATTGCATATCCGCACGCACATCCACGATAATAATTGACAATGTACACTATATGGTCCATGCATATCATGATTGTACATGCGATGCATGATGTAATGCATTATATGATCAGATGTTGCTCCATTAACATGGAGCGAATATGCATGTTCATACATAATCCGGCACGATTCGCCATCACATGCGGGTAATGGGTAGGCCATAAGATGGGTTTGGGGCTTAGTGTATTGTGGGCTTACCGCCTCAGCGTATGGGTGTTAGACGGAGATCCAGGCCACACAAACCTCCTCAAGTTCGCCCTCAGCGAGGACACATTCCCCCAATCCCTGGTGATCTTCACCGCGGCCATGACCACCCCGTGGGGCATTCTCGAGCAGCTGCAGACCTGGGCGCAGGTGCTCGGGGACCATATAGACAAATTGGATCTCACACCTGGTATGTTGTATGACAATACTGTTAAGCAGAGATGTACCGACTAGATAGGAAAGCCGACTATCCAGCCACATTTACCTATAGTCAACAAATAGCCGGCGACTAGAGGGCCATCTTAATGCCGATTAGTTGGCTTGTCAGCAAAATTCATAGTTGGCACATCTTTACTGTTAAGTTAACCTTATTGCAATGGCGTTTTTGGATCTCCAGATGCTACCATACCATAGCATACCGCAACTTCTTGTCAAGTAGCGTTGGTTTTGGAATCCCCCTACCCTACTGATTTCTATGAAATATAAGACGGCAAGTATAGCTGTTAGAGCGTAACAGATATTTTGCGTGGCCACATGTAAATATTGTGGCGTTTCTCTAGTCAATAGACATGTCTACATGAGGCATGCCTCGGCCGAGCACGCCTCGCCCGAGCGTGCGCGCTCAGTGTAGACTTGCCTCAGCGAGCCACGCCGTTCGTCAAACAGAACGGCGCTCGCCCGAGCGTGCGCGCTCAGTGTAGACTTGCCTCGGCGAGGCACGCCATTCGTCAAACGGAACGGCGAACGGTCCGCACGCTCAGCCCCACGCCTCGCCCGGGCGAGCGTTGTTGGCTTTTTGGCCAGATCAAAGGAACTGCGGTGCGTTTGCCGTGGCCGGTGTAGCCGCGTGTACACCGGAGTCCTGCTCGGCCGCGCTCCTCGTACGCGGCGTTCAAAATGGTAGAAACCCAATCTGAAAAATGTCAAGGATTTCATGAGATCCCGTGAGAATTTTTGCAATTTATAAAATGGCGTGTAAAATACTCTATTCTGGTTTTAAGAGAATTTTACTACAGAAGCATCACAAGGTTTCATTGAAGGTTATTGAATAAGGTAAGTTTTAGTTATACTTTTGGGGTATTCCATAACATAATATAATAAATCAATAAAATACAAATACTCTTTTCTCATACTTGCAATGAAATATTGACGTTGGGTTCTTCATAATGGGCTTCGAAGTGTCACGTTTCAGTAATGTACCTAATAAGGTTGTCATGCTTGTAGTTATCCGGAACACGCAGAGTGAGCCCCGATAGACGGTCAATTTTATTGCGCAATATTGCCTATGTTGATTGTTACGAATTATTGTCATTGTCGATTCGGAGTGGCAGTGGGCGGGGGGCACATTGCACGCAGAACCGATGGCCGGATGGCGGAAACGTTCTCGGGTGGTGACCACGTACCGAGAGGTTCAGTGTGGGTCGTGTGGGGGTACAAGGTGGACTGATGACCTGATAAAGTTCTTGGAAGTCCGCTGGATGCGGGTGGCGCAGCACCGGTTATTGTGGCACTCTTTGGGGGATGCCTATCCTATGTCCAGCAGTGGACGTCTTTCGGCTGATATGATGATGATGATGATATTGATGTTTGAAAAATATGATCGATCCTTAAATTATATCGACTAGCCTTCTTTTATCGTAAAATTGCTTGCCAATATAAAGAACAGCAGCGATATAAGAGTTTTTTTCTTCTATTATTTTCCCGTCTTATAAATAGAAGAGAGACTCGCCATTAGACGTTAGTTTCAGGAAACAACAGATTCAGAAACAAGTTTATCTGACCCAGATAAGTCAGACGAACCTGGACTGGTATTCACAACGCTTACTGAAAACTGGCCTGAAGTGAACCACTGGTCGCTACATAGTTTTGTAATTAAGTTACAAAACAATATCTGTTTTAGGGGTGCACTCCATACATAAAACTGAAAGTCAATTTTTATTTTTCATTGCATGGGCAATTGGGCATGTGTGTGGCACATTAATCGTTAGGCCTTTCTAAATAAATATAAGGTTTCTCACCAATTTTTTTTGAGATAATCGCCCCGAAAGTCACTAAAATTGTTTCCCCCCCTCTAACTTTTGAACCGTGTATTTTAAAAATATGAAAAAAAATATGGGCTTATTAAATTCTTTCAGCGAAAGATGTTTTGAACAAGATCGGTTCAAAGGTTTTTGAGATATTTCTAAAAAACTGCCTTCCTTAAAGAAAAAGACGTAAGTGCCTTAAGTTTTCCGTAACGATACGACCTTTTTAATAGGCACGGAACCCTTCGTTGTGCGTGGTCCGACACACACTTGGCCGCTTTTTTTTTATTTTTTAAACATCGTTTTTAGCCATTGAGCACTAAACATTCCTAAACTGCCAAACAGCAAACAATGAAGTATACCCATCAATCCGGGAATGGACAATGGATGCATACTTTTTATCCGGAAAGGGTGTAAAATGAAGGCAGTATTCAACGGTTGTGTGATAATTAATATTACGCCTGTGGAAATCTGATAGCAAGCATGCGTCTATCGATTAACGAGACTACGCGAACGAAGTCACGGGCAAAAACTTGTACTTAATAAACAAAAGAATAGGTTTTGGCTGTAGAAAAAGTTTTGCCCGCGGCTTCGTCCGAGTGGAACTCGTTTAAATCGTACCTCCATATAATGTATAACCATCTCCCATTTCCACCCTCAGAAACCCCTGAACCGGGATAAAACCGGGGGGCTACCCGGGGTTCAAACTATCTTATACCTATGTATTTCATCTAAATCGGTTAAGCGGCTTAGACGTGAAAAGCTTACAGACAGGGTTACTTTTGCATTTACAATGTTAGTATGGAAAGTATGAAATTGTATCGAAATAGATTGTAAAAAAACCTAGCCTGTGGTGAATACCACAGCATGGATGCAAATTGAAGTGCATTCTTTGCAAACTATGTTTGGGTAGGGTTTGGGTTACTGTTATTGAACCTGGCTTTACTAGTGAAGTTCATCGTTCATGTTGAAGTTGGATGCAACATTTTGACCAAAATGTAGTGTCAGACGTGTTCTCGGGACTGTACCGTGACAATTCGAATGTAGTTAATATTACAACACAATATCACACGAAGCATAGGTTAAATATATGAAAAAAATGCTTTAAATAGGTCTAGGTATTGATTAAATATGGTGCTACCAACTATTCGCACCTTTCTATTGACACAATAGGGATGATGACTAAGATTTTTTTGTGACGTCATTCGAACCAGTTTTTGGAGAGGAACAAATGTTTGTATAGGACCAACTACAATTAAAGAACATAAATACCTAAAAATTTGAGATAAAGATTGACCTCGCTGGCGGCAACGCTAGTGGTTGTGCTATTATGTTACGAGATATATGTATACATGTCCTAGGTTTATTTTGTGTGTTGTATATTAATTTACCTCCGGTGTTGCAGAGGCCGTTTATACGTGTGTTCGTGATCCACGGCTCTTGGATCAGGGTGATTGATGTATCGTTAACCTCCAGCCCAATATATATAGGTATACAGAGTGTAAAAACCTTGATCGGTTCACACCCCATTTTTTGTACAATCCGTATATATGTACCTCATTACATATGTATAGGTACCATTTGAATTTTAACGGACAAATTCGTCAACTTGTCTTCGTTTATCTCGGACATCAGAGGGATATATGTATTGTACTAAGTAGTTTTACTTATTTCGATGATTAATTGTTTCTTAAACATGACAATACAATACATGGCATCTACTAATGGTTTTGCGTTTAAAAATGGTTTTCCTTGAAATCGCATGCAATCGCAATTAACGCACGATTTTTCTAATCTTATGTTATATGGAAAGGGGAATAAATGAAATGACATATTACTAACACATACAGACATTCAGAAACGAAGTAGCTATGGTTCCACACTAGGCTAGGCCTGACCCGAGGAAACCAAGACTACAGAGTAGCAATAAGTTTCTATTTAAAACATTTTGTTAAATTATTTCCAATGATGCGAAATTATCTTGAGCTAAGATATTTTCCTGTTGGTGAGAGAGAATCATCTTAATTCAAAAAGGATATCTGTTTAATTCAAGATATTGAAGTTGTTCCTAATTAATTTCGTGATTCAAGTAATAATTTTTCTGTGGGATAGTCATTTCCCGGTAAAGTGAAAAATGTTTTCTCTGTCAAGTCTTAATGTCTTTGAAATAATATTGAATTTCACCTGGCCCAGAGGAAAAGGTTTTATCACTATACTTTCGTTTATAATACGTTTTTATACTGCATTGTGTTGTTCTTTCAATAGTGTTTCTACGTGAGTGATGTTGGTTAAGATTTTTTTTTCAAGTTTTATACGATGAAAATTTGGTAAGACCGCACGGTACCAAACTATAGGTGCAATAGACAATAAAAGCTTCACTCAAACAAGTTACATACTTACTTTATTATAGGGCTCAATATTTGGAGCGATTTGGAGTGCCGACGGGGCGGCGGCAAACACAATACCAATTAGTTTTTGCCATTGCCAAATATTTTTCAAAGCTTTATCTCTTTAGGAATAACGTCTAAATTCGAACTATTCGAATTTGCAAGAACACAGACGGCGGTGGCGAGTTGGCGACCAAAATATCAATTTGTTTTTGTTACGTAGGTATAGACACATGAAACATGATATATTTTTTCAACATTGTAGGCCCTGCACCACCAATGAGTTTTTCGGAACTTATGTACGGAATATTTACCGTTAGCTTTTCGGTGAAGGAAAACATCGTGAGGAAACCGATCTAATCCCAATAAGGTCTAGTTTTCCCTCTGGGTTGGAAGGTCAGATGGCAGTCGCTTTCGTAAAACCAGCGCCTATGCCAAATTTTGGGATTAGGTGTCAAAGCGGACCCCGAGCTCCTTTAGGGGCATAACCGGGAACAACGCTAGGAGAATGAGAATGATGCCCTTAAGGAGCCCGGGGTCCGGTTTGCCACCTTAACCCAAGATAAATATCTAATTACTAATACTAACTAGCTGTGACGTTTCATAAATTTTACCTTCTGTTAAATTTAAATGAGGTTAAATACCATCTCGTTTAAACTTGGTTGTTTATATTTCTCAAACATGCAATGAAATGATGTTGTGTTCTTCGTCACGTTTCGGGCGCAGCGAGACGAGAGACACTTATAATGATTACATGTATTTAGGTATATTCCTAATAGAATCAGACTACTACTGGCTTAAAGGCATTTTTGTCGTTTAAGAAATCGTTGACAGTATAATACGCCTTGCTTAGCAAATTACTCTTAACATGAGACTTAAATTTACTGTACGGTAAATTAACAATTTCAGTGGGTATTTTATTGTCGATGGTTTATATGAAAAGCCTTGTGCAAAGATTTTCATATTTCAAATGCGGTTGTTGTTTTTATTTGAACACTGGCAGGTTTCGATGGGACGATTGATAGTGGTGCGATCGGCAACAAGCTTGTGGTTTTCAACCCCTTTTCAATCTCATTACTCATCAGTATTGAGTTACTCTGTGGTATTGAACAAAACGTTCCCACTTTGTCGTTCCACGTGTCTCATGTTTGTGTATTGTACTCACATGTGAGGGACTGTGGGTGATTCGAGTGAACGGTGGCTGCTGCTTCACCAGCAGCGTGGACGGCTTGGTAGGCGTGGGCGGAAGCTGCCGGCCGCGCCCTCTCCGCGCGCCGTCCCGAAAACCCACAAAGTCCCGACCCTTAATTACTTTATGAATGCTTAACATGTCTATGTTATAGTAATTTGTTTGTGCTGTCGTTCACTTCTAAATCTGACGTGACGCGGATGACTCATTGACACTCTGAAAATAGTAGTGGGTGCATTGTTTCCGCTTTAGCCTAGTTGGTAGTGAGTTGTGAGTTATATAAACATTAGCTGGCTGACGATGACGTACCTACGTATGCAAAGCGCGTGTGGTTGGACGTGATGTAAGATGATGGTAACCCTCACGCCTATAGGAACCTAACACCATACAACACGCGGGTCTGGAGTTTTATATCATTCGCTTTGCTCGCTCGTTTTAAGAATTCACATGCACAGTTTAAAGGAGTAGAGTAGCATCAAAAGTATACAAAAAACTTTAAAAGCACTTATTCCTAGATCATACACAGTAGAGGAAAAACAACAACATTTGAGACAATTTAAATAAAATACATAGCAACTTAGCAACCACACAAGAAAATTAAATATAGAGTTAACCAGTGAAAATGTAGAGCAGAATAAAGGAGAGTGTTACATTATGGATCAATCACTACATCACTAGCAAGTTCTATTTAAAGCACGGGCGGCTTTCAAGGCTTTACTTGCATTTCTAGAACGTGAAATAGACAAAACAGTGTGTTTACATATAACATATCTACAAACAATATCACGAATAAACCTTATAAAAATACAAAGTGTATGTGCAAGTGGGTCAAATGGACTGAAAATAGACAAAGTGCAGCAAAAATAAACGAAAATAAAGCTAATTTTTTGAAAAATAACCTAATTGTATGCATATAAAAGAAAGTCTCAGGCATTCTTATTTACCTAATCTTTATTTGCTTGCTAAATAAAATTTTGAGACTTGGCCATTTTACATGGAATGTTTTTAGAACCTTATACATATACCACATCGTACACAACCGCCACGACGTAGAAATCTGTTGCTTCGCGCCATGGTTTTTTTTAACCCGTCATTATTTAAGACGTACCTACCGATTCCTAAGTCCTGACAAAAAGCCAATTAGTTACGAAGACAATCACTGAATTCGAAATGTTTTGCACTAAGCTCATTAGTTATGTAGCCGGTAAGCCACATTGGGCTCAAGGTTGTTGTCTAGACTGCAATAATGTTGCAATATGTGGCGTAAGTGTAACGATTGATGGAAATGATGGAGCGAGCTTGGGAGTAGCCATAAAGGAGAGGGCAAATACACAAAAGATCCCACTGGGTCGAAGTGCATCCGAAAGGGCCTTCATCTAGATAAGATAACATATTTATGTGAATAGGCATAGGCTAGGCAGGTCCTATAGTAGAGTCAACGTAGTTTAGTAAACGTACCTCCTCAGCAGCCAGCACGGCGTCAAAGAGCACCCGTTTGATCTTGATCTGTGCGGGGTAGGGAAACCGCTTGGTAGACTGACACATGCTGTTGAAAAAGACGTCGATGGGGTCCGGCGCGGGCGCGGCCGCGGGCGGCGAGGCGCGCCGCCGTCGGGCGCCCGCGCGGCGCTTGCCCGACGCCTGCGCGACAAACAAACAACCTCACCGTCAATATATCTATTCACTAAAGCAGAATGTTATAGTATATTGTACAACAAGACGTCCATCCGATCGAGCTTGCGAGCGAGGATGGATATAAAATCGAGTGTGCGACGCGAGTCGAGAAAGATCTACCCTCCTCTTTCAAATTTGCACGGTGCGAGTGAGCCAGGAGTAGCTCAGTCGCGCGCGAAGCGACTTGTCAGCAAGTTGTGCTAGACGTGCTGTTCATTGCGCGGTCGAGACGCGTAACGCACTGTGGTTAGTTGGCATCAGACGCAATGTATATTTAACGCTTTTTTTATGTCTTTCTAACAAAGTTGATTATGAGTGGGCTAATTGCGTAACTTTTCAAAAGAGCCCAAGGGCATATGTATACTGTCATTCGCCATTCATAAATTGATGACAATTCAATTATATATTTTCTTTTATTTATATTATGCATTACGCAATCGACCTGTGGAGCATCAACATATCGGGTCAAAATAAATTTGTAGTAGAGTTCCTGCAGAAATACGAATACGTGTTCGAAAAAGTTACCTCCTATTACCCTGCTGGCGATAATAGTTACTTTCAAGTTATGTTCTAATTGGATATCTATCTGGCAGAAATAGTGTTAAAGCTGACGTTTGACTTTGATCACTGTAATTCATTTGTTTGATCTGGTTCAATATAAAAACGAATAGAGTTGAATATAATAGAATAGAATCGTTTATTGCATATCATATTACAAAGATTGGATGGAATTAACACATAAGTAGGTATACATGTGACACCCTGCAAGGGCACAGCAATATTACTAAGTAATATTAGGTACTAAGTTATACACAAAGTTGTTAATACAAATAACGCGCACAGACACACGGACACTTACAGAACGGAAACTTGGGAACTCACCAAGGGGGACAGCATGAATGTGGCGCAGAAAGCAATAAAGCGAGCCATGTTAGGCATCTTGTCCCTAACACAGAAATCCCGCGCCGAATGAAAGTAGCGGACGTCGGCAAATGAATCATATACTTAAAGTGGAGGTGGGTGGGACACTAGGCGAGGAGAAACCATGGGAGATGGACAAAACGGGCTACTAAATAATGTCCTAGGCCATCGAAACGGTCAGCGGGCAGACCATCAGCCCGATAGACGTATGATATCTGCCGAACAGGAAACAAACAGTGGACGAGATTAGGCTACTTTTTCCAGCGGGAAAACATCTAATTCCCACGGGAAAATACAATATGTTACATTTTCCTATAACCACGCGGGCGAAGCCGCGGGCATCAGCTAGTTCATAATAATTTGTAACCGACTTCAAAAAAAGGAGGAAGTTCTCAATTAGGTTGATTTTTTTTTGTCAATGTTTGTTACCTCAGAACTCCGTTATTGATGAGCCGATTCGTACATTTTTTTTTGTTTGTAAGTATATGGTTCCAGGTGGGTCCCTTTTTTTTCAAAAATTCAGTTGGCTGATGGGATCCATGAGGAATTGAGGGAACTCCTTAATTATATTAGGCACGCGGGTAGTGATATTGCCTCTAATCCACAAGAGAAGGCCTGTGCTCAGCAGTGGGTCATACTATGTGCAAAGAGGTTGCATTAATAGCTCAAAACAGTTAGAACACGAATGACCTTGCGAGGTCGTGGGCAGCCAGGACCCGCGGCAGGTGTACTGTGTATTAAAACTTAATGGTTGTATAGAGGTAGTATAACAACATGTGTTACAGTATAGAGGTGCTACCTGATTAGCTGGCCTGTGAGACGGGTTCAAGTAACGCGTCATTACTCATTCATTATAGATCGATCAGAACCAGAGGAAGGACTCCACTCCTCATTGCGTATTACTTTATGAACTATGATGGCTGACTAATTATGTTTGAACTAGCTGCCCGGCCCGGCTGCGCACGGATTACCCGTTTTCCCGTAGGAATGAAGCATTTTACCGCGGTAAAAAGGAAATACGAAGTTCTATTCTCAATTTTTTTTCGGTTGTCTAGAGCGTATCGCAAAAATTATTTCGGTTGTTTCGAAACTAACATAGACTATTCAACGATGAAAAGAGTGACGTTGTAGTATTCTCTATGAAATCTTTATACACAGATTTGAATCGACGAGTACAAAAAATGATTTACACCAGCGTGGTGATAAAACAAGCGACTACCGCTGATGGGAAACCTCCATGTAGGATTATTTTCCTGGGCGGCCTGACCGCGGTTGACAATAGTAAACTTGTAATTAGCCGTCTTTACTATTGACCGCCGCCGCAGGCCGACACGCTGGCGGTTGGGTTAGGTTAGGTTAGGTTAGGTTAGGTTAGGTTAGGTTAGGTTAGGTTAGGTTAGGTTAGGTTAGGTTAGGTTATATTAGGTTATATTAGGTTAGGTTACGTTACGTTAGGTTCAGGTGAAATAGAAAAAAATAATAGTTTCGAAGAAAATGAAAATGTGTTACCAGTAGGGTAAAATTGTATTGTTCAAAATTGAAGTCCATTTTGCTCCACCTTTTACCGTTTCGGAGATAAAAAATGTGTAAATTTTAAAAAAGTCTGCGTCGGATTATTTCATCAGGCGCTTGATCGAAAAATGTATGAGGTCATCAGTCCACCTCGTGGGGGGCCTACCCACGCCGCGCCTTCCGGTACGTGCCATAGGATTCAATAAATAAGTTACTACACTAGGTTCATAGCACTATATTCTAGGAAAAAGTTCTGAAATTAAGATTATCGCCCCCAACAATCATATATTAGAGCCTATGCAATATTTGTTTGCATTGGAATTGATGATGAAGACCACAGATGGCTTATGGAATTCGTCAATTATATAAGTACCTACTTAAAAGTACAATAAGCATATCACAGATTCTGATAAGATTCCGTTGAAATAGCAACTAATGAAGTGCCAAAGGTGATCCTTGTAGAATCGACGGAAGTCCTCAAATATTATCGGCCCACATACAGCGATTCGGTTTTTTTCTCTAATAATCAACGCTTTTGCTCTCGGAAATCAGTTCATGTGGTAAATTGGAAAAGAAATGTGGAAATGTTCTCGTGGCTTGGCCGAGTACTAAATTGAAGTCGGTTAAAACTTTGTTTTTAAAGTAAATTATTATATTACATGATTGGTTACGAGCGTCAGAAAATCTGAGTATAATTGACACCAGGATTCTGATAGTAACGTATTCACTGTAAATGAATACGCAAAAATATTTTTTATATAATATAATATTTAAAAATGTAATATTTATTAAGCTAGAAAAAATATTATTTCGGGTGCGGAATATTCAATAAAATATTAATAAGGCATCTCGAGACTAGAGAAACTGAATATTTGATGAGTCCTGGCGGTAAAATCATCGTTTTCCTTTCTTTTTAAATTGTTGTATTATTATAATCATTATGATTGCGTCAAGATTCTTTCGAGAAATTGCGATAGAAAATGTGCAGGTACCTAAATAGAAAATTAACAGAATTCAAATAAGTTAATCTGTTACTTTGATCGAATGGTTTGAGTTTTTGAGAGTGCGGTTAAGCATGTAAGTAATTAAAAAAATGTACGAGTATGTTCGGAATTTATCCATCCATAATTTAATTAATTCATGCGTGTAACGAAAATTATTCATACATTTGATATAGATACTCGTATAATATTCATTATCCGTTACTCAGTGGCAATGTATTCAATTTCTACTCATACAGTCATACCGCTCGTCTTTATTTTAAATTCATCTTAATTTTACCTGGTTGGTTCTGGGCCTATATAATAAGTAGTTCGAATCCTGGTAAAATCGTGATACTTGGATACTTTAATGTAGGTATTGCCGAATCTCGTATAACTATGTACCTCGCCTAAATGCCTGAAGCCTTAGTTTTGGGATAAGTTCGATTTGTCTAAAATTTTCCGCTTATATATATTTAGTTATTTCACATTTGGCCCTAAAGTGGCAATTACCGTCCACTACTCTCACATAAGGCCCCGCTTCCTGGCAACATAAGAATGTCCACGTCCAGTAACAAAGAAAATATCAGTTCGCTTATTGGTCGCTTTTGCCTCTGGCTCTGGCGACACATAATACGAGTATGTAGGTACCAGTGATCTACTACTTATGTAATGTACTATTATTACATAGTTCACCGGTATTGACTACCGGTTAGCCTAGTCTCTCGGTTGCCACGTAAAACTCAGATTACGCTAAGCGACCGGCGGGCAAAACGTGACATGTTGTCTTCCAAGATTGACCCCACGAACTACGAGAAGCAGTCTGAGGACAGAACCCTTTGGAGGAAAAGACTGCGTCAAGGCGTGATACTACATGATACATGAGATTCATTGCCGAAAAGTAGTTCGTAAATTTGTACTTATTGTATAAGCCTGTTTTACGGGGGTGGCATAGCATTAATGCTAAAACCCCCAAGAAAATAATAAAGAAAAAAAAAAAAAAAACATTACAAAAATCGATTTGCAAGAAACACAGGGATCAATTCAGCAGCATAATTAATTAGCGCAGAAGTTACGGAGAGCTATACGCAGACGTATAAAGCGCCCCAAGCTTGCCCCGGCGAAGCAAGTTGTCATTTAGACATATGTACACCATCCGATACATTCCGCACCACCCCCAATGCAGCACGCATCACATCATATATACAATCACTCACATGTGATTGATGCGTGCAGGTAATGTACATAATTATGGCGATATAATAATTCACAGCACGATGCATGCGGAACTTGGTATCTTGATGACATGCATGCATCGTGCTGTGAATTATTATGTCCAATGATAGCCGTGGCATTGCGGTATTCGCACGGTATTAATATCGATAATGTAACCGCATATTTAACAGCCTGCCATCTCTGGTTCATGATAACTTACTCGAAAAGACTCCACCTGTTACGTACGAGTACAATTTTAATGTAGGGGTGACCGCGACACGCTTCGCTGCGCTCACGACGTAACAATTTCATACAAACCAGCTTTTTCGTGAGTTCATTCATACCCGGTAACTCACTATGCTTGCATTTTAAACCACCAGACCGTACCCAATACTCCATTGTTGAACGCAAGAATGAATCCTTTACGTCGGCTCAACCAATAGCTTCGGGCGGCTTGGGAATAGACGACTGCGCCTAGACGGGGTTCCTATTATCCAAGTCTGCAGACATTATAATAGTCACAACAGCTATAATTGTTGTTAGATCAAAGCTAGCATGTGAGCTGTGTGTATCCACTAGTAGGTTTCTTAATGGGCACGCGAGGTCATTGACCCTGACACGAAGCGTGACAATAGTTATCTGCAATATCTAACAGGACGAGGCGCTCCAAAAGGGCCCGGTTAATGTACGGCCCAATAAGCCACGTGGATCTACATATGTTTCTCTCTCTCTTTATGTACCTATGGGTTAAAAGTTTGGGCTCGTTAGACTCGTCTCAACTTTTAACTTAAAAGTTTGGTATACTCTTGGCTCGTCTCAGTCGTTTTTTGTCAAGTCCTTAAATTCGTCCCTTTCTGCTTTCGTCACCCGATTCGGAAAAAAATGGTTTTCGATGAAATTACAATTCTGCGAAACACACATTCGGTGGAACATTGATTTGATTGAATCCTCATGTTTGAACGGGTAGGTAATGAATGTAAAATTAAGTACAGTCGCCAATAAAACCTTGTACCAACCAAAAAATATAATTTTGACTAAATCTTATACATACCTACCAGATATTTTCTAAAACGGCATTAATTTATATAGACAACTCCCGTTATATTAAAATATAATGAGGGTCGATTCTCGCCTCCGTGGCTACCCCCATCCACGCCTGCGCGAACCAGCCGAGTGAGCAGGGCGCAGGCCCGCAGAGCTAAACGCGCCGGCAACGCGTGTGCTCATGACTAGGAACCGCGAATCGATCACGATTCGGTTCCGATATATTCGAAAAATTTAATTTGTAAGAGTTGACTTTTAAACACCAACATATTATTCCAACGCGATGAGTTATGAAATAGCTGTCAGTTGATATAATTTTCGACGGATGTAACCAATGATGTAATATAAAAAAGAGGTAGATAGGTTATAAGCGGTTTGTTTACATAGTTATTAAATACTATTGACGGCCACTTTAAGGCGCCGTAGGTTCAGCGAAGTTAAGCGAACAGAGTTTTTGAAACAATATAATGCGTCTGTTTATATAATAATATGGTTTCAAAAAAATACGATTAGTAATGTTGAGGCTTTTCTGCAGCGAGATCAGTGATTCCAAACATGATTAAGCAATTTTCACTCGATAGAAAAAAATCACGAACATAGGTCTAAAATACACTTAAAATATTCGTAACAAATTATGCACAAAAGCTAAAAATATTTAATATGCTTCTAAAAATCGGCAATATCATGTTTTCTCAAACATGATATTGCCGACTTTAAAAAATAAACTTCTCTCGAACTCAGTGATTACTTTTTTATTTATTTAAACAGCCAAAAAATTTAAATTAAAAAACATCCACTTCCATCTCGCTCACTCGTATGCTCAGCGAGAGGGAGAGAAGTCCATGAACCTACGGCGCCTTAACTCGCAGGGCACGCCTCCGTATAAGGCGTTAAAAGACGACAAGGAGGTTGCGGAATACATTTATTTGTTTAACACATATGAGCGCATTGCTTGTATCCGCTTTCCTCTCGAAAACAGAAAAACCGCACAAATATACTTAAGCCTAGGTATACAAAAATAAAAATTATTATTATCATGAAACTAGATTACGGTAGGTATGTCATATTTCAAAAAGTAAAGTAAAAACTAAATATTGGTATTCAGTCGATAAAATAATAATCACTACACCACCATCACCATATCATGTCTTTCGTTTAAAGGGGAACGAACATTTTTGTATGAAGCCTGGCATACCTAAAGTTGCAAGTACATAAAAAGTAGAGTTTTGATGTACAGGTATGAAACTTATGCCAGTCGACTGAAAAAAATATTACAAACAACAAATACTCTTTCACAAAATGTCGTAAGTGATATACTTTTTGAGTCATTCCAGTTAGAAAATATAAAATATAGTAAACGAAAAACTACATTTAGGTAATTGATTTAATGGTGCATTTTCATTATTTTAAAGCATTCCGCATCACTACTAGTAATAAATTGGGTTATCAATGTTATCATTATAATAAAATAATAGTATAAAGCTCAGATATATCCAAAACTCAGATAGCTGACGTAGCCCACAACCACAAAACAGCCGCAAAACTTAAATGGTGTCCTCCCTCAGTCTGAACCGAGTCGCAGGCCGGGACGCACGCGTTACATCGATCGCGACTTATACGTGTCAAGTGACCCCAGTGTTTACAACGGTGAGTTTGATAAAAAGATCAACCTGTACATACACGAAAACAAAAGGGGATCGGCGACTACTCAATCCCATTTTAGGCTTAAGACGGACGCGGTAAGATTCAAATTGGAACGGATTTTGTTTTGAGTTAGTCCGTTTCGGCTTTCACAGTGCGTTGCGAGGTGAATGGGGTGATGTTAATTTTTAAGTCTTTTACAACAGGTCTCTTGTGGCTTACGTCATATAGGCTTATAGTGTACGTTGTAGAGGATAAAATAGTGAGGACGTCATTAATAGGGCGCGAATGGATTGAGGAATTGGGTATTGTGGTACCGAATGCTTTGTGTAACAGTATAGTCACTGAGGGAAAGTTTAATTTGCACTCGTTCAGTTCCAGATACGCGCAGGTTTTTGAGGACGGGCTGGGACGATTCACGGGCGACCCGGTGGGGTTGCGGCTGCGCGCCGGGTACTTTTTTTTCTTTGGTTTTTTCCGAGACAGCCTCACTTATTTGCTATAGAATTATGATGTATCTCTCTCTCTCTCCCTTCGTATTTATATTCATATATTTGAAACCCAGGTTCACCCTGTTAAAAAAAAAAAATATATATATATACTGGGTGGAACAGATCGATGGCCTTTTAAGCAAATGGGATATAGATCAGGTTTAGTGCTTTACTTCTCACCTAGTAACCATATTAATATTTCTAACGGTTACCGAGATACAACTTGTTAAACTTTGGTGAAAAAAACTGTATGTTTCAACCCTATCCAGCAGATTCAATAGTACATAAAATGCACTCAATTGTCTAGATGAGGACTGCTACGCGATGATATTGCGATGTTGTGAAGATAGGACATAACAAGATTGCGTTGCTACATACGGGCAGTGCTTTCAATTGTTCTTGGGAATGCTCAGACTGGATGAGGTTCTTTTGTTTCTTAGGTGAGGTGAGTAGGTAATATGTATGTAGTGCCAGTGAGAGAAACATGTTCAAATTCAATTAGGATATCAAAGTGATGAATCGAATTGAGAACCAGCACGAACGTTAGACGTCTGCTGACTATTATGTTTAAACTTTTCAACGCCAGACGGAAATATCTGCAGCACTTGTTCAACGCAACTGTAACAACTTGTATTTTGCATTCCATTACGGCCTACTTGCAGAACAAAATTCATTTAGTTATTTATATATTTATTTCTAGGTTTTTGTGGTACCACATTCTCACAATGATCCCGGGTGGTTAAGGACTTATGAACAGTACTTTGAATGGAAGACTAAGAATATAATTAATAACATCATCAAGAAACTCAACCAGTATCCTAATATGGTACTAGGCGTGTTTTCTATATAAATTGAGATTCTTGCATACAATGGTAAAATCTGTCGCTCCGCGCACCGCGGCGAGACGCGGTGCGCGGAGCTACAGATTTTTTACACGCGCATTGCCGCGTCGGCAGTGTGTTGTACTAGGCGTGTTTTCTATATAAATTGAGATTCTTGCATACAATGGTAAAATCTGTCGCTCCGCGCACCGCGGCGAGACGCGACGCGGCGCGAGGTGTTCTCCGTGCAGAACTCCTGGGCTCCCGTCTACAAAGACTCCGTTGCCAACGGGACGGAACTACTTAAGAGGTAATTGTGCTTAGCCACTACTTGTAGAGCGACAGCGTAAGCGGTAGTATTGCAGGAGCGAGAGACCGGAACGCGTCTCGTTCCCGCGTATGCACCGCTGCCGCCGCCGAGACTTCAGAGCTATAGTTCCCTGTCATGATTCTTGCGATTTCTACTGGCAATGCCACTAA
Source organism: Epinotia ramella (assembly GCA_947578815.1). Classification (NCBI taxonomy): domain Eukaryota; kingdom Metazoa; phylum Arthropoda; class Insecta; order Lepidoptera; family Tortricidae; genus Epinotia; species Epinotia ramella. Next base: position 153,598 of record CANPUT010000111.1, read on the forward strand.
ACCTAGTCAATTTCTGGTGCCACCATGCCACGAACTTTATTTCAACTAGCTTCCGCCCGCGACTTCGTCTGCGTGGACTTGAGATAAAAACTATCCTATATTTTAATCCAGGCTATGATGCAAAATTTCATCCAAATCAGTTGAGCCGTTAAAGCGTGATTGAGTAGCAAACATCCAAACATCTAAACATCCAAGCATCTAAACATCCAAACTTTCGCATTTATAATATTAGTAGGATTATTGTCAATAACCGCAAATGATCGACATTAGCTATGCTTCATTTTACACAATTTTGCACACACCACGTTTCTTTTCTGTCTCCCCAATGCCATTATTATTTACCAGGAATGTTTCCGCTGCTTTTTTAACCGTGAAATTAAAACAAAAAATAGTGTAATGTGTAATAAAAGATTTTGTAAATATCCCAACGGCTTTTTACAAATATCTATATCACTCACACGATTATGACGAATCCAAGTAATCCAACGACACCTCATATATTATGTCAAAACCCATTAAGCTGTTTGGAGTGTAGCCCGTGAAATGGAATCCTCTTCTCAGGAAGGAGGGTTTTTTGAGCGTATGTAAGTATGTATGTATGTGGACAGGAAAATTCCATTTCACGGGCTACAATAATCTCATGTATGTATTCTTAACTTATACTCTGATTATTAATCAGACAGAAAAATTGTAAACACTGGTGTTGCCGCTAACAAGAACCATTTGCAGCAATGAGGAGATTTATAATTTTCGCAGTTAAACGCACTTACAGCTTTCTCGACTGTTTATAATTGTGAATATTAAAAAGGCGCATGTGTCATTTAAATTTATAACCGTATACGGTCTTTTGGATGTAATGGGGTGGTGCGCTTGTACCGAGTTTATTTTTGTTAGGAAAGAAACGTTACATGATTGGCGCATCTTCCTCTATAATCAGTTTATCAAAATTGTAACTGTTTCCCGAAAAATAAAAATCAGGTATGTGAAATAAGTATGAAAATGCCCTTCAAAATGCGCTATGTGTTACATCGCCACATAGCGCTTCTAGTGCCTAATAAACCTGTGATTAAATTTTGCGCCTTGCACTGGCACTTAGCGGATTTTACGACAAGTAGGTGGTACCCGTATAATTTAAGTTTACAATTAATTACCGTCAAAGCATTCGATTTTATTTACTTATCGTCATACAATTAAAGGAAGTTAATACGTGCTATTTAGTGAAAGAACAGTAAAATCTGTTTAATGTGGCAGAAATACCTGAAGGCTCATATGAACTGCAAGATATTGATGATTACCTTAAAAGTCGTCTCCGAGATTGTTCTTTCACAATGACATGCAACAACAACACGTTGAAAACCTCTATATTGTGTTCTATATTATTTTTTATTCTTTGATTCTATCTTGAGCTAGCTTATTTTAGTTCATAATGGGATTTTAGATAAAATACCTTTACCTACTGAGAATTTATATTGCTATAGAAACAAAACTCTCATAAGTATTATCTGTTCTATTCCAGAATCAAAATAATACGGCTCTAAACTAAACAGCTTCTATGTTTGTTGTGAATAATGTGATAAATAATTATGAAAGCGGGAGCTGCACGTCGACGTGATACGTCTATTGCCGAGTACAAATGAAGACTATTTGTTATCTTAATTAGTTAATTACAATTTTAAATTATGTTATACTATACTGATGATGATTATAATTAACCTGATGATGATTATAATTTGTAGGTACAAATAAAGACTTATTTTTTATAAGCTGTTTTTTTGCATGTTGCACTTTCCTCGCTACAGCAATCTTACACTTAAATCGACTAAATACTGTTCGTGTAGAACCGCATGCTAATTGTGTTAGTGTTTCACGTGGTAAATTGGAAAAGAAATGTGGAAATGTTATCGTGGCTTGGCGGAGTACTAAATTGAAGTCGGTTAAAACATTGTTTATAAAGTAAATTATTATAGCTTCTAAGGTTTTACAGATTTAGGACATTGTAAAAACTAGAAAGATATTGTGTCATTTTCTTCTGTCTTAAGTCGGGTCCGCAGCGCCGTGTTTTCGATGTTTTTAAACATCTAACATGTCATCCGTCAGTTTTGGCAAACAAATAGGGTATTGTTTTGATTGGCAAAGCAAGTTAGATATTTAAAAACATCGAAAACGCGCCGCAGCGGGCCCGGCTTTAGGCTATAACTCACAATTTTACAGTTCTAGGTATAGTTTATAAGTGCTTAAATGAATACGACCTGAGAAGGGTCTTGCGTATGTAACTTTTCGAACGAGCGTTAGGAGATAACCTTGACTGTCATTTTCCCATACCTACAAAAAATTACCTTACACTTACCTTATAACGTGAGTACGTTATTCAACCGTTATAATGCACCTGAGTAGGTGAAACGTTACGCAATCGTCCAGCAGATTTGTCTTCATCGCTGCCACTATTTCTTGGATCGAAGAATAAGTCAATATTTTTTAGTTATTGCGTTAAACAAATTATTTCTAGTAAACACTTCCATAGCGTCCAGCAATCCAGCAGTTTCCATATTGTACAAGATGATCATTAAATTCTCGATTATAAATAACTCCATAAATTGTGAACCAGATGTATTTATTCACATTAAATTCCAAAACAATAAGAAATCAGATAACCCACAAGAAATTCCCTTTATGTCCAATATTGGTCAGTATAATGCATGTGAAATCGATCCAGAACGCCATAAAAACGCACATGTATAAATGGCTTATCAAATTCTACGGATTTTATTTCCAGAAAAACCGGAACGCAAAGCCGAAACGGAGCTCAACCTTTTCCCCGGAACATTACTTTTGGGATGAAATGTAAATACAGGGTGATATGAATATAAATGCTGTTTAAGTAGACGGTATAGGCGGCGGGTCGTCGTTATACCACGGGCAGCCACAGCTTGGAACTGCTGGTGAAAGGGAAAAGGCACGGTAGGTTGCATGGGCTGTAAACCTTTTGAACGTGAACGATACTGGTTTAAATTGCAGGCTTCCAGTGTGTACGTGGGAGCGAGAGATCCGAGTTCTGCCTCGAACCGCTGCTGCCGCTGCCACCGCCACTTTAATTTGTGGCCTAGCCGTTATGCTGGAGCCACACTAACGAGAAATGCCATTAATTATCGCGATAATCGTAGTGTGGCCGTACTGATAACGTCCATTATCGCGATAATTAATGGCATTTCTATTAGACTGCATTTGGTGTTTCAAAAATGAGGATAGATATTGCTGAAACAATTTTCGGTGAAAGTTTTACATTTTTATGTTTATGTTTTTTTACTCCGCGGTTAAAAAAAATTGTGACAAATACATTGTTTAAATAGTAGTATAATAGTATTATTTTACCAAAAAAAAAAAATGCTACTCATACTCATTTATATATAATGCACAAATTACATTAAATGTCAAAAAGTTCATATTAGATTTAATTTAATAATTCAATAAGGTGTATATTATAATATACGTCTTATTGCTTTTGAGTTAAGTGACATAAGGATCGACATCGAGAGAGCCAAACGGACAAATTGACATGACGATTCTATTAGGGTTTGGTGCATGCCTGCGTTTGTCGCTGACAATTCGGTGTATTCCAATAAACGCGAACCATTAGTCGACGGTCGCGGATATGAGTACACTACCCGCACGAGTGCTGGCTGGTATAGAATAGGCTTCTGTAGTTTTTTTTTTTGCAGCCAACGGCTCTATCTACGATTTGCTCAAACTCTGAACTCTGGCCCGTTGTTTCTCGCGCGCAACCAATACCTACGTAAACCGATTTCAGTTCAATATATTTAGTGGAATTGACCCCCTGACACAATGCAATTTGTTACGAGTAGCGACAGGTGGCTTTACTAAAAACTTAACTGTTATAAACGTATTATATTACCTGATTCTTCGCTACATAGGTGTGCTATTCCGTAGCCCGCAGCAAGGTACAGACGAGCGTAATAGGCACGGCAGATCAAAGAAAATTATGTACTTAGGAGTAGGAGTGGCCTAGGTTTGGCCGGACGCAGTGCTTCCAGCACTAATTGACACGGGCCGAAATAACGCGGCGGACTACGCGGATTTTGTTCGTCTAGCAGTTTCTTTGTACGCTTGATGCTTATCAAGCGTACAATGCATTAGTATTTAGAAGCTGCTCCACCAACGGACACTATTCTAATGAATACTAACAAAGCATTAATTCATTGGATTTGAGTCGCATATTTGTAAATAAACTTATCAACTATTGGCAAATGATAGATGGTGGTGGTCACATATAATCTGGTGTTGGCGAATCGAGTCAGAATATAGTCCAATGACGGACAACACAGACGCATTAAGGCACAAATCATAATTAAATACGTAACACGGATTGCTAATGACAAGTCAGACTAATAGACGCTGATAGACGGGCGTTGGCTAGAAGCAAATGTCGACGGGAGGACAGCTAGACTTCAATGAAGCTAAACCTCGTCTCGACAATACCGTTGCGCCACAAAAAAAGAAGATCTTGAGTCTGTGTGTTCTGGCGAGATCGCGATTAATGGGAAAAGGTGCGGGGGAGGGGGGGGGGCTTTGCTCAGCAGTGGTTCATAATGGGCTTGATAGAATAATAATAATAATATTGTTCTGTTATTCTGTAAAACGTGTCGTGTCGGAGGCCAAGATTCATTTTGGGTCGCTGATGAATAGTATTATTACGTATTATATAGTCTTAAAACGCGAGTGGCGTGAGTTAAAGACGCCACGAGCGTTCTAAGACCAAGTTTTACACCGTTGCATACAATACTTTTTCTACGACTAATTCTAAATAAATAGCATTTGACCTTTCAGGCAGTAGTTTTTCCGTTAGTTCTAAACTACTCACGCAATTTCTTCAGCGGTGCAGTTATTTTCTTCTTCGTCCATTTTAAAAGGAACGTACACAGTTTTCTTCACTTCACAAACACGAATAAAATCTTAATAAGTTATAAATAACGAATAGTTATCATATTTCGTCTTTTCAATTTGAATTGGAACTTTGGTGGGAAATTAGAAATATGACACATTGACACCTCTTGTTTATGGTCTGTTTTGTTTTTAATTTTCTTGAACTTGCCATCCGAACCAAACTGAATCCGGATCGGTTTATATTTATAAATAATACCAATAATTGGTAAAATATGTATTCACATAATACATGATCATTGATGTTTGATAGTAAAACTTTTTATTTCGAAAAATTTGCTTATGAAGTTGGTACCACTGCAATATGGCGGCCTATTCAAAAAAAGTTAGATGATTTGACATCGTGGTAAACAGTGCTTTTATGAAAAATGTATGAACCATAAAAGTACACTAAACAGTGCGTTTATGGGCCATAGAGCATAGAGTTGTTCGACGACTTATTAAAGGTGTCATTATATTTGAGCTAGAGCCTATATAAATGACAGATAACGGTACAGGAGTAGAAAAACTATGTAATGCTGACTGCATCTATTTTGGATCAGATTTTTAGAAAGGCATTCCAGTCATGTCAAGAAATGTAGTAAGTATCTCTTGAGATATTAAGTAATGTCGAATAGCACCCCAATAATACAAGCTAAGAAATGAACCTACCTGTCATTTTAAATGTAGGTAGGTATAGTAATGTCAACATTTCTGAGGTGCGCTGTGAGTTCTCTGTTAAACGTTCAAATGTATTTATTTACCTTATTTTGAACACTGGTAATCCATTTTACATCTGCGGAGTCGCTAGCATCTCGCCTGAAGAATAAACATAGCTATAAGGTGAAGTAATACTATATCTTGGAAAGTACGATTCAATAAGATAATTTCTATCGCGCTTCGTATATTCCGACGATCAGCTGGGCACTGTATACATGTGGAACAGCGTTACATTACTACTGCGATTTGTTAATCTGTCGAATCTTACGGTCACGTGACTTGTTGCGAGTATCTCTCGGATCTCACGGTCACGTGACATCTTACGGTCACGTGACCTGTGGCGAGTTTAACAATTTTTCCCCATCACAAAAGTGCACAGCGCCGCCGCTAAAGAAGTTTTCACTTTAAAAAAGTGACTCGACTATTACATGATGAACGAGCCTTCTCACAAAATTTCACGAGAATCGGTTGAGAAAATGTGACCTGTAGAGGAGGACAGCGGGACAGCGGGACACTGGACAAACGATTTACGTCCCAAGCTGAAGCATAGATCGTTCGCTACGGTCGCTCGTTCAATAAAGGAATATACAGGGTGTTTGGTACAGGATGCAAAGGCGAAAGTAGACGATAGTTTAGGCCATACTGAACAATTTTTACCATGAGGCCAACCACGAAATCTCAAAAAAAAATCTGGCCGTTTCATACATTTCGACCGTGATATTTTTGTATGTAGAGTCAGTTTTTTTTTTTGATATTTCGGGGTTGGCCCCATAGTAAAAATTGTTCAGTATGGCCTAAAACTATCACCTACTTTCGGCTTTGCATCCTGTTACCAAACAGGTATACAAGGGAACAACACATTAAATTCGCATCACTAAATAATGAAAAACTGATTGGACGCTTCCAAATAATTAAATACAAATACAGATGATTGCTTTCCTACATTACAACAAAATATGAATACAAAAATAGGAAATAATTTACTATTAACATTGTATTTTATTCATTCTGAAACCGTAAATCTACTTTAATGTAGTTAGTAGCATAATTTTGATGCGCCACTCCAAAATGCACCAAGTGCGTTCCGTTTTACGCGTTAACATTAATAATATGCCAACCATACCTAGGAAGTACATATATATGCTCATAGTCATTCCCATACACGTTCACAAGCACATCCCTGCATAACCTTCATGTCGACAGATCGGACATGCATAATGCAACATGTCCACGTATGCATATGGCATCGCGCCATTATCCCAATGCAATGATATGCGATGCATGCATAGTGGCCTCGGTAACTGCTATGGTTCGTTGGGTCACTTTGTAAAGTAATCCATGGGAAGTGACCCGTTTTCATTGCCTCTGAGTGTATAGGATATACGGAATATAGTAGACTTACCCGTTAGCTCCGCGAATTAAATTCCATATTAGTGGTTAAAAGTGATTATTTATGTTGAAATTTATATCCATTTGATGTGAAACTTTGTCCGGATAATATTGGAATATGTGAAAGCAGTGAATTATACGCGTGTGAAGAACATTCTGTATAAACGCATTATTTCGTATCTGACAACCGTTTAAGGTAAGTATAATTTTTTTTTTTTCCTAGATCAAATATAAATTAATAAACCTAATAGCTTGCATATACGTACCTCATAGTAAAAAAACTGACACGGAATATCCCTGTACATTGCACACACGGTAGTGGCACTAAAATGACTGCTGGTTCAAAAACTTGAGTCATCGTTGATTAAATATGTTCCTGGAAAAGTTTGTGTGGGTCAATCCAGGAACACTCGCCTAAGCAATCCCATTATGTACTCGGTTATACATTCGCCTTAGCCGTTGCGTAAGCCATTGATAAATGTTCTATAGAAAAGCCCTCATACCGGTAACACAGTGTATTATTTATACACTTGACTATACCAGCTTACAATATCTTTCAATATTTTTCTAATGGGCTGAGTTCACCCTATAGCGGTAGACAGTGGTTAAATGAGCCCACGGGCTGAGTTCACCCTATAGCGGTAGACAGTGGTTAAATGAGCCCGCGGGCTGAGTTGACCGAGTGGTCCGAATCCGTTTGCTTTTGGCCAGCATATGTCATATTCATATATTATGTGCTCATACAGTGTGCAGTTATAAAAATATCATGGTAGTTCTGCACATTGCGACAAGATTCACAGCGGCGGTTCTATTGATATAATGGTTATAGAATTTTATTAATTTAATGTACCTATGTATATTTTTCTAATATATCTAAATTCCTGAGCACTTAGGTGATTCTGCCAGGGAGCATCACATGTTTAGAGGGTTAAAAATAAAGCATGTAAAAATACATTTTTTTCGACTTATTTAACGGCATATTTATAAATTGGGCCGGTATGTGCCTCGTCACGGCTGTGATGGATTCATAACATTGTGGATGAGTTGCAGGCCATCTTCGTTGTTAACAAGCCGGGCTATGTAACTGTCTTTTAAAATAATATATATAAATAGGTACCTATATACAAAACCAGTGAAGCAGAATCAGTAAACCCCGCGAGGTGCGCAGCGTGCTACGTGTACTTGCTCAACCCATTCACAGCTAATCATGACACAGATGCGTCAGAGCTCTACGTGTGATTTTTGCTACTTATGGACATTACGGGCGAGTTGCACCAACTTAAAAAAAAAAAAAAAAAAAAAAAACTTACGATTACAGACCGATCAATGTTAAATATGGCGCCGGCAGCTGTCATTCCATAGAAACTTGTCAAACTTTCCATACATTCAGATTTTAACGAACACCGCATACGAATACAGACGGTTTAGATATCTGCGCATCGGGAATCTGCGGCGAGTGTGTCGACAGTTTTGCACACCAGGCACGACGGCGAGCGGCTCAGGCTATCGTCAATTTCGGTGACGTCGAAGGCGGAAACAGCTGGGAAGAAGACGATATCGAGGAAAATTATAACCTCCTTAGTTTGAACCAGTACAAACCTGTAAGTTTACCTATATCAATTGATAACAAAATGTTTAAAATGGATATTGACAATGGCACGGCCATAGCGTGTGTTAGCAGGGCTACTTATGATAAAGAGCTGTCACATATTCCAAAACAGGAGGACAGCAATGTTTTACGGTTCTATGACAGTTCGAATTTAAAACCAATTGGAATTATAAAACCCACAGTGCGATATTTAGACAGGGAGAAAAGACTTGAACCCTTTATTATTGAGGGTGGCACCACATCCTTATTGGGTAGGAAATACGAACTACAGATTAAAGCACTAGAATTTGTCTCAAGCCTCGGTTTGTATAATTCTCAGTGTCGACAACAGACGCCACCTCACGAACCATAACAAATTTCTAGTATATACGCACCTAGATTGTGTAAGTAAATAAAGAAACCCGTAGTTAGAATAGAACCCCATTTACGTACTTCAATGTATGAAGTAAATTCATCACATGTAAATTCATCACATGTAACAATCTGAAATATAATCAAGTTGCAACGCGGGTTGATGTATTCCACTGCTCTCTGAATTAATTCACTAAGGTTACTTTGTATGTGTTATGTTATTTCGATACAAGAAAAATCGTTGGTTGACGGAATAGCCCCAAACCGTCGGGAAAATTCGTCAACTGACATGTTTTAAAAAGAAAAACATAGTTAAATAACCAGCAATACTAGCAATTTAATATGAGTACATTTGTATAGTTAAATAAATGCCCAATCTATTACAGTGATCAGGTTTATTAAAAAGTAAATATCCTCTTAGTTATGACCAGCCAAAGTGAACTAATCAAAAAGTATGACGGAAATGCCCTCATTGACCTTACTTAAAAAAAAAAGTATTTAAGTACAAAATATAAAATACGTATTTTGTATGTGCATTTTAAATACAAGTATTTCAAATAAGTCACAACTCTGATAATTATACCTACTCCATGCAGATGTGATATTATACCTACTTATGTACTATAAATATTTACATTGGGTGAAATTCCGCTAAAATAAAACGAAAACTTGTTGATACTTACCTACTAGTTTTACTACTATGCAACAATGTTTCTAAATTGATAAACCTAGGTATCCTAACTAAATTTGCCGTGCCTTGAAGTACCTAATACGTTTCATTTATTTTCATACCTATTTTTATATGCAATCAATTAAACTATATACGCAATTGAGTCCCGGGACTAATTGAGTAGGAGTATACCCTAGTTTGTACGGAAACCTCGGTGCGCGAGTCTGACTTGCACTTGACCGGTTTTTTTTTATTACATCATTGCCGTAGATACCTAATATGTTCATTTGCGATTTAGTTGCAACGTCGCATTCGGCAGCGGCTCACATCCGTAGTAGGTGTAGGTACCTTTAGAACACCGCCTTACTAAATTGCGTTACGCCAATTTAATTATTGCTTTTATGGAGGGCTTTTAGTAGCTTTTAGTACAAGCGGTGGCCTGATCGACTCCCCTTAAGTGAATTGACGTCCGTGCTGTCCCGGTTAAGGAAAAACGGAGTATAGTGAATGGAAATTGATGTTAGATGAGCCCTTTTGTATAGGGGTTGCATCACTGAGGACGTTCGCTTTACTAAGTTCAGAACGATCCCCATATAAAATTAAGTAAGTACAATGTCTTCCTGCGGCCGTTCGAGTGCACCCATTCCGTGGCATGCCTCCACGTCCGCTCTCATGCTAATCCTATCCTGAGGGGCTATACAATCGATGTAACTTTTAAGTGAATAAGCTTGACAGCAAAAGATGTGGAGAAGTTGTTAAATGCAGTTCCAGATAATAAGTAGGTTACCTGACAATCTACCTAGGTTCTTCAATTTTAACCTATCAATTTTAAACCGACATTTCACCATTTAATATATTTCTTTTTTTTTAGGGGCAAATTACGCTGAAACGATTCTTCACGTTCGACACGATACAAATATTTATTTGCTGGCATACTATAAATGATTCTTATCCAATTATGTTTCCGGATGCGTACGAAACGAAATTACATTGGTGCAGAAGCCCGGATATAGGTCAAATGTCTGATGAAGTGGTTAATAGATCTGCAACTGTAGCTGAGCGGTAAGGTACACGACTTTTAATGTGGAGGTTGTGGGTTGGAACCCCAGCTCGTACCACTGGGTTTTATTCAAAAACTTATGTTCGGAATATTATTTGATATTTAACAGTGGCTTTTCGGTGAAAGAAAACATCGTGAGCAAACCAGTCTAATCCCAATAAGGTCTTGTTTCCCTCTGGGTTGGAAGGTCAGTTTCACTTTCGTAAAACTATTGCCTATGCCAAATCAATTCAATCGACATTTATTTATAAAACAATATTTTACATGTCAATTTCTTAATTATAGGCACAACTGGGCGCTCGCAAGCTCGCTGGATGGATATAAAATCGAGTGTAAAATGGGTTTTATGGACGAATTGTACACTGTACTTTTCACTTCGATTGCGAGATTTGCGAGGAAATGAATTGAAAATTAAAAACTATAAGTTTATTTCATGAAGTTTTATTGTGTACTTTGGCTGTTAATTCCCTGTGGAAAGCATCCTAATCGCATGTTAAGCACGGTCGTCAAACGCCATTACGTTGTCTATACATGTTAAACTGTAATGCGTTCGCGCTGAATTATTAAATTAATTTCATTTCGGTAAGTTCATTATGTGGGAATAACTTGACTGTCGCGCGTCGTAAGTTTCTTGGCAGTTAGCTAGCTGCCTCGCTAAATATCTCGTAACGCAACGTGACCCGACTACGTGTAACTTCTCCAAACTGTCATAACTGGGGGAAATTCTTTTGTAATGGGTTTGCTGCGGTATTGCACGCCACACCTTATGCCTTCGAAACTTTTGTGCAATAATATTGTATCACAAGAAAGGCAGGCAATTGATAGACGAAACTACAACCTAATACAAAATAAATTTTAGAATGCGCAAAAATACCCCAAGGCTTTTAGACAGGAGGTAGAGATATTTGTGTTCGTAAACCACAGTTTTAGCACACATAGTTATTTAGCAAAATCCATGTTTCTTTATGAGCGTAAACAAAATTGGATATTCTTAAAAATACAGGCATATACATAAAATATATCACTTCAGTCCTGAACAAATCGAATTCGCTTACATAACTCCTGTCAAATCGGAGCTTCGGAACCTTATAGTAATAATTCTTTCATCGTGGACTAAGAATTCTTCTTGTACAAATAAGTTAGATAGGTATTTGGAATAATAAATCATATTTTCTGTGATATATTCCAACGATACCGGCAATAAATTTCGGAACACCTAGACTTTGTGAATAATTTTTATTTTAAGGGTAAACCGGTATAAGTAAACCTGTAAAAAAACGGTCCCAATTAAAATTTATTCGGAATAAGTGGTGCTGTAGCAGCGGCCGATAAAAATCTAGCCATAATTGCTAAGCCTAGGATTGCCTGAGCGCTCCCACTTTGAGAATTCTAAGCGCCGCGTGTTTTACAGGGAATTTCACATGGCACGCCAAAAATAAGCAACGAAACGAACGACAGTCGGAGAGGTTGAAACGCTTATGATGCGTTCATTTTATGCTTGCGATCACGCTCGCCTACAAATCAAAGAGAATCTACTTGACATAAGTATAATGTCGTTTTGCGTGAAATATGTTGACATAATTTGCGTCAATAAATCCAATTAAAATTTTAATATTCAACGAAGTTTGTTTGTGATTTGTGCATTTATCTATTACTGGAGGACCTGGAAGGGCTATAGACACCGCTAGTCAACCGAGCGCGGCGGTCTGTTGAGAAATATCTAGGAAAATGTGTTTTCAACTTATGCAGTAATAATATACAAATTATTAGGACCTTTTAGACAATTGTCAATGATAATCATTATCCTGGGCTTGAAAAAAACAGCAAGAAAACCAGAAAATTAGAATGTTGCTGGAATCACGATTCTCGAAGAGAATGAAAAACGGATGGAGAATATTGTTTATATAATTTACAATTGATTAACAACAAAGTCTATAAGCTGAACGTAAGGTATATTGAAGACCTTTTTAGACTTGTGTACCTATATGTCAGACATGGGAGATTTATGTGTGTCAGTATCTTTGCCAAGCAAACCGCAGCAACTCTGCAAACTAAGCAAACAAATGTATGATCTAAAATAATGATCATTATTAAATTATAGATCATTATTATGATATCTATCATTATACTTTTCATAACGAACGCTGTGTTGGGCGTATGCGCCGACGCAAAATGCAAGCAGTTAACAACAGCGTACGTAAAAGCAAATTAGTCCGTTTTTCTGATCAGGAAAGACATGCGCAGATAAACAAACCATATCCTTGCACACCGTGATACAGTGCAAACTAGTATGGGGCAGTTGACTGTTATTTTTGGTTTTCACCATTGAAATGTTTACCGAAACTATGAACTAGCAATGTGTTCTTTTTCCTGCGAAATAAAATATTTTTATTTTATTTAGCAATTTGATAATTGGACGTAGTTAAGTGCATCCCAAACATGCGAAGTCAAATTTAAATATGAACCTCTAGACTAAACAAGTCGTACATTTTAATGGTAAATTTAAGAGAGTTTTCACTTAACATACACATATATCTAGCTTTAACCATGTAAGAAAAAAAGAGAATAAACATTTATTTCATTTTTTTCATTAAATAATGGAATAAAATTGTCATGTAATGTGAAACTTTCTTGAATTTTAATGACTTGTAAATGACAATATTTACCAATAAATAATACAATACAATACAATCAATTTATACTCATTATTTTAACTACTTCCATTAAAAGCCCAAAATTTTATAGACTTAGGCCATCTAGGGAACACTGTTCAAATTCAATTTAACATCTTAAACGGATTTTATCACAAACCATTTCTTTGAATAATACTTTTGACCTCGTCTACGTAAAAAACAACATTGCTGACCTATAGGTAATACGGGTGGTATGGATATTACTCACCCCAAGCTTCAGATTTCACACAATCTCTCGTTAACTAACTGTAACAACCTACCATTTACAATGATTATATCTTAAACTTCTAGTTTACCTAATCCTGCTAATATTATAAATGCGAAAGTTTCGATGTTTACATGTTTGTTACTTAATCACGCTTAAACGCCTCAATAACCATATAAATTTGCATTAGTTTTAGACCCTCTTATTCTTAAATTAGTTCTAATTATATTATTATTAACTGCTATTGTGTCCCTTACTTGTAATGTCTCTTTTTATTTTATTTTTATAGTCGATGCTTTGTTTAATGCATGCTGTGTTCGCCTGTAATTGGTGGCGCAATTAAATGTAAACCTATGTCTTTTTTTGTATTAATTGCTTGTAATTGTTGTTGCCGCTGTTGGCGATCCTTAATAATAAATAAATATTTGGAACGACGTACCTATAATATTTAAACAATGAAAGATTTTGGACTGGAATGTACTACTAATATTATAAATGTCGAAATTTTGATGTTTGCTTCTGAATCAAGCAGAAACGGCTTAACGGATTTGGATGGAATTTGGCACACAGGCTCATAATCTATATGGGATGAAACAAGGACTGCAATTTGGTAGGAAACGTCTCGTCAATGAATTCGTGGGCAAAAAGCGAGTTATATCATAAGATAAGTTTACGACTTTAGTTTTCTCTTCATATTTTTAGACACTTATTATTTGACAGGCTGTCCATTGGTGTCAAAATGTCTGATAAGAGGCAATCTTTGATCTCCATTAAAGGTCACGTCGTCTAGGGTTGGCCGTGTTTGAGAACCACTGGAGTAGAGGTTAAACATAATATGTATAGTTTTTAAAGAATGAAAGTTGGGCAGGGTCAGAGATTATGCCATCTGATCTTCCAAGTTCCAACCCAGAGGGAAAAACTAGACCTTATTGGGATCAGACCGGTTTCCTCGAGATGATTTCCCTTCACCGAAAAGCCACTGTTAAATATCAAATACTTAATATTTCTTAAGTACAATAACCTCCAGTTTAGTTTAAAGTCGCATGCCTTACCACTCGGCTACAGTGGCGGTCGTCAATATCTACAGTGTGTCGCCGATCTTGGGGCTTTAAATGTAAGGCTAGAATCTACTCACCAAACTAAGCAACTTTTGTTTTTCAATTTCTTAAAAAAATGCTATTTGTTAATTTAATTATTTTCATACAAAGTAAATGTGATGTTCAATGTACATCATCCATTAGTTAGTTTTCATACTTGTCAGTGTCATGGATGTCAAATAATGAGGCCGTGTTTGCAATACATTGATGGTACAGTTAAAGTTCAAACGCGAATAAATTATAGAAATAATAGTTATTTTACAAAGTTGCGGAACAAAAGTGGTTCAGTTTCAGGACCGTAATGGACATTTGCATTTAAAGCCCCTAAGTCAGAGACACGCTGTATACAGACAACCTTTCAAAAATATCTAAACATATCAAAATTCGGTATCCTCTCCTCTTTAAAAGCCACGCGGATACTTTATTAAACTTTTCCTATCCCGTATTGGTATGCCCACATTTCCCAAAGCTCTTAACATTAGCTATTTAAAATTTAAACGTTACCAATTATCCAATATTTATAACTGTAGCCAAGGCCTAGTCGTGTCACCATGCTCAACCGATGTAAACAAAACCCAAGCATCGGGGAAACGGGGAAAACTCTGTTCTAACACTATAATAATACTTCATCGTCTTTGAAAGATAGTGGCGTCTCTTGTTTTTGTAACATGAGAGACGCAGATAGCACGATTTACTAAATGCCCAGTTTAGATTGAGCCTTGTGGCGGTGTTCGTAGTTTGGGCGGCGGGCTGTTGTTAGGATGGAGCGTTGGCATTAGCGATAGAGGAAGCGGGAGCGATTACAAAATGAAAGGTGTGACGCGTGTTTTTATTCAATTTGAAGTGAGAAGCCCGTCGTATTTTGAAACATAATCTGTAAAATTACCTATTGTTGTTTCTTTGAGTTCCGTCCAACCGAAAGAAAAAATTAAATAACCGCGACATAGAAGGCTCTAAAAGTCGTATAGATGCTTTGTGTATGAATATGAATAGATAGTGGCATTTCCCAAGCCTATGCTATGAAGCGAAAAGAGAGATGCAAATGAATTATATCTGGTTCAGAATTGATCGGTGGTTTTAATCCATTCGATTTTATACCTACATCAATAAATTATAGTAACACAGAAGTAGGTATAATGACAGAGGTATGGTATGGTAGTGGTAAGCAGAAAATCCCATTCACTTCATTTCAGTTGACAATAAATTGAGAGAGCCTCCTGGAAGACAAGGGCAGTAAACAATCTGTCAAGTCCCTTGTCGTGAACCGCGGATCGCGGATGGCCCGTTTGCCCGCTCGGCTGGTGCCGTGGCGTGGGTCGCCGCTATATCGGTGCGCATGCGCGGCGCGGGCGGGCGGCGCAGACGCACGGCCGCACGCGCGCTCAGTACGCGCGCGCCCTTGCCATGGCTCGCTGGCTGAAGGCCCTGGCGGCTGTGTTCCTCCTCGCCGCCGCCGCGACCGCCGCGCGCAAGTCGCCCCCGAAAGCCGAACCCCAGATAGAGGAGGTTACCGCCAAACAGTTGGACCGAGTGCTGGAAGACAAGGACTTCGTCGCTGTGTACTGGTGTAAGTGTAGTGGCCGCCGACCGGCGCGCGTCTCCGTTAATTCGGTGCTTTCGAGAGCCGCTGGCCTGGAGCCAGCGCGGGGGCGGCGTGTCGAAACGTCTGCAACGGCGCCCGTCCAAATGGGTTATAGCCGAGTTAATGATCTTCGGGAGACGGCCGAGCCACCCGCCTCGGCCGGAGCTTTCGGCTGTGCGCATGATATTTTCGAAGCGAGCGGCTCGGCGCGAGATTCTCCCGTTATGCAACCTAGCGGAGACAATAAAACTTGACCCGACCACTGCGGCCGTCTGGGCGGCCTAAAATGGCGGCGAGTCTCGTTTTCCACCGTTCTACCGATGCTGGCTCCAAGGTCACCGGCGCCTACGCTCCGGGCCCGGCTAAAACTGACTAGTGTGGTGTGCCGTGCGTGCCGCTCAAATAGACTTCCATTACGTGCTCTAGGCATTCCAACTATTTTCGCTCGTCACCAACTGACGACGTGGCGGCAATTTAATCTGTTCGTTGACACGGTACATCTTCCTGCTTGAGAAAGTGCGATCTGTGAGTGCGGATTTAGGTCGGACGCTATAACGAATGCATATGTTAGTCTGGATGTGTCGTCACCCGTCTGTCAAATGCAGCTCTCACTCATTTGAAGGATGCAGTGGCCGGCTAGACGCAAAAAGTGCTATAAATCACTGTCGGAGCCGGGCCGATGCAAGTCTGTATCTTGGCCGAGACGCGACGCTCTGACCTAACTGCGATCGTTCCTCTAAGCTCGTTGTTCCCTTGATTTAACTCAGACTTCTTGCGAAATCCATTTTGCTGTGTCTATTTTGTATGTCGCTCCAGATGACGTGGATGACGTCAACAAAAACATAAACAAAACATTAGAGGGCAATTACTTATCTGATAAAGTGTCGGTATACCGATGGTTGAACGGTTAATGCAAATAGATGAAATAGATGAAGCCAAGACAGCGTGCCCACACGTCTGAAATCATTTGAAACATTCCAATGATTTCAAATAGTCCGTCAGATATCTGTTAGTCATGTTCATCCGGCCGCGGAGCCCTTGGTAGAGTTTCAGTCATAAAACGTGTTGCTACAGAAATAGGCGCAGGTTGCCTAGTGTTTTACAAAAAAGACAATTAACAAAATGTTCTGCAACTGTTTCCTTTGGAAATCATCCAAAATCACGAAACGTTATCAATTTAGTTACAGGATTAATGAAAATAACGGCCGCATTTTGTGAAGCACGTAGATGTTTAGAGTGATTTTGTGAATTATGTCTGTAACTATTATTCTATAGATACATACAGGTTCCCTACTTATTCAATGTCTTTGAATTTATAAGTGAAATTATTTAGGTATTCTGGATCTTTCAAAGTCGTCATCTACTCTTGATGACATGGGTTCTTAAAAGTAATGGCCGCTCCACACGATGGGCCATCCTGACCCATCATACAGGACGGAACTATGCGTTAAAGGGAGTAAGACATATTTATGTCTCGCTCTACCGCATAGCCGCGTCCTGTATGATGGGTCAGGATGGCCCATCGTGTGGAGCGGCCATAAAACCAGATACCACTTGTAGGAAGTTTTGTAGGAAGAGGCGACCTTAATAGATCAGAAATGATCACAGCGATAGAGTCTTCTAAATGCTGCTTGATATAGATACCAAGTAGGAGATATGAAAAGCCGCCACTGGAATGGATATTTTTAATGTCAAAGGTTTCATGCACCATATTCATAAGAATCAAGTCTCATTTCATAGGAGTACACGTGTTAAAAGTTATCCTCCAAATGTCTCTCACGTATTAACAAAATCTTGCTTCAACCATTCCAGTCAAGTAGGTACTCGTAGGCAAAGAGAATATAACACTACGTTAAGACTCGTAGGTTTTTATTTATTTTCCTCATGTTCTATGAAATGTGCTGATCAGAGCTTTGTTTGTACAAATTGCAATTTAAACAGTTTCTTTTACTGAACTGAGTACACTCCCATTAGAGTCTGGCCAGGGAAAAATGAGCCTAGAAAAGAGCGGCAAATTTAATAAAAACAGCGTGTTGCAACACTGTGTAAGGTGTAAGTACCTATAGTATAACGCGATAAAATAATAATGATACTTGAACAATTATTATTTTCCTTCAATTCACACAATGCCAAGTAGAAAGAAGTAAAGTTTAGTTAACGCTGAATTTAACACGTTTGACGCATTTGACAATGATATTACTGTTGCCATACAAAAAAGGGCTCACCTTTCCCAGCACGTCTATCATGAGACGGACGCGACATACTCTCGATTTTTCTCGCACTATACCTCTTGTTCTAAGTGTTCTAATTAAGAGAGAGACGGATATTGCGAGAAAAATCGAGAGCGCTCGCGCGCCGTCGCGTGATAGCAGTGCTGAAGTATTTTATGAAGTAAAACTCTTTAACTTCATTCTTAGCAGCATTCGAGCAGTGAGAGTTACCATATCAAGTATCAACATTAGGCCATCATACTAATTTAACGCTGAATTTAACACGTTTGACGCATTTGACAATGATATTACTGTTGCCATACAAAAAAGGGCTCATCTTTCCCTGGCCAGACTCTATTAGAATATCTTGCAAGTTGCTACTCTAAATGAGACAAGCAAGCCAACATTGTCTGGATAAGTATATTACCTTGCAACACACGTGGGCGGTAATATAAATAACATGTGTCACATTGTAGCACTTTAATTATGATATTAACTTGTATGATAGCTACATCTTGTCCTGCATACATTGTTATGCCAACACATGCCACTGGTGATACAGAGATTTTACTGGTTACTCGTTTTTAGGGTTCCGTACCTCAAAAGGAAACAACGGAACCCTTATACTATAGGTAAGGCTTATAGGATCACTTTGTTGTCCGTCTGTCTGTCTGTCAAGACCCCTTATTTCGGGTACGCGTATAGGAGGTATCGAGTTGAAATTAAAACCATATACTCAGGTCTACAGTCACTTGAAGCTGTGAAAAAATCAAACTTCTAAGTTAACGTCAAAAAAAAATGAAAAATGTATAGGGCACTTTCCGTTGACCTAGAACTTTGAAATTTTGCAAAGCTTTTGCCCGCGACTTCTTCCGTGCGGAAATCGTTTATTATATCATAGCACCATACAAATTTACTACCCTTTTCACCCTTTAGGTGAAGAAATTTGGGATAAAAACTATCCTCTGTCCTTAACCTGGAATTCAAAGTATCTCTATACCAAACTTCTTCTCAATTGGTTCAGCAAATCAAACGTGAAACGGTAACAGACAGACAGACAGAGTTACTTTCGCATTTATAATATTGTATTGTATTGTATTGTATGAAACGAAAAGAGTCCTTATGGCTGAGTTACATGATTTCATAGATTAGCTTACTCCGAACGGCTTTTTTTTCAAAAATAGACTCAGCCGCATATTTTTTTTTTCAAAAATAGACTCTTTGATCCACTTCACCATAACACCTAGATGCATGTGTGCTTTTTTCAGTATTATTTGTGCATATTTTCTTGTACGGTACCTTTTCTACTAAAAAGTAGGATAAATTTAACGGACTTGTATATTCGATCTAGCGCTAGCGCGGACAGTTTTCCGGGCAGCACGAAGTTTTTCGGAAGGACAGATCCAACAGTCTATACTCTATAGAAACGCGTGGGAAAAAAGAGACGAAATCGATAAGGCATCTGATAATTTTGAAAGAGTCGCTCTGCCAACTAAACCAGTCCGTTACCCACTTATGGTTCGGTCACGACTCGAGGGAGAAGTGGGCGGTCTCTCGCTCCCACGAATGGCGTCGTATCCCCAGCTACGCCTTTGGCAGTAATTGAGACAGGTAATTTCCATGATACGAAGCCTAACTGAACTCACATTCATGTTGCTAGGCATACGCTGCGTGTTGTCCAGATATATTCCGAGCGGTATACAGCAGGCGGTCAGATCGAACACCATCTTGTGGCAAGAGCGTTGTGAAGTCCCGTTAACCCGTCCGCTTTGCGCACACAGCTGCGCATAGCGGACGGGTCCGGGCTCCGTGTCGTACGACCACAAGTCGGATGCCCTCAATGTGTCAAAAATAAAAACAAGTGACTCCTGTGATAACCACAGACTAACAACTCACATTCATGTTGGCAGGCACGCGCTGCGCGTTGTCCAGATATCTTCCGAGCGTATACAGCCGGCGGTGCACCGGATCGAACACCATCTTATGGCACGAGCGCGGCGAGGGCCCATTCACTCGCCCACTATGCGCACACAGGAGCGCCCAGCGTTCAGTCTCCGTGTCGTACGACCACAGGTCGTCGAGGTCATCCGTCCCGTTCCAGCCGCCGAACAGGTAGAGAGTGCCGGTGGTCGCGTCGACCACTAGCTGGTGGCCGCCGCGCGGGCCTGGTTTTGTGCAGCAGGTCGTGTCGCAGTCCGCGGTTTCACCGTTGAGATGGACCTCCTGATGATAACGAGTATTATTGGATATGAATCCAGCGCAGAATAGTAGATTGTGTCTCAAGGGAGCAAAATTATATATTTACGACGAGGGCGGTAAATTAAATCTTGAGTGTAACGGGGGATTCAAGTGTTTACGCCCAAGACGGAAATAATTTTGCTACCGTGTGGCACATAGATTTTCACACATTCTATGATGCATACTGAAATGAAACAGGGAATATCAGAGAAGAAAAGTACAACTTTGTTAACTGGGAGGAATAGTAGGTGTTATTATAGGTACTACATAAATCTAAATGGCACGGGCGCAAGGTACTTCCTCGTAACGGTCGTAAGGTAAAGAGGCGATAGGCAAATTAATAAGGTTAGGTACGTTCTTAACAACATCTTATATTTGTTATAAATCATGTAGCTCGCTACCCTACGATCAGGCTCAAATCCCTCGCATTAAGCACGAATCCGGCAGCGTAAACGTCATCAGGGTGACATTGTAATTATGGATATAAGCATGCCGACATTAGGATTTCGGTTCGGGTGTCTTTCATGGTAAACTAACACTACAATTATCGCGAACACAATTAACTGACCATCCGTGCACTTTAATAAGGTTCAATAGAAAACAGAATGGTCAGTTATATGTGTTGGCGTTTGTACAGCTTCACCAAACCTTACTGCTGGTTGATCACGTAACGCATTGTACGCACGTTAGGTAGCTCTAAATGTCTGATTAAATGTCAAATGGACCGACATTTAGACATAATTTATGGTTACCTGTTTCAAGCCAACTTTATTATTCAGATTGCATACTCAAAACTCCACCTTTTGTTCTAAACAATTATAACTAGTAGTACGAGTAGTTGTGTAGGTGTCTAGATTAAATACAATATGTAGTAAGACACTTGGAGTACATGCAGCAACTACTTACCTAATGAGTTTCAGATGAGGTAAATGGGAGTGCTCGACACTGCCCCAATGGATATAGGTGGCATCTTCAACCTTAATTTATAGTTAAGTATAAAGATTTGTTAGGAAAAGGCTTTTTCAGGAAAAAATGGTGACCAGCATGATGTATTTTTTTTTAATAAAGGGTAAAACGTGTGTCTGTATAAGTATAATTTTAAATCCATACTTCCATACTAATATTAAAAATACGAAAGTAACTCTGTCTGTCTGTTACCTTTTCACGCATAAACCGCTCAACCGATTGAGATGAAATTTGGTACAAAGATAGTTTTAATTTAACCCTTTTCTTGACATTTCGCAAATATTCGTCTTTACTTCAAGACTTCGAGTTTGCGGCCCTTGCTGTAGAGACATTGGGTCCCTGGTTTGTATAACAAATTTCTTAATCTATAATAAAACGTACTGAATAAAAACATATTTATAAAAAAAAAATATCATTTTGATATCAAGATAGACAAAATGATCATATCGATACCTCCTACGTATACTGGTGCAAGTGACAATTTTCAGATTTTCAGTTTTTTGCATTTTTGTGATTAATATGTCTATATTTACCTACCACAAACATTTCGTACGAATATTCCAATTAGTTTCGGAAAAAAAATACCCTAAATCGTTTGTTTGAGCTTGTTTCTTTCTGTAAGTATTTTTTATAAATTCTATTTCATGATTATGGACATTATGTCTATGGAAAAATAAACATTCACTATACTATATTTTTTTTAAGATTAGAATTATCTGTCAAACTGGTAAACAAAGAAGCAGTGGTCGTAAACCTTCCTTCTTCGATTTCGACCGATACCACTGAATTTCTCGGAACTTATGTACATACGAATACATATCATTTGATATTTACCGATAGCTGAACGCATAGTTTACACATTTATTACTAATAACAGTTGGCAAAACTGTAAGTTATAAGTGTTTATAAGCAAGATGGCGGCAATAGAAATAAAATAAATAGAAATCACAAGATAGTTCAGTTTGTCCGGGTATGCTATGTGCATTAATCTGGCTGCTTATTAGTTAAGTTTGCGGCTTTGTTCGCATGAAACTCTTTAATCGCAATGCCATACAAATACTCCCCCAATTTTAAAGCATATTTCTGAAACTTTAAAAATAGGTCAGGTTTTTTTTATTAATCTAAGATCTCAAGATAAGATCTACGGAAAATGGTCAGATTTTAATTACCCTTATAGTGCTTAAGTAAGTAATACAGAAGCAGTGCGCATTATACATTGCCAGAAATTGTTGAACCGAACTAACTTAGTATCACTTTGCGGCATCACACAAGCGGCCTATCGATTTCTGCTTAATATTAGCATAATCTATTTACTCCACGCTCCCGATACTGGCTTGCACCACTATATTTTAGGTTGAGCCGCCATTAGGTGTAATTGGCAATTAACATCGACTGGCCAACCTAATTTCTTAGGTAGAAACCTATCCTGTACGGACATCGGATCGTTTGTTTAATCGATGTGTGAATGTATGTGACGAAGGGAACGTGTGAAATCTTATCTTTCTTTAGCTGACCTACTTCTTGGTAACTTTTACCGGTAGGTATGTCACGTAGGCACAAAGTTGAGTGTAGTTGAGATTTATTTCGGTAGGTCAGGCTAACCTTATATCTAAATAATAGGGAAGATTAGCTAGGCTTTGGTACGTAAACCTATAATATTTATAGTTACCTTTATTTACATATGGTACGATATCCTGTCTCGGTTGTGTCCGTGTCTTGGCTAATACGACAAGACTTCATTTAAGGACTGGGTCACACGAAATGTTTCCTAGTCACTTCGTTCCTCAAGTACCTATTAACTAGCTATCATTTTCAAGGTGGTTACGAGAAAAATATTCCTTTGGTATTCCGCTAAAAAACGTGTAGGTCTCTTCGCGCATGATGCAAATGCATAATATATGATAATACTACGATTAAATAAAAAACCTGATTGGTCCTATTTTATCAAAATTCATATCGCATTGAAAAACAGGAACAATCTCTATTGTAATTCAAATATTGTAAAAATTGTACGGGAGCCGGCTCATAATTATTTATTTTGTACATAATCTACTCATGTCTATCTATCGTATGAACTGTGCGATCTACTTATGTACTGTGCATTAGTCTCTGTGTGTATAGACACAGATAATTTAATATTTGTTGTGAAACTAACCGCATTCTATTGGGCATTTGAGTTCTAATTTTATTGTCATTATAGTAATGGGATATCAACGGTATATTTTAATATAATTTTAACCTATTCAGCGCTAACCACGACACACACCGTGTCAGAGCGCAATGGGCGCTTTACGCTATAAGTAGGTATATGCTGTTGTAGTATTGTGCTATAGTTTAAGCTGCGGCGGTGAATGAGTCAATCTGGTCACCAACCGTACCGTATGTTACATAAAACAGGAACACATAAAAACACTATTATATTTATCCATATTGATATACTTATATTAGGGACGGACTTAACATTCTTAAAAAATATCTATTCTATTTTCTAATATCTATTTTCGGTATTCTCAAATTTTATTCAGATAATGACGTTGAAGATGTTAGAAGCGTCTGTTGGAATACAACAATATCGAATAATAAGCGAGATACCGAAATGAACTAGGTACTTGTATTTATGTATGATAAGAATACCAGTCGCTGGTGTGTATCCAGCTTAATGTCGTGTGGCTAACTCTATTCCTTATCCCCAGCAGCCGCCTAGATCCGAGCTCTTAGCGTTAATGACGCTACAAGACATCTAAGATTACACAATCTTGGACGGTCACTACAAATTTGCCTTTATACTCGTAGGAGCACGGCAAATCAATAGTACATTATTGTTGAAGCAAGGGAAGTAGGCAATTGGTGACTGAGTACTTATTAATTTTAAACGGACGATCTTGGAGTTTACTACGAAGCCAGCATTTGCCCTTCCGGCTAAGACAAATATAGTTAGTGCTTTTCTCAAAAAATGTGCAAGAAAACAAAAAATACTTTCTGAAAATGACGAGGCATGCTTTTCTTCTGGCCATTTCATGAAATTGTTGTACGCCCTTTAGATATTTGTCTTTTGGCTTTGCCGGGAGCAAATTGTCAATAACTGAGCTCGCAGTTTCTTTTAAATCTGGAGGCGTATATTCCATATACTCGTCACTCGAACTCATACGTCAATTTTCAATATTTTCCGAAAAAACAACTAGCCACTTTACTACTACTAACAGAATAATTTTTGCGTTGCCGCCTTTTTTTTCATTACTAATAACTTAAAAGTGTATTTTTCTTCCAAAGACATAAGTTATTTGAGACAACTAAAAAGTCGCGATATGTCACAGCTACTGATCTTCCGTTTTGGCTGTTGAGGACCTATGCCTTTTTAACCGACTTCAAAAAAAAGGAGAAGGTTCTCAATTCGGTTGTATTTAAAAAAAAAAACTTTTTTTTTCAATGTTTGTTACCTCAGAACTCCGTCATTTATGAGACGATAGTAATTTTTTTTTGTTTAAGTATAAATGTATGCTACCAGGTTGGTCCCATTTTTGTCAAAAATCCAGTTGGATGATGGGACCCCTAAGGAATTGTGGGAACTCCTCAATTGTATGAGGCACGCGTGTAGTGATTTTAGTATTTTCTATTATAACTCGTGTATTTACACCCGGAAATCATAAATTTGGTGGAGTGGAATTGGTGATGAAGACCACAGATGACTTATGGAAATCGACAATTATGTACTTAAAAGTACAAAAATACGTCACAGATAAGATTCCGTTGAAATAGCAACTAATGAAGTGCCAAAGGTTATCCTTGTGGAATCGACGGAAGTCCTCAAATATTATCGGCCCACATACAGCGATTCGGCTTTTTTCTCGGATAATCAACGCATTTGCTCTCGGAAATCAGTTCATGTGGTAAATTGGAAAATAAATGTGGAAATGTTTTCGTGGCTTGGCGGAGTACTAAATTGAAGTCGGTTAAAACTTTGTTTTTAAAGTAAATTATCATATGGCCGTTTCAACTTTTTAAATAGTTGGTACCTCGCCAAATAATGGAATTTGTATGCGATTGTCGAACAAAATCGAGCTGGCAAGGTTTTTAATTTTTGATTAACCATAAACTATCACTTCGTTCACGTCTTGAGTTTTAACCCATAAAGTCAACTTTGCCGGACATTTTTGAGAGAACATATTTTGCCCGCTCAGTTATTGATAATTTGTTCCCGGCAAAGCCAAAAGACATATATCTAAAGGCTACCGACAATTTCATGAAGTGACTAGAATAAAAGCATGCCTGATCATTTTCAGAAAGTATATTTTTGTCATCTTGCACAATTTTGGAGAAAAGCACTATATTTGTCTGTGCCGAAAGGGCAATTGCTGGCTTCGTATTAAATGAAACGGACTCCCAAGGTCGTCCATTTAAAATAAATACTCAGCCAGCAATTGCCTACTTCCCTTGGTTCGACAATAATGTAATATTATTTCGTAAACGTCATTATTTATTTATTTATTTAGTTATTAAATAATTGAGTATCCATGACATTACAGTTTATCAGGGCCCATGACGACACATATGTTAAAAACGACCTCCTTCTTCATAAAACTTCACAAACATCTCTTTTAACTAACATGTGTTTTGTCCTGTTGCCATAAAATTAAATGACAAAGGGAGTTGGTTGGTGGGCGTTTCATCACATTTGAAATTTCGACATGTGGAATATTTTGCATTGATTAACTACTATACCGGTCACTTTGGCACTCTTTGGGGGAGGCCTATGTCCAGTAGTGGACGTATTTCGGCTGATATGATGATGATGATGTCCTACTATTAAATATCATGTACTTCAGGGGCCCGTTTCTCAAAAGCTTGTGACTTTGTAATACAAGCGGAAGTGTTTTTCATAAAAAGGAGTTGAATATAGGCTTCCGCTTGTATTACCAACAGTTACAAGCTTTTACAATGCATGTGCTCGAAAAGAACGTTTTCCAAGCACTAAAATCGTGCGGAAAGCGCCACTTTTTCGCACTAGTGCTTTTTACTTTTCAATTTTTTTTTAATTTTCAAGTCTGTCGTCAGCCCGACACAAAGAGTTTTTATTACTCGAGAAAAGTTTTACAAATATTTCAATTACACGTTTTCTTTCATATAAAAGGTACATAAATACTAATAACGTATAAAATGATTTATTAATGTTTATGAATTTTGAATATGGTCAATAAATAAATTAATTTTAAATATTCACTTAATGTGTTTGGCTGAACGCATATCTTTCTTATGCCTTTTACAATACGACAGTATGGCGGCTTGCACATGCGCAATGCGCATATGTTGACCGCGCATGTATCTAAAAGCCCGCCATTGCTGTTTATTGTGAGTTTTGTGTAGTTATTTTATGTAAATATGTTAAAAAGGTCGAGTGAAAGTGAGTAATCAATAATAATAATGATTTATTGCGTTTCAATAGTGTCAGTATGTTTCTTAGAACTACACCGGTACAGCGTCTTTTTGTTGTTTAATATATTGAGTTACTCAAAATTATTTGTGTTCTAAAACCACAATACAATGGCTTTAACATTTAAGTGAATAAGCTTGGCTGCAAAAGATGTGGAGAAGTTGGTAAATGCAATTCCAGATAATAAGTAGGTACTTACCTGACAATCTACCTGGGTTCTTCAATTTTAACCTAGATCTATTTTAAACCAACATTTCAACATTTAATATATTTCCTCACACAAGGCATAGTAAAACGTTGTATGGTACACGCGCGTAAAGATGATTTCCGACTCGTGTCGAATTATACATTCGCTCGCTTCACTCGCTCATGTATAAAAATGACACTCGTCGGAAATCACCTACTTTCCACACTTGTAGCATAAATAACTATTACAGTACATATGGTGCTACTTTCCCCCACTAGTGCGGAAAAGTGCACTTTCCGTGCATATGTCGAAACTTTAAAGAGCCATATGTACAGTAAAACGTTGTACGATACACGTGCGAATAAGTAATTCGCAACTCGTAACGATTTAAAACACTCCCTTCGGTCGTGTTTTAATTTATCACCACTCGTTGCGAATTTCCTATTTTCGGCACTTGTATCGTAAATAACTATTGAGAAACGGATCCCAGGTATTTAATCTTGTATTAAGTACCCATGTTGTTTCCCCTTATCAGAAATAGTGGACGTTCCGACAATTTCTCCGAAAGTGAGGGCACCTCTAACAAATACTCTTGAAAAGCCAGACTCCCAGCTGCCCGACAAAATAAAAGAAGATGAAGTCTCGAGTTCCGAGGAAGCCTTGAAATCAAACCGCTTCTTGGGGAATGTCAACAAGGAAGGTAATGGTACCTATAAGATTTTTTGATTCCTCGAGTGTAATTTCATCTAAATAAACTTTTGCCTAAATATGTTTGTGTGCATTGCGAATACGCTATAAGTTCTGCGAGTGTGTTTGTTTAGTTAGGTAGATACGTTGTTATAAAACAAACAACAAATTTAATTTGATCCGAGCCGGATTGGAACCGGCGACTGCAGGCATACATGGCCCGCTACTAACCAACTGAGCTATTGGAACAATTTGTCTCGGACACTAAATCGTACAATCAGTTCCTTCATACAAGTACTTAAAATACAACGCCTTAGGGTTCTTACGCAAAATGTGAGAGCAAATACACATTTGACAAATTTCTTGGACAAGTGGAATACCACCCTGAGGGAAGCGAGCAGCGACATCTACCTAGAAGACTTCGACTTGCTTCATAACGGAACCAACATCTCAATTTTTAAAATTTTTCCTTTAATTTGGAATTTATACATTTTGTTGGCAGTATACAAAATTACTTTAGTATGGGGCAGCGCATCGTTACTAAAACGAGCTATTGTGTCAAGGACAATTTATTTGCGACCCCTACAACTGTTTTTTTGAAGTGAAAACTTTTTTAGCGGCGCTGAGCACTTTTTGGGATGGGGAAAAATTAAATACGCGACAGATATTTGTGACGTCAGATGTGAAGGAGGTCACAAACTTTTATATTTTGCTGCTAGCTGATTCGACTTCATTCAAAACTGAAAACTATTCTTAAGAGTATAAAGCCGTTAAACACTTTTTGCAATAGCATATTCTGCAAATAAATTTGTAATTAAACCAACGCGTCCTTCACCGTTTTGCTATTGAGCAAATTCGAATAGTTCGAATTTGGACGTTATAATTAAAGAGATAAAGCTTTGAAAAATATTTACCAACGGCAAAAACAAATTGATATTTTGTTCGCCGCCGCCACGCCGACGGCGGCGGGCGAGCCGGGCCGACGCACCCAAGTCACCCAACGCGCCCGCGGCCCGTCGCCTAAATAATTGATAATTGTTTATAAATTTGCGCCAAATTCATTTTTAGGCTGACACCGTAAGATGTCACGTGACCTGATCGAAAAACTGTTACAATGTTATTGAGTTTTCACTTCTGCCGGCACTCCCGGAGTGCAACCCGGTCTTTTTTTTTAATATCCGACCCGCGTGGTCTTATCGATTTTTTATTACTTTTGACTATTTGTTTTAGAAATTTTCTGATTTATGCAAGAAATAAATGCCTAGTTGATTACCTAGACTATACAGAGTGTACCAACATTTCGGTGTGAATGTGAACCGACCAAGGGCATATTCGGTAGGTAGCGCATTGCGATTCCAAATATGCATTTGTTTTCGTTTTTTAATTTTTTGTAAGTATATATTGATATTTTTGTTTTTATTCACATTGCAGACTTTGTTTTTGTTCCCCTGCGAGGGTAAAGGGTGGGAGGGTTTATTTCATTTTCAAACCCCGCGCGCAAAGCTGTGTTTGTGAAAATTAATGCTTTGTGCATGTTTTTTTGATACGCCGATGACGACTTTTACGTTTTTGTTGTCATCACAAGCAATATAAACAACAACAAATACTTTAATGAAAACATAAACAAAAATTAAAAAAATAATCGAATGCGTTTTTGGAATCTCAATACGCTACCGAACCTGGCATAGATAGGTTTACACCCCATTTTCGTTACAACCTGTATATTATAATTTATAATAAAGTTTAGTCCGCAAAAACAGTGGGTGACATCTGACTAAAGGACTATTACTTATTCTGTGCTAAAGGCAAATATGAGGAGCTTAACTAGCTTGACGCATAGTAGATGGACTTTCCAGCTAACAAAACTTTAAAGCCCAAGGTATAACTACAAAATTAAGGCTTTTTCTGTTTCTTTAAAAATATAAATGAAATAGCAGACTCTTGAACAGGTATCTACATTTCATTCTGGTTGCAAACTAATTCATATTATATTTTTAATAAAAATAATCGTAGGATCTACTACTATACTACACTACTATAGTTTATTTTATTTATTTTTTATTTTGATTGATATTATGGGGCTTGTTGCCAGGCGAACATACCGCCCCGTATGGGCAACAAATTATCTACAAAAAAGAGAAACTTATGTTCTATTTTTTTAAGCTACTTCCGTTTAATTATACAGAATCTCAACTTTACATATCCAGTGTTTAACAGTTTCCTGTCAAACCAAGCTGCTCTCACAGCCTCGCTCCGGACACACTCCAGCACGCGACGGCGCGCGAGCTCTCTCGATTTTTCTCGATTTTTATTTTATTTTATCTGTCGCTCTCTTATTAGAACAAGAGGTATAGTGCGAGAAAAATCGAGAGTATGTCGCGGACGTCTCATGAATCTCATGATAGACGTGCTGCAGTACTGTACAATACTACTATGGTTAAAAAATAAAATAAAACTTGCCAGGGGAATTGCTCCGAAGTTAGCCGTCACAGAGAAATCTTTTTTAATGCGTTGGAACTAGAATGAAAACCTGCTTTATCGGTTGGACTTTAAAGCGTGATACGTACTTATTCAAATTCAAAAGTTACAACGAGTAGACGGACTTTCCGTGTAGACGGACTTCCCAACAGTGACCTTAACATTATTATGTAGATGAACGGTTTTATGTATTGATAGATACCAGAAACGCTGCCCCTTCGCCAAGCACCTGCGAGCCGCCTGTGATTCACATCGTATCGAAAATGAGAGAAAGTCGCGTGGATCTAGATTCCACTAGAGCCGACAACGTCGCCGAATACATTATCAAAGAACAAGAAAAGTGTCGTCAAGAAAGAATGAACAGATCAAGGATCCATTTCGGTAGTAGTTTAACATTGTCGGGAGAACAGATCCACGATCCAGCGGCGAAGCTTCTTGTGGCTTCAATCAAATGGTTGCATGGGGTGCCATCGTTTGTGCAATTAAAGTCTACGGAACAAATTCCGCTGCTGCACCACAACTGGAGAGAATTATTTCTTATCGCTGCAGCACAATACTCGTATTATTTCGATGAAGGTACGAAACCTGTTCAAAGTTTAATATTTTATAGACTTTACGTAACTATTTATTTATTTATGCCTGTGATCAGCATTAACGGTTATATTGGCATTACATTAACTTGAAGAAAATTAGGTTTCTCAAACATGCAATGTAATATTCAAAAAAAACCTTTATATTTTTCAAATGGCTTACCGCCATGATGCTGTGTTACCAATTAAAAATGAAACAAAAGACGATCACTTTAAATTTTATATGAAATAATCGTTATGAACCTCTCGTCTCGCCGCACCTGAAGCGTGATACTTCGCAGCGCTAAAGAACGTAACGACAATATTTCATTGCATTCTTTGAGAAAATCAGGATTTTATTCTAACTTAAATAGATGTGTTAATGATCATACTTACAAGAACATTGAGATAAGACTTGTTAGTATTTCGTCTCGATAAGTACATGATTGTGATGACAGCGCAAAAAAAATGCGTTGGTATAAGTAGGTAGGTAGGTACGCTACCGAAAATGAAAGTTAGTCTCAAAAACGTTATTAATTGAAGCGGAATTTGTTAAAGCAATGACGCGTCGCGTAGTGTCCGAGAGGCAACCGGATGGCTCCGTTCCTGCGGCGCTACCACGAACTTCGAAAGTCGAATTTCGAATACTTCTGTCTCTATCGCACTCCCTTACTCGAGTAACAGGGATGCATGTATTACGAACTTGGACTTTCGAAGTTCGTGGTAGCGCCGCTGTCCAAGTTGGCTCAGTTGGGGTTGCACAGGGAGGTTTCACAACACTTCGGGAGCTCAAATACCGCGAGCCATCCAGTTGCCTCTTGAACACCGCAACTACGCGCCACTGCTCTGAATAAATCATGTCACGTGACATTCCTTATTTCGATCATGCCGGTCGTTGTTCACTTAGGGGTTTATTTGCAGATGATATGCTTTTACCAACTGCTGCGAGAACGGTCAACCCCAAAACAGAGTTCAGAAAGTTAACTTCCCTCATCAAAAGGATCGCCCAATGCTTTTTGCAATAGCATATTCTGCAAATAAATTTGTAATAATACCAACGCGACCTTCACCGTTTTGCTATTAAGAAAATTCGAATAGTTCGAATTTGGGCGTTATTTCTAAAGAGATAAAGCTTAGAAAAATATTTAGCAACGGCAAAAACAAATTGATATTTTGGTCGCCACCGTGCACCGCCATCTGCTGTTCTTGCAAATTCGAATAGTTCGAATTTAGACGTTATTCCTAAAGAGATAAAGCTTTGAAAAATATTTGGCAATGGCAAAAACAAATTGGTATTGTGTTTGCCGCCGCCCGTCAGCGCGCCGGACCCCGGTACCGTTGCGCGGCGGCGGCGCGTTGGGCCCGTCGCACCCAACGAGCCCGCAGGCCGTCCGCCTAAATAATTGTTTATAAATTTGCGTCAAATTCATTTTTAGGGTACACCGTAAGATGTCACGTGACCTGATCGAAAAACTGTTACAATGTTATTGAGTTTTCACTTCTGCCGGCACTGCCGGAGTGCAACCCGATCTTTTTTTTAATTTCAGTGTTGTATGGAGTGCACCCCTAAAACAATATTTTTTTTGTAAATTAATTACTAAACTATGTAGCGGCTAACAAAATACACCTATCCTCAAATTTTTATTCAAATACACCTTATAGTTTTCGAGTAAAATGCCTGTGACATACGGACGGACAGACAGACAGACAGACATGACGAATCCATAAGGGTTCCGCTTTTTGCCATTTGGCTACGGAACCCTAAAAACGTAGAACTTTCTATACCTCCATCCGCCTTCCCCATTTGACGGTGTTAGAGAATAAATTATCCAAAATGAACTTTTTAAATTAACAAAAAAATCCGCAGGTTAAATGAAACATTACCTTCTTTTCGGTTCTGGGAGCATAGCAGGTCTAACTTAACCTAACCTACATTTCTGGTAGCTGTTCGGTTCTGTAAGGGTCGTGGTTCTAACTTAACCTAACCTACTTTTCTGCTAGCAGTCGGATTATATACTCGTATTTTGACTAATAAATGGCTGACCATCCTACTAATATTATAAATGCGAAAATTTGGATGTTTAGATGTTTGGTACTCAATCACGCTTAAACGGCTCAACCGATTTGGATGAAATTTTGCACGGAGATAAATTATAGCCTGGATTAAAATAAAGGATAGTTTTTATCTCGGGTCCACGCAGACGAAAATATAAAAATTGCGGGCGGAAGCTATTATAGTATGTATGACCTAAGAATTCCCTCACATCAAAATTTACTTGTTCCTCATACATACTTCCAACCCTTTCTAACCTCCTTAGAGGATGAATTTTAAGAAACGCTGTAATGAGTTTCCTACGGCCTTATTCATAAACGTCCTATAAAAATAAATAAATAAAAATAAAAATAAAAATAGCCTTTATTATCAGACACACATAGTAATAGTTACAAGTTTATAGTTTATAGGTACCTACTAATATCTAATTTAACTGATCACATTTTTTTTTAACAAATCACCTATCTACTATTTCACACTTTTTAAATTTTGTGTCCGCCTGCCCTTCGGCAAAGGCCTCCTCCAACCTTCTCCATTCTGTCCGGTCTTGTGCCACTCTGCTCCAGGTGCATCCTGCCACCTGCCTGATATCGTCATCCCATCTCTTTCGAGGTCTCCCTTTCTTTCGTTTGCCCTCTCTAGGGTACCACTGGGTGATTTGCTTACTCCATTTGTTAGCACCTCGAATTATATGGCCAGACCACTTCCATTTGAGCTTTTTTATTTTGGTTGAGACATCCTGTACTGTGGTCTTATGCCTTATCTCGGAGTTTCTCATTCGGTCACTCTTTCGGACACCTAACATACTCCTTTCCATGGCATGTTGAGTGACTTTTAATTTGGAAACATTTGCTTTGTGCTAGGCCCAGGTTTGGCTTCCATACATTAGCACCGGCAGGATACAAGTGTTAAATAACTTCCCTTTCGTTTTTGGATGCAGTTGTTTATCTTTGAACACTTCTTTCAGGGACCAATACCGTTTCCACCCATTTGTTGTCCGTCTTTCTAGCTCTTTATCAAGGGTTTCTTTGGGGGATATTACCTGTCCGAGGTAGATGTATTCATCCACATACTCCACCACCTGTTCACCGACTTTGATGGTATTCCTCTTGCCATTTGTCATTGTTTTTGTTTTATCCCGATTCATTGATAGGCCCGCTCTCTTGCTACTAATTTCTAAGTCGTTTATCATATTATTAAGTTCATATGAGTCCTTGGCGAATAGTACAATGTCGTCAGCAAATCTTAGGTGTGTCAGTTGTCGCCCGTCTATCTTGAGACCAAAATGATCCCAGTTAAGATCTCTAAACACCATTTCTAAGACTGCAGAGAACAGTTTTGGAGACAGAGGGTCCCCTTGCCTCACTCCTTTTTGAATGTTGAAAGACTCCCCTTTTCTTTCTAACTGTATGCGAGCTGAACTTTGATTGTAGAGGTTCCTAATTAGTCTGATGTACTTATGCTCGATACCCTGTTTCCTCAGTGCTTCCCAGATCTTCTCATGGATAAGCGAGTCGAACGCCTTACTGTAGTCGATGAATGCAATGTAGTATGTAAGATTGTATTCATTGTACTTCTCGATTATCTGCCTCACGGTATGCAAGTGGTCGAGCACTGAGAAGCCTCTCCTGAATCCTGCCTGCTCCTCTGGTTGCTCTTCGTCCAATCTTGTTTCCATGCGCTTTAGTAGGATTTTTGCGAAGATCTTGAACAGATTGGACATCAGACTAATAGGCCTGTAGTTCCCGATATCATGCTGATCCCCTTTCTTATGTATTAGGATTATATTGGACTGCTTCCATTGTTCTGGGATAGTTTCAGTTTCCAGGATTTCGTTGAAAATGTCTGTAAGGATGGGTGATACTTCTTCTTTGGCTTCTCTCAGTACCTCATTGCTTATCCCGTCAGGCCCTGGGGCTTTTCCTGTGACTTGGGTATCTAGCGCTCTATCCACTTCAGACTGCAGTATTTTAGGGATATTGGTGTTCGCATTGAGTTCTGTTTTGCTGCTGCAAGTTGTGTTCTGGTAGAGTTCCTTGTAGTATACGGTGGCAGTTTCTATGATCTCCTGTCTTCTGTATTTTTGTTGATTTCTGGAGTTCTTCAATTTTACGACCCAATTCTTGCTTTGGGATAGTTCCTTATAGGCTTTCTTGATGCCGCCTGTTTTTATTATATGGGTTTCAATTGTTTTCATCCGTTGGTTTTTCCTGTCCTTCTTTATGCTTTTATTGATTTCTTTGCTTAATTTTGCAATTAGTTTTCTTCTACCAGTTATGTCTTTGGAGCTGATTAGGATACTTCTTTGTTTAAGCAGGTCCAGTGTTTTTGGTGACCTCCAGTTCAGTAGATTTATTCCTTTGGTGGCACATTGCTGGGTTGTATTTTTAATGATACCCTCGAATGAATTGTATTTTTCTTTTATCTCCATATGAGATGTTTTATTTTTGAAGTCTGTGAGATTTTGCGACATCATTTTAGGTAAGTTCTGATAGTGGTGGTCTTGCGATTTGCTGGGATCTTGCTTTGGTCTAGGTTTCTTTGGTTCTTTAATCAGGAGTTCAGCTCTTAGTAATCTATGGTCAGTGCTGTAGTTGAAATTGTTAATTACATCCATGTTTGTGAAATACCCTGGTCTATTGGTTGTAATGAAGTCAATTTGGTTTTTTGATTTTCCATCTGGTGTTATCCATGTCCACATTTTCTTGTCCTGTTTCTTAAACTTAGTGTTAAGGATAGATAACTTGTTTTCAAGAGCGAAGTGTACGAGCTTTGCTCCATTTCTGCTTCTTATCCTGTTGCTGTAGGTGAATGGCCCTAATGTTGCACTTTCTCCAGGTCTACGTTCTCCAAGTTGTCCATTAAAATCTCCCATCACTATTAGATTTTTGTGAGCATGTGTAATTAGAGCTTCATTAAGATCATTGTAGAATTTATCTATTGTTTCCTCGTCTGCTTGTTCAGTGGGTGAATAGATTTGGGCTATTGTCCATGGCTCCTTGTAGCCTGGTATGTTCAAGTTAAGTATTGCTATTCTTTCCGATATGCCATGGAACTTCTCAATAGAGGTGGCTAAGGTGCTTTTTATGATGAAGCCTACTCCGTGTCTGCCTGGGGTCTCGCCTACATAATAGAACAAGTGATCTGGGTTTGCTATGATCTCTTCGCCTGCTCTCCGGACCTCACTTATTCCTAAAATATCCCAGTTGATTTGATCCAGTGCATATTCTAGTTCCAGGAGGTTTTCCTCTGAGCTTAGAGTTCTAACATTGAGAGATGCAATATAAATATTTGTTTTGGACACACTTGCGGAGGCTGCTGTACTGTTTTCCGATAATTCCATTTTGGATTTCATATTTGCTGAAGGATTCAATGTATGTTTCTCATTTGATTTTGTCTGTTTTCCCTTTTTGGGTCTTTTGATTGGAGGGTTCTGGTCATTTTCCCCCACGGGGACCAGCCGGCTTGGGGGAGGGGTTTTATTTCTATTTGATTTTGCATGATCGTTTTTAGCGGTTTCCGGAGTGTTGATTGATTGCTATTTACTAGTGTTTGACTGTTCGGCTGACATGGATAATGAGTGTGATCGATTCCTCATCACATCGAAAGCATTCGCCCGGTTAGCTTTTCCGTCCTTTGTGGCTAGTTGCTTCCTGGGTTGACTTTCCTGCTGAGGCGATCCTGAAGGCATTCTTTTCCTATTCTCTTTGTTCCCTTTGATCACCACAAGCTTGTCATAATTTATGAAGGCTGTGTTCCCCTTCTCCCTTTCTTCCTGGACTTTCACTTGTAACTCTTTTCTCTTGATTTGGATGTCTCTAGGATATTCTTCGCTGGCATAGACTTCGGAGAATTGTTTCTTTGCTTTCATTATTTCTCTCTTCTTTATTTCTCTGACAAATGAGATTCTAATTGGTCTTCCCTTTGCCTTGTTTTCTGCATTTTTCCTGCCCACCCTGTGAATTTTATTAACCTCATTATATGAAAGTTCTATTTTCAAGTCATTTTTTATCTTTTCTTTCACTATATCAAATAGTTCTTGTGTTGAGGTCTCATCTTCCTGTATGCCGAAGAGTATGATATTATTTTCTAACTGGTTTCTTTCTAAAACAACCAACTTTTCTTCTAACTCCTTTATTTTAGATGATAGTTTTTTGTTCTCTTCTACCAACGGTGAAAGCTTTTCATCCATCTTTTCCATTAAAGTACTCGTAATAGAGGAGTGTAATTCTTGTTTAAGGTCATGTGATTGCTGTGAGAGTTGGTTACTTATCTCTACTTTCAAGCTGTCAAACAGTTGCTGCAGCGATGCGTTCATTTTTGCGTGTATCGGAACGTTTTGATATTCGTGTGTGGCAACACTGTGCACTGCACTGTCACTTGTTTTTGTCTGTGGTGTTGACAGATATCTTAACCTCAAAAACGTAGATGTAATTGAGTGCACTTGGTGATATTATGCAGCTTTCTGTGAGATTTCTTGAAAATTCGTCGACCAATAAACGTCCTATAGCCCGTTTTAACTAAAATGGCGTTAAAATTCGTTTGTCCTTATCTGTCACTTTGACATTTGTGTTCGTAAGAAAAGGACAAATCACATTTTATTTAGCAGAAGCTGTTTAAGTTTTATGGATAAAGGGGCTAGTGTTTAAGCGAAGTTACAGATCCCTTACTTTAAAATTGTCTTGTTCCCCGTACAAACATCCAACTCCTTGTAGCCCATTTAGGGGTTGAACGTTTTTAACCCCTTATGGAATCAATTTCAAACAATCTAAAACAGAAGTTACAAATCTCTTACTTTAAAAATGTCTTGCTCTCCAAACAAACTTTGAACCCCCTTTAATCCCTATAGGGGATGAATTTCAAAAAACTCTTAATTCAGTTTTGTAGTCTTTTAACATACAGGCTAAGATCAAAGTTACAAGTCTCATTCTATAACATTTCTTGGTCTCCATATAAACCTTGAATCCCGCTTTAACCCCCTTAGAGGTGAAACTTTTCCAAAATGCTGAAAGAACTTTATTTAATCTGATAAGAAATCTTTGTACAACGTTTTAAGTCTCAAAATCGAAAAAGAGTGTTTCTGATCGAAACCTTGCACCCCTTTTTAACCCCCTTTGGAATAGACATTTCTAAAACGCTGGAAGTACTCGTTTATATTTCAATTAGTAACCTTTCTACAAAATTGTATGTCTCTAGCTAAAAAACAAGTTTCCCCTATACAAACTTTCACCCCTTTTTAACCCCCTTAGGGGTGGATTTTTCAAAAACGCTTAAAGGTCTTTTTTGTATTCAAATAAGTAATCTGTCTATAAAGTTTCAAGTTTCTAGCTCAAATGGAAAAGTTTCCCTCATACAAATTTTGCATCCCTATTTAACCGCTAATAGGGGTGGAATTTTCTAAAAAGCAGAAATTAGTTTTTTTGGATTCGAATAAGTTATCTTTCTACAAAGTTTCAAGTCTAGTTCAAAAAATAATGTTTCCCCCATACAAACATTGCACCCCTATTTAACCCCTGTAGGTTGAAATTTTCTGAGACGCTGAAAGTACTTTTTTGGTATCTTAATAAGTAATCTTCCTACAAAGTTTCAAGTCTCTAGTTCAAAAAATAATGTTCCCCCATACAAACATTGCACCCCTATTTAACCCCCTTAGGGGTCAAATTTTTTAAAACACTGTAAGTACTTTTTTTGTATCTTAATAAGTAATCTTCCTACAAAGTTTCAAGTCTCTATTTTAAAAAATAATGTTTCCGCTATACAAATTTTGCACCCCCATTTTTCCGGAATTTCCAAAAATCCCGTCTTATCCCTTGCCTACGTCATACAAATAAGTTCTGGTGTAAATTTTAACTTTCTAGTCTCAGTAGTTTCGGCTGTGCGGTGATGAATCAGGCAGGAAGTCTTCTTTTATATATATAGATAAGTCATTCAGGATACCAGCAGCACGCCTGCATAGCGGGCTTACATTGAGACATCACCCACTCATAAATATCACAATATTCATACATTTCTATTGTGTCATGATCTATGCATGTTATCAATGGTATCACAGCGCATCAACATCATGTTGTGTCCATGCTATGTGGCGGTGTGTTGCGTCACCCATCGTTATGAGCGGTTGCTCGTGCAACGCAATAGGGCTCCTATCACATCCGAGACGTCGGGA
The DNA here is from genome assembly GCA_947578815.1 of Epinotia ramella. NCBI lineage: Eukaryota > Metazoa > Arthropoda > Insecta > Lepidoptera > Tortricidae > Epinotia > Epinotia ramella. The sequence continues at coordinate 192,891 of CANPUT010000111.1, forward strand.
GACCTCAGTGAGGTAAATAAATAAGTAAATTATACGCGATTAAGTCCCGTTTAGTATAAATTAAGTGTGAGAATCGTGAGTTTAAATCAATATAATGTTTAGGTAGCTAACCTAATTATCACGTCGGCTGTAGATAGGTGCCTTGTAGCTTAAGGACGACCATTCTCGCCTAAGCCTATCTCCCTCAGATAAGCAAAACAATCGTCTCTGTCAACACCGAACCGACACGTGTGCTTCCTAGAAAGTCAAGACTTAAATACTAAACAGCTATTTGTTACATAAAATACAGACAGACAGACATGACGAATCCATAAGGGTTCCGTTTTTTGCCATTTGACTACGGAACCCTAAAAACGAGGACATTTACTCCACCAAAAAGAGAGTCATTGTTTTTTTGCTCTTGGAGCCTCTAGTGAATGCAGCGCAACATTTCATATGATACCATGGAAATCTCATCTACAATTAACCAGCGAATTATTTTCCATTTGCGTCTCATGTCTTCTAAGCGCTGACCTGATAACTGTCGATGATTGGTCGCTGATCCTTTTTCGATACCCAGTGACAAAGCGCTATGAAGTGTTCGTCCATTCACGAGGCGACCTGCTACTCCGGTAAGGGCAGTGACTTCAACAAAACACGGCTGAAACAGCACTTTCGAACCTAATATCTAGGAGAAAAAACTGTCATTAATGTTACATATAATTTTCGGTTTTTTGCCAAGCTGTACACTCCGCCATGTTACGAAATGGACCCAACTCGGTATCGTGCTTGCATTACACAACAACAAAAAAAGCCATACTATCAGACAAATAGAACAAAATAAAAAGGAAACAACAATAATGATAAAAAAATTGTATTTAAATGAATTCTTAATGAGAACTTATCTTGAACTATTATCAAATAAATGACGTTTGTTATCAAAGTCAAATTCCATAACCTCGTAGCTCATAAGTTCAATTATTCGACGTTAGACGTATAATTGATACTTGATCGGAAATTCTATTATTATGTCTGCTGAGTCTGCATGCATCAACCTAGGTAAATTATCCAGTCTTTTGAAAAATTATCCTATTTTTGCATATGACTATTAGCTACTGTCATCTGCAATAATGTATGTAAGTACATATCACGACCCAGCCCCGAGAACTCTAGACTATTTAATTCGCTCTAACGCTCTACAATGTGTCAGATATTTTTGCGCGGCTTATCCTGTCAGATATTTGTACAGGTGCAAAATATTTTCGATGAAGATTAACACTTACACTTCGATAAAATCAACTGCCAGCCGCTCAACATCTCGATAGTTCAGTTCAAAACAGTAAACACAAAAATCACTAAGTCTGTTTCCGCATCACTGTCTTATCACCAAAAAAAACAGTAAAAAAATATAAAAACTATTTTTTTTAATTTCGAATAACATTCGCGTTCACTATCTTGTTTAATTTAACAAAATACAAATTTGTTCTTGTTCGTTTCGAAGAAAAATATTCAAATTTGGAATGTGTCCGTTGGGCGGCGCGTTTGCGTCTCTGATTAGCATCAGAGGCTCTAGTATAAGTTTTACCGAAACAAAAAACGTTACGACCGCGTTCGCGTTTAGCTTTCAAATCCTATAGAAATTGAGGGTAAAACGCAAACGCGATCGTAAAGTTTTTTTTCGGTGATCTGATACTACTTTCACAACACAACACAGATACTACTTTCAAGGTGTCATGGGGTATACAGATTATGTGATTTTACCCCAATTTGTCAGTACAACATGTCGAAGTCATAATTGGGTGTAGCGTACAGATGTAACAATCCAACCACATGTGCATGCAATGTCTCGGTAAACTCGTTTGACAGTTGGATCAGCAGCGCAACATGCCAAAAACCATGCATGCCAGACGATAGCAATTAGTCAACTTCTGATAAATTGGGGCTGACAAATCCTGACATGTACATAGACCCCATCAGAGGCGACTGGACCCTAACTTCAGAGACGCAAACTTGTGTGGCACGTATTGCACTCAAGGCCTATGCCTAACTAGCCCATTCAAGGTTCATGATCCACACATGAGTCATGCCCCTACGAGTGAATTCCGCTACAAGGCGGAAAAACACGCACGTAGCGCTGCTTGGCCTCGAATCTAGCATGGTGGCGTATACGTCGGATACTTCACTAGCAAGTAAGTGCGAGAGGGACGAATGCTTTATGTCGGACATAAACGCGATCATGCTAGCTGCTATATTCCTTGTCAACGTCATAAAGATCTGGCCCCGCATTTTCGCAAAGGCAGGCAGGTGGTGTCATAAATAATAAATGAGTTAATAGCGTAAGCTCCTCAAGTGAATGTTGCGCGCTCTTCAGTGGCTAGTGTAGCTACGTCAACTGTTCTAGGTTGTTATCATCCATTTGATCCAATATAGATCATTCACCGGGTTAGTTCCCAATCGGGTTTAAATAAAGCTATGTCAAGATAATCTGCATTAAGTAAAGCCCCTGCATGTGCAACTGAATAGTTCAAAGTTAATATGAGGAGTAAGTTACTTAAGAAAACAGGGAGCAAGTGGTCGACTTCACAATGCCTTTCATGAATCTCGGAATTTCGGTGCTCTACCGCAAACCTATAAAACAACCACCGAACCTATTTTCTTTTCTCTCGCCATTGTCTTTGGACGTCTGGATTTATATGGCCACCGCATATTTGGGTGTTTCTGTATTACTGTTTATTTTGGCAAGGTACGTTCTTTCGTTTTGGCTACAGAAAAAACATTTTGTTAAGTGTTTAATTACAAAATCCTCTCGTTTAAAGTTGTCCTCTATTTAATCGTGTGCTAAATGCGCTAATCCAATAGGTTTACTCCGTACGAATGATATCACAACACTTTATTTTGAATGAAGGGATCACATTTCCTTTGTAAGGTCATTTCGTAAGTATTACAGATAAGCACAATACACCACACGTTGCAACTTGTCACACCAACTTGCAATCATCATCATATCAGCCGAAAGACGTCCACTGCTGGACATAGGCCTCCCCTAAAGCGTCACAGCGAGCGTGGGTGGTGCGGGCTTGTGCGGTTTACCCACGCTGCGCCTGCGGATACGTGGTCGCCACTCGAGAACATTTCCGCCCCAACGGCCATCGGTTTTACCTGCAATTGTACCCCGCCCTCTGCCACTTAGGCCCATAACTGACGGTGAAACGCAAAGTCTTTAAACTCAAAAGTAACTAGGAGTTGTAGTTTCGTTGCAGTTGCGTTTCACCGCTTAGCATTTCGGTTGTGTCGACCAGCTTGCTACGCAAAAATAGTATGTATTGTTGTCTCGTTCTAACTATAGCAAGTTGTTGTGACAAATCAACTGAATGAGACGCGACCCTCGTGCATTCCGGTCTCCTAGACCATGAGGACCAATAGTTTTGGCGTCATCCAGTTCCAGTTTTTTACCTATTTTTGCGTTAAAATCACCAATGATCATGTTGTAAGTGCCACGGTGTTCATTACATGCAATGTTCAGTAGATCGTAGAAGTCTTCGGCTTCTGCATCAGGATGCGTCGATGTTGGTGCATAAGCCTGTATTATTGTTTATGTTTATTTCTCAGTCAGGCGAAATTTCAAGAGTGCTATTCGATCCGAGTACGATATAAATTCGATAATATTGTTCTTACATTTTTTCGCAACTAAGAAACCAACACCGTTTAAACCACCCGAGTTCCCGCAACAGAATAATATAGTTTTCTCCCGTTCAATGGTATCTTCGCCCTCTCTGCGCACTTCAGGCAGGCCAACTATATCCCAATTTATGTAGCTTAGGGCATTTTCTAACTCTAATAATCTTTCCTCTGTTCTCAATGTTCTGGTGTTGTAGGTGAGAACATTTAAGTGCTTTTCGGAGTCCTTATTAACTTTAGCCGAAGTCGTTTGACGGGAAGCAGACGGGAAGGGAGATTCTTCGCACCCCGAGTTCTAGATGACCTACCGCCGTCAGCGGAGTCAAATGAACCGCCGGGCCCTAAGGGCCAATTAGATACTCATAAGGTGTAAAGTTCCGCTCACCTTAAAACGCTGGCGAGTATCGTAGCCGCCCTGCCCAACGGCCGCTTGAACTTCTCAACGTAGTCCAACAGTACGTGAAGGCACTCCCTCTGAGTGAGTAGCTCCAGCGTAGAGCCTGATCCAGTGGTCAGTAATTTCAACTCTATTACGGTACTCATAAGGTATAAAGTTCTGCTCACCTTAAAACTCTAGCAAGTATCCTAGCTGCCCTGCCCAACGGCCGCTTGCACTTCTCAACGTAGTCCAACAGCGCGTTGAGACACACTCAGAGGCAATGAAAACGGGTCACTTTGTAAAGTAATCCATGGGAAGTGACCCGTTTTCATTGCCTCTGAGTGTATGTACTTAGTTTCAGGTAAGCTAGATAGGTAGGAAAGGGTATTATATGCTAAAAAATATTAGTGTTGACCAAGTTGGATGACTCGACTGACGGTTGACACTGACAGCTAACTGATACCACCTCCGCACCAACAAATCAAGAAATGACAAAAGAGTCGTTTTGTTAGATTTGAACACGAAAATGTTGTGGGATGTTATGTAAAATGATTGTTCGTTATAGTGCAGGCACGCCTGAGTAGCGGAGCGCGTAAAATATTTGGCCGTAAGTGAAAGTCGCGCGTGATAGCGCTGGCCCATCAATCATTTATCCGCGACTCGCTTCCGACGATATCGAGAAAAGCTCTATAGCAACGCCGCACCGATAATGTAACTTTTCTATATATAGTAATATAGACCAATCATGGGGTGCATACATGTCATGATTAGTGCACTTGTCACTAGTGCTTAGTTAAATATCGACTATTCTATCGACATCCATACGAACAAATTATTGAATCAGAAATTTATAGATCAAACTTATTATTAGGCTTAGGACTTTTTGTAGCATACCGTGGTTCTAAAATCTTTGGAGTCGCCATGTGTAAAAATTTCGAAGTCAAAGTCAAAGTCAAAAAGTATGATGTCTTATTAACTATAAAGATTTATACATACTGTCACATCGGTAGGTACTGAGTGCATTTGAAGCCACCCTTTCAAATTTGGCACTGGTGTGCTATGGTGTTTGGACACGACTGCCCCAAAAAAGGAGTGTAATGTTCAAACCCCGGACCACGGGAGCAAAAATGCACTTGTCACTAGTGCTTAGTTAAATATCGACTATTCTATCGACATCCATACGAACAAATTATTGAATCAGAAATTTATAGATCAAACTTATTATTAGGCTTAGGACTTTTTGTAGCATACCGTGGTTCTAAAATCTTTGGAGTCGCCATGTGTAAAAATTTCGAAGTCAAAGTCAAAGTCAAAAAGTATGATGTCTTATTAACTATAAAGATTTATACATACCGTCACATCGGTAGGTACTGAGTGCATTTTAATCGAACGTAATTAATGTTATCACAAACCTATATAATAATACTAATTACTGATCACATGTGATGCTACAATATTATTTATCTAGTTATACATCCTCTTTAATGCTCGTGTTTAGTGAGTAGTGCAAATTAAATCGCAATTTAAAATTAAAAAATATTGACATAATCAGTTTTGATACGAGACCGTCAAATTTGTATTTGATTTTATCTAAAATGAATTATATTCCTACTTCCGAGATTCAATACTGGATAGAGCCATTTAAGGAATTAAAATATAAAAAAGAAAAATATAGTATTCATTGTTCCTTATGTGATGTATATTTTACAGCGACAAAAAAAATGTTTGTTGTGAACCATATCAATAGCATATCTCATCAAAATAACAGTGATGAGAATAGTATAATTCTAAGTTGGATAAAACCTTACGAAGAACTAACGGTAAGCGAAGATAAGTCACACTTATATTTTTCGGCGTGTGATACTAATTTGAAATTAAGAAAGTTTAACATAGAGAAGCACGTGAAAAGCCAAAGCCACCAAAAAAAAACTGGCAGTATGAACGATTTTTTTCTAGACCTATGCTTGTTTCTCATCAACTGCAATATTGCTTGGAACAAAGTGAACCATCCAGAGTTTAGAAAGATTTTTAAATGTCCTTTTTTCTTTATTCTATATTATTTTATAACTAAAAGTTCCATAGAATATAGAAGCATGATATGTTTCAAAAAGTCCTAAGCCTTTAATATAACTTCATACTTTGAAATTCACTTCCAAAATTTCACATTCGGTGACTCCATGGATTTTAGAACCACGGTATGCTACCAAATGTCCTAAGCCTACTTATTATCTTACATGTCAGGTTGTTACACAATATTAGGTACATCAGGTAAGTATAGATACCATTTCAGTCAACTAATTACATTGGTACTACGAATTACGAATATTACGAAAACTATATAAAATACTGAAAAAATACAAACATTTCGTTTTAATTTTATTTTCAACAATAATTAATACTTCTGCATATCATAGCGGTAGTCCAGTAGGTACATCGTGCTTTTTATCGACATCGATTTATATGATATAAAATGTGTGTCCTCGCACTATTAAAGCTGTCAACGCATTTTTGGTCCTGTCATCCGGGGTTTGGTAATGTTTCAGAGTTCATATAAGTAATATATCTCTCTCTTCCTAACTATATATCCCACATGGTGGGGTCAGTTTTCACTTTTCCTCGTCTTACTTCTCCACTTTGCTCTGTCCTCGACATCGGGTTAGGATAACTTGCACTAATGTCTCTTAGCACTACATCCTTCCATCTTGTTCTGGGTCTGCCCCTGGATCTTCCACCAGACACGGAAAGTTGTGGAGCCAAGTTACCAACATAGTTTAGTGGCCTCCTCTTCACATGACCATTTGTAGTATTTGAGTTTTTTTATTACACCAGAAGCCTTAATTCATTTAGGTATATGGGGTATCGTTAGAATCCTTACTTACGCTTTTATCTCGGGTAATATAGAATATGTGAGATTACAGTCGGCAGTCGTGTTTTTGACATTATTCACGATCATAAAGAAAAAACCAGGAACATTGCATTATGTATAAAAAACCTAAACGACGCATGATTGTTTGTTCTGGGGCTCTTAAACTGAGCGCTTACACTGTGATTATTAACTGTCCACAGGAAATAAAGCTTCCACAGAAATGTACACACAGTAGCTATTGCAACATTTTTGTAGTACCTACTTACAAAAATTACACACAAATCTTTATTTGCGGAAATGCGAAAGACCTGCGTGTTATCTTTTTACGCGTCAACTTCTTAACTGATTTTGACAAAAATCTATATTATGCAGATAGTTTTAGTCTTGGAGAAGTAGGCAGTGGAAATTAAGGAACTTATTTATTTAATGCTATGAAAAATCCACCAAGGAATGGTGTTTACAAAGAGCAAATCGCACGCGGAAGTAACCACGGCGACAGCTATATCACCAAAAGTATAAGTCCTAAACTATACATTTTATAGATATGTATAATAGATGAACGAGCGAACATAAGGTACATAACTTATGTAAGAACTCGACGTTGTGTAACTGATGTATTAGATACTTATTTATAAAGGCTTATACGGGGTGTGGCCTGTAATGGGAGCAATAAATTTAAGGGCTGACTCTATGTATTATCCGCAGTGATTCTGTAAAGGTACCAGTGTTTCAAGATTCTTGAATTCGGAAATAATCTTATCTGAAGTTGTGATACCTAAGTAATGGATCTCGACATCTCGATATCGTAGCATGCCAGTCATTAACTCTCTTGGTAGAACACTGGGCACTTTCGTAATTGCGATTATACTAACAATTTGGTTTTCTAATTCTTTTTGTTTTTTTTTTTCAATTTTACAAGATTTTTTGGTGTTTTTGAAGTAAAACAAAATGGATATCATTCCAGTTAAGCAAAAGAACACACGTACGCTTTTACTTATTATTTTTTTTCTATTTTTTTTTCTATTTAACCACTTGGAAATATTTACTGATTAACTTAATAAGCCACCGTTTAATTTTTTGCTCCTATTACAGGCAGCCTGTATACCATCAAGTTAAAATAATTTTTGAATCGACTAAAATAAAATATATTAAATCGTCACGCTTACATTCACATATTATTTATAACCAACAGGACTTAATAAATGGATAGATTCCAGCCATATGAATATTGTGGCGTGTCTGAAACGTCGAGGTCTCCCTCTTTTTCGCATCCGGACGTTGCATCACCTGTTTGCTTCAGCAGGTCGATCACGTAACGCATTGTACGTAAAAAGCCTGCTGTACACACTGGGCCAACGTTGGCGCGGAGCAGAATGCAGCTATGCGTTAGAGGAAGAGGGCTTTATTTCGTTCTCATGCGTTTGCATAGCTGCATCCTGCTCACGCGCCAACGTTGGCCCAATGTGTACAGCCGGCATTAGGTAGATCTGGAGTTTGGAGACCTGGTGACCTGAAATACAGGTTGTGGCCGACAGCCCACCGCTCCGACAGTGTCGACGGGGGTGACGCGAGTCACGCTTCACAGTCACCTAAGACTATCGCGCCTCTAGACAGAACTAGAGGGGCCCACCAATAACGCCTACGGGTATGACTACCGAGTCTGAAACTCGTAGCCCTGACGTGCCCGTGAATACCTGGATGAACCTAGGTTACCTATAATAATAAGACTGTTTACGAATGAATAAGAAATATTTATTAAACGAATTCACACTGATTAATACTTTTTATAATTTACAACTTTCCCTATCACTGCCCTAATTCCTATCACTGCCCTAACACTTTCCCTATCACTTTCCCTATGTATTTTCCTAAGACTTCTTCTAGTAGTTGCTTCCTCCTTGGGAGCTTGGATCAGACACTTTTGTTGCTGTTTCCCGGAGGATCAGGCTGACACACTTTGGAATGGGTATAAACCCTCTATTTATACTGAATCTATCATGAATAAACAATATATTTTCTCTCAAGCTAATTGGGCGCTTTTTACGCCCCTTTCCTTACGAATGAGTTTACTTTTACAATTCACCCCGAGTGGGCTACCTTTATCTAGATTTAAATACTGTTACTAGTTAGGCTAGTTTGAATGGAACGTCTTAAAACACTGTGCGTTCGTTAGATATGATTTTACGTTTTACTACTAATTATTAATTATATATAATTTGGTAAATATGCTAATTATCCTGAACTTATTCTAAGTTTAAACAATAAGTACAAAGGGTAGGTGTATAGGCATATTACTATAGGCAGGGGCTCGTTTAGCCCGTCATTTTGACATATGTAGCGTATCTGTACTGCTAAGGGTTACTGAGATATAACAAGGAATGTCTCTAATTGATAAGCGATAATTACGTAACTGGATTAAATTCCTGCATTCCGGCAATCTATTTTTAGCCAATGACACAGTTACGTATATTACTGTCTCCCTCACTCGGCTGGTCGTCTCTTCGGTCCGCCTGGGCTGATACACACGTAGTGGGGCTGTGCTGCTCTCTTCATTAGGCTGTCTCGCTCTGGCATGGTGCGACGAGGGCTTCTTGGTACGACATCGAGATATAGTCGATTTGAAAGAATGTGAAAACGTGATTATCGCTCATTTTCATGTACTAATATTAATCCCAAACACTTGGATTACGGCTTATGGCTGCTATGTATTAAATATGATTTTACTGACTACTTTAAGTTATGTGTTCTTTAATACACTTTACAAACATGATTTTCCCTAATGGGGTTTTCCTATGAGGATTAGGGGTAAATGAGTGCCAGCGGCGAAGGGCATTTATTTATACATATCATAACACAAATGGTTTAATAGTTAACTTAGTTTATTGAAGTGTAGTCTTCCGTCGCTCTGGATGGGCCGGTGGCTTCTTTGTAGTTGCGGGTCGCGGACCTCGCGATGTGCCGGCGCTAGGCTGCGTTGGTCGGGCTGATTTGTTGTAATGATTTGCACGCACGGAGGGAGAGTAGACGCATTAACGGCATGCAACAATACGCTAAGTAACAGGTGCAACTCATCATCGGTAATAGTGGAGAAGCAAAAGAATAATAATATTATTATCCTCGTAACATATTTCATGTTCTCTGCCTATCCCTGCTGGAAGTTAAGTATGTATGGTCTAGCCAGCGCGCCTAGTATTTTTCAAAGAACAATAGAAAATTTACTAGCGGGGATTGAGGGTGTTTCAGTTTTCCTGGATGATGTCTGTGTGACGGGGCCCAATAAACTGGTTCATTTGGAGCGACTAAAACAGGTTTTCCAGCGATTCCAAGACGTAGGTTTACGGCTGGAAAGTAAGAAATGCGCATTATTTCAAGACAGTGTAACGTATTTAGGGCACTCTATAGACAAAAACGGGTTACATAAGTGTTCCAGCAAGGTAGAAGGTATCGAAAGGGCTCCTAGGCCAACTAACGTAACCGAGTTGAAGCGGTTCCTAGGAATGGTAAATTATTACCGCAATTTTGTACCTCATGCGTCTTCAATATTAAGTCCTTTGCACGAGTTATTGCGCACGGGCGCGCGGTGGGAGTGGACGGAGCGGCATCAGGCGGCGTGCGAGCGAATGAAGCGCGAGCTGGCATCGGAGCAAGTGCTAGCGCATTTTGACCCTAATGCACAATTATTATTGTCAAATATAACGGTGGGCCAATAGAAAAACTAAATATATGGTCTTGAACACGAGTCCTAAAAAAAGGGTCGCGCGTGGGACTACTAAAATGCTTCACTAGTGTTAATTATTCATGCATTAATTATTTAACATACTTTAATTAATATGCTAATAAATGCTCTTTATAACAGTACAAGTTATTTATTTCTACGTTGCTGTAGAACTGACGGATTTCCATTGTGAAGCGAAACCGGACACAACTGCACACTGGCTATGTTTCTCAATATAGGATTTGATCCATCGGAACAAATCACCGTGTACACCGCCGCCACAGCTTCAAAAGAAGGGTGTTCGGTCAAATAAGATGGTATAAAGTGTGCACAGAATCCTGAAAGATCTGCGCTCGCGAATGGGAAGCCAGTTCAGTTGACGGCGGAAGGCTAAGCTGCACTGTTCAGATGCAACGGAGTACCGCAGGGAACACTCGTTGTGTGTTCATGTTGACACTTCTTATAAGCCAAGTGTTTTTTCTTTGAAGTGTTAGTTTTCTTAATGAAGTGGTAAAAACTCTTTGAGGGCTTTAGGTCAGTTCGGCTTAGAACGTTGCCTGCAAACGCTACCTAACCTAACCTAACCTAACCAGCGGGGAAATGCGCAATTAGTGGTAGATAAGGGTTCGGACTCACCCTTTGCCGCGGCACCATGGCGGCAGCGACGGTGCACAGAACAACCAGGAGTAGCAGTCTCTTCATGTTCAAAATTTGAGTCACAGTTGAGTAGTTAGTTTATCTTGTTGAGTAGTATGCCTCCCCCAAAAACCGGTCTTGCGCCATCCGCATCCAGCGGCCTCCCGTGACCATTACCAGGGTCATCAGTCCACTTTGGTACATTCCTGTAATTTAAAATTAAAATTTTACGATGGTTCAGCAATTCAACCATTGGGCTACTTACGAGTAGAAGTGATGTATAACGACATTAAAAAAACGCTAGACCTGTATGTGATAGATCACGGTACTACTAATCTTTTAGGTCGACAGTTGCAGTCTCTATCGCGCTCTGCGGGAGGCTTGAGGTTGGCGCGATAGCAATACATTTTACAAATACCTATTTCTCAATTATCTCGCCCATAGTGTTTCCTCTTAAGTGCCCATCGTTTAATCATCAAGGATGCACCCGATTTATCCGTAACATTGGTAGTAGTGCGCGTCTTGGCGGATCTGTACACAGACCAAACTCTTCTCAACTTCCAGGCAGCGGCGAACTTCTCCGCGTAACCCTGCTAACGCCCGAGCAATGCCGCACCGGGCCGCTGCGCCGGGTCGCCCTGCCCGGGAAAGGCGACGCCAAGACCCCGGCCAACATTAAGAACATACCCGGCGCTTTAGACTTCACATCGTTAAGTTTACCCATTAAGAAATAACAAAAACGACTCCGGCCAAGGCAAGGTTCAACGACGAAAACATTAAACTTGAAATGCTTGCCCAAGCAGAACTTGCAATCTTTCAAGAGTCATGTTATAACAATGAGCCAGAAGGAGCGAGGAACAAGAAAAGCTTTAAAGGGTTTATTGTCATATCTTTGAGAGACCAATAGAGTCTTCTTTATTAAAGTGAACGGTTTTAGAACACAATATACAGGTTTTCAACGTGTTGTTGTTGCATGTCATTGTGAAAGAACAATCTCGGAGACGACTTTTAAGGTAATCATCAATATCTTGCAGTTCATATGAGCCTTCAGGTATTTCTGCCGTTTGGGCAAAATATTTTTCGCCAAATTTTACTTGCCATAAAACTTTTTGCAGTATTTTTATTTCTCAAGCGAATCTTTAGCACGTTTACATATCGCATTTGGCATCATTATACTTTGTCAAGTTTTTTTAAGGTTAATTGTTTCATTAAGCAAACGTTTTCCTTTAGCTAAAGTTATATTCCAAAAAAGTGTTATTTCAAAGAGTCACTTCGCACTTCCAATATACAACGTGTTAATAAAATAACGCAAAACCTGGAAACAGTTTGTTCAGAATCGAGAGTAGAATGCGAAAAAAATAAAAAAATAAATTTTTGACGCGTTTTATTTTTTACATTTGTATGGAGCAGGTCGCCCCAGTCGGCCAACACTCGACTTTTGAGTTGTATAAAAGAGTCAAAGCATGATTTGAAAAATGGAATTAGGTTTGTGACTTGACTTTTAGAATGTTCCCACTAATATTATAATTATGCATGTAGGTATATAGCACGAATGTAAACCACGTGAGGGCATTCATTTCGTTTGAACGTGTCCCGCTGCAGAATTGCCGATTTTTATTTTATTGCGAAGCGAATTAAAACAAACTCTTCAATGTAGAACATTACAGAGTTGACATGTGCTGTAAAGAGTCCTTGTTCGGCGTTAGAATTAAAATGAGTTAAATAAATTGCATATAATAATTAACACTGTTCCAACAAAAACGAAATTACGCCACGCCGATTTCACGCCGGTCAATTTGATCGGCGGCGGCGGCGTGGAAAAATCGTCGGCGGCGGCGGCGCGGCGGCGCGGCGCACATGTCTACTCCAGACACACTACGGGACGCAATCATAAACACAAAGGCACTCACCAACTTTCTGGAGGAGCTGGGGTGGTTAGAGTAGCGCTACCCCACAAATTCACGCAAAATAGGCACACTGGATGTCGATTTGCGGAAAAGAGCCCAGGATAACTAACTAACTAACTAACTAACCAACTTAAAATCACAGACCGATCAACGTTCAATATGGCGAAACCCTCTAACTTTGGAAGAGATTTTTGTTTAAGCAAACTGCTTGTTAATTACTAGTTTTAATATATATTAGAGAACATGAAAAAATAATGAACACGTGTTTTCCTATTTTGGCTCAAAACTAACATTTTACAAAAAAAAACACACTTAAAAATTCATACTTTTCACCGTTTTACTGCGAGTGCTGCAAGTGACCCTCTGAAGAAATTATATCTAAAAAAAACGCCACGTTATGTCCTATTCTGAAATCTAAACTGCAATATTAGAAAGTTTCATCACAATCGGTTCAGTAGTTTTTGTTAGAATTTGCCACCAAAATATACTGGTGGTCATCGCCGCCACCCCCCGGTACTTAAAGAACAAGCCTTAGCAGAAAGGTATAAGTTTCGACAATATAGGCAACAAAATGGCCAATGGATTTTGCGTTTCAGAAGCCATTTTCTCCTGGAGAACTTGCGTGACCAGCTAGTATGTGGAATAATGAGTGACGCAAAAACAAGTGTGAGAAATTTTCAAAAAACTGCGAAATCCAGGCGAAGTCACGGGGTTCTACGGTACCTACTTGAAGGAATTCTGTTTTCTACGTAATTATAAATTACAATAGTAGCGAACAAATCTAAAACGCGTCTCTTGGTCACAGAAACAACAAGCTTTTATTTGACTAATGGCGAAAACATCTATAACTCGCGCGGAAAGCGCCGCGTGGGCGTGGTTCTTGTCGTGAATATACATCCGCATCCGCAAGAACTCCGCATGGATCGAGTCTCCTTAAACAAGGACACATTATTGAAATACGAAGTTTTATACTATCTAGTAGGTATCTACCTACATGCTACGGCGTAGCACACGTAGCTTCCAATATTTACGCCGACAAATGAGGAGATATCGTGAGTTGGACGTTTATTGGAAAATTACAATGTTATGGGGCTTCTAAACGGGCCACATTATCCTGCAATTTCTGGCCGGCAACTATTGCTGTCTTTTGCTGACTTTGTACGCTAGAGCAAGATGCACATACTTGCCGGCCACACATTGCCGTAAAAATGTTGCCCGTTTAGAAGCCCCATTAGAATACACAGTTTTGCACTTGACTGTACCACAGTATAATAAAGAGAACTACCGTAACTGTACATACGGCTGGCTGGTGCGTCGTCGCGCTGCTTCGTCTTTTTCGAACCTGGCTTGATAAACTTCCATGCGAATTAAATTTTACGATCTAAACCATAAGGGGTGTAGACACTAAATAAAATAATCAATAATGACGTTTTTTTTTTTCGAAATAGGATAAAAAATGTAGTCAAATGGAGAAAAAATCAACGCAAAAGGTTACATAATCACGAAGTTATAAGTGTCCAAAGTTTTAAGATCTGTCCCTTTTTCGCAAAACGCAACTTATATGAATGAAACGATGGAAGAATGTGACGTCACAGGAGACGGCATCGTGTTAACCAAAGTAGCCAAATATATCGTCACACTTCCTTATTCCTATAGTAATAAAGACGTGTTCCGATATATTTGGCTACTTTGGCTGCTACTAACTATATGATGCTGACTGTAGGTACATAATTTAATAACTTATTAGGTAACATTTACAATCTCAGGTTGTTTCTTTCATACGATAGCTGTCGATTTCCGAGAGCAAATGCGTTGATTATTAGAGAAAAAAAAAAGACCGGGTTGCACTCCGGGAGTGCCGGCAAAACTGAAAACTTGAATAATTTTAGTTTTGCAAAAAAAAAATCCCTTTTGTCCCCCCTCTCTCCCCCTGCGTGCCAATATATCTAATAACAACCTTATTAGACGTGGCCACCTTCTGTCTCCATCATCAGATCAGCTTGATGGTACCATAATATTGAATTGTCATCCAAACTATACTTATACCCAAAATTTCAGCTCAATCGGTCACCGGGAAGTGGGTCAAATTTAACTTGCAAGATTTGTCCCATACTAACATACTAACAGGGCAAGTTAAATAAAAGCTTGTAATAATACCGAATTATTCTTTTAAGTACCCAGGGTAATGGAAAACAGAAGCAGTTATATACGCTATAGGTATTTAAAAGATATAAATACTTAAATACATAGAAAACATCCAAGAGTCAGAAACAAATATTTGCGGATGGCACAGAACTGGTCACTTTAGCACTCTTTGGGGGTGGCCTTTGTCCAGCAGTGGACGTTTATCGGCTGATATGATGATGATGATGACGATGATGAGTTTTATAATTGATTTCTCAAATTATTCTAGTTTATACAAATTTATTCTAGGAAAGGGCGAATTTCGCGCAAATAGAAAGCCAATGTATGAAAGTTTGTTACATAACTTTTATAAAATATCACGCCGATACCCTGCGAATGTCAAAAAACGTTTTGTATGGTCGTCGAACCACCTTAATGTCAAAGCAATTGGTTAAAATTAGGATTTTTCTTAATTCGGATTTAAGCCACGTCATAGTGTACTACAGTTAAATAAAAGCTTGTAAAAACGACGATGGCGTTTCCACGCCGCGCACCATTCGTTCCCATACAACCAATTCTAGTATCACCGAGTTGTAGTTTCAAATAGCAAATTACATATTTTATTTACTGTTTGTTAACCAGTCAATGTGTCGATACGACAGCTACTTATGTCGTAACAGGGCTATATCATAAGTATCATGAGACGACCGCGACACACTCTCGATTTTTCTCGCACTATACCTCTTGTTCTAAGAGTCCTAATAAGAGAGAGACATAGTCAAGACAAGAGAGAGAGATAGTGCGAGAAAAATCGAGAGAGCTCGCGCGCCGTCTCATGATAGCCGTGCTGATCCACGACCTATTATCACCTCCTGTCCGCTTTGACACCTAATTTGGCATAGGCACTAGTTTGACGAATCATACATTTGTGATTTTAGTAGTTTGAGCGTGCAGATCTCTAGTAGGTACTGTGCCAACGCCACACTACTTTTCAGTTCTACAAAAGGTTTTGTAATCAACTTATATTGTACACTTACTTTGTACAACCTTTTCTGCCAGTATTCAAACTCCTCAAACCTATGCTTAAGTCTGGCAAGCTGGAAATCACGTTTATTTTAGATTTGATACCGTCCCTTAACTTTTCAATAATCGTATCAAGAAGAATCCTTACTCCATTTCCATAAACAGTCAAGTATTTATATTAAAGAGGTGCCCAGCTCAAGTGAAATACATTCGAGGCATACATACTTCGATGTTCAGAACCTACCTACCTAAGTCAGAAATATAAGCAATTTTCACACTAGATAGGTTAAGAGCGAATATAGAAACTTTTACCAACAAAGTGAGTCTGATATGAAATATTTAAATAATGTAACACTAAAGTCACATGCAAGTACATAACTTGGACATCTACATAGGAACGCTGCAGAAGCGTCTAACGTAATTAGTCAAAAGCAACCGGATTTGCATATCAGTGCGGAGGCATAATTGAAGCGGGAGTTCGACTTATTTGAAGAGCTCCCTCGATTTCACCAGGATCCCATTATGAGATCCTGACCTGATGATCATGGGGCCACCTGACAACGATACCCTTTCAAAATAAAAATAATTTCCCAAATTGGTCCGGGCGTATTCAAGTAATCGAGGGACATACATAAAAAATAAAAGATCCCGGCGATTTAGAGCTCTCGATGCTAACGAACTTACGCACACGGGGATTATGCATGCACTTCGATTTTTACTTTACAGCCTTACACAATTATGACTAATCCGTTTATAGCGTTCCGCAGTCAACAAGGAACCCTTATAGTTTCGCCATGTCCGTCTGTCCGTCCGTCCGTCTTCGGCTTTGCTCAGAACGCGTGGACGAGCCAACTACCCAGGAAGGGGACGTCAAGAAGCAGGGGCCTGAGGCGCCCCGGGAGCACCGGACAACCCTTGCCGCGGCCGAGCAGGTAGGACATCCGTGTAAGATTAGGGCTTCGTCGGGACAGACGGGCGAAATGCTTACGATGGCACAGAAGGGACTGCTCGAGACAGGGCTAAAGGAGGAGTCCGAGTTATGCGAGAGAGGCCACAAGGGAAGTACGTGGTCCGAGCATAAAATTAAATTGGAGCACAAGGAACCCATTAAGCAGAGGCACTACCCGAGGAACCCAAAACAGCGGCAGATTATAGACACGCACGTGAAGGATAATACAGCGTTAGAACAGCTGTACGCGACCTTGAGGCAAAATCAGGACAAAGCGTCCGCGATACAAAAAACTTATTATTATAAACGAAGAAGGCATTGGGAGCCGGCCACGGGCGCGCGGATCCTGAAAAGGAACCAGGTACTGTCGAATGCAGATAAAAAAAATTGTGCGAAATTAGCACCAAGTTACGTCGGACCATTCAAAATTCACAGTAGGTCATCACCAGTAATATACAAATTACAGAAATTAGACGGAACCAGCAAGCCGCTAATAGCCCACATTATTGACTTACCGTATAAACATTAAAGCATTACGCGCTGCATTATAACGCGCGAAATAAAGTCTCCTTAGAAATGCGTAATCGATAATTCCTTACAATCGACATCGATGGTACCATGATTAATTAACGTGTTCTATATGTCAAGATTAAACTTATTTGTTTGGAAGTAGGGCACGAAAGGTCGTATTGGGCGGTGACCTTCCCACTATACAAAGTTTTCTTTTACGAAAGTGACTGCCATCTGACCTTCCAACCTAGAGGGAAAACTAATGCATTGGTACGAGCCACGTACAATCACCGCCATCAATATCTGCCGTAACAAAGCCGGCAAAAATATCTGACACGTCCTTATGGCATTAGACATAAGAGTCGTGTCAGATATTTATGCGTGCTATGTTGTTGCAGATATTGATGCCGGTGAGTAGGCTACCGTAGCTTCGACAAAAACAAACTCATGTCTATCACATTATTAAAATTGCCAACGTCTAAGACACCACTGACATAATCCCACATATTACTATGCAAAGCTCCAGGGGTCGGGATGGCCTGGATGTGCATTTGACATCTGTGGTGAGATGGTGGTGAGTATTTGGATTTGCAGTAATTGCAGTTGCGGAAATGTTCTTATTGCGGCCATTACAGCGTCTTATTGTTGCTCCTGCCACGGGTAATGGCCGCTTAGACGTTCCTACAGGGTAACTTTGCGATGCGCTTTAATACTGGTAATTTAAATAGGGTCGTACACACATCCAAAGTTGCAAATAAACATATTGTATACGATTAGACTTCAAGTCTGACTCTACTAGTATTAATCAAGTTTTGTACTGAAAACGTTTCAATTTTGATTGCGATTGAATAACTGCGAAGTTTACGAAAAGGTTGATTTTTCGCTTTCGTGGCAACGCGCAGCTGCAATGACCTTGACCAAATGAGCGCTCCGAGAACTTATGCATATATGCAGGCCTCATATGGCAGTACACACTTTACATTATGAATACCTATTTTGCTTCACCGTGCATGTTCAGACTTTTAATAGACTCGTGTGAATCTTGTGACGAGCTACAAAACACGAGATTATCAGTGTTGTGAATGATACGAGACTATTAGGAACTTGTGAAAAATACTTGGGTATTTTGAGCAATGACGTTTGTAGTGTTCGTACCCTCTAGAACATGTTTTGCTTCACTATATACACTCGCGGTCAAAGAAACCGGGTCAGTGACGAAAACCTCAATATTTTGTAAATCGTTGGTCGTATCTGCATGAAACTAACTCTGTTTTATAGAGAATTTAATATCCTTCTAAATCCAACCTTCAATGTTCTACGTAGTAACTGGAAAAAGGTTTAATTGAAAAAAAAAGACCAATTGGGTACTTATTTGAAATTGCGTTCGTTTTACTTTTGCTTGTTTTTAAGCAATTATTTTCAATCTGTCAAAGAACTATGATAAAAAGCTGTCATTGTTTTATTTTGTGGTCATTCTTGAATGTCTATCATGCCGCTAACACGAGATGAATGTACTCGTATCATCACTATGTTAGAAGAAGGAAGAAGTCAGAGGTATACAGCGAGAAGAACAGGTGTGTCACTTTCTACAGTGCAGCGAGTCCTCCAACGTTACCTACAAACTGGGCAGAACCTTAGAAGACCAGGAACCGGCAAAACAAGATGTACTACAGCTAGAGAAGATCGATTTATTGTTACAACCATGCTCCGAAATCGGCACCTCACAGCAGTTGAAGTGAAAAATCAGCTTTTAGAGACCCGAAGGGACGGCATCAGCGAGCGGACTGTCAGGCGGCGGCTCAAAGAAGCAAATTTGACCCCACATAGGCCGGCCAATGGCCCAAAACTTGAAAGAATACATCGAACAGCAAGACGACTTTATGCCCGCGATCACAGATACTGGGGTGACGAAGATTGGGCAAGAATTTTGTTTTCCGATGAATCCAGATTTATGCTCTATGCAAATGACGGGCGGCAAAGAGTTTACAGACGGCCTGGTGAACGTTTTATTCCAGCATGTTTTGAGGAAAAAGTGGCGTTCGGCGGTGGGTCAGTCATGGTTTGGGCTGGAATCTCTTCAGAGAGTCGCTCGGAGTTAGTTTTAATAGAAAATGGATCATTAACGAGTGCAAGATATGAAGAAGAGATTCTTAATGAGCATGTCGGCCCATACTTAATTAATATGGGTGGAAATTCTATGTTTATGCATGACAACGCCAGGCCACACACAGCTCAAATTGTCAGAGATTATTTTTTGGAGGTTGGTATCAACTGTATGAACTGGCCCTCGAGGAGCACCGGACTTAAATCCGATTGAGCATGTATGGGACGAGCTTGGGAGGCGTGTAAGAGCTCGAAACCCCGCCCCAGCTACACTTAGAGACCTGAAACAGGCGTTAGTGGAAGAATGGGACAATATCCCGCAAGAACGCATAAAGAACTTAATAAACAGCATGCCGAATCGTCTAGAAGCTGTAAGAAGAGCCCGAGGAGGCAATACGAAGTATTAATTTTTATTTTTTGTGTTGTATGTGAAGTACCTAGGTACTGCTTATTTTTGTACGTAAAATTGGTTGATTTTTTGTTTCCTATGTAATTTTATTAAACAAA
Source organism: Epinotia ramella (assembly GCA_947578815.1). NCBI lineage: Eukaryota > Metazoa > Arthropoda > Insecta > Lepidoptera > Tortricidae > Epinotia > Epinotia ramella. The sequence continues at coordinate 213,267 of CANPUT010000111.1, forward strand.
AGAATTACGATTCCACCATTTGATGTTATTTAATTCAGTATAAAATTATCTACAATATGCAGTTTAATTCATGTCCCTAGCTTTATTATTTTAGGAGATATTACAAATTTTCGTACTGACCCGGTTTCTTTGACCGCGAGTGTAGTATAAAACAAAGTCGCTTCCCGCTGTCTGTCCCTATGTATGCTTAGATCTTTAAAACTACGCAACGGATTTTGATGCGGTTTTTTTAATAGATAGAGTGATTCAAGAGGAAGGTTTATATGTATAAAATAGTACCAGTGCGAAGCCGGGGCGGGTCGCTAGTATTCTATAAAGTTTAACTTCTATATATATTATATATGCCTTTTTAGCAAGTGTTGTTTTTGTATTGTTTCAGAGTTTGATGACAGTCATCAAGTTTGGCTATAGCCTCGTAGTGGTCACGTTGCTGTTGATGATATGGGCCTCACTGGCGAGAGCATTAGAAGTAAGTGTTATAGATTGTAATTAATTAATGATGTAGTTTAAAATTCTTACAGGCGTTTGGTCATGCGAGCATGAATAAGACTTATTTTGTATTCTATTATTTATGCTATTGGGTAAGTACTACCCACAAATACAACCCACGTGATCCACGTCCATGACATCAATTTATTTTAAATTTATATTTAGGTTGGTAAACGTTCAGCTTTAACGATGTCAATGAAATAAGTGTTAGGTAGATGGGTAGGTAGTGTGTATTGCTGCACTTACACTCTGACGCCTTTTACGTCGCTCGAGACCTTAGCTTCACAAATTCGTACACCGCACCGGTTTCCGGTAGAATATGTTAGATACCTACTAAACATTATTTATATACCAGCTAATGTGACCAGATTCAGCAAATAAATTATGATTTTATAATAACACTATTTTGATATTTTACAGATAAAGTGAGAAAACATGTAGTCGCGCAATCTGTGATTGAGCCCCCAAAATATTAATCCGAATATAGATTTTTAATTTACAGGCGTGAGCGAGGAAAAACCGCTTCGCCGGCCGCTGCCGCGGCACGATCGCTTCGCTAGCTCGGCTTGCGCGCTTTAGGGTCGCCTAATCTATAACGCGTATCTAATTATGAAAACGGAGAATATGTCGAATACTATTATAGATTGGGACGCGTAACTCAAGACGGATGTACTTTAGAGCTGAGCTGGTTCACCAAATCGTTAAAACTGCCTGCGCCGACGACGCCCGCGTCACACTGACTGCGCGAGCGCAAAAGCCTGTTCCCCACTACAACCAACCCGGTTTAGAATAACCTCGAATACAAACGGTAGGTACGTAATGTACTATTTTGTATCGAGTGGATAATCTACTGTGGTACAAATAAGATTTTTCGACTTTTTTATTCGAAGACAACTCTAGATACAGTTTTGCAGCTAGGTGCCAAAGAAAGGTGAATTCAAAAAAATATTTAGTGTGTAAAGAATGGATATAATAAACCTAAAATGTAAGCTAATCGTATTTTAGTAAATAAGTCGATTGTCTAAATAAGTAGTTAAATGATGTGAACCAACAGCTGGGCCAAGTGTATGTCATTGTCATCTGACGTCATGTGTGTCACATTAACACCAGGTGAATACCATACTATGGCAAAAGCAACGGATATAGGTACCTACGAATCTATTGAGATAACAGTATGATAACTACGCTGATAAAAAAAAACCTCGTGTCAAGTTGTTCCTGCTATGTATAATCCCAATGAGGTTCGTTTTCCCTCTGGGTTGGAAGGTCAGATGGCAGTCGCTTTGTACAGCCAGGAATAACTCTAGGAGGATGATGACAAATAAGTTTCTGTCAAAAATTTCATTTTTGGTACAAGCTTTTATTGCCGACTGTACTTTTCTGTATACCATCACCAACTACCTACTCATTGAGACGATTCTAACGAACCCAAACTCAACGGGGTTACGTCGGTTAAGTACTGAATTTCCCATGGCCACCTTTTGTCTCCATCATCAGATCAGCTCGATGGAACCATAACATTGAATTGTCATCCAAACTATACTTATACCCAAAATTTCAGCTCAATCGGTCACCGGGAAGTGAGTCAACTTGCAAGATTTGTCCCATACATACTTACTAAAAGGGCAAGTTAATATAAAGCTTGTAAAAAGACACACAACATTTTAGACAAGCCACTGAAAACAACAGTTAGGTATATTATGTTCTTAGAGCCCTGATTTAACTAATATCTGTACGTACTTCAGCTGGACTTTCACAAAGACCCTTTTCTGTGTGATTTGTTTACTTACATAATACAAACACCATACAGTTTGCATATGTAAGAATAAAATGTTATCCAGGTTTGAATGTCAGTTTTGCCCCTACTCACCCCATTTTACGGTATACTATTAGTGACGGATTCCAAATGTTTGAAATAAACGTTTTTTTTCTTTTTTTTTATCATGCGGCCTGCACAAAGCCACAAATAACAATTTTTCAAGTCAAAAATTGGAAACAGTGAATTTGAATAATGTAATGTCGCATGTTTAGAATTGTAAAATCGTAACATGTAGGTAGATTAGGTTGAAACACGCTCAACCTATCTATTGTTAGAGACATAATCGATAAATAAATAAATAATTAATTTAATCTTACAGTTTCGGACTTGACTGTGTACCTGATTTATATAAAATAATAAATCACCCTATATACGTCCCACTGCTGGGCACAGGCCTCCTCTCATGGATGAGAGAGGGAATGGGCAGTAGTCCCCACGCTGGCCCCCTTTAGAAGTTTAGAGCACATAAAACGACATCAACGGAGCAGTCGCCGTGGCCGAAATCGGTCAGGAGAGTATATACCTAATAAGTAATAGCGTAAATAGTTATATAATTTATTAAGAGGAAATAGCATTAACTAGCCGAATTGTATGGAAATTTCAACTTGAATATGCGATTGAGGATGCCCCCGGGATGATAGATACGGCCGTATTGAATCGATTGGCAGTACTCGACGACGTTATGTCCCGTTTGGCATTTAATTAAGGCTGGGTTGATCCCTTGCCTGGCCCATATTCAACACACCTTGAGCTGGTTTGTTAACTTTCTCAGTCGTGTTGCTTCCGTATCGTATTTTATTAAGTCGCAATTTTTTTTCCCTGTAGCAACCCCATTGCAATCGCGAAAGAGTGGGTAGGTTAGGTTCGTCAGGTAGCTTCAGACTGACCAGAAATAGGAGCCCCGTGGCGCGGAGCTCCGTCGAAACTATTAATTTGCGAATAAAATGAATGTTGAAAAACGGTTTTGTATACTTATGCGAGCAAATCATTCGCTACCATAATATAGCGAGGAAGGTTTCTACGAATGGGAAATTATGCAACTTGGGCTGATGGCAAAAGAAAAAAATAGCTACAAAGAAAAATTGCGTTTGGGAACTGATAGAACAATATGGGGGCTCAATGAAATTTCAACTTATCGATTTTTAAGGACCACCCTTTTGATAAATAAAATGTGTTTTGTCGCTTTCTTACAAACACAAATGTCCAAGTGACAGATAAAGACGAACGAATTTTAACGGCATTTTGAGTAAAATAGGCTCGTCGTAAGTAAAATACGCTCGTACATAATTCAGTATATCTTTAAATATATAGTCTTCTAGTATCCGTATCACAAGCCCTATTAAGTTTACTATGGAGCTGGTTCGATTTGTAAATACTTGCCTTAACACTTTCGCATCCGGACGGGTGACGGGTCGAGCGTCGGTGTCGGCGTGAGCGCGGTATAGCTGTGTGCGTATATCGAGCGGTAACCCTCGAGGGGCTCGCTGGCTGGCACTCGACTCGCTCCTACTTATTCGGTCGAGGAGCAGCCGTTTGCCGGCGCTCGGATATACCTACGCCTACTTAGTTTCTCCTCGCGCCGTATCTATACAACGAGGCGTTTCTCGTTCGTGCCCATTCTGATGAAACGCGCGTCGCTTTCGGCCTTCATTCTATGATTGCGTATGTTGTTTTTACAGATAAACGAGAACGACGACCTGCCAACGAATGCCTGCAGGAAATGCGTGGACAACGTCAATAACTGGCACATATTTAAGACAGTATGTGAAAGGACTCAAAACAAACTACAGTCTCTGATTAAAAAAGATGGCAGCCAACTAGAAGAGGTGGGTTTCTTTATCTGGTTATTTAAGCTTGGAACTGTCATTTGAATGACTGTTTGTTAACATGCATCATGATTTTTCAGGTTAAAATAAAAAGTGAGCCTTTGTCTGATGAAGCATATGATGATGGAGTGGTTATTGATGGGGGCTACCATGAGGTATGTTGATTTACGTAGCTAGTTATACCCAATGAAGCTTATGAACTGAAGTCACCAGTTGTGCTCAAGGTCAAATAGCCAGGTCAGGAAGTTAGCTTGAACTGATAAGGGGCTGCTGAGCTACTAATTGTTGGAAGCAAATGGAACATTCCATGTGGGTTATGAGTTATGAGGATAAAGTTTATATTAACTACATTGAAACAAACTTGCTACAGTTTTCTAATGATGCTTTAAATTTATTCAAGCGGTTATTGTTGTCAATAATCTTGTAATTTGTGATAGCATATTATTTTACCTAACATTTCTATAATCTTTACCTGTTGATTTAAGTACATTTTAGTTGAAATAAATGCAATGGCTGAAAATCCTGATAGATCAATTTTATGAAAACTGTGATTTCATACATTGAATTTTGCGGATTATTCAGCAATGTCAAATTCAAACCAAACATAATTTTGGTAGGAATATAGAAAACTTTTAAGCTACGGTACGTACACATATCTTAATTACTTACTTAAAAATAGTTTGCATCCTAAACTATACGTAATTGAAACACTTGAAGAGGCAGTAATAAAATAACTTATTCTGCATAGTATTATCGAATTTCAGAGTTTTCAGAGATAATATGCGAGTGTCATCTCATCAGATGTATTCGTGTCTTGACTCCTCTGGTAAGACGGTGTTCCGATATATTTGGCTAGTTTCGCCGCAGCTAAGTATTTGATGCTGACTACCTACTACCGAGATTTCTTTCGTTCGACGGGTTTTATTTGAGCAAACCGTTTTTACCTACACTATTGTTTTTATTGTCGCTTTACGTGTGGAAGTGAATGTATAAGTATACATACATATATACATACATTCGCGCCTTTATTCCCAAAAGGGGTAGGCAGAGCACATGAAACGTATGTTCAAGGAACAGGGTATTTTGTGGGTGCTGGGCTAGCAACCTATAACTGCTAGGCGGTATTTAAACATGAACTGCATGTGCAGTGCGTACCCCTTCAAAGAAAAAATAATGAAAAACAATTTTTGGTGCTAATATTAAACTCACATAAAAGTGAAACAAAGCTTACAACTCGTAGTTAATAGTATATACCTAATTGAAAACCATTTTTTTTGAGGAAAATGGGCAGAACTAGCCAAACTTTGCTTAAGACAAAACTTTGCGGTTGAATTACGTTTTTCATCATTAAGGCAATAGTAAGTTACCCGCAAAAACTTAATTGGTATTTTGGGTGCCAATTATCGGCTGTCTTTTCCAAAGCTGCATTCTGTCTTTCCAGCTTTCCTAAAACTTGGAATGAACTTACGTTCTGGCAGAAAATATAATTCCCTATTATTTTATGCTTTCGAGATATGTCAAATCATTATTTATTATTTTATTTTTTTCACTACATCAGAATATATCAAAGACGTCACCTAAATTAGATCTCGGCCTACATTGTGAACTCTCTTTATTTTTAGTTTTCCCCAAACTCGGTTTATAAAACGTGATCAGCCTAAGAAAATTCACCGTTCGAAATAGAGAGCAGAATCGCAGTTTTATTTAAATTTAGGTAGTATTTGTATTTACCAGTTTGTACATGTTGATTGGTTTGTGTTTTTCTTCATATTTACCAATATCCTACACTACTTTTTAACAAAAAAAAATGACATTCCCACCTTACGTGTAAGACAAGTACCCAGTTTTTGTTAATTATTTTATTTTAACCGTTTTGTTGGCGTGATTGATTTACATACCCAAACCAATTTACACTTTTCCAGTAGTAATGGTCACTGAGCTAAGCCTCGGGCGGACAGACATACGGACATGCTGAAAATATAAGGGTGTTGACTACGGAACCCTAAAAAGCAATCATTTATAGATAAAGATTGATTTCGGTCCTCATTTTATTGAATTCGGTGACCAAAAAGTACACCGAATCCGCGGAAATCAATGTCACCGAATTCAATATTGATCGATATTTGCAAATTACACAAAAAGTATAGATAGTACAGGGAAAGAGTTATTCAATACGAAATCACATACCTCTGAGGATTGCTTATTCACTTTTATAATAATTAAAACACAAACACTACACAATTTAATAGCTTCACCGAATTCAAAAAAACACGTAACCGGCTTCTAATGGTAAAATATTTTTTCAAATCGGACCAGCAGTTTCGGAGCCTATTTAATACAAACACATAAATAAATATTAAGGGACAATCTACCCAAATCGGCCTAGTCCCATAACAAACAATCAAATCTTTCCTCTTTATAATATTAGTGTAGAAAACGATATTACTTGCCAAATTTCATAGTCCTAGGTCAACGGAAAGTACCCTTGAAATTTTGATGGGAATCAAAATTTGAGTGTCGTAATATAAGTTTTTTGCGGCATAAACGGCCGTATCTTTTTTTACTTTAACTTAGTAGTTTTTTTTCACTGCTTCAAGGGATTGTATTTTGTATTTGTATTTGAAATACAAGTATTTCAAATATGTCACAACTCTGGCTATTCGTAAGAGTATAAAACCGTTAAACACTTTTTGCAATAGCATATTCTGCAAATTAATTTGTGATAATTTGTAGTGTGCTTTACCTACTTTTGAATCGCGCGGACCTAGCATTAGGTTTATCGTCGCCAATATACTCTTTTGCCTTCGTAACCCTACCTTTACCTTCGTAAAAGGCTACAATAAACTCAATAACCAATGGCCCTAGCACGATAGGTTTTATTGTTTTATCGCCACGTTTCACGTGACGTTTCAGTACATTTTCGCCGTAAAACTTGACTATGAAACCTATCGTGCTACAACTAGCACCGCAACCAACGGCAGGCACCACGGATCATATCATTTGCAAACAATTAAAATGTTTAATAAAAATAAATAACATCCATTGTTGATATTATTTTTTACCACAATATCAAATTAAAAAAATAGATTGATTAGGTACTTCAATTCGGTTGTATTTTTATTTTTAATGTTTGTTATCTCAGTACTGATTTCGGCCTTATGAGGTCCATAGTAAGCGACCACGTTGCAAATACTAACCTTAGTGAATGAATTTTAATCTTTGCTTCAGATAAAGGACCTCCAGTCAAGTCAGAGACGAAGGAGAGGGACTTAGAACCCAGTAAGTATAGTGCCCTATTTACATAGACACCGAATTTACAAAGTATGCTTTTCAGCTCAATCGGATAGTAGCAGAAAAATTGATTGCAATTTTTAATGAAGAATCAAGGTCTACCAGGGTTAATGCGTCAATGGGGTACCTAAATTTCAAAATAACGGTACTTATTCAGCGAAGAGCAAGTTATAGGTAGGTATTACATAAGCTTGTACTTACTTAATAATAGTTTACATTTTAAACACATTTTACGTAAACGCAGCCTAACAATCACTATGTCGATTTGGCAACTATTCTACAAACGTGCAATCACTAAAAATCTGCTTTCACCGTCCAATTTCGATTTATAAACCATGTCATTAGGCGAGAAAAGATTGATAAAGATTTGACCACTTGGCCGCTGTCATGGACAGCGGAATTAATGTCAGAGGAGAAACGACATATAATCGTACAACTTCATATAGTTTTGTAGCATTTTATATAGGGATAGGTACTTGAGCTACTGGCGAGTCGCCAGCGACGGCGTTGTTGCTAGACGCTTCGTAGATGGAATATTGCTGCATATGAACACTGAAATTACTTAGTATCTTTGATGTTCCTTGTTGACTTCTTTATTAATGTAATTCAATTATGTTCACATTTAACTGCTTCCGGTTAATTATGATCAATTTTAGACTTCCAAACCTCAAAAGGAAAAAAGGTACCCTTATTTATATCATCATCATCCACCATCATGGATCATAGTGCAACAACCTGGCAACCGTACTGTCTTTTCCAAGATCTCACGGTTCTAAATACTGATTTGCCATCCGATAAATAAATAAATCGATCACTTTGTTGTCCGTCTGTCTGTCAAGATCTTTTTTCTCAAGAACACGTTGAAATTAGTATCAAAGGAGTAACATTAGGTCAAATGAAGCATTTAGGGCTAAGCTAAAGTAATAAGGTTTAACAAGGGCGACACAATATTAATACTCAGATCAGCAGTCCCTGCCCTGGGAGCACCGAAAAATCTAACAGTTTAGCTAACTCAATTAAAAGATCCGCCTTTTATGCCGCATTTTCGGTAGGTACTGTTAAAATAAGATCTTGATACAAATTTAAAATCTTCGGAATTATTCCTTTACTTGTAATGTACAGTCGCCATCAGATATTTCGGAGCGGCCGAGGTGCTCACAAATATCGGAACACGCCTCTATTGTCGAGGCATTAGAGACGTGTTCCGATGATTTTGAGCACTTTGGCCGCTCCGATTTATCTGATGGCGACTGTACTCGTATGATGTGAAATGATTCTAGGGCGATAGAAACTGCTATAGGTACTATAGGTTTTCGGACTTCTCGGAGTAACTCTTTTCTAAACTATGTAAAACTAGGTACTAAAGTTATTTGGGCTAAAGCATTTCCTGATTTAAATAATTCCGGAAACCATTTTCTATTCAATACTATAAGGGTGTCGTATTTCTATGAAATCAGTTCTCTTTCTTTTTCATTCGCTAATTGTATTTCGTCTCATCGTCTCATACAGACTTTTAATAATATTTTGTCATTTAATCCTCTCTAGCGTCAAGCTGCCTCGTGATAAGCCAGTCCTGTCAAGCTGATCTAATTTGACAGACATATTCAGATGTAATTAAGGATAATATATATAACATACTTAATCCTCTCTCAAATCTGGTTAAAATGGCACGGTGGAAACTATCAGATTCCGCCTTGCGACTGCGACATCATAAAACAGCGAACAGCGACCTATGCCAACACACTGCAAGTTGCTCAGCTCATGCCACGATCTCCAAGCATACCATCCAAAGCATAACTGACCAGTTCTAAACCTTGTTGCAACTAAATAAGATCAATTAATGATCAGTTGAGTGTTCCTTCGATGTACATAATTAGACTGACCACAAGTCTGGGAATAGACATCGTCTAGCCGCGGAGGGCTACGCAGGAGATTTCACATATTATTAGACTAAAATGGAACTACGGAGTTCCCTTTAGAGGATGAGCCGAGCTAGCCAAATGTTCTATATACAGGGTGAAATAGTATTCACCGTTCAAATTTTGGGAGGTGATTCGGCGGGTCATCTCGATCAAAATTGGATAATAAGTTGTATCCAAATCGCATAAAAAAACAGCTGCTGAGCTTACGCCGTTTGTATGGAACAGCCGGTTTGTTTTCGCGATTCCGATACTACAACTTATCATCCAATATTGATCGAGATGACCCACCGAATCACCTCCCAAAATTTGAACGGTGAATACTATTTCACCTTGTATATAAGCAAGAAAAAAAATAGGTATGACAATACATTTATCGATAGGCTTGCTTGGGCCATGCATAGCCATACATACATCTACACATATCTGTTCAAAACATAAATGTGAAATGAGAGCCAAGTTCACTATTACTTAGTTGTTGACTTCAACGACAAAAGAAGTGAGATCTAAATGGGTGCCAATAGTTCAATGGTCAGTCATGAAATTTATTTATAACAACATAAAACATTTTATAACAAACTGACGAAAATATAATAAAGCCTAAGGTCTGACTTGGCTAGTTTTCATATACATCTCGTATCCTATAAGGGTTCCGTTTTTTCCTATTGAGGTACGAAACCCTAAAAAATAAGCAAACGTAGGCTCGCGAGTTCTAGGGTTCACAGAACCACTAGTAATAAACAATTGACACCCGCAAACGTTACGTTGAAAAACAGGGGCAATAAAAGGGCGCGCGACAAGCACACGCGAGCGTTATCGCCCCCGAAGAACCTCGCCTGGGGCTCTTCCCAACACCATTCCGTCGCGAGCATGATGCCTCACCCACTTATCATTGCACTGCATATGCGATGACAGGGTGACATGATTGCACCCACCATGTCACCACATCTATGATGCAACCCATACGCCATCATACATATGACACATCGATCACAACATGATCTGATGAGATGGTCTGATTACATCTGATCATATCATATAGGGTTGCATCTATGATGCAACCCTATATGATATGCAGATTTTGATGCATGGCATGCTGTAATTGCACGACTAATCATCATGCCTGAGTAGTGGCATGATGATTAGTCGTGCTTGTTAGCGCATTAGGCGCGAATTGGTTCGTAAGTCAGGTTGTCTCTTAATAAACCGCTTCAAGTACGGACGCGTGACTTTCATTGATACCTACATATATCACACATAGTACAAGCTTTGCTTAGTTTGGGAATATAGAAACTGATTATCTAGGGAAAATGACCATTTGACCAAACTGACGAATAATTAAATTAGCACATACGGAAACTAGCAAATTTACGAAACTGAAGCCTAACAAAACTGGCGAAGGAGTAAACTGAAGATTAAGGAAAATGACCCACTAGCGAAATTGTCAACCTAGTGAAAATTACCAGAAGGTAAACTGTTGAATCAGCAAAATTGACGAATAAGGAAATTGACCGGCGATACGCTAATTCAAAATTCGCATTGGAAAGCGCTCCGCCCGAACTAGGACGTACGTGAGTTTAGCCCAAGGGGAAATTGCTCACAGATTCTAATGAAAGTGTTTGCCAGTTTTTGTTTGCGTGAATTGTATCGAAAGTTTGGTCTGTGTGCATTTCGTAACCGGCAAAAAGAATGTGAGAACCAGTCTTTCTTAAGGTTGATACTGTTGATAGGGTCAGTTTGGTCATAATGAAAATACATTTATGCCACAAACATAAATATCAAAGAAAGAGACCACTATGTCCTACAAACAAAGTTGTTGTTTTTTGCGAGAGACTTGGTTTTTTTCCTCTTACGAAAATAATACGAGGCTTATGTAAACTTGACCTGTAGCGTTGTCAACTTGTCACGTATCGTTTAAGGTTTTATTATAAGTATTTGCACTCTTTGACCCACATTTTACTGGATTTACTCAAAATTTGGCATAGGTTTAGGTACATGTGTAGATTGCGAAAGTGATAGGTCAGTCAATAACTTCTTGGAATTAAAAATGCTTTCATTTCTATACCTTCTTATTTATAATTAAGCAGCTGCCCGCGCATATAGCCACGGGATAAAATATAGTTACCTTTTTTAACAAACGCAATGCTGCAAATGCAAAGATGTGGCAGGTATGTTTCGTGAAACATAAATCAATCGAGATTATTTATAACAAAAATATATTTGACCCAAATCTGATTTAAATGTAATACTACGGTACGGAACCCTAAAAATAACAAGAAAGATCATAGAATCCATATTTTACTCCCAACTAACTTAACTGTACTAAGCATACAATTGTTATCATTATTAAACCTCACTCTCTCCTATACTTTTACTTTTCGCTTTATACTAAGTTGCTGCCGTTTTTGCTTTCGTTGACACTGATTTGAAATTCTCAGTCTAAAGTGTATTCAAACTGCAGTAAATATAGTCCAAATTCGCGTGGATGTTTTCAAGTAAAGGTCTTCAAAGGTCAGACAATACCTAGGTAAGGTATAAGTTTTTCCATACATACACTTTTATGTATGCTTACTTTATTACACCATAGATACATAAATATTGGTATTATACCATTATTATAATATATAATAATAGTAGTAGTACGATTGATTGACGCCGTGTGCACGGCTAGAAACGTATTATTTATTCAGAACGTATTTGTGGCCCTGAAAAGGGCCTTTTTGGGATGAGTACATTGTACCAGTCCGGCCAGCGATCGTGTGTAAGTAAGTAAATGTATGTATATGTAATAAATACAATACACACACAGTATACTATACTATACAACGACGACGCTTACTTGGAGCTGGTGTACTTAAAATAATAATATGTGTATAAACAATGGGTGAGTCTACTAGCCATATCATGAATCATCACATAACAACAGAATACGAAGTCTGATAAGGATTGAGTGAGTTGAAGACGTAATAGCTTCCAATGACATAACATATTTTTCAACACAATTGCTCGTAACCTACCTCTTATTGTGTCGCTTTTAGGCTCATAATCCTGGATATTAAACACGCGTGTTTTATAACATTACGATACTTGGGTTTTATGGTTATATCCCGATTAAGGCACGTTGGCACCTTGCAGCAAGATGTATGCATGCTCACGGTGCATTCTTAAATTAACCGGGTTGTACAGAATGTACAGCTTTTTTTCTAACTTTTGGCAAACGGATTCTGACTCGACTAAACAAATTAAATCCTTTTTGTTAATTAATTGACTATTTCTTTTTGGATATGATATAGAAACGTTTAATTTAGTAAAACTATTCACTTTTGATAACATTTTACATGAATTAATAAAGACATTTTAAAACAAAAATATTTATTTTACTTTGTATTGGCTGTTTAGAGATTTGATCTAATGCGCGCGCACTGCGCAACCTTCACGAAAAAAAAACTGTTGCGCGCCATTATAGGTTATTTCACAGATATTTGTAAACATTGTTAATGCGTGTTTGGTTATTAACAAAAATGTTGACCTTCCCATTTTGTTCCACAGAATTTTTTCCCATTCTCCATACTAATCCCCTAAATCCCATTTGGACTTGACCGTTGGAAATATCAATCGGTTAAAAGGGAAAAAGAAATCCCATTGGGCCGACTGACCGATGGGACAAAGGGGAATCACCCATCCCATTGGGCCGATGGTTAGAGTAGCGCTAACCCACCGATTTCACGCAAAATAGGCACACTGGATGTCGACTTGCGGAAAATGCCCAGTACTACTAACTAACTAACTGACACGCTGAATAAATAGGGTTGAGCGAGATTTTTTTGCGCGGCAGATATGTAGTCACGTATAATACGAGTATACATACGTGCTGACCCTGTCAGATATATACATATAATGTAGGTAGGTATACGTGCAGGTGACTGTGGATGTGGATACGTGTTACTGGCTAGAACTTATTGTTAGCTGGTTGGAGAATTAATTTTCAATAATTTATAGGTAATAAAACTACTTGATTGGTTAGATGAGGAAGTAGGCGTAGCGTTTACCTTATTTACTTATATCAGTCACGTTTTTATGTACCACCTACATTTACAATCATTTTCTAATTCATATTCAAAACATTTATTACCCATTTAATGCTGTTAACCTTAATGGCATGGGAATGTACAATAATCAGCTGTGTGTATTGTTGTATAATGTATTTCAATATATAGCCAACTACTTCATCGACAAGAGGGGGTCGCATTCAATTCGATTACAAAAACCGCAGGTGATATGCCACCAGCGATTTCACGCATTCAGCGATATGGCCCCTGAAATATTTTAAAGTAAACAATTGCTCTGTGTTTTCTCACAGGATGACAAAATCTACCAAAAGAAAGTACATATTTTTTTGAATTCTTGATGTTTTGCTTTCACGATTTCATATTATAGATATGTTAAAGTGAAATACTCCACTATTTTGTTATTATTCAAACAAGGATCAAACACTATGAAAAAATAAAGACCCATTATGGGTATTAATGTTATTAATGAAGTGCGGCTGTGCAATAAGGCACGCAACTTCTTCCAGGAACCGTGAATCGTAAACATTCACATTACTCTATACACATATACCTACAGTCTTACTGAAAGAGATGCCATCTGGTCAGCGGACTAGGACGCGCAACCCGCCATCTGATGCCTTATCGCGTGTGAAGTGGGGGCCACTGCCGAATCCCGGCTCATCTGAAAACTAGACTTTATTGATATTAGACCGGTTTCCTCACGATCTTTTCCTTCACCGAAAAGCTACTCTTAAATAGCAAATTATCGTTTATTTGAACAGACTAGTGGCACGAGCCAGGGTTCAAACAATTGACGACTGGGACAAAATTGTTTTCCTAGATGAAAGATGATTAAATGCGAATCATAGTGTTGGAAAAATATTGACAGACGATACACCTCAGTCGTCGACGAAAGTTCCTGAAGGAAAGGGCCAAAGGCTTCTTATATGCCACGCAGGGACGGCCAGAGGTTTTGTACCGAACTGCTTACTTATTTAAGTCCAACAAAATATCAGAATACCAGGAGGAGATGAATTGTATGGAGTTCAAAGAGTGGTTTACGGCATCGCTTCTTACTAATTTGACTGAGCCGCATTTCATAATTATGGACAACGCATCCTACCACTTTGTCCAGATCAACAAACCTCCAACATCAAACGACCGCAAAAGTGATATTGTCGAGGGGCTACAGAAACAAGGCGTCGAGGCAAACATGAGTATGTTAAAAATACAACTTGTGAGTTTATTGAAGTTACATAAACCCACACAGAAAATGTACGATATCTCGACGAACTGGCAAAAAGATATGCGACCTACAGTTATTCGGCTCCCGCCGTACTATTCTCAGTGTAATACCATCGAAATGGTATGGAGCCAAATTAAAGGTTTGTTTAAATTTAAATTGCCACACTTTTTTGCTTTGTAAAAATAGTCTGATTTTATTAAACAGCACGTCGAAAGGCGGGACCCCACCGGTGTGCGGCACTGTGCGGCACAAGCATATTCAGTACAAAAATGCTTGTGCCGCACAGTGCCGCACACTGGTGGAATCCCGCCTTTATATCTTCATTCACAGATCATGCTGCCAGAAATAATACAGATAAAGAGCGTCAGATTACAAACTATACTTAAACGAAAAGTTCAAAAAATACAAATAACGATATAGTTTACAATGTCAAAAACAGTGATATTATTAATGTTTAATGTCCATAAATTCCTTTACTGAATATAATGCGTTTTTCAATAAAAAGTTTCTCAGTTGGCGTTCGAATGTTTCGTCAGATGAATTGTATTTGTTATGAAAATGGGCTATCATCAAGACCCAACTAGATCTATAATTTTGGTCTGAAGAAATAATTAGTCTGAAGAAATAATTAGTCTGAAGATTTAAAATCGACCTGATTTATTTAAATTTTAATAAAGGGAAAGGTTTTATTGAGGTTCGTCAAACCAAACTCAATTAGGAATTTGATATACCAGAGCAACGCAGTGGAATTTCACAGAACTGTTCCGTAATTTGATTAAGTTTTTAAAATCATTATTTCTTACGTAGTACTAAATTGCATTCAATTTAGTATTCAACGCAACTGACGTGCGACAATCAAGTAGTTAGGTTAACTTCTACCGGTACACTCGTGTATTTTGTGGGACCATTAATCGTAATCTATATAAGATAAGTCGCCCATGTGATATCTAAAACTAGATTCTGTATAAACGCGCTTAGTTGTGTAGCCAAAGTAATAAGTTGTGTTATTCAGCTCAACGCACCACAGCTGGAATCGCTAATGAGAGAGCGCAATTCAAATCAACTGATTTATAAGGAGTGAGTTATTTAGCCGGCCGCACGTGCGATATTTATACATTTAAATGACCATTCGCAATTATCTGATATGCATTCAGGAATCTGCATTCGATAGAAGATTGTATAACAAAATAAACGTCTTATATGACATTTTACTGTTAATTTATCAATATTGTTAGGACACTTTCAAGAACACAATATAGCACCAATTAATGTTTGTTTAATAGTAAGAATGTCGATTGGAATGTTTTGTCTTTACGTCTTTGCCATACGGGAATATTCCCTGCCATATCTCTGAGCTGCATACCGATTCCTCGCACGTTGCTACTCGCCGGCATGTTCACACTCCATGCACTCCTATTATTTCCATCAAGAGGTATATTCCGGAAACGTATTACATTTGAATCAAGTTCTTGTTTGGAAAATGATATGTGTAAATAGGTACATTTGATTATAATATAATATTTGAAGATATAGTTATTAGGTTAATGCAAAATTTAGTTTTCAGAGGATACGTTTAGTTTAGTTAAATGGCTTCTCAGGCTTTTGGACAGTCGCAAATATATTCAAAATAAGTCCGGCGTCGCATAAATCTTCAATATTGGCATTGACTTAATGTTCGATTTCCACAAAATACAATGCTGTGTTTTCATTATATCAATATTCATTTATCAGACTGCGAAGTGCAATGTACGTCACCAGGCACGGCTATACTGAAGAACCAGCGTAAAATGAGACGCTATACTACATATACGAACCACTGATGGCTCTAATGAAATACCGTAGTAAGGTAAGTTTATAATTACTATCTTCATCATCTCAGGTATCGTTGGAACCGACGTCGTTGAATCAGACCTGCGTGATCTTCAAGCCACGAACTGGCGAGAAACAGAGATCGGGACAAATGGTGACAAATCGTGTCGGAGGCCAAGACTCGCTTTGGCTCGCTGAGCCATTAGAGTTAGTTAGTTATCTTGATGGTAAATGAATACAGTTAGATTTAATTATTTAATTATTTTGGTTTTTTGGCTTATTATAATCTCTGCACCACCTACTACATAATCTAGTTTTATCTCTTTCTCCGATACCCAAAGGTATCAACGTGTTTCAATTTCTATTACATTCACCAATGTTGCATAACATTGTTATTGTTATGTCGCCAAACAAAATACATGATTAGCAGGTTAAATCATACCTACTGAATATTTAGATATAGGTACCTATCATGAAAATGTAGCGTGGCGCGTCATAGTTGTAAGATTGAGCTTAATTTCCACGCGAGAAAGGATAGTAAGAAACAATGTCTCCTTTTGTTGACATGTAGTACTTAAAAACACATTTGAACGCCCACTTGCAATGACGTCATAAACTACCCCTCTGGTCATCGCGTGACACTATGCCGAGAATGTCCCTATAGATTTCTCTGTCACGAACTTGGGGAAAAGTATTAAAAGTAGTAGTCCCTTGTTTCGTGTTACTATTTCTTGGATATTCCCGCAATCAATAATGTAGATCACCTTTAAATTATGTTCAATAACCATTAAGTATCCTATATGTAATAAATAAACATAAAAATACATTACAGGAATCGAGCAATAAACAAAATTATGCTGCACGTAAATATGCGAATTCACCTTCAAATTGTAAATTTAGGTCACGTTCAACCTCGTTTTACGAGAATTCAAGTGAATAAAACATATACCGAATTTAGGTCAATGAAAACGTCATTAAATACAATATCTGTTTTTTAAATTAACATTTACAATTTCTTAAGTATCATTTAAATACAAAAGATATAAGGATGTATAAAGAAAGCCCTTGATTCGGTAGTAACACGAAATAGGAGCCAGACGAAAAATATAATGACCGTTAGTTCGTGAGTCCATTTATTGCAATTTTAAGGGACACCTATACCAAAATATACACTTATTTCTTATTAAATCCATTGTTAAGGAACTAGACAAAGCACTGTTAAAAGTTTTTTTTCAAATGGACTTCCCTTTCTCTTTCAATTCCCTTAAGAAGTCGGAGCGAGCACCTTACGTCAACAAGCAGTTCGCGCACACCGTACAGCTGTTTTCGGCCGACTGACAGTTTTCGACCGTTGTGTTGCTATTAGTTTAGTCGTTAAAATTGTTGAATTTGATTTTTTGGAAAGGTTTAATGATAAAGTTTTTTTACAAATGTATAAATTAAATAAAAAATATTTCAGTTGCTTATTATAAGCCTCAGAAACAAAACTAACGAAATGACGTACTAGCACGAACTTATGGCCCGTTACCTTATTTCTGGGAAAACTCGTATTCTCGCGAAAACCTCAAAGACGCCGAGCAAAGCAACGGCTGTGACTATCAAGTAGGTATTTATTTACGCATATTTGCATTGGAGCCGGAACAAATTTACGTTTCTTCTTGTTCCTGTTAATAATAATCTTGAAAGCCTGTTTGATGTTTATTTAAAGATTTGATCCAGGTTCGCATCGCAAGCCACGTTCGGGAATCTCTCAACATTTACGGTCACGTGACACCTGTCGCGAGTTTAGCAATTTTTCCGCATCCCAAAAAGTGCACAGCACCGCTAAAGAAGTTTTTACTTCAAAAGTCACGGACGCGTCATTGCTGTGTGTGGTTTGATCTGGTAGTGGGACGCGTCACAGCTCGCCGCCGGGCCTTTTCATGGTTGTATCCTAATGGCTGAGGGATAAGATGTTGACTATCAACCACTGCTCTTTAGTAGCGTTTAATAGCTCATTCAAGCCAGCATTTATCTCAATAATTATTAAGGTTACATATTAAACGTAACTAATTAACAAGCTTCTGTCAAAAAATTAATTTTAGGAACATACTTAAAAAATAAATGACTCCGTCCAATTGAAAACGTCTTCCTTTTTTGAATTCGATTAATTTCATATATAAAAAAAACTCTTATTCAGTTATCAGTCCCAAAAAACATATACATGTATCTCTTGAACATGGTTTATAAATATAAATATTTGCACAATTTAGACAATCTTACACAAATCGCCCATTATGTAACTTGTCTACCTATATAATGACTTGTTGTAATATGTAGCCAAATTAAATATTTACTCCGTGGTAAAATTAATAACAAAGTTTTGGTTGCGAATTATGCATCGTGCTTTGAATTTTGATTGTGTTAAAACTTGTTACTCCACTGGCAATCTAATTAGTTCTAATACATGCTTCACGAGATAAGTCACACTGTGCCGGTCGGTACGTGGTCAACACCTCACTCGACAACTTTCCGACCCAGCGGCCATCGGCCCTACGTGCAATGTGGCGCCTACAGCTTAGCGGTTGTAAGCGGCAAAAATGGTTGGAATTTTATTTCCGTTAGTTTTTTTCGACACGGCAGCAAAATCTAAGTACTATGGTGATCTTATTTTTATACTTATTGACATCTTAATCTCCAATTATCATTTTGTAACTTGTTGACATGTATCTGTGTCAATCATTACCTTTAAAATATTTGTCATTATTTTAATTACACTTGCTCGAAAAGTGCTTCATAATGCGCAGACATACAGAGCTGTAATAGCCTGTGTTACGCCCACGGGCGTAATGGTTTTTTTCTTAATTTTTTTTTTGTTTGTAAGTATATGCTCCCAGGTGGTTCCCATTTTTTTTTAAATTCAGTTAGATGAGGAATTGAGGGAACTCCTCAATTATATTAGGCACGCATGTAGTGATTTTGGTATTTTCTATTATATCTCGTGTATTTACACCTGAAAATCATAAATTTGGTGGAGTGGAATTGATGATGAAGACCACAGATGACTTATGGAATTCCTCAATTATGTACTTAAAAGTACAAAAGTACGTCACAGATTATGATAAGATTCCGTTGAAATAGCAGCTAATGAAGTGCCAAAGGTGATCCTTGTGGAATCGACGGAAGTCCTCAAATATTATCGGCCCACATCCGATTGGGTTTTTTTCTCTAATAAACAACGCATATGCGCTCGGAAATGGTAAATGGTGTGGTAAATTGGAAAATAAATGTGGAAATGATCTCGTAGCTTGGCGAAGTACTAAATTGAAGTCGGTTAAAACTTTGTTTTTAAAGTAAATTATTCACCGTACATTCTGTTGAACCTTTGTAATAATCATAAAGCTTCAGTGTATTGATAGTTACATGTATAGATAGTAGGTTGTTTGTACAGAGATAGTAGTTTAGGTAAAAAAATATGTTATGTTACAAATTAGTCCTGAACTACGTTGCTGTGCCCTTGCAGGGCGTCTCATGTTTAGCCTTGGCCACCTCATTTTACCTGTCAACGTCAAGTTCGATTCGGGCTCATTAGATTAGCTTACTAATAATCGAATGATTTTATTAGTCTACTTAGTTGAATGATTGTTAGTTGTTCTTAGTTGTCGACTAATCGAATTAGTATCATTCTCTACTCTACCGCAACAACTATTTTTTGACAGCCCATTTCTTGTTAGTTTTACCCATAGGTAATCGACATCTGAAATAAGAGGTTTATCGATAAGTTGTTCGCACACTATTCGTGTTTTAGGTTACTTTGTATTTTAGACAAGAAGTACTTTACTTATATAATATTTGTACAATCAATGAATAAATCTACTTCGGACTAATTAATTTAGTAACTTTTAAAGCTTTAGTCAAGAATGATTGAAAATATCACATAAAAACATCAGTTTACCGACGTCCGGTTCAAGTGGAAATCTGGCCAAAAATACGTCAGAAGTTAACCGTCTCACACGCCTGATACCACAAACTTCACATTTTCTCAAAGATTTGCCCCCCATTTAAATAATATCTAAGGTAATTTTAACGAGAATAACTGTAATTTAGCTTTGTTCGAATCACAGTGGTCGTATATGTAGTCTGCCCATTTGTTTATAAGCTGGCTGGGACACTTCGATATAACGATATTTAATAATTCGGGGCTTCTTAAATTGTCAGTCTGATTAATAGACTCGGCAGCGGCTACGTAATTCTTCACTTTAACTGCGAAATTCACTAACTCGACGTGATAAGCTTGCGGTAAAGGTTGCAATTTTTTAAATTGTGACATGATTTTGTTTATAATCAAGTCGGGTCTTCCGAACCGTAGCTCGAGCGCTTCCAAGATAGTGCGTGGTGAGGTGTCGCTCGTAAGTAGGGATGACACGGTCTCTTTTGCCTCGCCGCGGAGGCATTTATCCAGTCTGGCGATATTTTCACTATCACTGTAGTTGCATAACTTCGTCGATTGCTGGTATGATTTCTTAAATTGAATCCATTCGAGTGCTTCACCATAAAATAACGGTAAGTCCTTTGAGGTGGCTAATCGAGATAAAAGTTGAGTATTAGCACTTTGAGTTGTGGTAGCCAGTTTTTCCATCGCTTGGGCTAGATGCTGCAGTCCATTTGTCGCAGATTTCGGTTCCAGCCGAGGTGCGGTGAGAACTTGCTCTTCTAGCTCGTCTTGTTGACTTTTTTCGAGCCACTGCTCCACTTTGTGAGCTGTTCCAGCAGATGATGCTCCAGCCAAAGATTGTTGGGACCTTTGGGACATCTCCTCCTCGAGAGCGGCGAGATCCGCCTCTAACCTTTTATCGATCAAATCTTTCTCAATTTTAGCTTTAGCTTCAGCGGCGTCTAACTCTAATTGTTTTTTTCTTGCTTGCAGAGAGGACACAGAAGCTTTGTTTGAAGACGTGGTGGACCTATGAAGACCATGTTCGGTTTCAGTTTTTATGCTACCCTCTTTTACAGCGGGCATACTTCTTAAACTGGGTGCCTTTGCGTCGAACTGGTTGGCGCGATCCGTTAATTCTCCTTTTGAGTCACCTGGGCATGACTTATGCGAACGCACTTCACTATTTACTTCCGTGGTATGCTTCAACTTTTCTCTATCGAGAGCGCCTCGCGTCTTAACCATTGTGCGCGGCGGTGTGCTGAACATTCCTGTGAACCCTGTTGTCAGGCTGTACTCCTCAAGATCCGGTTCGAAGGACCATTTGTAGGCGACTTATTGTATTTGCCTTATATATATGAAAAAAAATTAAAGTACTTATTCTGTAAAAAAATCCTCGTGAAAGGATTACGAAAAGATTACCCTTATTTGTTCGGCTAAAGCATTATTTCTTTTATAGATTTCGCTACCAATCTATAATTAACTTATTCGTTTATTTTTACGGATTATAAGTCTTAACTTTGAACACAATAACTAGAAATATATTGTTTTGTTTAACAAATTAAGCTCGTGCTACAGTACCCATGATTTTAGTTCGAAGCTGACTCGCACTTTACCGCCTTCTTCATCTGTCCGACTTACTAATACTGGCTTTATTTCTTTCTTATTTTTTTGAAATGAAATGTAATTGGAAAGGAGACACAAATTGCTTTTTATCTCAAGTATTTTTAACGACCATGTCTACAAATATTCAAATATTACTGTTTTTTTTTTTGTTTTTGGAAACTTAAGTAGCCCTGCTATCTAACACAGTTCTTAAAAATACCAAAATACATGTAGTTTTTACACAAAAATATAATCAAAATTCATTTTGTCCCTACAATTTTGAAAGATTTTTTCTTACAGTCCACTTTCAATCATCATGGTGTAAAAGAGTTTTGGGACACGTTGTATAACCCCGATTCTGCAGTGCCTCAGGAATGTTTGCGCAGTCACGCACAGATGACTTTTATGCCATTGTGCGAAAAAGACGATACTTTTTCTGATTCTCTGTCCAACAAGTCCATTTTAAATGCCATTTTTTTCCCACAAACTAGTGCGACCTCAAAAATGACTCGCCATAGTGTTGTAATCGAACATACTTATTACGTATTGGCAATACTTACCGTCACATAATGCGACGATTTGCCATGGTTGCCGGATGCCAATTGAAGCGGATGGATATTTGCACGTAACGTTTTCTTACTCAATTGAATTACATACTTACATGCTGACTATGTTAAATTAGAGATTAGAAAGCGTACAAATGTTGTGTCTATGTTGTAAACGGCCCTCCACCAGTAGGTACTATAATGATACGGTCGCGGTAACCTAAGTCACCGGGCTGTTTTCGCGGCTCCAGCTGTGGACCAATAAATGTTTCGCAACTTGGAACTAGATTCAAAATACAGCGTTAAATGTTTTACATATTAGTAGCAGAGAGACCTTTGGGTCATGGGCTGCAATGATAACAAGTTGTGTTTTTGTACTGTTTTACATAAGTTGGTACATACGTTTACTTATTGTTAACAGTTTTTACTTATATGTTGGATCAATAATTGAAGACGGTTGGATGCATAGCTTGCGTAATTATGATGAGTCGGGCGGGTCCATGTGGCTCAAGGCGAGTGGGCCGCTGCTTCCCGCGCTCAGTCGCTCACTGAAACGCGCACTACGCGCAGTCGTTGACCGCCAAAACGCCTTTTTCAATGATCACTTTCACTGCGAATAAAGTTTCGCGGCTTTGTACGTAAATTACGTAATGCGTCGTGCGGGCGATTTCATTTTTGGTTGCTGCGGACTATTATAATGCGGGTTGGTGAAGCAGTAATGTCGTTAACCGATCGTAATAGCAACAGGTAACTATTACGTTTACGGCGTCGTCGTGATCGGGTCATCAAGCGATTCGCTTCAGTCATCTATTTACCAACAACGAGTTCATTTGGACAATTCCTTTCAGCTCGGAGTTTTTGGGACACCGAAATTTGTTTAATTACACTATTGTTGTATTTGTTAGAGTAAACATACATTCGAACGTAATGTATGTATGATATCGTGTTGCACAATTATAGCGTCGGATTCTATTTGAAAAACAACACTGCACCCTACCGTTAAATTCTCACCACAAATATATCTTGACACCGCGATGCGTAGTAACTAAGCGTATTAGGTAGAGGTCTTGGACCTTCGTCATACAATGTTGTAAAAAATATCCCAATGCTCATAATAATGTCAACGTACACAGTATACAATAACATTTTATCTTACAATAGTACAATAGGTAGGCAGGTTTACGTCAGTTCCTGTTTTTTTTCCTAATATGAATGCGAGGACGGTGGAGATTTAGAGCTATAGCCGGCCTGATGGTAAGTAAACAGACTGGCTTGCGACTCGAAAGAAGTAACAAGCGCGTTAGCATTGTTAAGCAACCCTTTACTGATATGAGGATTCGTTAAGAGGCTGACAAGACCTAATTTGGTGAAAATGATGTTATTTAAGCAGTTTTTTAAGAAAAACTATATGTTCTAGCACATCAAATAAAATATTTATTTATTTATTTATTTATTTATTTTTATTTCCACACATACAATTATCATTACAGGCTGAACCCAATGCGATAATGTAGCAAAAAAAATTATCTATTATAATAAAATAACGAACTATTCAATATAACAAAGAGTTACTAATGCTA
The DNA here is from genome assembly GCA_947578815.1 of Epinotia ramella. Lineage (NCBI taxonomy): Eukaryota > Metazoa > Arthropoda > Insecta > Lepidoptera > Tortricidae > Epinotia > Epinotia ramella. Next base: position 237,358 of record CANPUT010000111.1, read on the forward strand.
CTTTTGTGAATTCACTCATCGTACAAGATAATAGGTCTACATGCGTGGCTATGAGGTTCAGGGTGCGCATCGCGCGCGTCATCGGCGCCTCGCGCAGCAGCTTGGTGCGCCCGCGCGGCACGGCCAGCAGCCCGGGCTGACGGCGCGCCCCGGTCGTGCGCGGAACACAAATACCCACCGACCCCAATATATCCGCATTGTATATCTTACCCCTAAGCAGCTTAAAGATATATGTAACAAGTGCTAGCTCCCTTCTGACTTTCAGCTGATTGTATCCGACCATGCCTAAAATAAACAATGTCGGATACATCAGCGGATAAAACGGGTATACGCCATATTGCCTCATATACATATACCTAATAAACTTATTCTGTATCCGCTCTAACATAAGAATATACTTTGCTTCGAGTCCTTTTCTGAAGGTACTTTCCCCGACATCTTGAAACAAGCAGTTATAAAGCCAGTACACAAGAAAAACAAAAAAACTGACCCCAATAACTACCGCCCGATTGCATTGTTACCTGTTATGTCAAAAATACTTGAGAAAGCAATGTGCAAACGATTGTATTCCTTCTGCGAAAAATACAAGATTTTCTCTGATGCACAAAACGGCTTCCGCAAAAAAAGATCTACAATATTAGCAGCTTATAAATATATTAACGACATTTTAAATATTTTAAACAGAAAAGAGTACGCGATCGGAATTTTGTTTGACATGACAAAAGCATACGAAAAAGTAAAATTTAGCATCCTTCTTGATAAATTGTACGGTATCGGTGTGCGCGGTACAGCACATAAATGGTTTCGGTCCTTCTTAAGCAACCGGAAACAATATGTCGATATCGAGTACAGGAATGAAGACTTGAGAGAAATAAATACTGTCAGGTCGGATGTCCAGCCCGTGTCGGACTCAATTCCACAAGGAAGTGTGATTGGATGTTTGATGTTCATTTTGTATATAAACGACCTTCCTAAATCATTAAATGAGTCATGTGTAATGTTTGCTGACGACTTTTCTTTGTTATTATCGTGTAAAAACAGTACAAATCTCAACGAAAAATTACATCAAATCGTAGCAACCATTGTAGATTGGATGAATGATCATAATTTAGAAATTAAAAGCCTATGTACCTACTCGTATGCACATTCCACTGCTAATGCATAAAAATATCTAGATTGCCGCGATTCTATAGGTAAGCATAGAAAAACCTCGCCCAAGATTCTACAAGCCTAAATATTTGTTATACTTTTGACTGTGTAACAATAGACACTGAGTAACAATAATGATGTAGGTACCTTTTTAGTTTTCATTGGATTAATATTGTTGGATTAATGTTAAATAAAATATAAGTAGGTCACTTAATTTATGACATTCCGTATTGTAATTTAATTTAATTTTAATGTAAGTATTTAATTTAATTTAATTTTAATGTATTTCATGTAATTTAATTTTAATTTATTTAATGTAATTTAATTGTAATGATATTTAAATTGTTTTTTAATATAAATATGGATTTTTATCTGAAATAAATGATTATTATTAATATTCTTCTACTTTAACAATGGATTGCATAATTTATTTTTGATTATAAGTACTTACATAATATTATTTTACAATATTTTTTCCTAAACATTCCGTGAACTCGATAAGGTTCTCACGTTCGTTATTTGGCATGTATACCGAGAAGATTATCATAGATCGATCAGTCATAGACACTTTAATTGCTATAAGCCTAACACTTTTGCACTCTATCGTAGAAACACTTGGAAACCGGCCCTTGCGCCACAGGAGCAATACCATATTTAAGCCACAATGACCGGTCCGGCCCCACCCGCATCCAGACACCCGTGACCATTACCGGGTGATCAATCCACCATATGGGGGGATCTACCACGGTGCACCTAGCTGGCGGTTCGTGGTCGCCACTCGAGAATATTTCTCCTCCCAAACAGCCATCGGTAGAATTGCACGTAGAACTCTTCGGCCCGCTGAGCCAGCGTAGTAAGTAGGGGAAGATGGGGTGGCTTTGTACACTTTTTACTAATAGCCTTGTGAAGTTGAAGCGCTCATAGCCCAGCGGCGCCTGCGAGTCGGAAACGATAACGCAGGTTAAGCAAAGATGGCAGCGGTCAGTCTCTGGATGGGTGACCGCCTGATGTTTGAGCGCGGAACCGTATTTATAGAGGAAATGTTTGTGAACAAATGACTGCGCGGTGATTTGAAAGAGTTTGATAGGTTCTTGCGAAATTGGTCGTAGTATTTAACTTAGTTGATTGGGCGATGGCTCGTACAGAAGGGCTGAGGTGTAGACTACTTCAGACGTCTTGAAATATCTTCTGTGAGTCGTCTACATTTGTGTCGCTGAACCATTTTGTATCCCTTAGTGTTGACCTGAAAAGAGAATATGTCAGTAATTAATGCTAAACTTGGTACTTAATATCATCTTTAAAACGCCACTTGGTAAACGGGATAGGAACGTGGACGGGGTTTTTTGAAAAGTTTTAGTACGAAATATAATTTAATATTTAAAAGGTACACTTTGCTTGAACCACTTAAATATGAGTCTTAAAAGCGTTGGAATAAAATATATAATGGTTTTTGGGAAGTTTTGAGCGCAGGGAAAACCCGCAATACATGCTGCCCCACATTAATAGTTGACATCTATCGAAATGAATGAAACGACATTTTATGTACCAAAAAAGGACCTATTTGAAATGACATGTGAACCATTGTACGTATATATAGAACATAAGTACCGTTCCTTCATTTGACGTGTAAAATTTCCAATTTTATTAATAAAGAATCTGAAGAGACCGGTCCCGCGCCACCCGAATCCAGCGGACTCCCGCAACCTTTACCAGGTCATCAGTCCACCTTGTGGCTTCGGGCCTACCCACGCCGCGCCTTCCGGTACGTGGTCGCCACTCGAGAACCTTTCCGCCCCAACGGACATCGGTTCTACGTGCTGTGTGCCACATTTAATTCGTCACAGATATTGACATATTATTTTGGAATCGTCTCAATGAGTAGTTGATGATGGTAAACAGAAAAGTACAGTCGGCAATAAAAGCTTCTGCCAAAAATGAAATTTTTGACAGATACTTACTGTACAGACAAGGTCACTAATATCTATATACCCAAAGTTGCAAAAATATGTATAAAACAACCTTATATCCGTAGTAATAAGGTCTGTATACATATTTCTGTAAGTTTGTGGTATTGTATACATATTGGTGACCTTGACCGTACCACAGATTAAAGAATACAAGTACAGATACCTAATCCCATAGAGCAAAAGCGTACCGTCCTAATGTAGGCAATTCTGTATACAATTTTAGTCCCTGGCAGACACGTTCCGGGGCGGGAGGGGGGTTAGTGTCTGCGCGGCCAGGTATAAATCCGTTAATAGACACTGCATAAAAGAATATTATTATGTCTGCCACGGCACGTGTCTGGCACGCCCAATGTCTGTAGATATAAACCGGCCTTAAGCCAGGACACACTCGGGATGGCCGAAGATAGTCCGAGCGGCATTATCATCAACGTCATAATATTAACTGGAACTGTTCGTATGTAAGTCAATTTTAACTCTCTTTTTCGTAAAATTTTAATAACCTCTTCTACTCCACAATAAATCACTTCTTGAGGGTCGAAGCGGCATAATAGTGCCCATAAAACAATAATAATAATAACCCCTGCTAGCAAAAATGTGTTTTATTTATTTAAACGAGTATAGCACCAAACACAAAAATTTACAAATAGCGAGCTTAATGCCAAATTATGGCATTCTCTACCAGCCAACAATTAAACATATATTTATAATTTATTTGTCACAAACATAAAGACAAAGACATGCTGTCTAGACGCACTTCACTTGTTAATCATGGTTACTACTACTTACCACGCAGTAACTAGCCCAATAAAATCGCTGTGACTGTCCTCTAATTAGGTTAATCGATGAATTCGTTCTAGAATCCCAAGTCGTCGACGTCAAGACTTGTTTCCGGTGGTCGCCGGAAACGATGTTCTTTGAAGAGCCGTCACGGTAGTGTTATTGTTTACAACTTTCAGAGTTTACGTAAACATTGTAAGATTAGAAATCTTCTGTGCCGTTACGTAAATTGACGCATAAGAGCGCTTGTGTTGAATTCACGCCCGGGTTCTCAGGAGAAGTGGACAGAGCACATTAATTGAAAAAAGTCAATGCAATGGGTGTAAAGACGGAGAAAATGTTGTATTGTAGTGACAGGCTGCTAGCCCATCGCCCACAACACACCTCAACCCGATCCCTCACTCGACTTTTACGACATAAAGAGGGTGAGCTAACCCGACACCACATGGGGAACACATATACGTTTCCCATAAAAAGCTTAATATGTTGTAGATATATGTTATCTTCAACAGTCAACGTTTTTAGTGTTCCGTACCAAAATTGGTCCAACGGAACACTTATGCGATCACTCGGAGGCGGACAGCCTGTCTGTCACAGCCAGTTTTTGAAATAAGAAATGGTTATTTATTTCTCACTAACAGACTGAAGCTTTGCTGTATTCACATTACACACATATATGTAGGTACGTATGTTTGCTGCACAATCAACCAGAGGGTTATCTCGGAAATGGGTAGACAGAGCAGGGATCATATGTAGTTACGAGATACGGGAGCCGGTGATTGAACAGTCGAGATGTCGCGACTAGTTCCCGTCTGATGTCGCACTTGAGGGATACAGCGTTCTAGACTTTGGTTTGATATATACTTTATACGTTCATTCGAAAGATTGGAACATGTTGACGATTGGATTGTGTTATTTTATAAATAAAGGAATAAGATAAACGTCCTAGTCCGCGCGTTGCACTAGCATATGACATGGGCCTTTTTAACCCCCGACGCAAATGTTATAATTTTAACGTGTCTGTGTATCTGTGTTTCTGTCTGTGGTATTGTAGCTCCCAAACGGATGGACCGATTTAAATGTTGTTTTTTTGTGTCATATATAATTTTATCCCGAGTGTTCTTAGCCATGTTTCATGGAAATCTGTTTAGCCGTTTTTAAGATATTGGACCTTGAAATAAAAATTTCGGGGGTTTTTCAACTTTTCTAAGTTGTTGTTATAGATTATGGAACACTAAATTTACATAATTATATTTATTATTTAACTGCATTTAACTTACCTGTACTAAGTAGGAAAAGGTACAGGGAATGTGATTCTTTGATCCTTGTCATTGTATTTGGGGAAGGACCATTCTTGGTACCGCGCAACTTACGCCTAAAACGAGCGTATTTTGCAAAATGCTTGCTTTTTCATTCAAGATTACGACGTAACTATTAGTATTTATTCAAAAACTGATAACGTACTTAAATAATCTCTTAAACTAGGGGCTAACATGGTTAAAAATTTCATTTTCTGTTTCTAAACCTAAAATAAATGAGTTTTCTTGGGAGTCTTTTTCAAATTTTGCAGTGACAAGTGTCATTTCGGTTCTCAATTTTACAGTAAACAAGAATCATTAGGTACATGGTGGGTACATGAATGATTACAATTCACATCACCAGATCTTTTACGAGGGGCTGACATGATTAAAAATCAAAGATTCATTTTAAAAAGTTGATAAAACACCTTCCGAGTTTTCTTAATTTTTTTGGTGAAAACAGGATTACATTATATGTTTTTACCGCAAATCGTACTTTTATTTTGCCCTAAAAATAATATGATAGCAAATTATAACTTTATGTTAACCCATAAAAAAATAATCATAACTATAGGACCTACGATGCCGTAAATGTATATTTTTTGAAAAGACGTATAAATCACGCTGCACAGACGCCGCGACACGAATTTTTTTTTTTTAAATTATTAAGAGGTTAAGAAATAATTATTTAATTACGTTATCCGTTTTTGAATAAATACTAATAGTTACGTCGTAATCTTGAATGAAAAAGGAAGCATTTTGCAAAATACGCTCCCGCTTCTGCTTATGTAGGCGTAAGGACTCTTACACGCAATTATTTCTCACTTTAGAAGTCTTCTTTTGTGTGTGATTTTTGGTGAGGTAGGGCACAGCGAAATGTCATCCCGCTCGAATTTAGAGCCCCCCAACTGGGGAAGTACCTCCGCCTTGCAGAAGACCACAGACATAATAACACTACCTACTACTTGCTCTGTAGTAGTGTTGTGTTCCTGGAGGTGAGCAAGGTCTCCAGAGCTCCCGAGGACGCGTTAGAAACTGTTCCATGGAGTGATATACCTATAAGTGTTGAAGATCTCGTTTCGTAACTACGCCATCGCGTTTCAGGGTACAAATACAGAGTTTAATATTTACAGTTTACACGAGAAATAAGTACCTGTTAGCAACTCGATGGATTTATTTTCCGACCGCCGGTTTTCGGCCAGTAGCAGTTTATTCGTGATTCCTTTGTGCGGTAAGAGGCTTACCGCGGATCTACTGTGTTTCACAGAGATTTACTTAGAAGTAAAAATGAAAATAGATTTTACTTTGGATTTAACTGAAGGAAAACAGTCGTGATTCGGCCTTCATCTATTGTTAATGAGTAGGAAACTTGTTAAAATAACAGATAGATTGTGTATCCGAAGCTAGTAGGCTAGTGCATTTTAATGAACAATTTACTTTTATAGACTTGCCTGAATTTAACTTTTATGGAAATATGGATATACCGTAAAATGGGGTGAGTAGGGATCGTGAGGAGAGTTGGGTTATGAATGGGGAGAGAAGGGATGAAAGGGGGGTGAGGTGGGATTTTAAGGCTACTGCTACCTAAATAATGTATTCCATTTTAAAATCGAGCTATAGTAATATTCATTATAAAAAAAAAGATCCTAAAATCTTTTAAAATCACCTTTGTATGAAAACTCATCTCACCGCAACTACGAGGGACTACGGGGTGAGGTGGTATTTCGTGTTAATCGTTAAAGTTTTTAAATGGAACTACCCAAAATCATAAAAAAACTAAAATACAAACGTCCGGCACACTTATTATATACAACATTCAGTTTGCATATGTAAAAATAAAATGTTATTATGTCAGTTTTGTCCCTACTCACCCCATTTTACGGTATTAATAATCATCATCCTCCTATCGTTTTTCTTGGTTGTGCCCTAAAGGAGCCTGGGGTCCGTTGACACCTTGTCCCAAGATTTGGCTTAAGTGCTAGTTAAACTGCCATCGGACCTTCCAATCCAGTTTTCAACTGACTAGACTGAGGAAACTAGGCTTTAATGGAGCTTGACCGGTTTCCTCAAGATGTTTCCCTTCACGGAAAAGCCTTTATACTCGTATATTTTATATCAAATAATATTTCGTAAATAATATTGCAAAAATTACCAGTAAAATAAATAAATACATATATATATTAGGGGACATTCTTACGAACTCGAACTAACCCTATGGCAAGCTCAATAAGGCTTGTGATATGAAGATGGTACTAGACGACGATATATTGAATAGATATAAATACTTAAATACATAGAAAACATCCAAGACTAAGAAACAAATAAGTATTCATGTTCATCACACAAATATTAGCCCGATATTTTTTTCAATCCTATACGTTTCTTATGTATTTACTACAGGCATATTTCTTTGCTATTCCGCTAGATACCATGATGATGGTTAGTGAAAATCAGGCGTACCTAGTTGCACATTCATTTACTTAGGCGCTTCCACGCGTGATCCCTTGCAGACGTAATATTTTTATATCTGTCAACACATTATACAACCCGCTCGACATATCAACCACCTAGATACTAAGTGATGTAATGGTTCACGTACTGTGTCTGGTCCATCCTAGTCGTCTACGGAACCCTAAAAAAGACCGGGTTGCACTCCGGGAGTGCCGGCAGAAGTAATTTTCTCGCCTAAAACAAAAACGTTCTACATTTCACTCCCACCCTTTAGTAGCTTTTAAAAGCTTTTAACTAAAACAAAAAGAGAAGCCAGATCAAACTTGTGGTTTTGAATATTTTTATCAAATACCATTGCACTAACCTGCGGGCCATCATGTTGGCCCTTACGCCGTCTGCGCTCGCGTTCAATATCTGAATCGTCGTCGTGGTGAGTGGTGAGTAGAGCTTTAAAATTTAACAGGGTCGTCAAACTTTGAAAACTAAGCCATCTGTCTCACAGTTGGTCGTGATGCAGTTTAGGGAATTTGGAAATTATGAATAAAACTGAGGAAATGAAATGTTTTCATGGGATGAGTCTGTTGTCGGAAATGCTGGGAAGGTGAAATGTGTAAATTAGACAAAGTTGCAAAACTCGGTGGCATGATCATAATTATAATAAAAACTTACACCATGATATACAAATTGAAAATATGTACAACAAATTTATATAAATCACGCTTATACCTAATACGAGTCACGCAGTATGCTGTCCCGCACACCTCACTGGATCCACAGAAAACCAGCGACGCGCGACGTTGGCACTGCTGTGTAAACATTTCTATATTAATCATTTAGATACAGACGTTATTTTATAAATGTATCATTTATATAACAGGTCATAACACAAATCGTTAGCGAGTATCAAGTGAAGCTGAAGGGGTACGTGTATCTCATATCGAGTAATAAATAACACATTGTTTTCCAATGAGCTTCATTACAAATTTCAACGACGCAGCAGCCGAAAAAAGACACTTCCTGCGTGAAGACGAGGACCGTTCATGAATAAATCAATCGGTGAGGCGCGGAAATTGATGAGTGCACAAAAAGCCTCAGAACTTCGCGGCAACAAAGTGCTCGCAATAAAAACACATGCCGAGATAAGAGCCCAGGCGTCCCGAATAGTGTGATGGGATCTGTCAGTAATGGTATTTCAATATGCACTAACAGATATGGGGTATAAATATTGATTTAAGTACGAGTAAAATGTACTACCACTGCCATTACATTATATATATATTAAAAAAAAACTAGTTTTTCAACGCCAGGCTTCAATGTTTATTATTAAAATATCCTTATTATCCTCTTACCTATATTCAAAAAGGCCTTTTATGTACTAAATTATTGATTTATACAGTTTACGCAAATTATTACTAAATAAGCCGTCAGCCTGATTGTGTCAACCCTCAGCCAAGTAAATGCGCGTCATCGCGCGAATTAAACAACAAAAAGTGATTTTGCGTACCGCGCCGCATCCTCGCAATATAATACTACTTCGCAAATTTAATACTGGCAGAATAGTTACTGACCAGTAAGGAAACCTGGGCGACATCAGTAAGCTCTTGGTTAGTACAAAATCCCGCCAATTGCAGAAGTGACCTAACACAAAAATCGTTGTCAACCAGCATCATATAAATCGGGTCACTCATCTGTAACTATATTATCGGTTTCGTTCAGTTCCCATTTAACTCGTGTCTTTGCATTACACTTATTAAGCGCTAAAACAACCAAAAACGCAGAGAAAAATAGAGCTCGCTTTTTAGCAGTGGTCACTTTTACTAATATTAGACACCCTTTAAAACCGTCTTTTTATGTTTATGCGACAAAACACTTAAAAGGCTAGTTACTTTTGCAGTTTACAGTACCTGTCCACTTCGTACTGTCCTAAAGCTTAGTGCATGAAATTTGACAACAACCACCCTTCTCACACCCACCCGCCCAAGCGATCATTCACAAATGGTCTTCATTTAACTCACTACTCTCGTCTATTATATTTGAACGCTAAGTAACATTCACGCTTATTCATAGGTCAGACTTACACTGGTTAGACTGGCGGCTGTCACTGTTAACGTAGGTCTTAAAGCGGTTGAACAAAAATGGGTTATTACAACATTAAAGTTTTTTCTTTTTTGATATGTCGTTGGAGGCATGTTAAATAATACGTACGTAAAAAGTTAGAAAATTTTAGGTGGAGCTTTCGGCTATATTGAAATATTTTAGTTTTTGCCAATAACTATGTCAATATAGAATTAGAGTTACAAAAAACTGTAACATATCCAATAACACTTTAATTTATATACGATATTCTGTTTTTAGAAATCTGGGACTTCTGCATCCTGGTGAACGTAAAAATGCAAATAATTTTGTAAATAAAGAATTAGAGTAGCTGATATTGCAAAGTTACGATATTGTCGATCCACTTAATATATTGGAAAAAAGTTAGAAATGTAGACAATCGGCTTGTCTAGATATTGATTTCCGGTTAAACAGTATAGCCAATATTGAATTAAAGTTTGTAGAGTTAATAGTAAACGATCATGACAATGATATCAGTTACCAAACAAAAGTTAAGAAAAATAAACTTACGGCGACACTAAATATTGATACCTTTAAGTACTCCGTCCGTAAATGAATACATTTAAAAAGCGCGGCATGTATGCGCGCGCCGCGTTGTGCGCTGTGGCAGCAGGCAGCGATCAACGCAACTTGTCTTGCAAGCATCGAAAGCACCTTCTAAAGCTGGAGTCCAGACTACCGGGCTGTTACTCTTCACCTTTGGACCAGCTAATAGTGCATGGAGAGGAGCCTGCAATTTAGCAGCACCAGTAATAAACCGCCTATAAAAATTTAGGGCCCCTAGGAAACGCCTCAGATCCTTTATAGTTTTAGGTTTTGAAAAATCCTGTATCGCCTTAACCCTGTCAGTCAGTGGTTTAGTACCCTCTGAAGAGACCAGATAACCCAAGAACTCGATCTCGGGAACGGCAAAAACGCATTTACCAGCGTTAAGTAATATGCCATGGTCATTAAAACGCTCAAAAACCGCACGCAAATGCGTTTTGTGTTCTGAGTCGTTGGCAGAGGCTATTAAAACGTCATCGATAAAAGGAAAACAGAAATCAAGACCCCTGAGGACCTCATCCATAAACCGTTGAAATGTTTGCGCAGCGTTACGCAAACCAAAACTCATATATGGAAAATCAAAGAGTCCAAAGGGCGTCGTGATCGCTGTTTTCAATTTAAGCGGATCTACATATTACTATAACATATGGCACAGTTAATCATGGTAAAATTTATATTAAGTGAATTGTGTGATCTTTGCTTGTGGTATGGTGTATTTCAGTTGAACTGTTTTATTATTTTAAACTTAACACTTAAAATAACAAAATAAGAATAGGTTTCTCCTCTTTTTGGTATGTAACAAAATAACACGACATCAATTCAACTAAATCTAACCTAAACTTGTGATTGGTATGTAAATGGTACCGGCTGTTAACATTTTAACTGGGCATTTGTTTAATTATTTTCTTATATTGGATTCATAATTCGCCATTGTTGGTTTTTTTTTTGATTTTTCTAGAAAACGAAGTCGACGTAACTGCATTGCCTTTGTTGGACGATAACCAAATCAAAGAATTGATCCCTCATATTGGCCCGCAGGCCAAATTTAAAAAATGTCTCTCCGATTGGAAAGCTACTACTAGTTTGCAGGTATGTAAAAGTAATTATTGTCTGTATTAATCGACTCGAGATAAGTTTTATTATACTACATTTTTTTGCATTAGAAAGATTTTCGCGGAAATAAATATAAGGTTTTTTAACCGACGTCAAAAAAAAGGAGTATCAATTTGACCCGTATGTATGTAATATTATTGGAATTGCACAATATTCTTAGTCTTTGTGGGCTCCTAAATAGATGTGCGAAATTTCTTAAGTGTATGTATGTCTGTATGTATGTACCATTGTACCTATGTCGGTTGGTCACTCTGTGCAATACAAACCACGCTGATAAACCTACTGGATAATAATTTTCTCAGCAGGTATTATAAATAGTTTACTCATTGATGATTCAGATAGATAAGGATAACATAGAAAAAATAATAGAAGTATACGGAGAAGGTGTCGACGGGCTCACGCCAAGTATCACTTCACCGCTCAACTCTGCAGTCTCTTCACCGAACAACTCCAAACTCGTAGGAGTTGTAGTGTACATACATGCGATCACGACTTCTCCGATCTGTGTTTTCGCGAAACAAGCCGGTTAAGAATGTGGCTGCAAACAGATGGAGTCAATTCAAAGTTTGGATTGAGACGAGTCTGTGTGTTGGGATTCCGAAACGATGGGATTAATCTCCGGGAGGCTTGACTACATTCCAAGGTTTGGTTATCAAATTATCTCCGCGTCTGCCTGAGGCGTTAAGGATTAGTTGGTAATCGTCTAAATAATTGAATAGGTCAGTTAAAATTGTTGTATAATATGATGACTAAGCTTATTAGCTAGCCTCGTCCTACATACAGGCATCGTAGTTATAATATTTGAAAGTCACCTGCATATTTTAATATTTTTTCATTGTTTCTCACAAAATGTAATAAGTAATATTTTATTATATAGTACCTACACATATACAATTTCATTACTATCTTTACAGGTAGGTACTTGATTTATGTTTTACTATAAAACTAAATTAAAACAAGCTTGTTTTAAAGAAAGAATGATACTTTATTCACAAACAGTGTCCTGTGCTGTGAAGTATTAGATTACTTAAATATGACCCGCAACCTTATTTACGATCTACAAGTATCTACAATGTATACTTACCTATGTTTCACAAAATAAATTACTTACGTACTATGTATCGGTGGTTTTCGTCACGAAAAACCTCTCCGATCGCGCCTGTGTTACAGAATTGCAAAGTTTGTGGGTTAATCCGTTCATAACAAAATCTAGGTAAAATTTTAAATGAGAAAAACCCTCGGGGATACTTGAGTAAGTTTTGAACAAATAGAAAACTAGAGTACGGGCAACGTATCATAAATATTTGCGGACAATTTTACACAAATCGAGCTAGTTCCTAACCAAGCAAAGCTTGTTCTTACTATGAGTACTAGACGACGATAAACATACTTATATAGATAAATAAATACTTAAATACAACACAGCCATGACTCAGGAACAAGTATTCATGCTCATCACACAAATAAATGGCCTTACCGGGATTCGAACCCGGGACATCTAGCTTCGTAGGCAGGGTCACTACCAACTAGGCTAAACCGGTCATCATATGCGTACATACTTATTATTGTATTATATTTGCCTACTTACCTATAAGTATATAATTTTTTCACGCCAATGTTCGGAAATGTGACAAAAGATCGAGAATGATGGCCGCCCCAACTTCGCATCGTCTCACCTTCGGCTCGGACCTCGAACCCACTCGTCAATCGACATTGCCTACAACTCTACAACAATGTATAATAGCCAAGAAAACTTCGACCTTTTAATAAAATATTAGGGGAACCATTACATACATTAGATACACAAATCCAACTTACTTACTTTTTTAACTTTTGTATCCTATAAACATATAAGTAAAAAATAAAAAAACAAACGTATGGTTGGTTTTAGTTTTGGTTTCCAGACTTCTTACATTATTTAAATACTAGTTGTTGCCCTTGACTTTGTCTACGTGGAACTCGTTTATATCGTGCAGCCTCCATAAGTTACGCGCCCATATCATAAGTCCTTTTGTTTTCGACTGACTGTCGGCGTGGGGCAAGTTTCGTCGCGAGAACGATTATGGCGGAAGTTTTTATGTGTCTCCTTTGCCCAGCAGTGGGACACTTAAACAGGCAAGGAAGAAAAAAAAATATAAAGTGTGAATCCTAAGTCGTGAACAGAATTACGTGTTTCTTACTATTTAACTTTAGTCATGTGGACGTGACAACAGGCAAAAATATGTAAACGTTGTTTATTGATTCGTTAATAAAAACAATTGATTTTTACTGAGCTCATGGTCACCCTAATTGCTACGTTAAACTGTCACATTAAGCTTCAGTCAGACCAAGTCTTGTCGAATAGGTTGACCATAAGGTTGGTTTTTTGCTATTTAAAATTATTATCAATAAGGTTCAATTGTTTGCTTCTAGAGTTAGTGCAATTAATTTGCCTTAAAATACTGTGATAGACACAAAAAATTATGTTTACGACTTAGGTTTCATATTATTATTCATTCATACGAGGGCTGCCTTTTAAGTTGTGTCGTTTGGAAAAACTAAAGACAATTTAAGTGTTAAATGGTATTTATTGTTTTTCAAAGTAATCACCGTGATATGTAATACACTTTTTCATTCGATCGAACCAGTTTTCGAAACACTTATTCCAGTCCAAAAAAAATCTTTTACGATTTTATACAATACCTAGACTCGGCTGGGCAGCGTTCGGGAAGCTACGGCACATCTTTTCGTCCAATATTCCGCAGTGTCGCAAGACGAGAGTCTTTGACCAGTGTGTGTTGCCAGTGATGACATATGGCAAAAGTGTCTCAAGGGACAAACTAAACAAATCGCAATAAATCCGTCAAACGGAATCGGTAGCCAAATCTTGTTATTTGCATACAAATTTCATAACAAAGGGTATTGTTTAGAATAAGTAAAGAGTTAACGCTTTGTCGCGCCGGTACGAAAAGATTATTTTTTTAATCTGTAAGAAGCGGGAGTAAAAAGGGTTATTGTCAAGTTCTCTACATTAGATAGCTGACGACCGCGCGTCTCTACTCAACTCATATATCACCAAGAACGTAGGCACGCCGTATAGTAATATAAGGCATAAGGATTGCCTGCCAAGTGTGATATAGACGGCCGAGCGTGGCGAAGCTGGATAAATAATACGAGGCAGACAACTCCTAGTCCCAACCGAGGTATACATGTATATATTGTATTTTTAGGGTTCCGTAGACAACAAGGAAGCCTAATACTCGTAGTTTCGCCATGTCCGTCCGTCTGTCTGTCCGGTTTCGCTCAATAACCAGTAATGGTTACAGTTTTCTAGTTGTAAAACTAGAAAACTGTAATTCGGCATGGGTATATAAAATCAACCACGCCGACAAAACAGTACAATAAAATCTAAAAAAAAAATTGTATTTAGTAATTTTTTTTTGTCGCCCCACACCATGGGTGGGGTATCGTTGGATAGCTCGTTCAAAACTATTATGGGTTTCCAAAAACCATTTGATTAGTTTGCGAGATATTGGGCTTTAAAGCCCTAATTTTTGTTCGAGTCATGTCGAACAAGCTATCCAATGATAGGTACCCCACACCATAAGTTTAACGAGAAAAAAAATTACATCCCCACTTTACGTATATACGCATTTTCCTTTTCGTGGGGATGTCAAGAAATTCAAGGGTTCAAGTGGTTTTAAATCCGGGCAGCATCGGCATTGGAAATTAAAACGCATGCCGGTTTAAAAGCATTAAGAAACTGTTTGGTTGCGAAAGAATTGTGGGAGTAAGAAAGGCGTATGCGTTTGAATATTATTTTCAGAATTATTGGCTACTAAAGAAATATATTATGTTGTGTAATGTATCTCTGTTTCGCCATCTATACATTGTCATAACATAATAATAAATAATGATGTGGGCACTGGGCATCCATCGCGCATCATCCTCAGAGGCGTCTCCCCCCCCCCTAGCGCGCGCTAGCGCCCGAGTCGAGGCGAGTAGCGCCCTGTGAGTGGCGCTCGGCGCCCCCTAGGACCGTGCGCCCGGGTGCAACGCACCCCCTGCACTATAGGTAACATCCTATTGAAAATTTAGGCAGGCCGGAACGAAGTTGTTCCAACCAACCTTGAAGTTGTGTAGAACAACGCCATTGCACCTCGGTAAGTGAAAGAAAAAGCTGGTCCTGTCCTTTCAATCAACCAAAGATCTGGGCCCTATCTCACAAATTGACGACCGCTTTAGCCTAGTTGGTAGTGTCCCTGCCTACGAAGCAAGGTCCTGGGTTCGAATCCCGGTTCCTAAGGGCATTTATTTATGTGATGAGCACGAATATTTGTTCCCGAGTCATGGATGTTTTCTATGTACTCGTACGTATTTAAGTATTTATTTATCTATACAAGTATGTTTATCGTCGTCTAGTACCCATAGTACAAGCTTTGTTTAGTTTGGGACTAGGTCGATTTGTGTAAGATTGTCCCCTAATATTTAATTTACCTGATTGCACACTTGACGATGACAGTTTGATGTACCTTTCTGATTCTGGTTCTACCAATAAAGATGGTCACGGGTATATTTCAATTCATTTTTCTAGAACGAATTCACTTCTCTTTGTACTAGGCATAAATATAAGACAAAGCCATTATCATTCATTATTAAATGTACCCGCTAATTGTTTAGGTACGTTTTACTAAGTGAAGTTTGATGCAAAGTACCTACTTATAAAACAATTGTTAATACCGATATCGTTTTCTTCTAGAAAAAATATTCGCACTATACTATCGTTATTTATCGAGCCAGAAATGTACGGCAAATTATCATGTTTTTGCAAATTTCATCACGTTGATGAAATAGGGGAGAGATAGACTATAGAATTTACAAAGAGAATGATTCTGTCGAACGGTTGTATTGTAGCAAACACTCTTGACGTGTTGAAAACATATCGCCCGTAGTTATACTTATAAGGTTACCGTTTCGCTATAACAAAGTATCAGAATACCCTGTAGGTACCTACATACCGAATACACGACGCTATTGTGTTACGCGGAAAAGGGTCCCGACTTACCGTATCCCAGATCTCAACTGATGTTTTTAATCATTTACGATCAGTTCATAAAGGGCAGTTATAAAATATCTACTTGGCTTAAGTACTCAATACGTAAATCGGGTTTTTTATCCAACAAACTGATATAAAACACCCGTTTATAAAGAACTAGACGTGGTGTTTACTTTTGAACAAATTGCAGTGACAAAGTTGTTACAGTTTGACCTCCGTTTAAAACTAGGTTAATGTATCTGAGATGTGGAACTAAAGGATTTGCTCATAAAGAATAATACATGGTTTACAAGGCCCTTAATGTGATTGTTAACCTTGACAGGCATTTTTGGTGCAGACTGTATGGGTACCCGCATTCTCTATAACCTCCAGGGGTGACGTTTGGGTAAAGCTTTTTGTTTGCTCCCTCGAATCCATTCACAATATTTTAGATTCACAATAGGTTCCCACGAAATTATCAAAGGTCGGAAGTCCGTTAGACTACTGATAACTTTGTGATTGTTGTGCTGTAAGATCGACATGATATTTTCACGAAGGGAACAACAACCGGACCCTGAAGCGTTTGAAATGGACTGGAACAAAGTATATGAGAATGGATCTGATGACAAAGAGGGCGAGGATCGCAAAGCAAGTTTTAGTGAGCTTTTAAAAAGAGTGAAAGATGTGATTTTCCTTAACAATTTGAGTGTGCGAGACAAAATTCATGGGGTGATAAAAATAAGCGTGGAATGGTTAGTGATATTTGTAGCAGGTTTATTCTCAGACTCCCCGATGGTTAAATCGTTTTTAAATTTTATTACTAATGGCTGGTTCGGATAAATCTGTTAAACTAAGTATAATACAGTGGAATGCCCAAAGTTTACTAGGTAAGTTTAAATCATTTCAAGAATTGCTAAGATTAGAAAAAGTTCATATTGCTGTAGTGAGCGAGACATGGTTATCAGAAGATAAGTATCTTAAAGTAAGTGGTTATAACTTGTACAGAAAAGATAGAGCTGATGGATATGGTGGTTTGCTTATACTCGTACATAACTCTATCAAATCCCAAATCTCGAATGTCGACATTAGTAACCCAGGTATTGAAATATTGAAAGTAAAAATATTTAAATGTCAGGTTGAAAATATTGTTGCTATTTATTGCCCTAGTAGAATTAATACATGTCAAAGGGATTGGGACCAGATTTTTAGTAATCATGCACAGAAAACCCTATTTCTAGGAGATTTTAATGGCCATCACTCCAGTTGGTCTTGTAAAACGGATACAAGAGGTAATCACATATATAATTCAATTTTAGATTGTGATCTGATCACACTTAACAACGGAGACACAACATGGATGCGGTTAACCGAAGGAGTAATGCAAAAGTCTTCTCCTGATATTAGTGTAGTGAGTACTGACATCGCTCTAGATTTGAGTTGGTCGGTGATTAACGAAACATTAGGTAGTGACCATTTTTGTATTAAACTTTCTACTCAATATCAGTGCAATTCTAAAAACCGTGTAAAAAAAAGGAATTTCAAAAAAGCCGAATGGCACAAGTATAAAACATATTTAGAAGACCTTTTATCGGACTTCACATTCTCAGGTGATCAACAGGAAAATTACAACAAATTTATTCACTGTATTAATTTAGCAGCAGATAGACATATCCCGTATTATTCATATAGTAATGATCCTAAATCCACTTTTAAACCTAAACCCTACTGGAATGAAAAATTATCCGAAGCCGTGGCTAAACGTAGGTTAGCTTTATCCACGTTTCGAAGGAACCCAACACCAGGAAATTTTGATATCCTACAAGAGAAAACGGCTAACGCTCACAACAAACTATGTGAAGCGATAAGAAAGGGATGGCAAGATCTATGTTCCTCAGTTGACGCAAGTACTACTGCGAGTGAGATGTGGAAGAAAATGGCCTGGATGAAGGGCCACAGTACTCCTAGACAATATATTGATCCAGTAAAAGCTGAGGAACTCCTACATATGTTAACACCGGACTACGCCGTTTCGCCTACGCCCGTATTTTCAGTTTACGAATCACCTATTGACATTGATATCTCGATGCAGGAGTTAAATAAGTGTATTAAACCAAAGGATACATCTCCTGGATGCGACGATATTTCGTATTCGATGTTAAAACATTTACCCGAAAATGGTAAAAAGATCCTGCTCCAACTATATAATAACTTTTTCGCAGAGGGCTTTGTTCCTAAACAATGGCAAGACATTGGTATCGTACCCATTCCGAAACCTGGCCGAGATTTAAACCAATCATCTTCCTTAAGACCCATATCACTAATATCTTGTGTTTGCAAAATTTTTCATTCAATTATCAGTAATAGGATCGAGTGGCTTTTGGAGCGTAATAACGTGTTTTCAGAAAATACAGTCGGGTTCAGGAAATGTAAATCATGTTTAGATAATTTGAGTGTAGTCGTTGCCAGAATCCAAACCGGTTACTCAAAGGGATTGCCAACTATAGGATGTTTCTTGGATATTGATAATGCATATAATAATGTCGAAAATACAGTCGTTATTTCCACCTTAGACTCATTAAAAGTGGGACGCAGAATATGCAGCTATTTATGGAATTTCCTAAAACATCGAAATCTCAAAATACAGTTGGATGAAGTAACCTTAGAGAGATCGACTAGCCGTGGTTTAGCACAAGGTGACCCTTTGTCGCCATTATTATTTAACATAGCTACTTTAAAAATCTGCAAAATCCTTGAAAAAGAGATATATATCTCACAATATGCTGATGATTATGTCTTGTACTGTCGTTATAGTGAGCTCGCAGAGGGAGAGCACAAAATTCAACAATCTTTAAATAAAATTAGTTCTTTATTGTTAGACATAGGGCTAGAAATATCACCGAATAAAACTAAGGTGTGTATTTTTAAGAGGGGATTTAAAAGGGACAATATTGACATTAAACTTAACAATTACACTTTGGAAGTTGTGGAGGCTGTTAAGTACTTAGGTCTTTGGTTAGATCGTGGCTTGCGATGGGGAAAACACATCAACGAAATCAAAGAAAAGGTACTGAAGTACATAAATGTTTTTAAAGTATTGGCAGGATCTGGATGGGGTGTACATCAACTCCATCTAAGACGTTTATATATAGCAATGATAAGGAGTAGGATTGATTATGGTAGCTTTTTATACGGAAACAGCGCTGCAACTCATTTAACCAAGTTAGATAGACTCCAGAACGCTTGTTTACGGGTAATTGGAGGATTCACAAAAAGTACACCCATACACGTTATGGAATCAGAGCTGGCCCTGCCACCGTTGTCAATAAGGAGACAGTATTTAGCAGGTAAAATGTGGTTGAAGTCTAAATCTTTCAGTGCGAATATATTAACCAGTCTGCTGCCTGTTCTTTCTAGCTCGCAGGAAAATCCCTACTGGCGTCATAAATCAAAGCCTTTGCTTGCCCTTGTGCATAACTACCTTAAAAACATCACAATATATTCAGGCAAACAGTTAGAAATGTTTTCGCTTGATACCTGGGTTACTAATATAGATTTGAACAACTGCCTTGTAACGAATATTGACCAAATCGATAAAGCAAAACGTAAGTACAACGGGGGTCGGTTGCGCACTATATGTAATACGATGCTCAGAGACAAATACCAGGACTACTACAAAATTTACACTGATGGCTCAAAAGTAGGCAAAGAAGGTGGGGCAGCTTTCCTGGATTGGCAAACGCAAGAAGTGGTACAACTGCATATTGAAGAAAATATATCTATAATGGCCATTGAGATGATCGCAATCGCGGAAGCACTGTCATATATTGACAGTATCAATAATAAGGTGAATTTTGTTATTTTAACAGACTCCAGAAGTACTATGCAGCATTTGATCCGTTGTACTTATGTTTTTAGGGGTATTCCAGTGGCATACGTAATAATCCGACTTTTGTTAAAACTTTATTCTAATAACAAAAAAGTAATAATACAATGGATTCCGTCACACTCTGGCGTCGCCGGGAACGAGGAGGTGGATCGGCTGGCTAGACAAGCAATCGAATCGGGTGACTCACACCGTAGTATACCTTGGTTTACTGATGTCCTGTACAAGGTCAAAGTGATGTGCCACGAAACGTGGACTGAATATTTTGACGAAAGATCCCGCACTAAAGGTATTTGGTATAAAACCATCCAGCCAACACTTCCTCGGATCCCGTGGTTCAGTCTAAGTAATTTTAGTAGACAAGATTTGACTGTTGCTCTTCGACTTCGCTCCGGCCACATTCCATTAAATAGTTATGCATACATGATGCGGAAAGTTCCCTTCTTAATGTTTGAAAGGAGAACCTCAAAATATATTAGCACTAAATTAATTAAAAAAAATAGCACTGATATTATGGGCTGCAAAACAAAAGCTATCGACAAACAGACGAACAGAAACATATTTAGACCGGACATTCTTTAACGGGTTAAAAAAGAACAGTTCAAATAGTCATCATTGCCAACAAATTCTTAAGGCTACGATCGTGGTCTATGTCGTAGTTCTCCCGCTCAGTAGAGGAAAGAGCCTACAAACAGAGCGGCTGGTAGGCGATCTTTCTATATACCGGTAGTAGGTTCACGTCGACCGGCACAGCATCGCCGCTATCAATCCCTACCTAGCACATTCATGCACCGTGCATGCAATGCAGTGGCTCTGCGTCATACGCGATTGATGACCATCCCATCCATCACATGTCCACAACATACATGCACATCATCATATAATCAGTCACATCAGTTGTGATCTATCATCATGTCACACCTGTTGGCACACAACTTGTTGGCACAGTGTGTGATGTATGATGTTCATATGTGATATGATTTCATATGCAATCGCATGCCATGATCATGGGTATGCATGTCACAATCTTATGCGATGATATATGTCATGCACGCTGTATGCCCGTAATTATAATTGCGTAATTGCATTGATTAGCGTCCTTAATGAGTGTGTCGCTCGGTGTGATACACCAGTCTGCGGCCGGCAATCGGGCTGTTGTCGGCGTGTGAACGAGGGATTAACACGATACTTTGCGCCCGGGTTGTAAAATCAGCGTCAATCGCGTCAGTTTAATTAATAATTTAGCATTCAAATCTCCCGTCGTATCCTGAACCTTGCAATTTACTTTTAAGCAAACAACGTCTGTATTCCTGTTTAAATAGTTGCCGTCACTGGTAATAGAGTGCCATATTTCACTCGCTCCACTTAAGACGGCGCCGTCTCGCGTTTGCTAAAATTTTATGCATTACCTATCTCCCGACGAATTCCCAGCTGTCTGGTGCAGGGACTGTCAAAATATCCTTATACATTACAAAACCACCAGACGTCAAGCGATAATAGCCTTTATTCAAATGCAACAAGAACTCAGAAGTAACACATAGTCGGGCGAGTTGTTGAAAGCACCTGATAAAGTATAACTTAGTACTCGTCGCTAACACTATCTTATTTGTCAGGACGACAATGAAGTGTTTACTCAACATATCGCGCATTCAGTTTGCACGATGTTAAAGCCTAAAGGGATTGTGCATTGACGATTTACACTTTCCGCTATATACGGGGAAAACCACGCGATCGGCTACTACCGTAGCGCGTAGCGTTTCTTGGCAGTGAATGTGTTAATGAAGACATTTAGTTACGCGTTAGATGACGCTTACAAGTCTTCAGCAGTACAAAATCAAATACAAATAATTTATTTACGTCAGATTCTACCAGTTTCAAAAAGTATAACAACCGTTTTACGGAGAGTTTTGACCCCTTTCCGTGGCATCAAAGCTACATAGCAAAGCTGAAGTGGGGTATCATATGAAAGGGCTTGAGTTCCACTTTTTGAAACAGTTTTTCTTTTTGTTCTACATTGGTAAAATTTCGATCTATGAAGGAAAATGTAAAAAAAAATACCATTCCTTCCCCGCCTTATCTCCGAAGCTATCCAAGCGAAAAATTTGAAATAATTACTTGTGATTGAGATAATAAACATAAATATTACTGGAAAAGTATAACTTTTTCTGTATCTAGTGTATTTTTTGTTTAATTTTCAAAAATCATTTCCTAGTTAAGTTTGCAATTTAATCAAATTTATAAGTATTTTTTTGTTTTGAAATTCCTATAAGACTATAATAGAAGTACCTATATATACTCTCTTTCAAATAAAATAATAATAATCGGTTCACGTGATAAATAATAATCGCTAAAACACCAACATACATACTAAGCTGATTGCCCTTGCACGTTAGAACCCCGCAATATTTTACGGGTCTAGCAATGTTATCATTGTTACCCCCGCAATATTACACTGCGGGAGAGACAAAGCTAACATTGCTAACCCCGCAATATTCTACGGCTCTAGCAATGTGATCATTGTTACCCCCGCAATATTTCACTGCGGGAGCTACAAAGCTAACATTGCTAACCCCGCAATATTCTACGGCTCTAGCAATGTTATCATTGTTACCCCCGCAATATTTCACTGCGGGAGCAACAAAGCTAACATTGTTAGCCCCGCAATATTATACGTGTCTAGCAATGTTATCATTGTTACCCCCGCAATATTACACTGCGGGAGCAACAAAGCTAACATTGCTAACCCCGCAATATTCTACAAGCCTAGCAATGTTATCATTGTTACCCCCGCAATATTACACTGCGGGACCAACAAAGCTAAAATTGCTAACCCCGAACTACCTTGTGAAATTCGCTATGTTGTAATTCACAAAGTTATTACTTCCACTTTGTCTCATTCGCAACGTTGTTCCATTAAGTTAAGTTTGCGAAAGAAGCAATGTGAAAATTGTGAAACAATACATTTGTAAAATTCGCAATGTTATTATAACACAAAGTTAATACTTCCACTTTGTCTAATTCGCAACTTTGTTCTAATAAGTTAAGTTTGCTAAAGAAGCAATGTGAAAATTGTGAAATAGGAGCCGACAGAGTAAAATTGTCAAAAACCTACATTTGTAAAATTCGCAATGTTATATATCACAAAATTAACACTTCTACATTGTCTAATTCGCAATATTATTTCGCAAAATTAACGTTGCTGCGCCAGCAATTCAACTCTGTTGGCTCCTATTTCGCAACGTTTTTTTGTTATTTTCGCAATAGTTTTTTCTGAGTGCAGAATCGCTACGCGCTACGCTCGTAGCCAATCCCGTGGTTTTCCTCGTATGTAGCGGAAAGCGACTACGACGGTCTAAATAAATACCAGAATACACAGAAGTTATCTGGGTTATGGGGACACCTTTAAAAACATGTAAAAGATGCTTTTCATTTACCAGCTAGTTTTATGATTAAACCAGTTAATAAAACTCGTATGACAGTTGCAAACACACTGGTTTAATTCCTTTTTAAAAGTACCAGCCCTGGCACTAAACTTGGCCGAGGACAACATGATTTCGCACCTAAGAGCCGAGCTATTAAATAATGATGCGTGTGTTTTGATAAGGTACTCTATTCGCAGTACCCTCCTGTCCTGTGTCTAGACTCTAGGGCAACTAAGTACCTGCCTACAGGGACTTTAACGAGTCTGACCTCTGCGGAATTCCAAAACATTTCTCGAGTAATAAAAACTCTTTGTGTCGGGCTGACGACGGACTAGAAAATTAAAAAAAAATTGAAAAGTAAAAAGCACTAGTGCGAAAAAGTGGCACTTTCCGCACGATTTTAGTGCTTGGAAAACGCTCTTTTCGAGCACATGCATTGTAAATATATTAACCTCTAATCGACCAAAGGCCTTTTAACATCCACCTCTTCAATGGAATTTATGCCATTCTAAATTGGAACAAATTTGTATTGCTTTTGTTTCGTTGAATTTAAAACAAGACAAATACTATTCTATCTTCTACTATAGTGGATTCAATTGCAATTTTTTTCTGGTATTGGGTGGCTAAATGTTAGCATGCTCAACTCCGTGGAGATCGCCTCCTATAGCCACTTCACTATTAATACATGGACGAAGTAAAGCAATCGATATGTAAGTGAGGTTTTTACTTGCAGATTCCATGTTTTTGCGTTATTCATTGACAACGTTGACCTTGAATATCCGTTTCATCGTATTTTTCTTTGCATTGGCTGTCGCGTTTGTGTTAGTTGTTAGATAATAATTTTATCCTTGTACATTTGCATGCTAATGCCAGTGTGAATATAATAACTGTATTGAGCCCAGCGAACGAAAAAACCATAGATGTCTATGTAGCGCCGCAAAATGGTCCCACAGAATGGGTGCCATTGCAATTTTGCGCGGATGGGGGCGGGGTTTTAAATTCAAATTCAACCATTTATTCGTGGCAAACAATACAGAAAATAAACGAAATAAAAATAACACAATCATTTTGTCACGAAACTTTTAGGCACGTGTTTGGGTAGAAATTTCTAAGGAGTTCGTATTCTATGGTTTTTTCGTTCGGTGATTGAGCCAGGTAAAATATCGGTGAAGGAAAACATCGCGAGGAAACCCGTCTAATCCCAACGAGGTCTATTTTTCCCTCTGGGTTCAAACGTCAGTTGACAGTCGCTCTCGTTAAACTACTGCCTTAGCCAAGTCATGGCATTAGGTGCCAAAGCGGACCTCGGGCTCCCTTAGGCTACAACCGGGAAAACGCTAAACGGATTATGAGTCTTGATACTTTCAGTATTCAGGGGTCACATTATCAATCCTATGTCATTTATCAATCCATTCTATAGATACAATCAAATGGTACGAAGTTTTTATTGAAACGAATCGACGTATTTTTTTGGACGGCTCTCCTGCCGTTGAGATATACCTACAGTGTACAGTCGAGTTATCCTATATCTATACCGACAATCTTTCAAAAATATCTACACACGCGTCTCATTTCAGTAACAATAAAGATTGTGTATACATATTTATTAAAGGTTCTGTATATCGTATTAGAATACTGGACTGTACAAAAATAATGTATTTTGTTCTTGTCGTTTCAGCATATTAAGTAAAACATTACATTTTCTTGTCGTTTGTGTTTAATACAATCGGTAATTTCTCAATGATGTTGACATTGTTCAAAGTGATAAGCTACTGGGTTAACGGCCGCTTATATGTTATCAGATGCTTGAACTCCGCCAAGGTCAACTATCGGGTGTTCCAGAAACTATAAGCACGAGTTCTATATAAAAATAAACAAAGTAATAATATTCGTTATGTCTATTTTTTATGATGAATTATACATTTAACTTATTATCTAATCAATTACTGTACAATTTCTTCCAACGTCATTAATTGTAAGCCAATGACCGGACCTTGGACCTGCCACTAGACATAAGCGTCAGCACAGACTTGTTCCCGACGACTTTTTATTTTGGTATTTTCTATTATATCTCGTGTATTTACATACATTCGGAAATCATAAATTTGGTGGAGTGGAACTGATGTTGAAGACCACAGATGACTTATGGAATTCCTCAATTATGTACTTAAAGTACAAAAGCACTTCACAGATTCTGATAAGATTCCGTTGAAATAGAACTGTAGATCAAAGCCTAAATGTTTAAAGTGTGGGCAGATGCATGCTGGACACACTTGTTCAGTGGAGTAAGACTGTGCCAGTTGCTGTATATGCAACGGTTTTCATTTTGCTACAAACAGGTCTTGCCCGGAGCACAAGCGACAAAAAGATTATTAAAGTCACTATGGCTAATAAATTCATCTCTTATGGAGAAGCAGTTAAGCTACATCCATCAGTTTCCAAGTCATTTGCAGATGTCCTTCAGACTCAACCTCAGCCACAAGTTAACTCATTTTCATCACATAGTGTCCTTGCTTTAGCCTCAAATTCAACCACCCAGCCTAATAGTACATTATAAAACCTAAAAACATAAAACTATTTTCCTGAAACCCCGTAATGTTATACAAACCACTAAGGGTTATGATGTTGCTGCTCATAATGCTTTGTTCAGTGGGTATTCTATGCCCCCTCAGGCTGCAGCACAGAACCTTGGTCCAAAAAAAAAAAAACAGAACGTTCGTGAATCTGTAGGTATAAGTTTCTTCGTTTTTGAAACTTACGTCTAAGATTCTAAATGTTATACTTACAATGGCTTCTGCCCGCGACTCCGTCCGCGTGGAACTCGTTTATTTATACCGTAGCTCCATACAATTTTTCCTTTTTGTCTGTACAATCAGTTTAAAATAAATAATGAACAGCATCACAAGACAAGATACTACTAGTCTAGTTTTTGTATCTTTAAAAAGACGTTTTAGACAGTCAATTAACCACACCACCCCATCGCGTAGGTCCATAGCTTACGTACCTACACCATCAGCAACAAATCGCACATCGGCTAAATGTGTGCGTGCGACGTTGGGATAAATCTACAGCGCGTTATACTACCGTCTAATATTAAAATGTCGTAACACACTATGATATTCTTAAAGAGATACAACTTTTAGGTATGGTGATACATAATCAGAGTCCTTAAGATACGAGTGTGGTTTTATGAAACGAGCGCCAGCGAGTTTCATAATAGGATCACACGAGTGTTTTAAGGCTAAATTATGTACAGTTGCATACACTACTTTATCTACACACATATCATAAGTACTCTAAGATGGTTTCAGAAGCCGTAGGAAAATGACCCGCATTGCTACTATAGTGAAAGGACATAAATAAGCACGCATGCCGGGGATGAGACTGTAACTAGTAACTTCCGATAGCAAACCCTATTTAATTAATGACAAATCTGTACCATTTCTTTTAAAAACACAATCAATCCCAGAATGTAGTCAAGGCCGTTTTATTCGGAAACTGTAGCGACACGAAAAGGACATAAATAAGCACGCATGCAGGGGATGAGACTGTAATAAGTAACTTCCGATAGCAAACCCTATTTAATTAATGAGAAATCTGTTCCATTTCTTTTAAAAACACAATCATTCCCAGAATGCAGTCAAGGCCGTTTTATTCGGAAACTGTAGCGACACGGAAAGGACATAAATAATCACGCATGCAGGGGATTCGTTAAAAGGCGGCGGTCCCGTCACATTGTTTAATATACTCCCAGCGCGGACGCATGCCTGTATCACAGCGCAGATATGTATTTATAGGTCATTCTATATATACTAGAGGTGTGTGGTAGTTTAAAGATAGATTGTGAATAGTTTATATTTCGACGAATAATTTTTATCTAGTAAAAATAAGATTGATTGTTGTCATAACCTATACCAATTCAAATAAAGAACTCCGTACTTTATGAATGTTTGCTTTTAGTGTTCCATATTTAAATATTATGCCAAACGATGAATTTGACTAATTGATACAGGGTAAAATGAAACATGACCAGGTAATTATTCGTTAAACAAGAATTCGCCAAAAACACATTTGGCATCTGTAAAATTGCGATAACTGGTTTTGACAAATGTTTTTTTTGTTAGATGATTATTTGAGAAAAAAATGTTTGGTATATTTTTCCTATAATATTTATATGATTTTTAAGCATATTTTCAATCATGTCAAAATTATCGCTAGGTAAACTTCAGAGATACTCGTAAAGGGGAGAATGGTATTTATTGTCAACATTTTCCTTCATATATCAAATTTGAAACGCCGTAGAAAAAAAAGAAAAACTTTACAAACACGTTTTAGAAAGTGCAACTCAAGCTCTTTTATATGATATCCCACTAGATCTATTAACTAGACTTTGAATTTTAACCCCCCTCATATTCGTAATTTTCACAGAAGATTAAATTGTACATATTGAAAATTTTCATTTTGGATACGAGTACACGTGTGTTAGCCTTCTTTACAATTGTTCCAAATTTCAAGTTCATAGCATAGTACCTACTTCCTGAGATATTTAACGTTGTGACGGACAGACGGACAGAGGTGCACTATAAGGGTTGTTTTTTTACCTTTCTGGTCCGGAACCCTTACACAGGACGATCGGTTTTTAGATATCGAGCATTATGAGAATTCAGCCAAATCTAAGTAAACCGCAAATGCCAAAGTCTGTGAATCCGTTTATGCTGCGGAACATACTGAAGGACCTAATAGTTTCCTATATGCATTACACATACACTCGAATATAACTCTCCCTTCAGCACACGAGTAAAACTCAATGAACACAAGCAGAATCAGTATCAGTACTAACATATTATGTATGCCTCAAATTTTCTTTGTTTGCTTGTTGCAAGAGCAACAAAGGCTCTGTGAATGCAGTAATTCACCGAAATTCGTTTGGCATTTTAGCTACCGACGGCGACGCTGTACGAAATAGTAAGCTGACTGAAGGACAAATCTATCTAGCCCCATAATAAGCTCAATATGGCTTGTGCCTGACCTAGAAATATTCATACTCATCATACAAATTTGCCCTTTTTGGGATTTGAACCCACCTTCAGAGGCAGAGTAATTATCCACTATGCTAAACAAAAATGTCAGAACATCTTTAAATTTAGATCACTATAGTTCGCAGTCCGTCGACGACAATAAACTGGTCAAGTTTACATGAAACTTATAATTGTATTTTACAAATGTTGCTAATGGTTCAGAATATAATACAAATTCATTAAATTGTAAAACATAAATATTGCGAGAAGTGGACAATAATATGATTATAAGTTTGAAGTTTATTTCAGGCTAAGTTAGCAGGTACCTAAGGTCGCGGTCTGGGCGCCATCGCCAGCGGGCAGCGGGGCGACAATCGCTTCATAGATTTACGCTCACCGGTGTCTAGACCGCGATTTAACAAGAAACACTACGAGTGAATATAAAATAATTTCAATGACGAAGCAAAAATAACAAGAACAATACAGAGTAGTAACTAATATAAGTGTCTGTGATAAGACTATTTGCAAAATACCTATGAATGCAAGTAGTCTTGTTACTTCTTCTTCCTAGCAATACGGGCGCATATATTATACTCACTGAAATATCAATAGGTATTAGCCAAAAATCCCGCCACGGCCACGTAACACGAGTAAGATAAGCTTGGCACTGAAGTATGAAGTTTACCTAATGGCATGGTAAATAAGATGAAATAACATAACCCATTGAGCGCTTTAGTATCAAACATGCGATACTAACGTTAATTGTCATGCATTGTTCTATGTCTGACAATCGTTTGACGGACTTAACATTTAATAACACTTAACTTTTACGCCGCCCAGACAAATTCCAAAAGAGACATTGTCACGCCACCATTGATTGTTACAAGAGAGCAAACACAAAACCTTATTAAAAACTGAAGTTTGCTTTGACAGCGGACGTTATAGGGCATTTTTTTTAATTCGTGGACCCAATTAGCGTGAGGTGTTAAATAAAAATTAACTCCGTGTCAGTTTTGTGACGACAATTAACTATGACTGACGAGACAAAAATCTTCACACGTCGACGAATGATTTTCGCAGCATAGCAGAAAACTGTTGCTACGGGCTATACGCGTCGTAGCATACGTAGCGTTGCATGGGAATGGAAATGATAATAAACAATCTCTATAGAGTTCCTCTATGATAACACGGTTGAGTTATGTTTGCACCTCTGTAGTATGCCGTTACATATTATAATACCAAGGCCCAAGATGCATACTTAACTCAGTCGCAATAGAGACTCCATACTGAAGCTGATACAGAGCCATGCCTCTACGAGCGATTACCGCTACAGAAGGGAAAAACACTGCTACGCGCCACGGCGCGGCGTAGCATAAGCAGAGATGCGTGGCCTCGAATGTGTTCCCTATATGGAATTTGGGGGTATTCTTTACTCGTCATCCGTCTTCCACTATGATACAAATTAAAAGGTAATTATAAGCGGGGTATTCTGATTGTTGAAATGATACTGTGAGAGGTAGGTATATGCCTGTGTAAAATATAAATTAGGACATCTTAGAACGTGACTAGTGCGACAATTGAATTTTTGGTATCACTAAGCTTTTGTTGCCAACTGTACTTTTTCAACTTGAAGCATGACTATGACCACTTTCTGTCACAGAACAGTATGCACACGGGCAGCATTTAGCAGCCCTATCAGCTGTCCACAGATTATCCTCGCTTTACGGGACACACAGCTCCTGCTCTCGACCTAGCTGTTTGATGTGCATCAAATTATGTGATATAGGTATTATGTGAAAGAGTAACAAAACTTTGACATGGTAAATAAAAGGCGAAAATGGCAATTTCACCTGTCCAAACTAATGATCTGCAAAATATTGCGATTGCCACGTGGCCCATGCGCGCCTCGCGACAAATTCAACAATATGGACGAGTGACATTTTATATTTTTTATTTCGATATTTACTCAAAAGAAAACAAGGGCCACAAGTATGGTGATCGTTACGTGAAAATTATATTATAATATTAAACAGTAATGATTTTTTTTACAATCCAATTTCTTATATTTCTTATGGCACTTACTTCTTGTTCGTTTGTCGGCCATTGACGATTCGATTTCCTTCTATACAAACATAACAATGAGTTCTCGATTGATCTAGTTAAAAGATCACAATTAATTGGTAAAATATAATGTAAACGTAAGTAGTGTTTACATATCGTATCTTACATTGTTCTTATTGTGTATTTACGAATACAGTTGTTACAGCGAAAAACGGTTGTTTTGTAACAACCTCCACCTTACAGAACACCCAGCAACAAATTCAGTTTCAATTTACCGCAGATCATGGTCTGTATTTTTATGGTCTAGGAACATAAAAATAAAAAACCTGGATCTATCTAACGTGCGATCAAAACGTTACGTGATTACCCCTCAGAGGATGCAGTGGCGGGTGTCCAATTTCAATAAATGAAATGGAATAGGTATTGAATTCACAAACGCAATCGCGGGAAAAGTTAGACTTCATCTAGACTAAATGCCGTCCTGCAATACTTACTCGTATTTATCAACACAGACATGGACTTAAGCCCCGTTAGCTTAAACTGAGTCGTTTTCATAAATAAACTGAGATGAAACGCCCACGCAGGTAGGTTTTAATCTAAATTACTTTGAATTCGTCTTCTTACATTCTGTGGAAATGTTTTAGAGGGATAATGGAAGCAATCTTAGTAGAGGAGCTACGGCCTAGTGGTTCAGGCATGCGGCTGTCAAGCGGCGGTCGTGCGTTCGAATCCCGGCTCGCACCATTTAGTGTTTCGGGGCTTATGTACGGAATGGAATATTTACCGTTACCTTTTCGGTGAAGGAAAACATTCAAGGTCTGGTTTTCCCTCTGGGTTGGAAGGTCAGATGGCAGTCGCTTTCCTTTGCTTTTTTGCGCCTTAGCCAAATCTTGGGGGTTAGGTGCCAAAGCGGACCCCGGGCTCCTTTCGGGGCACAACCGGGAATAACGCCTGGAGGAGGATGATGAATGGAAGCAATATTTACCAGAACACGATGGTGTATAAAGGCCGCCTGTTAGCTTATAAACCGCCACGCTACGCTCGTCGCGCTAAGCCGTAGCCCGTAGCAGCTTAAATTGCATATGTAGTGAAAAGCGCCCGTAGCGCTCTGAAGCATAAGTCTGTGTCGTAATTAGCATTACACCTTCACTGCCAAGAATCGCTACGTGCTACCCTCGTTGCCGATCCCGTGGTTTCCCCGTATGTAGCGGGAAGCGACTTCGGCGTTGGCGCCGGCTAGGCGGCAGTGAAAGTGTTAAATGATTTTATCTTATCTATCTACTGTTTGATACTAAAGATTATGGTATGCTATAATTAATTTTACACAGGCCAGGTAAAATTTAATTGAATGGCAATATCATAAATTTTCATCAGAAAAAACTTGTCTCACCTTTTTCTATCGGCAGTATGGGTAAACTAAAGATAGGTTGCATATAGAGAACGGCTATAAAAGAGTTATTTCGGATTGCGGGAATCCACCCCTCGAAACAAAAGCTGCAGAACAAAATAAAAGGCAATTCGTTTTAATAAAACTTGTTATGCGGAGTGTATTGGCGCTGGCGTCACGGCACGTCACTCGTCACGCCGGCGGCGTC
The DNA here is from genome assembly GCA_947578815.1 of Epinotia ramella. Taxonomy (NCBI): domain Eukaryota; kingdom Metazoa; phylum Arthropoda; class Insecta; order Lepidoptera; family Tortricidae; genus Epinotia; species Epinotia ramella. The sequence goes on from CANPUT010000111.1 coordinate 269,767, forward strand.
ACGTCGCGTGACACAAGCGTGACGCACGGACGCTTCGGAGTTCTCGCAATTCGCAGGCAAATGTGATGGCGTTCTGAACGTGATTCTTGGGTCTTATCTGAAATATAAGTTTTACATTGCAGTTTTATTGAAAGAATGATTGTGTCACGCACTAGTGCCAAGCTTACGTGTCATATAAGAAAAGAGCGCGCGTAACACATTAAGATCAAAACAGAATGCTTTGAGAATAGCACCCTTATGGATGGCACCAATGTTAACTTTCACGTATTTAGAAAATAAAGAAGACAACTTTCGTTATTAAGTACTTATTAGTTGAGGCATTTCTTTTTTTACTGCGTAAACATAATAATTGGGCCCTAAAAAAATTTTGAGTGTTATATTTCAGCCTGTACCTATAAATTCCGCACGGTACCACGCACTACATTGCACCTCCGTGCGGCGAAATTTATACGCGTCTCCACAGTCCGAATACCGCAGCGGGATGTTGCTGATGGATTGGACTTTCTTTATCCTTTATGTGATGTGAGAGTGATATTCCAATCCAAACTTGGTTTTGAAGCTCCACCTTTTACAAAACTGACTCAGCATATTATAAGGAATATCACTCACATAATAGTAGTTTATGCAACTGATACATAATCAGAGATTTGGCCTTAAAACACTCGTGAGATCCTATTATGAAACTCGCTGACGCTCGTTTCATAAACCAACACTCCAGTTTTAAGGCCAAATTATGTACAGTTTCATACACTACTTTATCTACACACAGATCATAAGTACCTACTCTAAGATGGGTCTAGAAGCCGTGGGAAAATGACCTGCATTGCTAATATAGTGCTACCTGTAAAACATCTTTGTTGCAATCGTTGCTGCATTTACGATATCCGGCGGAGTGTGCATATCGTTCTCAGAGTCACTAGGTACTACTCATATTTTCAACTAAAATGTGAGTTACAAATACAACTTTTCACAATTCTACTTTCGTAACAGCAAAAAACCAACAAAGAAATGACAACAGTAATGGCGGCAATTCGATCCTACGTTAAGACGAATGTTTTTTTAAATCATAGACAAACGAATGAAGTCCCTATTCTCATGTCACTCGACATCAAATATCGCGCGGTTTATATTAAACAAACATACTGAATAAACGTTTCGCATCGATAACTGTTTTAATATCTATGAATACTAGAATAGACCCGTATGAGTTTGACAGCTGTTCCAAATTTAAACTCATAACCTTACAAAAATCTGTACTGTAATAACATTACATTGGTTGTAATAATGCTGGTCATTTCCTACGGTTTCTGAACGCATTTAAGAGCACTAGTGATATGTGCGTCGATAAAGAATAAAGAAAGTCCAATCCGTCAGCAACATCCCCCTGCGGTATTCGGACTGTGGAGACGCGTACATTCGCCGCACGGAGGTGCAATGTAGTGCGTGGTACCGTGCGGAATTTATACAGGCTGAAATATAAGTCGTGAACAGATTTTTTTGTTTCTATCGCAGTTTTTCAAGGCAAATTATATTGCATTAACTCTAGAAGTAAACAATTAAACTCTATTGATAATCATTTTAAATAGCAAAAATAGCAAGCTTTATGGTCACCCAATTCAACCAGACTTGGTCTGTAGCTTAAAGTGACAGTTTAACGTAGCAATTAGGGTGGCAATGAGACTCAAAAGACTTTAAAACAATTTTTTTAATTAACGAATTAAAAAACAGCGTTTACATATTTTTGCCTGCTGTCAAGTCAATTTAAACAGTAAGAAACACATACTTATGTCTGTTCACGACTCAAGTTTCACCTGTATATAAACCGACGCAACGCATGATACTGATAACCGCCTTAGAGGACATCTTATTTATACATATTTGATTTAAACTTCGGCTTCTACTTAGGGTTATTTTTTTATGTAACAATTTATATTACCGGATACCAAACGTAAACAGGGTGGAAGTGTCCCGGGTGCTGGCACGTCCGTGGACGAAGCCGTGATTATTATATCATGAGGGGTCTAATTGTGACTCGCACAAAACGAAGAAACCAGCAGATCCGCTTTATGCAACTGGGAGTTGCAATGCACCGGCGTGAAATGTCCAATACTGCGGACCTATTTGGAAAGGTTTCAGGTACATCATCCTCACCTAATTAAATGGAAAGGGCTATGCTGGGAGTATCTCTGCGCAATCGCATCAGAAATGAGGCTATCCGCAGCAGAACCAAGGTAACTGATATACCCTCCGAATCGCTAAACTTAAGTGGCAGTCGTTGGGGCACATTGCACGCAGAACCGATGGCCGTTGGGGTGGAAAGGTTCTCGAGTGGCGACCACGTACCAGAAGGCGCAGCGTGGGTGACAACAAGGTGGACTGATGACCTGATAAAGGTCGCGGGAGTCCGCTGGATGCGGGTGGCGCATGACAGGTCTTTGTGGCACTTTTATTTTTTTGGACATCAGATATTGAAAAGAGAGGGAAAGGGTTATAGTAACTCCTCAACTATACGAGACAATCATGTCCCGGCTCATTTGAATTATCTCGATGAGTAGTGGATGACAGTGGACATAATAGTCAAATGTTTCTGCCAGTATTATTGATTTATTTATTTATTTATCACTCAGGCAATTGAAATAATTGATGATGTCGGTATTCAATTATCTTTAAGTACCCATTATATAATTGTTGAGCTGTGTTTTTGTAAAAACGTGCTTGTCTAATTTGTGTCTTAAGAGTCCCATTCAACTTTGGCACTTCATTAGTTGCAACGCCTGATTTAATCAATTAGCTATGTAAGAGTTGAGGGTAATGTATGCGATACCGCCTTACGTTGTATCATCTCCCTCTCTCTTCATACATATCGTGTGGACAAATATCTACTTAACATTTTCCACCACCTAGCACATCAAATAGAATATATGTTAATATTCACCATATTTCAAAGACCGTGGACGGGCTCGATACATAATTGGATGAAATCGGCTCGATAGAAAATAATTGCAAAGATTGGTCTTAAAATCACTTTAAACGGTTCTATGTCTTTATTTGTTTGAGGTATGGGTCTGCAATCAAAAACATGAAGTCAAAATATTCATACCTAAACCGCTAGCGAGTCATATTTTTCACAAATAATCCACCCTTTTTTTATTTCAACCGATTCTTCCCCACGTTTGGTCGTCGCGACGGAACTGCGACCGAACAATAACTAAATCTGTTACGTGTGTCGAAGCAAAGTGTGTACACAGTTCCCGAATGTTACTTAAAATGGTTGTATGGGTACTACTAGAAAACTGTAATTCGGCATGGGTATATAAATCAATCACGCCGACAGAACAGTACAATAAAATCTTGAAAAAAATTTTTTTTTAGGGTAAGTAACCGCAAGTGCTTACATCTTGAATTTTCTGATTTATTTAATCCCGTTCCACGTATTGCTTGCAGCACAAATTGGACAGCTCTTCAGTTCAGCGATGTAGCGGGGACTAACGAGGGCACGGTTCGGACCGGAGTGACGGTAAACGACGTGTCTTGACCCTTGACTGCTTAAAATAAGTGGGGCTGTGGTTTATGGTTGTTTAGTTACATGAGGCAAGTACAGTTAGACAAGTGGAGTTAAAATAATGGATGGACCAGATTATACAAGCTATTAACTTGCAGTACAGTAAATTTTCCCATGTAAAATTGACATTTAGATCTAGCTAAGGTACTTACAAAATACGCAATTCGCCAGCAGTGTCTCCGTCTCTATCGCACTTATAATACTCGAGTGACAGAGAGGCAGATACGCGAAGTTCGAGTCTCTATGGTCGTGGTCGCGCAGGTTGTGACGCGGGCGGAGCGTTGGTTCAGCGCACCGGTCGATGCATATTCTAGAATAGAATTTTATTTAGTCATTTTGTAAACTAAGTTCAGCAATATTCCGTAACCAATCGCATGCCCAGCATCTGCTTCGCGCGCATGGTACATTAAACCATATCGGATGTTGCTGCATTGGGGTTCATGGCAATCACAATATTATTATTGCGTATATGTACTTGGTCCAATTCACCGATACGTAGCGACTGTACGCGAATGCAAGTGATGTGTAGTACGTGTAATTTTCTACGCGTGCATTCTAGAGAAAAAGGGTCTTGCTTGACAGACATACTTTTCATCAGAATAAAAGTATTCCATTGCGTTATGGTTTGCGAGGTTCTAATTTAAAAATTATAGTCGACGAGTATAAAAAACTTCTAAGTATGTTTACCCAAAAAGATCCACCTTTTTTTTCGCATAACTTGATCAGATAGGTATATGAACCAAAAGTAGCTATTTCACTGTTATTGGAATCATTCCTTTGAAGTTCATTATACTAAGTATGTAAACGTTCTCGTTTCGTTATAGGTTTATGATGACCAAAAATTTAGTTTTATTTGCTAAAAATCATGCGAGTGCGGTGTGTGGAACCCCGTCTCCAAGATTGAAGTCCGACTCGCACTTGGCCAGATTTTCATAGATTCTGTAATTTGTAAAGGCCGCCTCAAAATTCTCAAAACACGCTCTCTGACTTCCAATCTTAACACAGTCATCCTAAACTCTAATTTGCCTGATTGAATTAATCATTTCGTTTCCAATGATCGCTCAGCCCTTGCTTTAGCCCGTGTAGTAAGTCGTGAACAAAAACAAATGCTAGTATTAAATAACAAATTTAGCATAACGTAACAATACCTACCTGTTATCGGCCCAGCGGAACGCGGGGCTCCCATCTGCGTCACGCCGCCGGCCGCGACAGAACAGTACGCCAAACGTAGCTTTTCATTTTTCATACCTATCGTAATAATTCTTTGTTACTTTGATGCAACTGCAGTCGTAAACTGCGCCAGTTTCCACGTGTGATGTCTAGTCAAAAAGTAAAAATCTCTTTCACGCGCAGTCTTGATGTATAAATAAATACCTATAGATCGTTTATAAATTATAATAAACAATAGCATATCGTTATAAATGGGAAATCAAATCCATCAAGATGATCAAAAATATATAATAAAGAGAATAATACGAAAATATAACACTATTTAGGCCAGAAATATAAGACACACAAGACAAAGTTACATACCTAAGTACCTGCCATTTAACCAACATCGTGAGTAAACATTGACGCTGCTTTAGGGTTCTCGTTACTTCTTTTTGACACGGTGTATAATATTGGTTTCTTATGAATTTTCAAAATAAATAGATATTAAAAGTTAACGGTACAAATGATTATCTCTGATATTGCTAGCTAATTCTGGCTCCCAGCGGTCGCCATTGACCAGCAACTTCTCTTTGTTATATATCAATTCTTCGTGCGTTTCTTTGGAGTACTCAAAATTAGGCCCTTCCACGATTGCGTCAACCGGGCATGCCTCCTGGCAGAATCCACAGAAGATGCACTTAGACAAGTCTGAGTTCAGCTCATCTTTGGCCGTGTCTAATATCTATTGAGCTGATATAGGCTCGCATTAAACACATTATTAACTAAAATAAATTTACCTAATTTATTCAATAGCAAGTTAGGGTTACTTACTAAGTTACGTTGTAAATTACAAAGTCCTACTAAATGTCACTTCTGGCGAACTCCATGGGTTAGGTAGCTGTTTCAAAAAGTGTTAAGTTAGGTAGGTCCGGAGATTACCCCTGACATCCAACCAAACTAATAAAGTTACAAAATTTACCTCTTCATTAGAGGTATCCCCGTGCCTATATCTGTACTTTGGGCAGGACATTAAAAACAAGCCATTCAGTAGTTTAATAAATGGTTTTATGTCCTACCCAAAGTACAAATGTAGGCACGAGGGATGAATGAAATATGCCACTTTCTAGCCTAGATTTCGTCAAATCAATTTGAGAAACGAATGACGACATAAAACAACAACATTTATTTTTTTATATACATCATTCTCGGGCCGGATGCTGGCCGCGGCGGTCTTCGACAGCAGCTGGCGGCTCTGGGACCTGGAGACTGGTCAGTCTAGAATATAAAAGAATAGAATTTATTGCATAGAGTCTGGCAAATGAAAGCGTGACCTGGACTTTTTTTAAAGCATTATAATCTGTCAAAGTCTAGTTAGTATTTTTTGTGAACTCAATTATTTTGCATTTATAATTGCCGTAATATGGGTAAAACAATAAAGTGTAATGTGCGAAAGCTGCTACATACTATGATCAGTAAGTTCAAGCAAAAACAAGAGGAGAAAGAAGTTGTTTTCCAAGAGAAACAATGTTTAGATGCGATGTCGGATTTGTAGGGTTCCGTAGCCAAATGGCAAAAAACGGAACCCTTATAGATTCGTCATGTCTGTCTGTCTGTCTGTCTGTCCGTACGTATGTCACAGGCATTTTACTCGAAAACTATAAGGTGTATTTGAATAAAACTTTCAGGATAGGTGTATTTTGTTAACCGCTACATAGTTTTGTAATTAAATTACTAAAAAAAATGGAGTTGGAGATAATTTCCTCGAAAGTCACTAAAATTACACACTAATTTTTGAACCGTGTATTTTAAAAATATGAAAAAAATCATGCTCATAGGGCTTATTAAATTCTCTCAGCGAAAATGGTTTTGAACAAGGTCGGTTCAAAGGTTTTTGAGATATTTCTAAAAACTGCCTTCCTTAAAGATAAGGACGTAAGTGCCATAAGATTTCAGTAACGATACGACCTTTTTAATAGGCACGGAACCCTCGTTGTGCGTGGTCCGACACGCACTTGGCCGCTTTTTTTATGTTAGTAATCTTAATCCTTGTTGGCTGATTATTTGGTATAATAATATTGACGATAATGATGGTACTGTTTCTTATGTTTACATGTGTAATACCATATGTATTTTTTTTGAATTTGCCTCGTTTTCTCAGGTCACGCTTTCGTTTGCCAGACTCTATCACATTTCAGACATAGGTGGATTTACAAATAGTACTTGTGACGCCCTGTGTCTACTGTTATTATTGTAGAGCTCATAGCCTAGCGGCGCCTGCGAGTCGGAAACGATGAAGCAGGTTAAGAGGCTGCAAAGACCTAATTTTGTTGAAATTGATGTTATTTAAGCAGTTCTTTAAGAAAAACTATTTGTTCTAGCACTTGAATTTTTTTTTTTAATATACACCATATTTCAAAGCCCGTGGACGGACTCGATACACAATTGGACGAAATCGGCTCGATAGAAAATATTTGCAAAGATTGGTCTTAAAATCATCATATCACGGTTCAATGTCTTAATTTTTTTTACGTATGGGTCTGCAATTTAAAACATGAAGTCAAAATATTCATACCTAAACCGCTAACGAGTCATATTTCTCAAATAATCCACACTTTTTTAAATTTCAATATTTATTTATTATTATCTTCAAAAACCGGGCCGCCCAGTAACACTCGCTCTCGTTTACTCCGATACAAATAGACAGTGTGCGCGCTATCCCAAATCCTAAAGGGTATTTTGGTGTTATCTTAAGCAAAGATGGCATCAGTCAGTCTTTGGATGGGTCGCGCAGGACCGGTCATTGTGGCACTCTTTGGGGGAGGCCTATGTCACCCTATGTCCAGCAGTGGGCGTCTTTCGGCTGATATCATCATCAGATGATGATGATTGTTATAAATAGTCCTTGTTGATATCGGATAAAGCGGTACCTTTTACCTGTCACCAGATTTATCGTTTCTAGGATTAAGCCAAAGTCATGTCCGTTCGTCTGTTTGTCGCACAGCCAATACTAAATTGTGTACTTCTGCATGGCTAGCATAAGCCCGAGCGTGAGATGTCTCGCGCGCGACTTAGACTATCCGTCTATCACGCTAGTTTATCTCGCGCACGAGACACCTCGCTTGCGGTCTTGTCCTACCCGTGCAATAAGACTACACACACATCTATGTTAGTTTGGATTATCCCCTTGCGTCGACACAGTCATAAGTCCGCCGCGAATGAACGGACTGTTAAATCAGTTTACTACCGCACTATCCGCTCTCAGGGTGGAATAACAACAATTATTACTTTTCCTGTTACGTTTAGCCGGGCACTTCATACATTCATTCACAGTAAACAGTTGATGGATTGTTTTGCAGCGCGACAAACGCGATATAGTATCGATAGCACGGTTAGCACACGACGGCGCGCGAGCTCTCTCGCATTATCCGTCTCTTTCTTATTAGAAAACTTAGAAAGAGACAGATAGTGCGAAAGACCGATCGTCTTGTGCTAACGATTCTGGTTATTTTGACAGATCTATGGCAAGTGCCGCGCGACAATCGCGCGTTTCGAAACGCGCCTGAAAAGTCGGAACAAAAGCCTGATACATCTCTTCTAATCAGTATTGCATCATCTTACTTCGTCTGTAATTTTTTTTATGTGAGCGTGTAAGACATTAACCCGCTCGTATGCTTACGTACGGATCCGTGCCAACGATTTGAACCTATTGTTTCTCATTTCAAAGTAATTATTTGATTGGACAATTTAGACATCCGCATACGAGGGGTAAAGGCTTAGAAAGGTCTTCATCATCTTCATCATCATCATATCAGCTGAAAGACGTCCACTGCTGGACATAGAACTCCCCCAAAGAGTGCCAAAGTGACCGGTCCTGCGCCACCCGCATCCAGCTGACTCCAGCAACCTTTACCAGGTCATCAGTCCACCTTGTAAGGTCTTACCCATAACAAATGTGACCCATATAAAATAAACTCGATAAAATCGTCATAATGACAGCTGAGGCCACGAACACCTATCTCAAAAAGCTTTTTGAATACCACGTCGGTGGCAAACTAACGTATTGCCCACGGGGGTTACATATGGACGCCTGTAACTCCAAGAGACCCGCATGCGCGTTGCTGCCACAACAAAGTATGTCATTCAGTCAAACCACGGCATATATACTACTTATCTACTTGCATATCCGAATATTTTTACGAGTAGGTTGTCCAACACGGCTATGACAACGACGGCCCGCGAGCTGTCTCGCGGAAAAATAAACTATCCTATTTTCTAATTATTTATTTAATCGTATGGCATACATTATTTTGGCCTTTAAAGTTTGGCACTCTTTAGTACCACCCAGGGGACACGTGCAGGGTTGTGGTAGCTAGCTCCTACGGACGCGAGTGACAGTTGTCCCCCCTTTATCAAGTGAGTGGGCAACTCGACTGTTAGAAGTTCTTAAGCCGCCCGAAGGCCTCTAACTCGGCTTAACGACTACTGTCATAGACAGCAGCCGGGATCTACTGCTTAGCGTGCCTTCCAAAGCACGGAAGCGCTCGCTTAGAAAGAACGCTTAGAAAGAGATAGATTGTAGCCCAGTGGTTCAGGCATACGGCTGTCAAGCGGCGGTCGTGAGTTCGAATCCCGGCTCGTACCAATGAGTTTTTCGGAACTTATGTACGGATTATTTACCTTTAGCTTTTCGGTGAAGGAAAACATCGTGAGGAAACCGGTCTAATCCCAGTAAGGTTTCCCCTCTGGGTTGGAAGGTCAGATGGCAGTCGCTTTCGTAAAACTAGTGCCTATGCCAAATCTTGGTATTAGATGTCAAAGCGGACCTCGGACTCCTTTGGGGCATAACCGGGAATAACGGTAGGAGGATGAGAAAGAGATGGATAGTGTATCCTTAGTGCAGGGTATAAAATATTGAGTATGAGAGTGTCTCTACGTTCGTGAACATAATTAAGAGAAAGCCATCTCCATGTTATCTATGTACTGCGCCGCGCCGGGCGCCGAGAGAGTTTTTCTGATTTATACGAGGCCCTATTTCCCGCCGGCACCGCAAGTGTTTATCATTCTCCAAGAGCCCTTCAACTTTCCCCATACGTTTTGTTGCAAACTTCTTCTGTTCTTGCTTTAAACTTGTGTCCCGCATTGAAAAGGTTTTTTGCAACGGTTTTTAAACTATGCAGACGATGGTTGATTGAATTTTGAGACGGGAGTGGATTAATTGATGCGGCTGGCTCCTGTTGACAAAACGCTTGTTCACGGCCCCGCTAAGTCAGTAGCGCTACGCCGTAGTCCTTAGCAGCTTATCCATACTAATATGTCTGTCTGTCTGTTACCTCTTCCTGCTTAAACCGCTTAACCGATTTAGATGAAATTTGTTATAGAGATAGTTCGAGCCAAGGGGAAGGACATAGAATAGTTTTTTATCCCGGAAATCATTCCCTAAGGGGGTGAAATAGGGGGTGAACGTGTGTATGGAGCTATGATATAAATGAGTTCCTGGCGGACGGAGTCACGGACAGAAGCTAGTATTATAGATGCGAAAGTGTGTTTGTCTGTCTATCTTTCGGTATGTTACCTCTTCACGCTTAAACGGCTGAACCGATTTAGATGAATTTTGGTACCTATTTATACATAGTTTGATTCCCGGGGAAGGGTATAGGATAGTTTATATCCCGGAAATCATTCCCTAAGGGGGTGAAATGATGGGGTGAACGTTTGTATGGAGCTATGATATAAACGAATTCAACGGGGACGGAGTCGCTGGCAGAGGCTATAGTACTCCATATGCAGCGAAAAGCGCCCGTAGCACTCCTCACGCGTTGTGACGTGATTGGTGCTGAATGGGTTAAATAATGAAATAAAAAAACATTTATTCACAGCACAAAAATCACAGGATTAAAAAAAAAACGTATTGAACGTTTCATGAAATGGTCCGGAATCGGGATGGTGCCGACCTAATTGGTCAGCGCTGGTCAACATTTGTATAACTTCAGTTAAATTCAACTGAAGTTATCTTTAACCTATACAACAATATCATACTTATACCTAATTTACGGGTTAAAGGTCCGCTTCGACCAAACTGGAATAGTACAATACAAACATACCATACAATTACTCTTAATTGCACACATCAGTAGTATTAAAAAACAGTACAGAACACAGCAAATAAAAGCAGACCGTCCTAAAGCTAAAGAGCGATCTCTCCCAGACAACTCTGACGTGGGATTATCATCTAAATTGTATGGGCTAAGTTTTACTATACTAACCAAACGTCGGATTATAGGGGGCAGTTTGAGGGCAAGGTAAGGTTTACAAAAAATCTTAACTTACGAGTATTATAATGTATTATTTGTAACATAGTTATATAAATTAGTTACCCGTTATCATTTATTCATCTTTTATGTGTAAATACTCTTTGAAGTGATGAGTAAATCAAATATAACACAGACTATTCAATCTTATTTTTATTAAAAAATTAAAGGATATAAAAAAATAAACACCTAACTAACGTACAGCCTTAGAGCCGTGTTCATAGAACTTGACATTGTCCGGTTAACTCATTTGTGTTTTGTTCCTTTCTCACACTGCAATTGTCTGAGTGACGGATAAAGCCAAACGAACTTTTTCGCCATTTTGACTTATGTGTAGTCCAAGTACGTTTATAAATAATGCAGTTAGTTGCTATGATATTTGGAATTTCACATTATAAATACTAGGTACTAAATACTAAGTACAAATACTCGAAAGTAAATCGATTGATTTGCGAACCTTACCTATCATTCTGACATGCCACGAAAATGCCCGCTGGAGTCCGACGTTTGATACTAACTTAAGGCTGGCAAGACCTAATTTGGTGAAAAAGATGTTATTTAAGCAGTTTTTTTTTTAAACTGTTTGTTCTAGCACTTCAAATAAATATATGTTAATATTCACCATATTTCAAATCGGCTCGATAGAAAATAATTGCAAAGATTGGTCTTAAAATCGCATTAAACGGTTCTATGCCTTTATTTTTTTTACGTATGGGTCTGCAATTAAAATCATGAAGTCAACATATTCATACCTAAACCGCTAACGAGTCATATTTCACAAATAATCCAACCTTTTTTTTTATTCCAATATTTATGTACTTATTGTCTTCAAAAACAGGGCCGCCCAGTAACACTCGCTCTCGTTTACTCCGATACAAATAAACAGTGTGCGCGCTATCCAAAATCCTCCAGGGCATTTTGGTGTTGACAGCGTCTTAACTGGTTGTTCGGTCTAATTTACTCTTACTGATTTATCAAAAATGCCAAATAACTACGCAGACCAAGCCCTGGTAAAGCATACCTAGTAATATCTCGTAAAATCTCCACCCTATTTTTTTACACCCTAGGTTTTAAAAAGGCAATAAACCTCCCAAACTCACATCAGCGTAAGCGCTTCAGCCAAGTAGAGATATAAATTATGCAGATTGTTTCTGTTGTATGAAAATGAAATGAAAATAGTTCTACTTTGTCTTACGTTTGCATGGTTCGTTTCGTTGTCAGTTGGCTTTCAAATGAATTCTACGAGTTTTATCACTTTGACTGCCAAACCCGGCTAGCGGGCGCCTAAGCCGTGCCCAGACAGTCGCGAACCTGCAACCACCAAATGCAACATTAATAGTCGTTACGACAAATTCGCGATTGTAAATTTGCTTTTGAATGCTTTTTTTGGATATTTACAACATTTATAGACAGTTTGAGAAGTAGGGTAATACCATGGTACCTAATACATACTGCGGAATGTCATCTCGCTCATACCTATTTGGATAAGGCCAACTGAGGAAGTACCTCCACTTTTTAGAAGACAACAGCAAGGATAGCACCACTACTTACCTACTTGCTCTGCGGGTTTTGTTTTGATGTGTTGTAGGTTTAAAAAGTAGGTTTAAAAAGAGGTAGGTATGTGATGTTATGTTCCTATAGATTTGCAAAGTTATATACAATACACAATTACTTTGAAATCTATCCTTATATTACATTACCATGTAAAGTTCAAGGCTTCATACAAAGTCATACATCAAGCTATAACTCATGACTGACTAGTACATAAAATGCCTCAGGCGGGGTTCGAACCTACACCTCCGTACGAGGTAGCCAAATTATAATTCAATTAAATATTTAATGTTAGGAAATCTTAATCTAAGTTGGTTAGTATGTGCATAGACACGAACTTATAGCTAATTAACTCTAAATTGAGCAACTGCTATTTCATGGTGGTATTTTTTTTTTAATTGTATTCGCTCTTTATTTGTAATGGTCAGAAGAAAATTAAATTAAAAAGTTTAAAACCGTAAGTAAATTCATTTTCTCCAATATGCTCGGAAATGTTCCCCTTACTGTAGCAAAAATAGTACGTAAAGTTCCTCGTTACTGACAAACGCAGGGTCTAGCCGCAATCCTATAGTGAAACTGCCCCTGGCTGAAATGTATAGCTTTCTTAGGTGCGTTTATTTGTCTTATTATAAGATATCATTTTACCAAATTTTAAGTCTATAATCACCTTCGTTCGGTAAAAAAAAAAAAAAAACTTTTTTTTTAATTTTGGGCAATTCCATGGTTCAATTGCTTTGAAATTTGGAGGTTGAATATACCTAATAGTAATTACTTTTCAAAAAAAAACAAGGTTCTAACTTTTTTTTAAACAAAAAATTGAGGTAGTCCCTATATATATATATATCTCAGAAATAAAAAAAATAAAAAATAATTAAAAATCGTATTTTAAACCTTGAAAAAAAAGTAAGAACCTTCTTTTTTATTTCATGTATTACTATTAGGTATATGCAATCTCTACATTTCAAAGAAATCAAACCATTAGGTTGGTTAAAAAAATTTGAAAACGATTTTTTTTATTTTTTTATTTTTAACCGGAGCAAGATGATTCTAGACTTGAAATTTGGTAAAATGATATCTTATAATAAGACAAATAAACGCACCTAAGAAAGCTATACATTTCAGCCAGGGGCAGTTTCACTATATAGGATTGCGGCTAGACCCTTTAAAAAGTTAAAAGTCATTACTGTACAATTTTAGCGGCCGTGAAAGTGTATGAAATTCCATTGCTGTACACTTTTTTACCTTTTAACCATATGTTTTGACTAATGGGCTGTTTACACATTCATTAGTGATTAGTGCGAGTCCATACAAAAGCTACTCGCACTTGCATCAAATGTATGAACTTTCGGCCGCTCCGATATATCTAATGGCGACTGTACCTATACTATATGTAATGATATGATTGATTTTTGGTTAATTATAATCTCTGCACAAACTTGCATAATCTTAGTTTACCTCTTTCTCCGATACCCAAAGGTTGTCTGGAACAGATCGCTCTTCAGCGATAAGACCGCTTGTTGTCTACCTCTACCTACATGTTATTGTATTGTTTCTCTTTCTAACTACTTGGTTTGTGTGAGGTGTACAATGAAAAGTATTTTATGGTCTTAGTATCGATATGTATTTATGTGTATTAATCATACATTGTTAATAACATTGAACAATTAATTTAAATAAATAACTAAAAACTAATACGTATAGAAGTGTAGTTTTCCACCAGGCTTGCATTTAAAGGAAAGTTACTCGACACACATGTATATAATATTAAACTATCTTAATCTACTGACAGTACCTACAGCATTAATCTATATGTACTATTTACTAAATCAATTACTTAAGGGGCTCCCATACGCCAATGAATCTTGAACTTCGATCTGAATCCCTTGGTTTTCTAATGTTTTTTGTAGCTTATTATATTAACAACAACGGCTTTAAGCAATATAGTGTCCCATATTTACTTCAAAGTTCATTGTTTTAGAGATATTTGCATCAAAGTTGAAGAAAACTCGTTTTCTGGTCATAACTTTTGTTTTGGAGACGTCAATTTGTATGACTTTTTTAAACATTGTCTAAAAAAACACTTATTTCGTATCTCTATTGACTAAAATTGTTCAACTTTGATGCCAAATATCTCGAAAACAATAAACTTTATAATAAATATGGGAATATTGCTTAAAGCCGTTGTTGTTAATATAATAAGCTACATAAAACATAAGAAAACTAAGGGATTCAGATCGAAGGTCATTGGCGTACCTTAATATTTGTAACTAAGCCTTGAAATTTGAGCTATTATTTTACCCGATTAACTTGGAATGTGTGATCTACAATAAAAACATATTTAGTATACTTGACATACAGATCGAACTCTATTATTTAATCTATTATTAGTTCAATGTTAAATAGTACTTCGCCTATAGACCCAATTTATGTTACTGGGTCAGTCGGCTATTTCTTGATTTTTTTATTCAGCCCTGTAAACTGACAACATGACAGTTTAGAAAAATTACACAACTTCTACAACATACTTAGGGCCGAGTTTTCAATCTGTATATATGTAGTTAAAGTTATCAAATAGCGTTCTTTACGCATCACAGTAACTCTTCGATCTCTTCGTCTGTTTACTTTACTGGAAAACTGGTGCTTACTGCCCTTGTTCGATTCCGCCTTACTGGAAGGAAGAACGCCAAAGGCATGGAATAGAGGGGTCGTGCTGGTGTTCTACAAAAGGTGACAACACCCTGTTGAAGAACTACCGACCCATCTCACTTCTGAGCCATGTCTATAAGGTGTTTTCGAGAGTCATTACACATCGTCTCGTACGCAAGCCTCCCGAACAAGCCGGTTTCCGAAGAGGCTTTAGTACCGTAAAGCACATCCATACGGTCCGTCAGGTTTGTGGCGACAGATAGGTGGACAATAGACGCCACTGGACTGTGAAGCAGATAGGCACCTTAAATTAATTAATGGAAGGGTAGATACGCATCTCCGTGACGCCTCTGAAAGCCTAAGTCTTTGTTCGGTGTATTGTCTCATAAATTTGAGGTCTGACTTAATAGGCTGTTGAAATAGTGAGGATAGAGGGAGCCTAAGAATCAATTTGCGCGAACGCCCGGGGCTTTTAAGATTCCACGTTAGCCAACAATTTCATTTTGTCAATAATCGCGTCGGAAATTAGTGTGTACATTGCATTTCGCCGAGGTTTGTTCGATTTCCCAGTAATGTAAAAATTCTATTAAGCGTCAAAAATATGTATACACGACCTTAATGTCAAGGCAATACAGTCGTGTATACATATTTTTGTAACTTTGGCCGTATCGATCTCTTTGTAGTCGACTGTACATGTATGACAGTTACTTTATCTGAGAATGACCATGGGCGTATTTAGGTCCGTTTTCCGCCCAAAAGGTCTTTTTTAACAGACTTCAAAAAAAAGGAGGAGGTTCTCAATTCGGTTGTATGTTTTTTTTTTCAATGTTTGTTACCTCAGAACTCCGTCATTTATGAGCCGATTCGTACAATTTTTTTTTGTTTGTATGTATTATGCTTCCAGGTTGGTTCCATTTTTTTCAAAAATGCAGTTGGATAATGGGATCCATGAGGAATTGAGGGAACTCCTCAATTATTAGGCACGCGTGTAGTGATTTTGGTATTTTCTATTATAACTCGTGTATTTACACCCGGAAATCATACATTTGGAGGGGTGGAATTGATGATGAAGACCACAGATGACTTATGGAATTCCTCAATTATGTAGGTACTTAAAAGTACAAAAGTACGTCACAGATTCTGATAAGATGTCGTTGAGATTGCAACTAATGAAGTGCCAAAGGTGATCCTTGTGGAACCGACGGAAGTCCTCCAATATTATCGGCCCACATACAGCGATTCGGTTTTTTGCTCTAATATTCAACGCATTCGCTCTCGGAAACCAGTTCATGTGGTAAATTGGAAAATAAATGTGGAAATGTTCTCGTGGCTTGGCGGAGTACTAAATTAAAGTCGGTTAAAACTTTTTAAGTGACGGGCATGGAATTTTGAGTTACACCCCATATGCCTCTATGCGAGTGCCGCTCCTTCTAGCCTCTTGTTCGTCTTGATTGGTGACGATAAGACATAATTATTTTTCAGCAATAACACCGAAAACATCACCGACTACCTCATTGGGTCCTCCCTCTCCGAGACTGTGAAGGTGGTAATACGCAACACTGGCACTAAGGGCTGCAGTAGCTGTGCTCTGATACGTGTGAGCGGTCTTAACCACCAGCTGCAGTGCCAGCGCGAAGGCAGTGATGATCCGCGATACAAGTGCGCTTTCGACAGCTTCATGGGAAATACTACTGTAAGACTAATAGGGTTTGGAAATGCCTGCACAACAGATCACTATCATCATCTTTCGTAGTCATCCACTGCTTTACTAAACCTTTCCTAATTTGCGCCTCCATACCCGTTCGTCAGCTCTCAACCGCTTCCCGCCACTCTCTTTAGGTCTTAGTTCACCTGGCAGGGTATCGTCCACTCGTTTCATAGGGTGAGTCATTCGCGTTTAATATTTAAGTTACAGATCCTAAACGAACTTTTGTACGTGTATTTCTGTACTGAGATCAAGCAAAAACACGTGACAAAAATCGTTTTTTTTATAGATTAAGGCTACGAGCATACGTATTATACAATGTACTCATTTATTTCGGTATATGGACAACCAACAGCTATTATACGCGATACAACAACACTTTGACATGTAGATGGACAGCCAATTATAGGATCCCACTGGTAATGTTTTAAGTAGCTTTTTTAGACGATATACCACCGAAATTATTAATTTTGAATCATATCGTCAAAATTAAGGTACTTTCATTATCCATTAATGCCAGAGGTGAGCTTGTGCCTAGGTAATTGTACCGCCATGGCCGTTAATAGCCCACCAAGCCTTTAGAACCGTTTCCATAAGCGCCTAATACCGTGGAGCGAGAACCCTCACTCATTTTGAAATGCAAATCAAAACCCCAAAAGCCTTCCAATTTTCCCTTTGATGTGTTAATTTGACATCCGAAAATCGCTTCGTGAAACTCGAATCTTAAACAAACTTAAACTTGTTATATACAACAGGCCTTTGATAAAGAGGATACTTAAAGCTTATCCGGAATCAGTGATAGGGGATGGTATTCATTTACTATAATGCGACGTTAAGTGAGCTTCGGACCTGAAATATCATTTTCCTTAGACCATAAATAAAGGTTGAGATCAGCGTACGGAAAGATTGCCCTTCGCTGCGGGCAAAGAATAAAAGGCAAGAATCGTTTAGTGTAGCCAATTGGTGGTCAACAGGCGTTCAGGGAGATCTTTTTTTGGGTTACTTATTCCCTTTTTACAGCCACTTTACACGCTACATCAACCTTTGTTCGATTCAACCATATCGACATAAGTTTTAATTGTATTACTTGGCTTCTGTTTTTAATTCAATCATCGTTTTTGGGAAAAAGTAACCTTAAAATCCAAGTTCAAACCTTATTTAGTCAGGCACAGAACAATTGAAGTTTCAAACCGTTCCGTCTATTTATTCTTTGCCGCAGGGCTATCTTTTACTAAGTAAAGATAATACCGTGTCCATACAAAGGGTGGTCTGATAAATCCCTTGGAAAAACAGAGGAAGGATCGTTTTCCCTATTCTCATTAGTAACCTCGGGCTCATTTGTGACTTGAACGTCCTGTTATACGTATAGGTGTCCATGTTATGAAATAAAACATGTGGTTACTCATTTCTGAACAACTTGTTTTTTTAATGTTTTAAGTTTTTGATAGGAACTCCTCCGTCAGCCATCTTTAATTTTATGGCGGTCATTTTGAATTCTAAATAACGTAGGATCACAAACTTAGTGTCTAAATATACATATTTGGGGTCAAGGAATTCAACTATATATTTTTTAGAGTCAAGTTCCCAAAGGATATCAAATGGAACCCTGTTCCTAAGCTTCCGCTGTCCCTCCGGCTGTCTTTATTTATTGAGTGACTTGGCGTGTTTGTTACAATACGAGTTTGGCGATAACGTAATACATTGCTGTAGGTAAAGTTAGTTTTTCATACTCATTCACGCACTAGCTGCGCACGCGACTGCACCCGATATATTAATAAGTATTTTTGTCTTTATTTTGTTTCACGCAGACCTACATATTTACACCCTAAAAAACATTATCACTCGTTGGGCAGTCGTGTTAAAAGTAACAGACAGGGAGACAAACAGATAGTCAGAGTTTTTTCCACATTTATAAAAGTATTAGCTTCCTTCCGCGCTTCGTCTGCGTGGACCCGGGATATCAACTATCCTATATTTTAATCCAGGCTATAAACAATCTTCGCGCCTTTCATCCAAATCGGAATAGCCGTTTAAGCGTGACTGAGTAACAAACTTCCAAACATCTGAACATACAAACATCCAAACTTTGGCATTTATATGATGACCGGCGTCAACCGTGTGCGGTGAGTCTATATAAAATGTATGAAAACTACAGGAAACCCTAACTCACTTTAAAGCAATTTGTCAAACCTTCTACACGTGCGTCTGTGGAATAGCTTTACCAAGCGGGCGTATAGCGCTCTGCGCGTCCAGTATAATGATGCACTCGGGATGCTGTTTGGGCTTTCGCGGTATTGTAGTACTATCTTTAGGACCGATTGCACTGACAGTTTAGCCTTAATAATTATGGTTAACCAGAAGCTGGTCAGACTTAGCAAAACAATATGGTTGGACTAATTAAGACTGTGCTAAGAGGTTATAGACATGATGCTAAAGACATACAAAATGGAGAACGTATTCCCACAGGGTTAAGCAACGTCTTGGTTTTGGAAACATATAGCCTATTTAATTCTGACAGATCTAATGCTGTTAGATAAATAAAGTAAAATTTTCATTGCCTTCCAAAACATCCTTAAACCGTCCCGCGCTCATAGTAGGGGCGGATGACCTTGCAGATAATGTACCCAAAGAGCCGGGGTCGCGTGTGTTTGAGATATTTTCTCGTTACGTAAGAGGATTATACAAATGTTTCTGGGCGTAGCCATTACACAATACTCTTAGGGTTTAAAAATCTACGCCGATGTTATTTGGCGAAAGCAACATCTGAATATTTTAATAAAACAGGCTTGAATGCTGTCTGAGTAGGTCTTATTGACAGAAAGACGATACACTCAAATCCTATTAGCATAAATGATTTCTAAGAAGAAAGTCTAGATTCTAGGACGACGGCCTCTAAAAAGGTGGTTCAAAAAGAGCTTTTGGAATAGGTAAGCAACACAATGAAATTTCATTTGAAAATAGGAACCATGCCGAAACAGCCGCCACTCCTCGCAATGTATCGACATGCTGAGATGTTGCATTTTTGACGTATTGAAATTAGTGGGTTTCAAATGGATAGCGCAACATTTCAGTATAGTTAGGTAATATATATAAAACTTGTGATAAATGATAGCCTGTGTCCCTATTTTATCAAAAACCTACATCAGCATATCATTTCCACTAGCGTCTAAATTCCCAATTCAATACCTTTAAAATGCTTCTCTCAGCAATTCCGTAAGGTGCTAACAACACAAGTTAATCAGACTGATCCCCCCTACGATCTCCATTAGATAGACGCTCTACCTTCCTAATTGAATAAGGGACCAAATTAAACTGTGAATGAGTATGACCTCTTTCTATTCAAATTCGCCGTAGGTATTTGTCTTTACGTATGGCTGGAATTAAGCACCTCGAATCGATGGCGAAGATTAGGGCTTGATTGAAAGTTAGAGCGCTTAGGGTAGCGAGGGTGCCTGCGATTTACTGGGTAATATGTTTGTTTAGTTACAGTTCGATAAGGTACGCTATCGGGTTAGTAAGAACCTATAGATATTGTAGAAAATAACTGTCACGTCTTACAACGTAAACAAGTATCAAATTTGTAAAGGACAGCAGCTGTACTGGTTAGTGACTAAACATAACTTTTTTTTGGTATGAATCTGTATCTTCATAGAATACGAATTTTAAACTGTATGCTTTATAGACTTCGAGGACTTACGAATAAAATCAAATTTTATAACCATACAAGAAGATTATGTCAATGTCTAATTCTGAAACAAATCAAAAACAGGGCGGAATCTTGATTCCAATATCGGAAGTTTCACCCCAATAATTTCCGTCAGGTTAGATTTAATTGAACGTTATGCAAATTCATTGGACTCCTTAACAATAGTACTGGGATTCCGAATGAGTTAAGCCGTGTTTATATTCCTAATCGGCCCTTCCTCAAGGTTCTGTTACTGGTTTACTCACAGTTAAATTTATACAATGCCGCTTGTACACAATGAACCATTTATTTAACTTAAAATGTGAACGCCAACATCTTCGTTATTGAAATCTAAGTTATTATTTCCAAGCAAGGACAAATAATTGTATGTGTTTAGATGTGTTTTCTTGCTTTCAGTTTTTGTAACCTTAATATAATTTTTCAGTTGCTACTTTTATTTTCGGGCTCAGGTTCAGAAATAAACTAACTTTACTATATTTTTAGGCATATTTTTGGCCAAATCATAAAATAAAATAAAAAAAACACTGTCTAAATTGATGTTCAAAAGCGGCGGATTTTTGTCTGAAGTTTGATTCGTTTTCAACTATTTTCAAGTGAATAAGTGTTCATCAACATTTCGGATATCGTTGATATACTTACGAGGCATATTTAAAATAAAAATTCATACGTTATATTTTCTTTATTATAATGGTTTTAATACAGAAAACGATTCAACCATATTTGAGGATTTTTATGGATTAAGTAGATGTAATGAGGGGCGAGTTGGGACGGTGACAGAGACAGTTTGGTCATGAATGGGGATAGTTTCTGTTATGAACGGGGTGTATAGGGATGATAGATAGATATATAGAGGGAGTTGGTGTTTGTAGACCAGAGTTGTCAATTTACTCGAGTAGTCAAAAGTTTACTTTTACTTTTTAGGGTTCCGTACCTCAAAAGGTAAAAATAGAACCCTTATACTCTTATAGGGTCACTTTATTGTCCGTCTGTTTATCCGTCTGTCTGTCAAGACTCTTTTTAACTCACAGAAAACATTAAATCGTTTTGTGTAGGACCATACATAAAACATAATATCTCATGAGAAATCAAGCTGTTGTTATATTCATAATCCGAAAGTGTCATCCCTAGCAATTTTCCCAACTCACCTTATTGCTATCCCTACCAACCCCCACTACAGGGTGAGGTAAGATTTCTTACTATTTTGTATTTATCGTTAAAATTATGTAATAAAGCGACAGATAATCATTAAAAACGAAAATTCATACGACCGAAATATATTTTATGTATAAAAATCAAAGTGCCACATGTAAAAATAAACTTTTATCGAGGTTTGAATATCTGTTTTCTCTCTTCTCCCTCCGGAGGGGTTAAATCAAATCATACAATCATAGGTCATAAATCTCAGTCACAAGCAGTAAAATTCTGTTCACTAGTACCTAAATAAAATAAGTTGATTACGAAACTGTTTTTTTTCCGTTGCAGCTGAATTGAAAATGGATGTTCTACGAGAGCGAGAGGTGAAAGACAATCTAGAACGACAACTTCTCGACGAACAGAAAATGAGAGGTAAGTCTATAATTATTTGGAAGTAACGTCGTCGATAAACAAGTAAAAAAATAGTTCACAATATTTGCCGAACCGAATGCTGCGAATGCTGCGATCCTAAAAATAAACCTGCTGGCTCTGAAAAGAACACAAATAGGGTGTAACTTCAAAGCCTTCATAAATCTCGATCGCCGCGCTCCGCATTCGCCACAATTAACAGGAGATCTTGTTACGAGACCATTGTCTTCATCCCTACGTTATTTATTTCCAACATTAAAACTATTATACTCTCGTATAGCGCCTAGTGTCTTATGTTGCCAATTTTCGTTCCGTGCCGCCGACTCATCGCCTCCTCCGTTATTGTCTGCACAATACCCTGTAGGTGTATAATTGATACTATTTTTATGCGTATATTCACACGTTATAACTTGAGTCAGTTCTTGTTTATGCTATCTGTTTGTTTCTGTGCTTTCCCAAGCCCGCGGCTTGCGTGTTACGACGTTTTCTACAATTTATAGGCTCATTGATAGTTTTATCGTTCACTTTGACGTCTTTGTCATCTCCATAATTACGCCATTTATTAAGACAATTTTGTTTCGCTTCGTTGAAAGCATTTGCATTTGTTTATATGAGTTCCTGACACATTTAAAGGTTACATTTGTAATTGTACTTGCGCCTTAAATGACATGCAAATAACAAACGACATCGACTCATATCACCTGGACTCATATATTAATGTACAGTTTTTATATGTACTTACAACATGTACATTATGAAACTTCTTCCAAGTTCGAAAAATACACACCGTTTTCATAAAATAATCGATGACTCTCAATCACACTCGTGAATTTTGTCAGGAAGTCGGTTGGACTTCCAAGTAGATAATTAAAAAGTCGCCATTTGAGAGAAAACTACGTCAAAAGTAGGGATGGTTAAAAAAAAACATAGCTACTTAAGTTCCTAAATTTTGGTACGGGCGTTATTACGAAGGGTGTCGTGTTTCGGCGGTTCCGGGGCAACCTACCGAACTCTACACCGGACTTGACGACGCAACGGAGCCACACCGTGTTTAAGTTAGTGTTTTAATATTATATTGTATGTATGTTAGTCTGTAAGGTATTTGTAAAAATAAACCATCTTCGTCTCATCGTTCGTCGTTAGAGTGGTGCCAAAACTGTGAATAAGTCTTTCAAGAGGACACAGAGAGGGCGCTAGTCTTATATATTAGCGGGAATGTAATTGAAAAGTATACAACTTCCGTCACTGTCCTCGTAGCTCAGTTAGTCGAGCAGTCTAGCGTTAATAGAAAGGTCGCAGGTTCGAATCCTGGTGGGGGCTACAGACGAAGATGGTTTATTTTTCCATTATATTCTTTCTCTGTATCATATCGTTTAAAAATGATCGGGGGAACTTCGTCGTTAAAAATAATACGAAATAAATAATAAAAATTAAATAATGTGTTTCGTTATAAAGGTACGTTTGACTTGTTTGGCAGTGACACGGTACTCGTCGGTACAGGCGCACGCACACACACACCGGCAGTAGCAAGCACGCACACATAATTAAAGCCGCGCGCAAAGATGACTTGTACTATCTGTATGTGCCCGACACTCCACTCAAACTTTAAAGCACTTTCCACCAGCGAGGAGAGACTAAGGCATTTCATGAAATCCCATATGATGCGGCTATAAAATAAATGACTACGCCAATATACACGGTGTTTTTTTAACCGACTTAGAGCCGAAGCCCAGTTAATGTATACATTACAAAGAACTTAGAAAAAGGTTTATATAAAAAAAAAAAAAATCATGTATTAACATTGTTTTTTTTTGTATTAATATAAATTTGAATCATCCAGCCAAGTGAACCGCAGTGAACGCTAGCCGCCATCTTTTGTAGATAGGTACGAACTCTAACTGGGTGAATGAACTTCGCACGCGCGCCATACTAGGATTTTTCAAACTCAATTACCTTTTATTATTCAATTCAATTCGATTTATTTATTGATAAAAGCAATGTTTTACACGTCAGATATACAATTAAGATTAAGTTTATACATGATAAAATTATACATTTAGAAAGCTTAAGTTAACTAATACTTTTTTTTTCACGAATGATTAGTACGTTTTGGATAATTTAAGTGGGCTTTGGCTCTAAGACGGTTAAAAAAACACGTTGTATAATTTCTCACCTCGGATCTCGCTGCGCTGGTGGGCAACTACCAGCGGTTTTACTCTGTACTCGTTTCTAAGTAAAAAGTGACCTTTACACATTCCCTGTAACCTAACATAAGGGCTAGACCACACCAGCAGTATTCCCGCCAGCGGTCGGCGGTGAAGGCTGCGAGAACATGAAAGAGGTCGCATTTTGGAGTATCTGTTTTTTCACGAAGTCCGTGGTGGCAGACTGGAGGTTTTCCTTGGCGCCGAACTTGCATTTTACATAGCCGTAGAGATTCGCGCCGGTGAGGGTCAGAGCGATCATTACCACGAGCTGTGGAGTGAAAGATAGATGGGTGAATATTATTACACTGAAATAATTATTAGGTCCTTTGAAATTGGCGTTTTGTATGGAGAATTTTATGAAAGCTGTCATTTTTATACATTGAATTTTGCGGATTATTCAGCAATGTCAAATTCAAACCTAACAAAATTTTGGTAGGAATATAGAAAACTTTTAAGCTACTTGAAAATTGTTCGCATCATAAAACTATACATAATTGAAACACAGGCAGTACATCAAAAGGGTGGTTTTTAAGCTTTAATTTGAAACACTAAATAAAAAATTAAAACCTATTATTTGTGTTTAAAACCTTTGTTACATAGTCTAATATTGAATTTAAAAAATAATTTGGAAGTTGCATTAGAAATGAATAAATTACGTGCAAAATAATATCTGTGAAAAAAACGCCAATTTCATAGGTAAGGACCTAATATAATAATATGTAATAACATATGGCACTGAAACGTGGTCGCTTACTATGGGCCTCATAAGGTTCAAGTCACCTTAAGGGCTATGATCAGGGCCCTGTTGGGAGTTTCTCTGCGCGATCGCGTGAGAAATGAGGCTATCCGCAGCAGAACCAAGGTAACCGATATAGCCCTCCGAATCGCGAACTTAAGTGGCAGTGGGCGGGGCCCATAGCACGTAGAACTGATGTCCACTGGGGCGGAAAGGTTCTCGAGTGGCGACCACGTACCGGAAGGCGCGGCGTGGGTAGGCCCCAAGAATGGACTGATGACCTGGTGAAGGTCGCGGGAGTCCGCTGGATGCGGGTGGCGCACGACCGGTCACTTTGGCACTCTTTGGGCAGTGGACGTTCGGCTGATATTATTACAAGCTTTTATTTAGTTTCACCTGCTTGTCATCAAATCTTGCAAGTTAAATTTGACCACTTCCCGGTGACCGATTGAGCTCAAATTTTCGGTATAAGTATAGTTTGGATGACTATTAAATATTATGGTACCATCGAGCTGATCTGATGATGGAGACAGAAGGTGGCCATGGGAATTCAGTACTTAACCGACGTAACCCCGTTGACTTTGGGGTCGTTAGAATCGTCTCAATGATAATGGCAATAAAAGCTTGCAAGTTCCAAAAATATTTTTTTTGACAGAAACTTGTTTCTGTCGTTAATTGCCTCGGTTACGGCTCCCGAGTGTAAAGGTGGTATGTACAGCCTAGTGACAGCCTAAACTGGCACGTAAAGATTATTGTAGAATTGTTGCTGTCTCTGTCACAGACGGAAACAAAAGACTATCGAAATGGCAGTTGACACGATACGACGCTTTTGATTTGAGTCTAATAAATTGAGCCTTAGGGTGGTATTCCACTTGCCCAAGATCTTTGTCCAATGTGTATTTGCGTCTAACATTTTGCTTAAAGAGTGAGTGAGATGCAATTTTTATTTATTTATTAAATATTTTCATACCGCAAAAAAAAAACGGCTTCCTTCCCAGGGTCTCGAACTCGCGTCACGCTTATAAACCTTAAACAGGTTTCTACGCGTCTATTAATTTTGTATTGTGTTTTTTCTCTTTTAATAAAAAAAAAATCGACTACACATTTCATCCCAATCGCTTTAGTGGTTTTAGCGTGAAAAGGTAACAGACAGACAGTTATTTTCGCATTTATAATCCTTACTAATATTATAAATGCGAAAGTGTGTGTGTTTGTATGTTTGTCCTTCTTTCACGTCGCAACGGAGCGTCTTGATTTGATTTTTTGTATGGAGATAGTTCAGAAGCTGGAGAGTGACATAGGCTACTTTTTCCAGCGGGAAAACATCTAATTCACACGGGAAAATTCAATATGTTACATTTTCCTATAACCACGCGGGCGAAGCCGCGGGCATCAGCTAGTATTAGTATATGGATGATGATTACCATCCACTTGAACTTGAGCGTGAAGAGGCACATGAGGAAGAAGCTGCTCCATATGAGAGGGCACAGGATCAGCCCCAGCCAGAACAGCCGGCTCTCGTTCCGGTTCACACGGTTCTGGAAACAGTTTAGTTAAGGTCATACATTATTTGGTACATTTTTCGTTCCAACAGGGGACATACTCGAAAATTATTATTACTCCAAAAGAAAGAAGGCAAAAAAATATGCCTAGTGACGAAAATCCCATTCAGATATCTCAAAGAATTACGAAGCTACAACGGTTTTAATGTTGCTTGTTAGAGAGAGAAAACGCAAACGGTGTGTGACGTCACAATCCGCGAGGATGTCGCGTCACGCGTCGCGCGCGCCGGTGGGCCGTCACCCATTCTTCATTCGTCACTTTCGATATTTGACTATTTTTTATTCCGGCTTATTTCGGTATTCGTCAACCTCGTCTTTAGGCATGTTCAATGATAGTCTATGTTGTTTTCAGACTCACTCGTTATTCGTAATTTTTTTCACGGCACGTTCGTTGTTGGTCCTATTCGATTTTTGACAAGTTCTTAATTCATCTTATTCTGCATTCGTCACTTTCACTGGAAGCTTTTGTCATCTTCGGTCATATTTGTTGTTTGTCTTTTCCTAGCGTAGCATATGGTAGTAACGAAGAATAATTTGTACTGTGTATTATATTGAAACTTTATATCAGTTTTTACCCGACTGCCGAAGGAGAGGAGGGATATTGGTGTTAATTTTCAGATTGCAGAGGGCTATCATCTTTATCACGACTCTAGTTTGCTCCTTTAGAGATAGAGCAGCGTGTTTTATTAGCTAAGATCTTGCTTCTTTGCCAATAAACCGTTTCGCTCTCTTCAATCAGTAGTCACTTGAGAAAAGGAATTTCGTGCTTCACCGGTGCCAGTGGTGCCAAGTTTCAGAGTGCTAACAGTATTTAATAGAACAATATACCTTTGTCTCTGATCGCAAGCACCGTTTCCTTGGCGTTGGTAATCGAGTGAAGCGACGTCATAGAACGTTGTAAGTGTACATACAGATCCTTGTTTGTGTGCGTGCGAGTCATATATAGTGACGGAAATATTGGATACAGCGTGGCACTAGCGATTCCATTTTTTGACATATTGTAGCACAATGACGTAGATACCAGAATCTAATACGGGCACTCGGCGTTCACTCACGTTGTACACGATATATTTTTTTTAAATTGGACTGCTAGAGACGTTCTGATGTATCGTATAAACCCATGTTTTACGTCTTATCACGTAGCGCACATGAACGTGTTAAGTTGCCATGACTGTTGCATCGACTAAACATTTAGTTGTTTATTGAACTCATAATCTTAGTACATTTTCTCACTCTTGAGAGCATTTCATGTGGCCGATTTTTTACAAAACTTTGATTGAGATTGGAATCGTCTTCCTTGGACGGTAGAGTTGCTTTTTGAATGGACTAGTTTGATGCAATTCGGCCAACTCAAATAATCTCAAGTTTAGGTACCAGCGGCCGTTAATGGTCATTAACCGATAACCGAGCCGCCCGCATTGATGGAACACAATGCAATCTGATATACGTGCATGACTAAGATCACATATACTACTGCACACTGACATGGCATGGATATTAGGTACGATTATTGGTATGGCTTGCTGTGCATGGTGAGCGACATCGTATGCGGTGATATGCGCTATGTCCGAATGGTTGGCTCTTTTGTGTCATGTGGTGGGAGTTAACGCATTTCTTATCTTGGACATGAAACACATGCAGTTCTAATTTAACCTATCATGTAAAACGTTGAACAAACCTATTTTAGCTGAAATGCCGTTAAAATTCGTTTGTCTTTATCTGTTACTCTGATATTTAAATTAAGTAGTAAGAAAGGGACAGAACTCGTTTTATTTAACAAAGGTATTTTAAGTTTTATGAATAAGGGGCCAAAAGTTTAGTAGATGTTTGTGGCAATAGATCCAACAGGTTGCAGCATTTAATGTTTATTGATCTTCTTCTCTACATATTTTAACACTGTTTTATATTAAATAAATAATAAATAATAATAAAAAAAATAAAAATAGTTATTTAATGAGGTCAATTGTTTCCGCAAATTAATTAATCGTCGCAGTCGGATAAAAACTATCCTAAGCGGAAGCTAGAGTAATAATGTACTTCTAACAAAAGTTACGTTTTTCCGTTCATGGGAAGCTGAGATCATTCGTAACAGAACAATGCTTAGTTTGATACTGGCTGATTCTTTTTTTAATTCAGAGATTTAATTATAAGTGAAGCTACGGTAGCCTTGTGGTTCAGGCATGCGGCTGTCAAGCGGCGGTCGTGGGTTCGAATCCCGGCTCGTACCAATGAGTTTTTTGGAACTTATGTGCGGAATATTTACCATTAGCTTTTCGGTGAAGGAAAAACATCGTGAGGAAACCGGTCTAATCCCAATAAGGTCTTGTTTTCCCTCTGGGTTGGAAGGTCAGATGGCAGTCGCTTTCGTAAAAACTAGTGCCTATGCCAAATCTTGGGATTAGGTGTCAAAGCGGACCCCGAGCTCTTTTAGGGGCATAACCGGGAACAACGCTAGGAGAATGATGATGAGATTTAATTATAAGTGAGATATTATAAGTTGATGTATTTTATTGAGTATTTTATGCGTTATTTATATACATTTCAAGAGGAGTTTTTTAAATCCGAGTATCAATTCAAGTATAGTGTAGGTCTACTTATCAAGCTTTTAGCACTATTTAATAAGCTATAATCTCGATAGGTATGGTACTTTTGGTACTTGCATATTATGATTGTATCAAACGAATTTCCTAATCTTGGATTTTTGTTGTGGAGTAAAGCGATCATGATCATTAATATAAATAAATGTCAGTACTTATAACGTAATTCAAATCTATCATTTTGTCATAGAGTACAAATCTAACATAACAATAGCTGCATTTGGGTATGTTCGACCTTCTACCACTTTCTATAGGTGCCCACTTCGGAGCAATTTTATAATGGTCTGTAACGAGATCGAAACTACTTCATAACTGTGTAACGTGGTTCAAATGATTCTAAATATGTAGGAGTGGCCTAATGCAGACGTTATTGGTATAGAGACCGAACTAGGTAACCTACAGCGAACGCCTTGCTTTGTTCGTGTAGAAATAGCAGTGTTTTCAAATAACTGTTACTACATTATCGTTAACCTTTATTTATATGCAAATAAAACATTTAGTAACTGATGTTAAGAGATAATAATTGTGTACCTATTTGTGACAATTTATATGGCAGGAACCTGGGTGACATTTAATTTTATACTGAGTTAACGTGTTTAATAATTATAAGTAGAACTGTTTGATTTCGTTGATCCAACCGAATGATGTTATCAGTTCTATTTAGATAAAACAAGGTTATTAAGGGGCTCCACGCGCTTTTTGGCTAGTTTTAACGAGTTCTGAGTTGATATTCCTCCGTCAAAACTATAGATATATTTATGGCGCAAACACTTATCGTCATAACATTTGGGTCATTTTCAGATTGCCTATTCAAAATATGTCCCATGAACCGCTACTCCGCGCAGAAGCAGTTCTGGAACACGGCGAAACAATCGGCGAACAACAACACAGATACGGGCCTGCTGAAGAGATTACACGTGAGTCATTTTCGACCTTATTTCTACGCCGTGCATTTTAGGCCGAATATACAGACCATTTTAGACCTGTCGACTGTCTAATAATAGATCAATAGTGGGACCGGATTTTTGCCCTAAAAGTTTTGATAATTCTAAAGATGGAAAAGTGATGCTTATATGACATCGGACATATTTTTAAGTATATTTGCAATATATGATGAAAAGTTAGAACGAGCGTTAGGTATAAATTAGGTGGTTGGTATTTATATATTTTTACTTATAATTTGTCTTGGGTGGGATATTTAGCGAAATAATGTCAGTGATATAAGCCTGTCATAACGTGGCAGTCATATCAATTCTTACGACTTCAATTAAGCAGTATATGTGACATCCAGCCTAGCTAGCACGATAGGTTATATCGTCACGTTTTACGGCGCAAATGTACTGACAATGACGACCATTTACTTGTCAAATAAACGTTTCATACGTCAAAATTAGCCATTCTGAAAAAGCTGATGCTGAGTAGCTTTTATCGAATTGTTTGGAAAAACTTTACAATTTTTTGAGTTTTATTTACCTACGAATTTATGACTTATATAAATTAATTTTTAACAAAAAAAACGATTTTTCGAACCCACAACCGCCGTTTGGCAGCCGCGTGTCTGAACCACTAGGCTTATTAATTATTAATTATAGGTTACGTTTAGTGGATGCTGCGATATTGATAAGAAAAAGAAAAAGAGAACTGAAGAAACACACTGCGTTTGTCGATTTGATGATTCGTTGTTTTGATAGCCAAAGACAAATGGAGTACGTCACAATGCGTTCTCGGGATTCACCATCTATATACAGAGCAGCACATGATGTAACAGAGTTTAAAGAGACTTCAATAGATGGAAGTGCTTTAAGTACAAGTCGTTTTAGTAGTAAGAGATGAAATTGGGATTAAACTTTATGAGAATATTAACAAATTCGTTAGTCTAACTAGCAAGTCGTGTCATAAGCAAAACAATGTATTCCACGCCCGATCCCCATCAAGCGCACTGCGTATGTCATGCTAGGTTTAAATTCCAGCCAGTTACTTGAAGGTTACAGAATTGCATTGGGCCGCTGGATAATATGACGATGGGAGTAGGCCCCCAGGTCAAATTGATTATTGAAAAATAAAAAAATCTTGAGGAAAAGAATTAAGATTGAAAGTGCATTGGGGCAGTGTCGAGCACACATACGTTACTTCTTGTTACATATCTACTTGTCGTTATAGAGTAGGTTCTTGTCTTTTACTCCTTTCTAATTTGAATAAACTGTCTTTTAAATCTACATGAATTGTTTACTTAAAAAAAACCAAGCAGAGTTTCTTCTAAAAGAAAAGTAAGTAAGCCTATGCCCATGGATCACAGTGCCATAGACTCTCTATTTATGAATCTATTTATCTTTTATTTACAGGTGGCTACGTAGATATAGAAAGCAATCATTTGTCGACCCAATACACCAATGACGTAATTGCATCATGTGCCTTTGGCCTGAAGGTTAACTCTCACGCTGACCCCGAAAACGAATTCTACAAAATGGGTTATAAGTCTACTAATTTCGGTTTTGCGATGATTCTGAAGTTCCTTGCATATGCATCTTTTCCGAAAATGATGAAGGTCCGAACTTATCTGCATTACATTTATTTTTCATCCTTTCTCTTATTCACACTTTCATGTCAAGAACCCGCTGAGAAGGCGTTCAGCTTGTAGGTGCCTTCCTCTACTAACGGTTTCTTTTATCTGCTTTCGCATGTTACTTGTATTCGTTACGAGCTTAGCGATACGAAGCCGGCGGCAATAAATGTGTTTATAGCTATATTACCATTGACATCTTAGTTTATCATGTCAAACGTTCTTTATTTCGATATATGAATCTTACTACCTGCATACATTATTTTGACAATATTTTTGATGTCTAGACCACATTTACACGCATTTACAACTATTATTTTCAGGTATTTAATATGCAGCTCTTCCCAGAGGATGCGAAACGCTTCTTCAAGCACTTGGTCCTTAGTACGATGAGGGATCGAGAAGTGCACAATACTCTGCGGCAAGACATGATACACCTCCTCATGGAGGTTAAGAAAGGTCATTTATAAATGAGACATGTTTCATGAAATAAATATCACAACATTATACAAAATGTGAATTTATTTTATGGCGAGCGTTCATGTAGAACCAATGTCTCGCAGAACTGTGTACCTAATGCAGAATTATCAAAAAGTTTTGTATAATGTTTAAAGATATGCATTTTTTTTGTACGGGTCATTGTCACGTAATGGTTCTTTTAACAATGTTCGTAATGATTAATTACAGGTCGGCTCGTTCATGATGATAATTCTGTCAAAGACGCTGATGCCGGGTTTGCTACAGTAGAAGAGTCTTCTGTCGGCAAGAAGACTATTAACAGGGGTATTACTAAACTACAAATACGAGGGGCACAGTGAAATGATCGGGAATAGAAAAAACCGATAGAATATGTAACTTAATTATGTTTTTTTTAGATTTTTAAGTATACATTATGTTGATATGAGCGCTTTTGCCAAACATAAAACATTTTTTTATGTCGATGATTCAATACTGAATTGACATTGAAATGATGGCAAATTTACGTGCTTTTCAACCGTATTACAAAGTTCAAACCTCGATCAGTCCCGGATAACGTAATATTTCAGGCTTATAGTAATAGTTTCTTAATTTGCAACTAATAAATATATTATTAATATATAACTTGACGTTTCTCACCAGAAAATTTGTAGAGTAGTCGAGCAAAAATCAACATAAGTCGCATTTCTTCTTCCTATAAAATATGAGGGAACGCAAAAGGAAACTAGCTTTTAAACATCATTTTATTTTGGTTAATGTTGTTATTTTTTGGAAATACTGAGATGTTAGCGAGATATTTTTAAATATCCCTTGTGATAGTTTTGAAAAAAAAATTGACTGTGATTTTCCCGTGCAAGCTCTCGATCATTACAGACTTAAAAAACATAAACAGATTATATTGATTTAAACTTTCACGATTCTCACACATTATTTATACTAAACGGGACTTAATCGCGTATAATTAACTTATTTTATTTACCTCACTGAGGTCTCCCGACGTTTCGGATGTGTTGCAATATCCATGGTCACGGGACAACGGGGGGTTAATAAAATAAGTTAATTATACGCGATTAAGTCCCGTTTAGTATACACAGATTACTTGTAAAATTAAAAATAAAACA
This sequence comes from Epinotia ramella, assembly GCA_947578815.1. Lineage (NCBI taxonomy): Eukaryota > Metazoa > Arthropoda > Insecta > Lepidoptera > Tortricidae > Epinotia > Epinotia ramella. The sequence continues at coordinate 303,220 of CANPUT010000111.1, forward strand.
TAATTATTTCAATGCCATTATGAATCCAAAAGTCCAATGTTAACTACATAAAAGAAGATTTTCAGGTAATTTAGTCCTAAGTTATCCATTCCCGATCATGTTGGTGTCCCCTCGTATATATAATAACCTTTTATTTTTAAAGAGCGTGGTTCATAACGAAAGCTTCATAGAAAGAGATAAAACAAGAAAGATCTGTTATTAGATCATACAATAAGGTTAAAAATGCTATTCACTACAAAGTATAAAACAAAGTCGCTTCCCGCTGTCTGTCCCTATGTATGCTTAGATCTTTAAAACTACGCAACTGATTTTGATGCGGTTTTTTTAATAGATACTTAGAGTGATTCAAGAGGAAGGTTTATATGTATAATATAGTACGCGTGCGAACCCGGGGCGGGTCGCTAGTATAATAATAAAATACTGTAGGGTATTCCACTAATTTCACCTGCGTTGTCTACATGATACAAACATAACGAATGTCTATTCGAACACGTCACTTAAGTTTTTACCTGTAGGTACTCAGTCCGGGGCGCCGCGTAATGGTCTACCCGCTCCTCGACATGATATTAAGTACAAATTCCTAATGAAACGTTACAATTTGTGATTTTTTTTTCTTTAATAAATAACATTGTGCTTTACTTATTTTGATAATTCCTTCACTATTATCACCGAGACTTCAAATATCTGAACATCTACCAGTTTACTTCATAGGAAGCTTTTCGACTGAATCGAACATGAGTTCGACAGTTAGCTACTTCTACTTGAAATGTCTTCTGTCTTTGTGGAAGGGTGCCACTGGAAACGAACACAAGCGAAAGGTATGGGTGTTTTGTATGGTTAGATTTTATTTCCGCTAGATTAGGCTTTGGAAGAGATCGCTCTCTATCGATAAGCCCGCCTGTTTTTTGCCTCTACTTGTGTTTACTATGTTCTGTACAGTGTTCTTTTATAGAGGTGTGCAATAAAGAATATTTGTATTGTATATTAATACACCTGACTGTACTTGCCCGTGCACGGACCAACTGGCGAAATTTGAATAGAAATATACATTGTCAAAACAAATGCTTTTTTCGGAATATCAGTCGTTCATTTTAGATACTACACATTCACTGCCGGAAATAGCTACGCGCTACGCTCGTAGCCGATCCAGTGGTTCCTGTATGAAGCGGAAAGCACCTTCTAACAGAGCGCCCGCTAGGTGGACTTTTTACAGCGCTCATCATCCTCCTAGCGTTATTCCCGGTTGTGCCCTAAAAGAGCCCGGGGTCCGCTTTGACACCTAATCCCTTCTAATAATCTTTTTACAGCGCTACAAAAATAAAAAAATAAAAAATTATTGGATATGTATGTCTTGTACTTTATTTATACAGTAGATAAGTAAAGTATCCAAAAAACCTAAGTAAAATTATGTGAACATTGTTGTTTTCATTTAATATTTGTAACCGACTTCAAAAAAGGAAGAGGTTCTCAATTCGACTGTAATTTTTTGTGTTTGTTACGCGATAACTCGGTAATTTATGAACCGATTTGAAAAAATATTTCTTTGTTTGAAAGCATAATATATAATTCCAGATTGGTCCCGTTGTCACCAAAATTCAGTTCTGATGATGGAATCCATGAGGAATTGAGGGAACTCTTCAAAAATTCAAGTGAAACATATAGCAATTTTGAATGAGAAAAAGCTCGCAATGAGCTCATTGACAGATTTTTCCATGATATCCTCCTATTGATTTTTTTTACATACATTTGCAACGGCACGTCTATCTATCATCATCACATCTATCTTGCACAGGCACACCTCACCCTTGGTACGGTGCGAGACGAAAAATCTAGATAAGTTCTTTGAAGCTCCTAACATGGGATGTGGTGATTTCCACATCGTTCCATGAAGCTTTGGACGCCAGCATTTCGGGGATTTCTATACCTAGTTTGGTAAGCAGCAGATGTAGTACGTGTTCCGTGAGCTCCACATGATAAGATAAGATAAGATTTAATTACTTTATCCACTCAAGTGCCCAGCGCAACTACGGTTGCGATTCGCCAAATCGCAAAGTGCTCTCGCAACACTAGTTGCGAGGTGGAGTTCAAACGGTTTTTAAATGATATCTATGTGGAACGTGCGAAGAGCTCTTTTCTGTTGATTCAGTTAGGTAGAGGATTAATGTGGCAATATAAAAAAAAAAAAAAAAACAGTCTATGGAAAAAAAATACAAAAAGTAAAGTTGTTTTGTTGTTGAATTGCGAAACTGACATTTTAGACATTGCAAATGAAAAAGGTTTTATGCGGAATATTTCCCTGCGACCATATACTTTATTTAGTACCAATCGAAGCGTAAACTATTAAAGTTTTAAATAAACATAAAACATACACATGTAATTTTGATTTTTAAAAACAAATATATTTCTGGCATAAGTCCCTATTCGAAACTGTACGTCAACTTTGTGATTTTTTTATTATTCATTTCACTATTTTGACTTATTTCATTATTTATATGAATAAATTGCCCGTTTTTTTAGCTTTACAACGTAAAAAGAATCAGATCAAAAAGTTCAGTAAAAGCCAAGCAATTGATTTATTTACAAAACATGACACGGCGCCGCTGGCGCGCGGTAAATCTTAGGCACTTTACAGCACTTTTTTTTTAATCGCGGGCACTCAAGTGGTTATTAACGCCACAATACACGATTACACAAAACATATCAAAATAACAACAAACGGCGCTAAAAGGAGCCACTCAGCATATTGCCACGACAACACATGATCTACACATGTCTTTATTATATATGAAGCCAATAAGAACTTGTGTAGATAGTTTTGAGTATTTCATCCGCGTTGCTACTTCTGCTGCTCAACTGCTGGTTGTATCCTAATCATAGTAATATCTTCATGATGCTTTAAAGCGGAGCATGGAGCTAACAATGTCCTTCATGAACGACGAACTGAATCTGCTTGGTCCTTCAGGATCGCCCCTCAAACGAATCGAAGTCATCGGTATAATTTGTCGCGTCAGAAGATAATAATGGTCCACTAACAATATGGCTATAAATTACTGTTCATAACTGTTTTATAACTTTTCATCGTTTTATTGTTACAATGTTCCAGCAAGTTAACTTGTAAAAGTCGCAAGATTAATAGGTATTAAATAAATTGTAAAAGAAAGCGTAAAACGACGACGCGCCGCGTTTAAAAACGAAAGTATGCTATTGATTTAGTAGTACCTGTTTATACGACAAGATAAGAACTAGAATATACTAAAAATGTCTTAATTAGTAGGTAACGAACCTCTTCAGTCTTTTTCAACCTTAATTTTATATACGTAGAAATAATAACAATTATTTGAATAATCATGTTTTGTTATTATTTTTTCCAGTGTCTTCTACAGTGCGTGTATCGGAAGGTGAAAGCTGTAAGTATTACTACAACCTTTTATTTTTTACTTATTTTTATGGCTGATATCAATAAAATATTTGTGCTGTAGTACAAACAATTAATAAATAAAAATATAAATTAAATACATTCAAAAAGTTTCTGGCAAATCTTCAGAAATTACTGAAGAAATATCTCTCTCCTCAATTTGTTGATTATTAGCCACCACACTTATATAACTAAAGAAATCTTGGACAAACCCTCCAATTTTTTCTTTGTAGAGACCATGGGCCAAAAATCGTAAGTTCATTATGAAATGTTTGAGCAAGATGAGATGAGACCTTTAAGGGGCTACTCGAGGTTTTCATCGATTTTTGACAAGCTTTCAATCGTATCTCCTACTTTTGATCGCAGTTCTAACCTAACCTATCCTACATTTCTGGTAACTGTTCAAATCTTACTTTAAAAAAGGTCTTGCTCTCTATACAACCTTCAAACCTTTTAACTCTCTTAGGGGATTAATAAAAAAAACGCTGAAATCGTTTTCTAATCATTAAACAAACAGTCCATAACCTAAGTAATAAATCTATTATTTTAAAAATATCTTGCTCTTCGTATAAACTTTGAACCCCCTAGAAACCCTCTTGGGGGATAAATTTCAAAAACATTGAAATGTATTTTTTAGTTTTAAACAAACCGTCTAAAATCGTAGTTACACTAATGTTTTACTTTAAAATTGTCTTGACCCTATACGGCCTTCGAATCCCCTTTAAACACTCTTAGGTGATGAATAAAAAAATCTACTAATCTGCTCTCTCTATTTTAAGACCAAAATTAAAAAATCTTCCTTAAAAATCTACTTTTCCCTCCAAATAAACTTGGAAGCCCCATTAACGCCTATAGGGGATGAATTAAAAAAAAAACTCTGAAATCAGTTTTGTTGTCTTTTAACATACAGACTAAGACTGACATTAGAAATATCTTACTATATTTTCTTGCTCTCCATATAAACCTTGAATACCGTTTTAACACTTTTAACCCCCTTAGGGGTGGTATTTGTCCAAGACGATGAAAGGATTTTTTTTTTCTAATAAGTAATTGTACCACAAAGTTGCCCATCTCTACCTCAAAAAAAATGTTTCTCATCCTAATCTTGCATATGTACCTTTTTAACCCCCTTAGGGATGGAATTTTCTAACACGTTAAAAGTACTAACTGTTTTTCTATTCTAATAAGTAATCTTTCTACAACGTTTCAAATCTTAAGCTCAAAAAAAGTGTTTCTCATACAAACCTTTCACCCCTATTTAACCCCCTTAGGGGTGGAATTTTCTAAAACGCTGACAGTCCTTTTTTGTATTGTATTTAGTAATCTTTCTACAAAGTTTGAAGTTTCTAGCTCAAAAAATAAAGTTCCCTCCATACAAACTTTGCACCTCTATTTAACCGCCTTAGGGATGAAATTTTCTAAAACACAGAAAGAACTTTTTTCTATTCTAATAAGTAATCTTTCTACAAAGTTTCAAGTCTCTAGTTCTAAAAATAATGTTTCCCCCATACAAACATTGCACCCCTGTCCCCTACTTAACCCCCTTAGGAGTGGAATTTTCTAAAACGCTGCAAGAACTTTTTATGCATCTTAATAAGTAATCTTCCTACAAAGTTTCAAGTCTCTAGTTAAAAAAAAAGTTTCCCTCATACAAACTTTGCACCCCTATTTAACCCCCTTAGGGATGGGATTTCCAAAAATTCCATCTTGTCCCTTCTTTTTAGTCCCAGTAGTTTCGGCTGTGCGTTGATGAATTAGTCAGGAAGTCTTCTTTTACATATATAGATAAATCAAATTTCTCATTCACTCCACCTCATTTTAAGCATCTTAGCTGACCATCCATCCGTAATGTGCGTGCTGGTGCCATGAAACCGGTTTAATTTATTTAAACTTTGTGACACAATACAAAAAAAAGTATATATGGTGGACTTAATGCCATAAGGCATTCTCTACCAGTCAACCAACGGGCTAAGCAGAAACATTTGATGCAGGCATTTAAATTATTAATAATTTACCATGTTATAACAATGCCATTAATATCTGGGGGCACGGCAGTGCCCCCGCCAAGTCGAGCGCGAAGCAAACACTGCCGTACCATCCTTTACTGGAACCATTTCGCCACATTTTCAGGCCCCTATTTGAGAACCTCTGGATAAGACCAGAATGCAGAAATTTTCGTCATCCAGTAAGCTATAATCACATACTAAAAATCCAAAATGTCAAGTCTGTAGGTCATTTAGTTCCGAAGTTAAGCGAAAGCAAAGTTTCGCATTTATGACACTCACTCATGATCATCAAAATAGAACTAGTACTTCCCATAAACTCAGAGAGCTGAAAGTTGGTACAGAGTTAGGGTTTAATGGCCACATAAAGAGAAAACTATAAAAAATGGCTATTTCAACCCAGTTTTCTAGATACACCAACTGTATACATTACTTTGTAATCCTATACAAATATATAGGATTACATTTGCATTGAATGGGAAAATTCAAAAGCAAGAATGGGCCTGCATTCATAGTTTGTATGTATGGATAACACATTAACCTTCAAAAAGAAGTGAGATTCCATAAAAAACACTCCATGTAAAAAAGAGGCCAAGTCTCGAAACTCTTCCACCGTAAAAAGTTGTGAGATATTTCGTAGAGCCAAGTTTCAGGCATTTTTATAAATCTTTATTTGCTTGCTTGACGACCGGTTAGCCTAGTGGGTAGTGACGCTGCCTACGAAGCTGAAGGTCCTGGGTTCGAATCCCGGTAAGGGCAAATAATTGTGTGATGAGCATGAATATTTGTTTCTGAGTCATGGAAGTTTTCTATGTATTTAAGTATTTATATCTATTATATATATCGTCGTCTAGTACCCATAACACAAGCCTTACTGAGCTTACTATGGGACTAGGTCGATTTGTGTAAGATTGTTCCTTAATATTTATTTATTTATTTATTTATTGCTAAATAAAATTTTGTGACTTGGCAATCACACAATACTACATAATTTTAGGTAAGTATGCAAAAATCTATAAATACAGTTAAGTTGTGTGATTGCCACGTTGCAGAATTTTATTTAACAAGCAAAAACATTCCATGTAAAAAAGAGGCCAAGTCTCGAAACTCTTCCACCGTAAAAAGTTGTGAGATATTTCGTAGAGCCAAGTCTTAGGCATTCTTTAATCTTTATTTGCTTGCTAAATAAAATTCTGTAACTTGGCAATCACACAACTTTCCTGCATTAATGGATTTCTGCATACCTAAAGCTATGTAGTGTGTGTGATTGCCAAGTCACAAAATTTTATTTTGCAAGCAAATAAAGATAAAAGAATGCCTGAGACTTGGCTCTACGAAATATCTCACAACTTTTTACGGTGGAAGAGTTTCGAGACTTGACCTCTTTTTTACATGGCATGTTTTTATGGGATGATGCATTTCCGATTAATGAGGCACAGAGTAGCTAAAGACAATCTGATTTGAAAATTATTAGTCAGGATATTCGTATCAGGCTACAACCTGCGCCGACAAGCCGAGCAAATCGAAAAATTCTCTATTTTACTATGACGTCGTGCACTCTAACAAACAACCTACGTTACGTAATCACATCGCTTACATTGCACGAGTAGGCTATACTGAATGCGAGAAAGGGGTAGCCTATAACGTTATTACATTATTATATCGGTTAAAAAAGTATCGGTTTTATATTAATGGTTTAGATTTATAACGTTATAATGGATATCGCTATACAGCGCGTCAAATATCGGTTTCGAGTATAGCGGTTTTAGGAATAATAACGTTATAAATGATAGCGCTATACGAAAATAGCGCTATTTAAAGGCCTGGTCTATGATTAAAAAAAAACATTCGTCTTGACGTAGGATCGAATTGCCGCCATTACTGTTGTCATTTTCTTTGTTGGTTTTTGCTATTACGAAAGTAGAATTGTGAAAAGTTGTTTGTAATTCACATTTTAGTTGAAAATATGAGTAGTAGTGACGAGAACGATATGAACACTCCGCCGGATATCGTAAATGCAGCCACGATTGCAACAAAGATATTTTACAGGTAGCACTATAGTAGCAATGCGGGTCATTTTCCTACGGCTTCTGAACCCATCTTAGAGTACTTATGATATGTGTGTAGATAAAGTAGTGTATGCAACTGTACATAATTTAGCCTTAAAACACTCTTGTGATCCTATTATGAAACTCGCTGCCGCTCGTTTCATAAAACCACACTCGTGTATTAAGGCCTCTGATTATGTGTCAGTTGCATAAACTACTATTAAACATTCCAAGACAGGCGTATAATCGATTAGGTAATGAAGTAGTTTTCATAACATGTTAGATTTTTCACCTTTACTTTTGGCAGAGGGTAACGTAAATATATTAAAGGCGTCTGCTGTATTTAATGCTCTAAGTTTCGCATTTATTTGGCTTGAATTGACAGGAACGAAGTATTAAAAGAGTTCAGAGTTCAAAAACATCGAGTTATTACTATAAAAAATTTCATTGAACAGATAACTTGGAAGTGTCATTAAAACTTGGATGTTCTCGGATCGCTAAAATTAAATACCTACTAAAATATCAGAATAAAACGCCTGATAAAATTATTTTACACACGTGTCCCAAGTGCCTAATTTAGAATTATAAATCAAAATTAATCGGCACTTCAAGAAAATAGATCGAATCTGTTGGTCTCTTTTATACAAACCAATGTTTTCCGGGTAATAAATACAATTATCAAGCGTCTAAACCAGAAAACAGCTACAATACGAGCCTGAAACGGAAACCCTAAAACTGAGATCAAAATTGTAACATCAGGCCACTTCACGGTATCTATAAAACGTATTCAGGGTAAACGTCCCCGTTAGGGTGTCTTTATGGCTAATTGAGGTGAGATTCCTCGACGCTAGTAATAAACGCAGACCAAGAAACGGATATAAGATTTTAGATGAAACGAAACTTTTTATAGGTCATGATGAATGCTGATCGAATGTCGTTGCATGTTTATAGGTACTTAGCATGTTTGGGGTACCTGCTAGGTACCTGAAAATACCTACACGGTAAATCTCAAGGTTTCCCAGGATGCTAACAGCATCGACATTAAATACGTTGCCTAACGCATACATCATACACCCACCCCCCATTACATGATTAACGCATTATGCCATATACGTATAGTATGTGTCGCACTATATATGTATCACACGTGCCATAGTACAATTATGTGGCGCAACGCTTCATCTAAATCCTGAACGCGTGTATGATTGGCTGCATTGTAGATGTTAAGGTAGGGTGTTCCGGACATGGGGAACTCTAAGACCTTCCTAACTGTATAAGCTAGATGTTGCTGCCTTCGGTTCTCCATGTTTAGCACTTTTTTCTCGTTCAGAAATGGAGTTATGTGTGCTCGTCTTTTAGCTGTGATATCAGTAGGTATTTTTTAAGTTGTTAGGGTTTTTTTGATCTACCTACCTTTAAATATTAGCCCTTCATTGAATGAACGAGCGAGTGGAGTGAACGAAATTCTAAGCTTCAGCTTGGGCTGACGATCTTTCGTACGTCCGGTGTCCCGCTGCCCCGCTGTCCGGCTGTTTTCCTTTACAGGCCCCTATTTCACCAACTTGACAATTGTCACCTGACACTTAAAATTCGCCATACATTGATTGTTCTAGAAGTTAAGGTGATTGCTAGGTTAATTGTGGAACCAGCAATGTACGGACAATTGTCGTTGTCAGGTGACAATTGTCAAGTTGGTGAAATAGGGGCCAGGTCGCATTACTATATTCTCGTGAAATTTTGTGAGCAGGTAATAATAATCAAACCAGCGAGCGAAGCGAACGCAGTTCTATGCTTCCGTTTGGGCCAAGATTTGTCCGAATGTCCTGCTGTCCCGCTGTACCGCTTTCCGACTGTTCTCCTCTACAATTCGTATTTCTGGAACGATTATCGTGAAGTTTTATGAACAGGTACAATAATTATATCGTTTTTTATCGGCCGATGCACTTTTTCAATATTAAAAATATGTTTTGTTTAGGGTTCCGTAGTCAACAAGGATCCCTTATAGTTTCGCTATGTCCGTCTGTCCGTCTGTCCGTCTCTCCGAAAGCAGCAGCTGTGTTGAAAGCTTTAATTCGGCATGGGTATATATTATAAATATCAATCACGCCGACAAAATGATAGAATAGAATCTTGTTTTTTTTTAAGGTACCCTCCCCTACCTATACGTAAACGATGTAATTTTTTTCTCGTTAAGCCCACGGTGTGGGTTATCTTTGGATGGCTTGTTACAAAATATTAAAACCATTTTTCAACTTAGTGGCCCATTTGTGTGATATTGGGCTTTAAAGCCCAAATTTTTGTTGAGTCACGGGTCCCCACTCCCTGCCGGCTAAATGGCTGCTACTGGGATTCTGAAAAAAAATGTGGCAGTAGTACATAATAATGAATTTGAAATGGAAACTATTACATCATTTTTTACTAAACGGGACTTAATCGCGTATAATTAACTTATTTATACAACCCTGGCAACCCTATATTATATTATATATTATTTATACTTGCACTAGCTTCTGCCCGCGACTCCGTCCGCGTGGAAATCGTTTATATCGCAGCTCCATACAAACTTCAACCCCCCATTTCATCACTTTAGGGGGTGATTTCCAGGATGAAAACTATCCTATGTCCTTCCCCGGGATTCAAACTATCTCCATACCAAATTTCATCCAAATCGGTTCAGCGGTTTAAGCGTGAAGAGGTAACAGACAGACAGACAGCATTAGGACAAGAACGGTTTACAAGATTATATGCACTTACCTAAGTAAATTAAGTCAAGTTAGGCTTTTTCTATGTCTCCAACATTATCAAATAGGAGGAATAGATGTTGAATGTAAACTTTCGTGAGTCAAGTCAATTTCCCTAACAATAACGGTTAAACTCACGTATTACCTAATTATTACTATACGGGCCACATCTTTCGAACCCTTCGGAAAGTAGGAATATCATTTTATTGAAGTGAAAACTTCTTTAGCGGCGCCGAGTACTTTTTGGGATGGAGAAAAATTGTTAAATACGCGACAGATTTTTGTGACGTCAGATGTGAAGGAGGTCACAAACTTTTATATTTTGCTGATAGCCGATTCGACTTCATTCAAAACTGAACGCTATTCGTAAGACTATAAAGCCGTTAAACACTTTTTGCAATAGCATATTCTGCAAATAAATTTGTAATTTTAACCAACGCGTCCTTCACCGTTTTGCTATTGAGAACATTCGAATAGTTCGAATTTGGGCGTTATTCCTAAATAGATAAAGCTTTGAAGAATATTTACCAACGGCAAAGACAAATTGATATTTTGTTCGCCGCCGCCGTCCGCTGTTCTTGCAAATTCGAATAGTTCGAATTTGGACGTTATTCCTAAAGAGATAAAGCTTTGAAAATATTTGGCAATGGCAAAAACAAATTGGTATTTTGTTTGCCGCCGCCGACGGGCGAGCCGGCCCGTCGCACCCAACGCGCCCGCGGCCTGTCCGCCTAAATAATTGATTCCTCTCTATATAATATTATAAATACGAATGTTTAGATGTTTGGATGTTTGTTACTCAATCACGCTTAAACAGCTCAACCGATTTGGATGAATTTTTGCACGAAGATAGTTTATAGCCTGGATTAAAATATAGGATAGTTTTTATCCCGGGTCTACGCAGACGAAGTCGCGGGCGGAAGCTAGTTGTTTATAAATTTGCGTCATATTCATTTTTAGGGTGACACCGTACGATGTCACGTGACCTGATCGAAAAACTGTTACAATGTTATTGAGTTTTCACTTCTGCCGGCACTCCCGGAGTGCAACCCGGTCTTTTTTTTTTTAGGTATCTGTTTGTCTAAGATTCACGAAGCGCTCATAGCCTAACCGTTAGGCCTTAACGTGTGGAGTTGGAAATATTATCTCAGCCTGCAATTTGAAAAACTTCGACAGACCGCATGTAAAATAGCGATTGCTTAAAATTGAATAAACCAGTCCAATTTTAAGCAAACCGTTGTATTGTAAAATGCCAAGCTATATATGTAGATAATCCCTCAACATCGTACATTAGTAACGAAAAAAAAAATTGTTCTCAGCTTCAAGGCCCTGTTACAAAAACCTTGAATTAAGGGATACAAATCTCAGCACGCAATGATCACAAGGTAAAGGATATTAAGTAAGATGCCATGAATAAATCACTTGGAATTGATTGCTATATCAAGCTTAAGACGCTGTCAACACCAAAATGGCCTTGAGGATTTGGGATAGCGCGCACACTGTCTTATTTGTATCGGAGTAAACGAGAGCGAGTGTCACTGGGCGGCCCGGTTTTTGAAGATAATAGTGCATAAATATTGAAATAAAAAAAAGTGTGGATTATTTGAGAAATGTGACTCGTTAGCGGTTTAGTATCTTGTTCATCCTCGTCATCATCATCACATTATCTGAAAGACGTCCGATGTTAGACATAGGCCTCGCCCAAAGAGTGCCACAACGACGGACTCCCGCGAGCTTTACCAGGACATCAGTCCACCTCGTGGGTTGTCTACCCACGCTGCACCTTCCGGTAGATGGTCACCCCTCGAGAACCATTCCGCCCCAACGGCCTTCGGTTCTACGTGCAATGTGCATGGCCACTGCCACTGAAGTTTAACGGGGGGCTCGGTCGCAGCAGAACCAAGGTATACTGCTGCGGATAGCTTCGTTTCAGTTGCGTATCTTGTTTCTTTTGCAGCAAATGTGGACAGATGCAAGCCGTTCACAGCGTTCAAGGTCGACTGCAACCAGTGCGTGTGCGCAGCCGATGGCACGTCTTCGTGCACTAGGATGGATTGCAGGAAAGGTGGTAATGTTTTATACAATAGAAATAGTGTTGATTATTCACCAAAATAAATAGTAACAACATATTATAATTACCTAACGCTATACAACAGTAGAAAATAGGCAGTCTTATCGCTAATGACCGATCTCTTCCAGACCAGAGACGTTACTAAAGCGTTTACTATAATATTGAAGTAAGTGTGAACATATTTATGATATTCTGAAAAAATGGTGGAGCGAGGTCCAATCCGGTCTAGTTTTCCCTCTGGGTTGCAAGGTCAGATGGCAGTCGCTTTCGTAAAACTAGTGCCTACGCCAGATCTTGGGATTAGGTGCCAAAGTGGACCCCGGGCTCCTATAGGGCAACACCTGAAAAAGCGCTAGGAAGATGATCCACCAGAGATGTGAGAAGATTTCATTTATTTGACGCCTCGCATGCACGACGACTTAAGTGTCCAACACGTCATCGCACATCTCTGATTGATATTTATCCTTAAAGCCCGTTTATGTAAACTTATACAAGATGATAATTTACATGAACTAAATAATTTTAGAACTAAGAGTTTCATCGAGTATCGTTTCCCATAACACTATTTATTCGCAGAATTATATCATCACTTAAGAATCATTCATCGAACTTCGTTAGATCGCTCGAATTACCTTTTACATAAGAATCAACTCATCCAATTTTACTCCATTATTTTATTTGTCCATCGACGTAGTCCTTTATCGAATCGCCTTTACTATAATTTTGGTTTAACGTAAGTTTATGTTCCCAAAATTCTTATTACATTGAAGGTAGTAGGTGGGTGGTAGGTAGGTGTAGGTACGACGAAGCGAAGCGAGGAGGAGTGTTAGGAAGAACTGCGACCCTACAGCGCGCGAGCCGAGCGAGCGAAGCGAGCGTGCCGCGGTAGCGACCGGCAAAGCGCCAGAACCGTTTCTTTTTAATCTATTTACTTAGGCATAATTACGTTTATTACGACGAATCATTTTTCGTGGCAATAATAATTTAAAGCCTACATGATATTAATAGCAAATACGAATTGGAAATAATCCAAAATCGTTTTCACACTGTAAAAGTTTTCCCTGACCAAAAGAAATCGTGAAACGGAGTTTCACAGTTATACTGAGTTGTAAACTTATTATTAGTTTCCAGATAACACATGTTATGTTTAACGAGAAAAGTTATTGTTACAATACTTATAAACAAATCTTTATTCTATAACTCGGAAAAAAAACCTAACTAATTTGTAAGTAGATAAGTCTTTTTTTTTTGGGTGAATCGACTTTTTTCTGTCACTTGTTGACATGGTTACGTCTCTTCACTATTTAAACCTGCATTTTATGGGTTTAAATTCACCAAATGTGGCGTCACGTTTCACCCCTTTTTGTATGGTCCATAGTTAATTGTAACATTTTTTTCTAAGAAACTCTGTCGTTTTGTCTCCTGGCTGAAGGAACAGAATAACCAAGGATGTTGCAGACGCATCCGCAAAAATCGATGCGGAGTTTTTGCGGATGCGGATGTTTTTTTTATTTTATTTATTTATTTAAACTTTATTGCACAAATATAAAAATAAAAGTACAGTTGGCGGACTCAATGCCTTAAGGCATTCTTTACGAGTCAACCATTGGGCTAAAAGGAAACTTTAGTGGTGCAGGATCCTAAATACAGAGACTCAAATGGACACACAAATCAATTCATTTCATTAATATACATACATATATAATGCATACAATATAAACTTACTTATACATACATAAATACATACAATTATATGCACCCGAACAAAGATATTATGAGGATCATCAATCTTTAATAGTTAATAAGAGATGCTTACGCAACTTGCGTTTAAGGGGATGCCTTGATTTGAGTCGTACACGCCCCCTAGACAGAGACACGCTGATGCCTTCCGCCCACGAGAAAAAGAGATGTAACACTCTTCGGGAATCGCTGTTTTGGACAAATTTCGATAAATACCTAACTTAGTGAAGGTTTATTAAAATTTCATAAAGTGAGATTTTAGATGAGATAAAATACTATAGTATTTACTTCATTGTGTCGTAAAATAATGTATCGTTTGAGTAGGCTGAGTAAAAAAAGGAAAATACAGACCCAACTTTGGATTTTTTTTCTATCGAGGAAATTTTAAGCAATCATGTATCCATAAAATCAGATGAACAATCATATAGTCAAGAATCATATATCTGAAAATAAGAACTTATTGTCTCTTAATCAAGTCAGAACGGCGTTTCAAAGCACGCGATAATTTCCAATGCACCGCCTTAAAGGAGAACTTGCTCTGAGCTTGCCTGACGGTAAGAGGGAGCTCATTCCACAGACGAATAGCCTGAACAGCGAAGGAATTCGAGAGGAAACCAGTACGGTGAAACAGGACAGAGAGTTTAAGACTCCTGTATGTACGTAGCTCGCAACCAGCAAGGGGTGTAACAAATACAAAATTTATATTTAAGATATTCCGGTGCAGCTGGGTCAAATAAGATGGTATAAAGTGTGCACAGAATCGTGAAAGATGTAGTGCAATTGACGTCAAGAAAGAACGCTTACCGCGCGCGTTTCAGTTTCAGCCATTTGAAAAACAAACTTAATTTCGTTTCTGTGACCAAGACCGCCTTTTATTTGTTCGCTATTATTGTAATTTAGTCTCAACGTGTTTGATGATTGCGTGATAACATAAAATGGACGTTGTTTTACGGTTTTTAGTGGGTGACCCCAAAATCCGCATCCGCGGTGTCAAAAAAATCGCATCCGCGGCATCCCTGATAATGGTTGTTTGACCCTATTACTGTCTTCCCGCGCGGCTTCTATTACTTTGCACGGAATTACGATATCTACCTATAGGAAGCTAGTTATTAGTTTCTAAGTTCGTATGAGTATATAAAGGTAGGCTCCGAAACTACACAACCGATTAAAAAAAAAGATTTCCCCAGTGTAGAATAAGTTGGGAATTACTCCACCGACAAGAGCCTCGCTCTTATACAAGGTGTTCCCGGAAATTTCCGTTAACTTCGGCATACTGCAGAGTACATTCACAGAAACAAATGAGCATAATTATTTCTTTAAAAAAAAAACTATAAAGTATTTTTATGTAGCATTATTAGGTATTATTGTCTTATTGTACAAGGGTTCAAGACTAGAAGCTCCAAGGAGACACACGAAATAAAAAAATATACCTCCGAGTCAGTTCGTACCTAATATCGAACGAACTTACTTTGTAAACCATCTTGTAGTGTATACCTTACAAAATTTAAAAAGCTGTTGTTTCATAAACAATTATAAGAGGAAGAGAAGAAAATGGACCTTCGAGATGATAAAAAGCGATATCTGATCTTTCTCCTTCATTTGCTTTCTTTGTACAGTCGAGTTCTTCAACACAGACAACCTTTCAAAAATATCTATACAGAGACATTGTTCTTACTGACATAAGACACATGTGTAGATATTTTTAAAAGGTTATAACATATATGAAAAAAAATAAGAAACTTCAAAATACGACTCGCACTTGACCAAAATTCTACTTGATATTACTTAACGTTATTAATTACTGTAAAAAAAAATAATATATATATATTATTTAAATTAAATAAAGTTGTTTTGCATTTTGCACTTTCCTCCCTACAGTGAGGTGAAAAGTTTTGTGTTACACACGGGTGCAAATGTATTTTACTTCTCGTGTGTAGAAACACTCGCTACGCTCAGGATTCTATTTTAGAACCACTCGCTTCGCTCGTGGTTCAACTATAGCATTTTTTCGCTTGCTCGTGTTTCAATTCCACACTCGCGGATTTTACCACTTCGCACCCTTGTATAACAAATAACTATTCTCCCAGTAAACCTACTAAGTAGCAGTGAAAATTGCATGGAATATACAAGGCTGTGATAACAACAGGCTCAGATAAGGAAGCTGTGCCAGAATATGTAATCAAGCGACGGACGTATTTATGACACGCTTTTCTTTTGTTTTCGTTAATTTATTATTCAATCAAGCTGCGGTGTGTTGTAAATGTGAGGTGATTACCGACAGCGGGGCTAGCATAACTGACGCCGCAACGCGACGCGAGAAGAGACAAATCTTTCTTTTCTTTCTAATCTGCACAGTGCGCGTGAGACGGGCTCACTGAGCGACTTGCTAGCAAGTTATGCTAGACGTGCAGTGTGGTGTTTTTAGGGATTCGAGCTAGGTACCATACGGCTGGAACTGGCTAAAGCCGCGTCCTGACAGTACTGCGTGGCGGACTGCACGAGCAGTACGAAGATATAATGTAGATGGAGATGGAAATATGAAACTATGGTCATTTTGTTCCCTATCTCGCCGTTAAAGCTTCGTTGCGCTCACGTAGGACCGTCGGGATCCACATCAATGCATGCATGTATGTACATAAGCATGAGTATGAGTAAGAATTTAATTTTCACCTCAGCAGCTCGAAAATTACTGAAAATCATCACTTACATTTTAATGGTAATGTCGACTCCACAGGGTATCCTAGTTCAGGCCCTCGTAAAATGTATCCCTTAATATAACATTTTAGTATTAAGACATAATTCTGTAAAATACGTTTTTAATAATAAATGAATTATGAATTATTATTATAGTGCTCTTTCATCTCACCGTGCAACAAGATGTCCGCGGCCTGCACATAACAAACGAAACTGTTCGTCACACCAACTTGTTAAAGTTAGAATGAAAAGTATGTATTGCTGTCTCATTCCAACGATAGCACGTTGTTGTGACAAATTGCTAGGTGTGCAAGCCGTTTGGATTGAATGCTCGACCGACGAACGTTCGCGTTCAGATTTGGCGACGACGCCGACAGTCAACGCGCCACGCATCTGTTAAGTGTCTACTAAATCTAACCATTCACTCAAGAGGGCATGTCACAAGTACTTTATACTCGCATACTGTAGTGTTGTAAACGATGCACGGTGATGGTAAATGTATTGAGCATAATAGCCAACCTACCTACATTACGAAAATAATAAATAAATAATCTAAACCGCTACTCGGTGTAGCCGATGAAGCGTGCTACTTCAACGTCAACCTTTTTGTAAATGAACTTAAATATAATTAATTCATTTTCACGTATCACATCTACGAGTTATACGACGTACAAGAAAACGTATTTCTTTGCAACTCCCATTTTCGGCAACGCGCCCGATTCCACCGCGGCAAATGGTGCAGCAACAATACAAAAACTATCAAAAACTCGCACAATAGCCGACCCTTCGATCTATTGTCCCTAAACTAGACAAATAGACGCAGGTATCGTTCTGCATCGCGCTATCGACATTTTTAAACTTAACAGTACATATACAATTTTCGAGTGGATTTCGGTGGGGAGTCCGTGTCTTCGCGTTGAACCAGTGCGTGGGGAGCTGGCCTGAGTCCTCTCTGTCAGTGTGATTGGTCACCTGGCCTATTCCTGGTGACCCTTTGATCCCAGTACTACCTCTTTAGAAGTCTGGCGTAGTATGTGGCACGAAGTGTAAACTACGTCGGTCTCACCACCAACTTGAAGATGTTTTGACACCCCTTTTGAAAACTAATATAAGCACAGTTTAAAGTTAAACGAGCTAATTACGTATCATCATATAAATAAATTAATATATTATACAATTAAGATATATAGGTACAAATATTTTTTTAGCATTTTTAGTGTTGATAAGCATAATATTTATATAGGTATGTAATTTGACATGACAAAAAGATACGAACATGAAATGTAACGTACTTATTCCCGAAATAAACGTACCTATATAAAATAATATGCTATTTTTTTCTAGCTGGCAATTTCATTCAGCATTATACTTAGGTGTTCATAGCATGGCTAAAAAATAAAAATAAAAACAAATTAAACAAAATATAAAGCAAATTGGGTTGTGTAGATAAATCCTGCGGCCGCGAGCAACAAATTAGTGAAATTGGATAACACTTAAAATGCAGCGTTTGCAATTTTTATGCGATTTTTTCGGAAGAAAGTGTCATCTTGGGCGATATAAATGGTTACGTATACAGGTTGATATGTCTGGATTTCACCTACGCAATTCAATTTCTATTCTCCTATTTAAGTATATTGGTAACTAGCTTCCGCCCGCGACTTCGTCTGCGTAAACCCTGGACAAAAACTACTCTATATTTTAATCCAGACTATAAACTATCTTCCTGCAAAATTTCATCCAAATCGGTTGAGCCGTTTAAGCGTGATTGAGTAACAAACATCTAAACATCCAAACATCCAAACTTTCGCATTTATAATATTAGTAGTATTTAACCTTTTCAACGCTCTCATATTTGAATGAAGTGATCATTCACACGCCAAGAGCTGTTGCCTTATCAAAAATGACGAATCTCGTAGTGCTGTGCAAAACATGATTAGATAGATTTTATTCATGATCAAAGTACAACTTTATTCCGACCTTTTTATGGGTTGTTGGCGTGGTGGGCACGACAGCACTCGACCACTTTAGTGGCTCTTGGCGTTGAAAAGGTTAATAAGCCTAGCTTGTACCTTAGGTTACAGGACATTGATGTAAGTAAATCTCAGTCAAATACCTATTTACATCCATGCCCAGTAACCCAAAGTACAAGCTTAGCTTAGTTCGGTACTATGGTGTTCGATATGTAGGTATTTGTAAAGATGTCATTTCAATGATTAATTAATATAGTGTATAATTTCTCTTGACATGTTAATTCGTTTTGCAAATAAATGAGTATGAGCACTAAGTCGAATTACTTGAGATTGTCCTTCAATAATTATTCAATCAATCAATCAATCAACTATTTATTCTCCAAATAGGCCACAAGGGCACTTTTACATGTCAAACGGTAATTTACAATGTAATAATAATAATCTTACACAATAATCATTTAAAACTTTGCAACAATTTAAGCACTTATTTCGTATGGTACCGAGCTCTGGGCCAGAGCGGCGGACTGGCATCGAGTATTTGTGCTGCAAAAGCGAGCTGTTCGAGCAATAGCCGGTGTTTCTGACGACGTCTCTGCTCGCGAGTACTTCAGACAGTACAATATACTCACACTACCTTGTTTGCTAATCCAGAATCCTTTTTTGCGCTGTGTAGTTAAGTATTACAGGTTGTGTTGATTTTCAGTAAGGACAGTAGACAAAGACGCAACGCCATAAAAAAAAACTAGTTTTAAAAGAAAATTACCTATTAAAATTACTCGTAATTCGATATGGCCAAACTTTTGTCAAAACATTATAGTATATATTAGTCTGCTTTAATAACTGTGCTTTCCATCTTAAAGAGTCCCGTTCAAAATATCACTTCTCGTCATGTCAACGCACACGGTCGCAAATAAATTAAGAATGGCGAAGGCTTCTGATAAAAGCCGTCACCGTTTCAGTATCGTTTCCTTTTCTTGTTAAATCTCAGCACTGACCCTTGCCATTTATAAATATTAAAAAGTAATATATATTTTGTTACAAGGGACGCAATCAAAACGCTCTGTAATCTACCCCGACATTCACCAATTTAGCGTTAAAATATGTATCCAATGAACTGTGATACCACGACCATTGAGAGCAACCATTCATGAGCGTACATACCCTAATAATAACATTAGTCCGAGGTGAATGAAGCTCGCAAGTCACCACGCCCACTCGGGCGCGCACGACACGCATTGAAGTTTACAAACTGTACTTGTTTCCGCTAATTTTCAACTCCAGCGTTTTCAAACCGAACTGATTTTTCCAAATATGTAGATAAGGCGACTATGGCCCCCAACATTTTTTCTCGCTCGCTCGCTATATAATGTTAGCTAGATATGCTCGTTCTCTTCGCCCGCGCACGGAACAACTTGCGAAATCTGAATAAAAGCCGGCCAAGTGCGTGTCGGGCCAAGCGCAGTGGGGTTTCGTAGTTTGCCTATCTGCCTTTGTTACATCGACACGCGCGCGCCACATTTAAAAAAAAACCCATATCATTTTTGAACCAGCTATCCAGCGATACCCCATAACATGGGTTTAAAGCGAAAAAAAAACATCCGCACTACATATCGGGGGAACAACCCCAAAAAAAAAAGTTTTTATCTTACTGTTTTGTCGGCGTGATTGATTTATATACTTATGCCGAATTGCAGCTTTCTAGTAGTAAAGGTCACTGAGCTACGCTACGGCTAAGCCGCTGGACAGACGGAGGACATGGCGAAACTATAACGGCCCGGCCACGCACGACATTGCGCGAATTGCGGCGCGGCAAGCGTTTTATCTGTTCATTGCGCGGTCGTGATGAACCACACATCATCACGAGTTGCTTCATACATTTACTGTTTTTTCGATAGGGTTGTCAAAAATTATGTTGACTAACTCGACAGCAAAAAAGAAAGGGTAATGGTTTAAGTTAAGACTAATGAAAATCAGTTTTCCCGTTTAAGAGCTACGGTGCCACAGCAAACATACAGACATACACACATAGCGGCCAAACTTGTAAGACCCCCTTTGTTCGTCGAGGCTTGAATGACCCTTAGATTCAGATTCAGATAATTTATTCATAAATGTACATTTAAATTATGTCAATTAAAAAAAATACACAGCATAATATCTACCTACTTATACTATACAATAGCTTAACATTAAGAACTACTCCGGTTATGGAATGAGCTCCCTGCCGAGGTTTTTCCGAGGGACTACAGTATGGGATTCTTCAAAAAAGGAGTACGTATAAATTCTTAAAGGGTCGGCAACGCGCATGTAACACACCTGGAGTTGCAAGCGTCCATAGGCTACGGTAACCACTTACCATCAGGTAAGCTAAGCTTGTTTGCCACCGACGTGGTATTTAAAACTAAATAAGAAATTTTAAACAGATCACAAATTTGGATTGACAACCCTAGGGGCAGGCGAAGTGTAGCAACAAGATGGCCGGAACATGACCTCAGTTACAATAATTGTTCATGATTTTTATATTATTTGTATTCTTAACTTTGAAATTTTGACATTCTTATTTTTTATTTTCTATTTGTTGATTTATATTATTCTTTCTATTATTGTTGCGAAATTGTGCCTAACGATCATTATACAATAAGTAGTATTTACAAAGGTATTGTTATATGAGAATTGTGTAATGAACCTATAGAAAGCACTTGAAATAATGATGGCAATGAATGATGCATAAATACGAATACAAGTAGGTATAGGTATAGGTAGGCTCTGAATCTAAGGGTCATTCAAGCCTCGACGAACAAAGGGGGTCTTACAAGTTTGGCCGCTATGTGTGTATGTCTGTATGTTTGCTGTGGCACCGTAGCTCTTAAACGGGAAAACTGATTTTCATTAGTCTTAACTTAAACCATTACCCTTTCTTTTTTGCTGTCGAGTTAGTCAACATAATTTTTGACAACCCTATCGAAAAAACAATAAATGTATGAAACTAACTTCAGATCGTTACCTGTCTTCGCCTACCATCGTTTTTTTTTTTAAATATAACTTATCTGGGATAGTTACGGTTCATAATCGAAAACAGGTTAAAAATTAATAAGATAGTTGGCGGCAACTTCAAATTTTGTCTATAACTGACGCTCCGGCAGTATGTAGGCGAAGACAGGGCATTTTGTCTACACTTCGCCTACCACCTTTAGAGTCCAATTGTAGCCATTCCTTAGCGAAATTTAGACCTTAAGTTACGGTAAACTAAAGTCCCATATAGATTAATTAGTTTTTTGATCTTAACAAGCAAAAACAAGTGTAAATCTGTGAGAATTTTTCAAAAAACTGCGAAATCCAGGCGAAGTCACGGGGTTCTACGGTACGTGAGGGTTCTACATAAGTTACATTGGTACCTTTACCAACATTAACGCATTACGCACACAACAGCCACCCGAATGCTGTATTATATGGCAATACGCAAACATGTTAATCGCAATAACATCCGGCCACATCACATGCATGATGCATCTCATGTTACATGGTATGCATGTGTATGATTATTTATTCACCTTAAGTAATGTGGCATCATCTAATTAGCAACATACGTTGGTTGAGTACTTGTATACGCAATACAGCGATTAGTTACGCACAATGTATAGCTGCATGCATGGCGCAGCGTTGAACAGTCGATCCTTGTTATTGCCGTTTCGTAAAACATCTGCCCATGGCAACCGATGTTTCAGGCCGGATACCTTCGATATCTATTAAGTACAATGACGACCGCTTTAGTGACCCTGCCTACGAAGCAAGAGGTCCTGGGTTCGAATCCCGGTAAGGGAATTTATTTGTGTGATGAGCACGAATATTTGTTCCTGAACCATGGATGTTTTATATGTATTTAAGTATTTATTTTTCGATATAAGTTAAGTATGTTTGTCGTCGTCTAGTACCCATAGTACAAGCTTTGCTTAGTTTGGGACTAGGTCGATTTGTGTTAGATTGTCCCCGTGACAATACAATACAAATACTATTTATTGCACACCTCAATAGTAATAGTGATTCTCACTTAAACCGTAACGTTTTAGCACAATTTGTTGTAAACCCTGTACGTTAGGTTTGTTTTATTACTAGAAATCGATAAAAGAGTAGCATTTTCGGTGCAGCATGGTTGTGTTAACGGATTTGGTACAGACCATATCAATCAAAAGTTATAATTAAGTTTAATACACGTTAGTGACACAAATTAAGTATTACGATTGAAATTGTTTATAGGTACACCTACCCATTATGTTCAGAACACCAGCCACGCTGTACCGAAGAAAACGCTACAAAATTGACGTTGACTGTTTATAACAAATCTGAAAAATTTAGTTTCTACGAAAAATACTTAAAACATATGTATGATGATTAAATGGTACATTTATGACAAATACAATTTTGAAATTCATTAGTAACCCGTTTCAGGCGGCTTCGATCATCCGGAGCCTTAATTGGACGATCGGTTTAGCCCAATACCTTGACAGCCAAGAGCGAAATGACTTAATTAAGATCTTGAGGCTGTGGTTAGAGACTGGAAACCAGCGGTCTCGAGTTCAATACCTTTCAAATGTCCAGTATTGTAGACGTGAAGTCTCACTTTTGTAACTTGTTTGTTTTGTTTAATTCTCTTTATTTTTAGTGTTCCGTAGTCAACAAGGAACCCTTATAGTTTCGCCAAATCCGTCTGAGGCTTAGCTCAGTGAACCTCTACTAGAAATCTGTAATTTGGCATGGCGTGGCATGGTATATATTTATATCACGCCGACAAGATAGTAGAATATTTTTGTTTTTGCGTACCTCTCGTATTGCTAAAGTTAGGATGGATTTTTTTTCTCGTTTAACCCATGGTGTGGGTATCGTTGGATAGCTGGTTCATAACAATTATGAGTTAAATAAAAAGTATTTTACAACTCGTTGATTCGTTTGCGTGATATTGGGCAATAATCTTTAAAGCCTTATTTTTTGTGTGTTTCAAGTGTCCCCCCATCCTGTCGGCTAAATGGTTACTACTCGGTATGTGAAGAAAATTCGTGGCAGTACATATCACGATTTTAAAACTTATGTAAACTAGTTAACGAGTCGACCAACTTAAATGTACTTCAACTCTTCTGTCAACTTTCGTACACATTCGGCCGACACAACCGTTTAACAAGGACAGACAGGTAACTATGGAACCCTATACTACGCGTGGCCCGACACGCAATTGGCCGGTTTTATTTATTTATTAGTGGATAGCCTGTGAAACCGACGGTCGTTTGAAATAGCCTCTTTGGGGTTACTAGGAGGGTAGTTCCATTTGTGTTTAATATCCCTAATATTAATTTGTTACAATAAAATTAAGTTGCAGTTTAGTAGGTAACCTTAAAACCGTACCAAAGAGGCCTAATTCTACCCGGACACCCGTGTTACGAGTCTATTCGTATTAATAAATGCGCAATAAAAACCGAATTTATGACGCATACGGTGTCTAGAAATATGTACACAATATTAAACCTTATTCCAAGAAAATAATGTTCCAAACGCTTACGTCTTTTTAAACGGGACTGAACGATGTATAATCAGCTGAAACGTGAATCGGGACGAGTCGGCACAGTACACCGTTGGTGAACAGTAGGCCACTCTTCTTTAACTGTTATATTTGAGTATGAGTATGAGTAATTGAGATTTATCATCAAATAAATAGTTTTTACACTGATCCTTTTTGTAAAGCTATCATCTAAACAATTATCCAAAGCGGTTCTCAACCTTTTTATACTGCGACGGTGGCATACGAGCATACGGCCTGCCTGGTGTAAGTAGACACCGTCGCATATGGCCGCTTGCGACGTTAGAAGAGTCACAAGCGCGTTGCCGACCCTCTATTGATTTGATGATTAGTTGTGTTAAAAGCTAGAGACAAAATAAGGACATCCATTAGCCATACTTAATATTATAAATGCTAAAGTGTGTCTGAACCGATTTCGATGAAATTTGGTACAGACATAGTTTTAGTCCCGGGAAAGGACATAGTATAGTTTATATCCGGGGGTGAAAATTTGTATGGAGCTACGATATAAACGAGTTCCACGCGGACGGAGACGCGGACAAAAGCTAGTGTTTTATATTTTCTGATAATTTCTTTAAATATACCTACCTACCTACTTATCACCAGACATCGTCAATTTGTAGCATAGTTGTGTTAACGGTGTTGGTATAGTCAATATCAATAAAAAATGTTAATTGATTATTAACGCTAATTAAGTACGATTGAAGTTGTTTATACCAATTCCGTTAATAACACTACGCTGCAACCGAAAATGCTAACGATGTCTGCTTATCAGAAATGTTACTGCCGTTAAATCTCATTCAATGTTCAACATGTGCCTATTCGCCCCGGTTGATGATACTAGTCACCCTGAAATAAAATGTTCATTATATTATTAATGTCTGCATTTTTGGTTTACGAAAACCAAAAGAAAGCTGGAGAGTCCTAAATAACCTGGAGATAGAATGTCTGATGGCTGAACCTAACATCTTAGGAGAGATCAATACTCACAGACTCCGCTGGCTGGTCACCTGGAGAGAATGGAGGAAGATCGCGAAGTCAAGAGAGCATACCGAGGCCGTTCGGAAGGTCGACGTCCTATCGGACGTCCAAGGTAACGCTGGAGTGACGTGCTCCAGGCGGATCTGCGCGAGCTCCAAGTTTGCAATTGGCAAGATTTAGCGTGGAACCGAGAAAAGTGGCGCACTCTCGTGTCGGAGGCCAAGATTCATTTTGGGTCGCTGAGCCAACGGAGTAAGTAAAACAAAAAAGTAGGTATTTTTATTGAAAGCTTTTTAGACCTCAGTTGAAACATGAAAAAAGATTTAAGTATGAAGGGGTTTCTAAGACTGAAAATCCGAAATGAAATGAATCCATTTAAGTGAAATGGTTTTTCCTGGCACAATAAACAGTGCATTGAATCAATAAGTGTAGACGCGGAAACCGGTATGTGGCCTGTTCCTCGTGTCGTTTCGGTAAAACTCGGCTCTCAAACAGGTGTCGATATACTGGATCATGCTGGGAACAAAATACTACGTATTATGCGGTGAGCGCGAGCGAGGGGCATGCCATGATTAGAATTTTATAGCCGTCAAAAATTGGTTTTGCTAGAACTTCAATACGTGAAGTCTATTATGTATTCTGTGCCATTATATCTAGCAGGGTGATAAGTGACAAGCGCTTTACTTACCTACTTAAGATCCTATGTCTCCAAGATGGAAGCGGGTGTCCACAGTGACTCTCCATGCAGATCGCTCTTGAGCCAAGACTTCCCAATCTTCTTCGCCTCGTCAACCACAGCACGCCGCCAGGTTTGTTTGGGACGGCCACGCTTTCGCTTTCCTTGGGGATTTCAATCCAAGGCCTGTTAGGTAGGTATACAGGGTGTATCAAAAATGCAATGCGCTACCAAATATGCCCTTGCTCGGTTCACATACCATTTATTGATACACTCTGTATGGTCTGGGCCTCTCCGATGTGTCCCCTCCATCCAGCTCCACTTGTGTCGCTTGATCTGCTGGTTGATCGGGATTTCGTAGCAACGTTCTTGTAGGTTCTCGTTCGGACCAGAGCACGTTGCGGAGCCTATATTGATTTGTGGATACGTTATTATACGCAGGTCCCACACTGTCAACACAGCGCATCCCCGGGAGCTCTGGCGACTTACAGGAATCAACGCCACATACCTACAGAACGTTAGTAGTGTTTTGGGTGCGATCCTCTGTGAGTTAAGGGTCTGAAAGTTTGATTGATTACCGTCATACAGGCCTTAAGAAACCAAGACAGGGGGGTCAGTAACTGCGTCATCTAAGACGCCCTCAAACGACACCTGTCCGCCTGCGGTATACCGAGTGATCGCTGGGAGGAAAGTGCGCGACCTCGTTCGGAATGGCGCTCTACTGTTTACAAAAAAGTGGACCAATATGAGCAGCGGCGTCTAGAAGACCTGGACGCTAAACGGCATATCCGAAAGATTCGACCAAAGCCCTCCTACACCTATACCTATAACCAAGCTGGACAACTTCATTGCGTACCTACCGTGTGACCGCATCTTTAAAGCAAAGTTTGGTTTTGCGAGTGATATCGTTCCATAATCCAAATATGAATAACTGACGGTGTCGCTGTCGCTGGACACGGCGAGGGGGGGTTCTCTAAATCATCTCCGAAAATTTTATGTACGAATATGACATCGCAACCAATTTTTCGCATAATGTCATTTCGCCGAATGATCATGTCCCAATTGAATTTTATGGAATTGTTTAATTTCCCCACTAAATGGTTGGCAATTCTATCTTTGGGCTTGGTTTTTAATTGGAACTTTATGAAATACATATTTACATGTGGTTTATGATTTAGTCGGCATTTAGTTAAAATTAAATTTTATACAGGTAGGTTTTTGTTTTTTAATTACAGCTTGCACAGGGTTTTTTATTAAAGTTTATGAACAATAAAAAGTCGATTCTAAGCAATAGGTGACGAATCGTAGAACCAACTTTTGACCGATGAGGGGCCGCGATGCCGAGGGAATAAAAAAAACAGTCGGTTCTGGCGCTTCGCCGGCCGCTGCCGCGGCACGCTCGCTTCGCTCGCTCGGCTCGCGCGCTATAGGGTCACAGTTGAATCTAACACTCCTCCTCGCTTCGCTCGTCGTCGCACCTAACTCTGTGAAATGTTTTTCTTTGTTTACTTAGTTTAAGTAAAAAGTTGCCTCATATATGAAAAGGGCACTGTTACACTGATGAAACATTATTCGTTTAATAGTTGTTAGGCCTAGTGAAAGATTTGACAAATGATCAGTATGCCAAAAGTATTGAGTTATTACAATAATCCGCTTTATAATAATTCTGCCAAATGAAACGTTGTCATACAAAAATTTGCTAATAGTTGGTTGTCAAAGTGAACCATCGGCGAAATGTTGGTTGGCAAATGAAATTCGAACAAAAAAAGTTCGGAGAAAAGGCAGAACACCATTTAAAATCAATGCGATTAAAAGTGGATTAAACCGTTGGCAAGCGTTTCCCTCTGCGTCGCATGTTATGAAACACCTACTTGGTAACCATATCAGGATTTTCATTTTCAACTTTCAGAAATAAGAGGCTTGTCCCTTTTAAAGCAATTAATACTGTGCCTAATCTCAGTTTCCATGGAGGCTTTTCAATCTCAAGGAGACCATTTTAAGGAGATTTTTAAAGATAGATGGGAATTTGCAGCGTGGAATTTTAAAGGTACATTATCGTGCAGGAATTTCTTTCTAATTTAAATGTATACGGGTACAATAATAAAAGTAAGTGCTGGGCTATGGGCTACAAAAATATTTGCGGAGAATCATACACAAATTGACCTAGTCCCAAACTAAGCCAAGCTTCTACTATTGGGTACTAGACGACGATAAATATGCTTATATAGATAAATATGTAAATACTTAACCACATGGAAAACAGCCATGACTCAGAAACACATATTCGTTCTCATCACACAAATAAATGCCCTTACCGGGATTCGAACCCGGGACCTCTAGCTTCGTAGGCAGGGTCACTACCAACTAGGCTAAACCAGTCGTCTATTATCTTTTTTTACAAGCTTTATATTAACTTGCCCTGTTAGTATGGGACAGATCTTGCAACTTAAATTTGACCCACTTCCCGGTGACCGATTGAGCTGAAATTTTGGGTATAAGTATAGTTTTGATGATTATTCAATATTATGATACCATCAAGCTGATCTGATGACGGAGACAGGAGTTTTATATTAACTTGCCCTGTTAGTATGGGACAAATCTTGCAACTTAAATTTGACCCACTTCCCGATGACCGATTGAGCTGAAATTTTGGGTATAAGTATAGTTTGGATAACAATTTAATATTATGGTACCATCGAGCTGATCTGATGATGGCGACAGAAGATCGCCATAGGAACTCCGTAATAAAACCACATAACCCCATCTAGTTTGGGCTCGTTAGAATCGTCTCAATGAGCAGTTGAGGACGGTATACCAAAAAGTACAGTCGGCAAAAAAAGCTTGTACCCAAAAATGTTGACAGAAAGTTATTTCCATTATAACTTCTAATGGCGGATCCCATTATGTATACAAAGTTGCAAGCTATTCCTGCACGCCGTTTTAAAATGAGATCCAAACTAAGTTTGTATGGGGATTTGGGAGGCATTTCTTAAAAAAGTATTTTACCATGTAAAATAATTGTAACAGAATGTATAACCAAAAATCAGAGATGAAAATAGACACCGATTTTCCAAATAATCCCAAGACGCCATTTCAAACAACACGAACTGAACATACCTTCTTAATAAATCAAACGTCAGAGACTCGACATTTTACTTCTATTTTTACGCAGAGTATTTTCTTTAGACTTTTTCAAGATTCTCTTTAGTGTTGTCGAAACATTTTCCTGTATAATTTCGATTCGTAATAAGCAATATTTTAGGGCTCGTTTTTGTAGGTAGTCTGACGGAAACTCGAAAGATAAGTAAATTGTATATTTCGAAATAATGATGACTCAATGGATATCAACTTCATATTTATTTTTACATCTAATATGGAGATCACGGTAACGGTTTTCAATACGGTATTGTTATAGATTTGCAGATAATCCTGTGAAGGGTTGCTTTGTTCTGTTCCTAAATCCGCGCCCAATGTTTACGCAACGGTAGATTTGAAAATTGATGGAATTTTTGATACGTTTTTATCCGGGCGTCTGTAAATCTCTGTACTTAAATGTGTAATCTGTATTGGAATCCAATTTTTATTTATATTCGATGCACGCTTTGGAGGCAAGCCACCGTAACGTCACACATTGTAAGTATATCACAAATCTGTATTTTGACCTTGACCTTGTTCTAGGGTAAACGTCAAACATTTCTGCAAACCTTTCTGTTGCCGTAAAGCCATCAAAAATATATTGACGTTGCATTAATCGGCGTTGGTCTTCGGTTAATGCTAGCGGGCGATGGTTATTTTGCCTTCGATCAATAAGGTTTCCTTCAGCATTGTATCGCCGTACCCAACGCTACCGCGGCTGGCACTGCGCGACGTGCGCGCCGCACTCACCGCGCTTAAACCAAAGCGCTCAGCGGGGCCAGACGGCATTCCTGCTTTTATTGTTAAAGATTGTGGTACAGTCTTGGCGGAACCACTCCTGCATATATTTAACTTGTGTTTGGAAACTTCACATTTTCCGGAACGGTGGAAAACCACACGGGTGATACCGATACCTAAAGGCAACGCCGGGTCTGAGGTAAACGGTTTTAGACCGGTCGCGATTGTCTCCACGCCGGCAAAGGTATTTGAGTCGGCAGTGCAGCGGAGCATTCAGGAGCATGGCGCACCCTCAATAGATCCTGGTTCACCTATAGCTAAGCAGTGCGCGTCTATGTTTTTTTATTTCTACCCTCACGTCACATTTTATGTACTTATT
Source organism: Epinotia ramella (assembly GCA_947578815.1). Classification (NCBI taxonomy): domain Eukaryota; kingdom Metazoa; phylum Arthropoda; class Insecta; order Lepidoptera; family Tortricidae; genus Epinotia; species Epinotia ramella. Next base: position 333,374 of record CANPUT010000111.1, read on the forward strand.
TCAATTCACCCCACATTGTCCAGTTAACCAATCCGTTGATTACAACTCCATATACCGCTTATATACTAGTGTATTATGCGGCGCTCTGTTTGGAAGCTGTTGTTGTGAATAACGGTGTAGGCATGGTATGATGCTAGCCGGTGAAGTCGTTGCACCCTGTCTCGACTCATGCTGAGTGGACTCCTATTTTGAAGCAACACTAGATTCCATCTTTAGTTTAAAGCCTTATGACGCTAAATATGTGTTTTGTCCCTCTCTTCAGCATGTTATTTTAACCCCCGATGCGTAAAAATGGGCGTTATAAGTTTAACATGTGTATCTGACCTGAGTGTTGATCTGCGGTATCGTAGTTCCCACACAGATGCACCGTTTTGAATGCGGTTTTTAAATTAAAGTTTTGTTTATTGATATATTTCATAGCTATGTTTGTCTGTCGGGGGTTATACAATACCAATGAATATACAGTAGGTAGGGTAATGACCAGCGTGATGACCCTACCTACTGTATAACCAGCGGCTGGTTACGCGACCACCTTCGGTTAGCGACCACCTGAAGGAGAAGGTTTTTTCTATTGAAGATAACATCAATTCCTCAGACCCTATTGAGACAATTAATTGTACATGCATTTTTTTGTTGTTGTAGAATAGAAATCTACTAAAAAAACCGAGAAAATAACCTTTCAGTTCACCAACTCAGCTAAGTCGTCGCCAACCGGCACATGAAATTAGGTGGTCGCTAACCGGCGAAATGACCCTACCTGAAAAAGAGTGTTCGCGCAAGCTGCCGATCGGTTGGTCGTTTTGCATTAATCGCATTTATGTATCTACCTACCTACCTACCTCTAATACTAGACGCGACAGGTTATTAGGTCGCATGGTTCTCTTAAGGCATAAGGCATGGTAGTTATTTATTATTATTAGTAGGTACTAAGATATCTGTATGCGTCATCGTATTAGGAGGAGATTGATCGACGTAAGTGTTATTCAAAGAAACCTTTTAAAATTATCGAATCATATGTGGCCCTGAAAAGGGCCTTTTGTTTTGACTGGAACGCGTCACGGTCTGCGCACGTCGGACACAAACAACACAAGACACACACACACGCCGACGACAAACAACAATAATGTATTTCCATATGTAGATTCTTTCACTGCCACATTTTTATTTAAATGAAAATATGCTACCGAGTTGGTGGTAAGATAGTTATTGGAGCAATTGATTTTTTATTTCATTTCAGCTTTAATATGTTTATGTCTACAGAAATAAAACTGTCTACAAACAAAAATACGAGCTAGAAATTGACTTGCACAAAATTAGAAGACAATATTATCTTCAACAATATATTATTTTAATATCTTCAGGCAAATATTTGAAACCATTATTTTTTCTCTATTGAAGTAATTTTTACTCTAACTTTTCCACTGTCTCATTCCAGGTGAAAGAATTACCACAACCATGTGCAGCACCCCCTGAAGATGAAGTGAGTGGAGTATCAGGAGACGTGAACAAAATGAAGATAGCCTGGAGGTACGAGGGCCTGAAAGAAGTGGAATCATCTTTTGGTGGCAACACCAACTTCGGACATCACTTTGATCTGAGTCGATACCTGGATGCTGATGCTATTAAAAGTAGTAATATTACTTACTGGAACGTAAGCAACAGAAGCGTTGAAGTGAAAGGTAATAAAAACCAGCATGTGCAGTCAGGGGTATTAGTCAAGAGGATTCGTACATCATTTCAATACGCAATACACATTGGGCCCCAGATTGTTTTCGAAATATATTTTGGTCTTTCCTTATGTGGAATCAATAATTAACATAATTGTTTAATTTAATTATCATAATAAAATGCAATGGGAATCATTTCTTGTCGTAGGTGCCTTTGTTTTCAAGGCAAAAATAATTGCAATGATTGCGAACCGATGTAATGACGTTAAGAAATTGTAGGCGCATGCTCGAATGTAGTAAGTCACCTACCTACCTATTACCTAATTAAGGACATAATTTCGTCGCTAGGTACCTACACAATATTCCAATGATAAGTTATACTTTCAATTTCATAGTTATAAATTAAAATACATAAATACATTATAATCTATTCTTAAATTGGCCCACATAGTAGTGTCCAAAGACACGTTGGACTGGAATGACATTATTATTGTGCTTTAACATAGGCTGTTGCATCTTACTAGGATTTAAGGATTTTTCGTTCTCAATTTTCGTCGCAGTAACCACCAATTTTATTTACTCAAAGATTAATATATATTTTCACGGCACTGTGGAAATGTGGCAAAAGATGGTCAGAATTCAGGGTTCAAAACTGTGGTTAGCTGCACGTCGCACTCGCAGGCCTAACAGGCCTTCTATGAGTTCAAACTGTCCAGATATATTTTTGTAGTCCAGTTGGAACAGAGACAATATTGCTATCAACTTTATTACCGAAACCGAATTTTATTGATTTGTATTAAAAGCATCCACATACCTATACATTCGGCATACAGATAGCAGATGCAGATACCGATCTGATCCCTGAAATCAAGCTGGGCAAAATATATTGAGTACTCACAAGCCTTTCATGTAAGTAATCACCTACACGTAGTAATCGCGAGCGAGTTTCACGACTACATGTTTAATATAAAAATATCCAGAAATTGCTTCGAAAAAAGTATTTTCGTCCAATATTCCGCAGTGTCTCAAGACGAGAGTCTTTGACCAGTGTGTGTTGCCAGTGATGACATATGGCACTGAAACGTGGTCGCTTACTACGGTCCTCATAAGAAGGCTCAAAGTCACCCAAAAGGCTATGGAGAGGGCTATGTTGGGAGTTTCTCTGCGTGATCGCATCAGAAATGAGGCTATCCGCAGCAGAACCAAGGTAACCGATATAGCCTTCCGAATCGCTAAACTTAAGTGGCAGTGGGCGGGGCACATAGCACGTAGAACCGATGGCCGTTGGGGCGGATAGGTTCTCGAGTGGCGACCACGTACCGGAAGGCACGTACTGGACTGATGACCAGGTAAAGGTTGCTGGGAGTCCGCTGGATGCGGGTGGCGCAGGACCGGTCACTTTGGCACTCTTTGGGGGAGGCCTATGTCCAGCAGTGGACGTCTTTCGGCTGATATGATGGATAGTCTATCTCGCCGCGACACAGCTCGCGGGCCGTCCACTGATAGCCGTGCAATACGCCAAGTCTCTTTACATTTCCAATCTACCAGGAACCCGCTAGATGGGCGTTCTCGTAGCCGCTTTCCTTAACAATAGGGTTGGTGTAGACACTAAATAAAATAATCAAAAAGGTTTCTCGAAAAAGGATTAAAAATGTAGTCAAATGGTGAAAAAACCAACGCGAGAGGTTAAATTATCACAAAGTTATTAGCGTCCAAAGTTTCAAGTCTGTCCCTTTTTAGAAAGCACCTACAGCGTGCGGGCGCCTACGCTAAGCAGATTCCTGGCAGTGAATATGTTAACCTAGATGCTATGTTTCACGTTTACTGCTACGAGCACGAGTTTTCTTACCATCTGTCTCATAGTATTATGGGGTTGTAACATACCCATTGTACCAAACTAACTCTGATCTTTCGTCCAACCCCAACTTGGGTATTTATAGCCTAAATGTCATAAGTTGTTTATAATAATCACCGCGGGATGTCGTGGGCGTGGCTAAATATCCCTTTATTACTTTGGAAGGGAAAAGTAACTTTCTTATTTCCCTGTCCGAGCTATATAACGCGATTTCGGGGGAAACTTGGCATTAGAAGTGTTGGAGCGGAAACCGTAGTTTTCTATTAGTAGTTGGGGTTCGAGACGTGTGTGACGACCGATCAATCGATTTGAAAGAGATTATGGGTGTATTGATGAATCCGTCTTTATCATTATTTATCCATAAATAATAATAATAATAATAATCTTTATTAATAAAACATAATAATAACAATTTGCATTAAAAGTCTTACATCTAAATGGTGCATACATAATACTTGAGCCTGAACTAGGAAATTCCTGTATCTCAGGCTTTGAAGGAGTTCGTGTAATTTCCTAAATACTTACTTAGTTAACAAATCGTACAATCAGAGGAATAGATAAAAACGTGCACAAATTATTTTCAAAGTAACAAAGTAAATGCTTTCAATTAATACACTACTACGAATTACTATTACAATAATAAAATAATACTATAAGTACTATAAAACAATTTTTTCCTTGATATTACATAGGTATTTGATATGTTCAACTAGGCAATTGCATTGTGAGCGTCAGCACAATTGGAAATAAATGGATGATATACGGGTTTTCCTTGGACCAGAACAGTTATAGCATATCTTACCAGGTAGTACAGTATGGACCGATTAACTGTAAGAATTGTTGAGATATTATTTAATATAGGGACTTTGTCATTGGAATTTGAAACTTTTACCTTGGACGGTAGAGCTGCTTTCCGAATAGACTTCTTTGATGCAATTCGGTTATACATGTTAAAAAAGGAAAATGTATACATGTTTTTACCTATCACCTCCACACTAGACTTGGCTCGTGGCTCGATTTATGTGTTACAAAAATCTGTATTTTAGGGTTTCTGAAGCTTGTATGTGTGTGAGTAATTGTTTTTATTTCACACACACATTCTTTATGTTTCGCTATGTCATCGTGTGTCCCACTGCCGGGCAAAGGTCTTCCTTCTTTTTCTACACTCGACTCGGTCTCTGGAATATCCTGTTACACATAATTATGCCTAATGATTAGGATTCCTCCCAAATTATTATATTATTTACACGATATAAACATAACTGTGACGCTCAGGTGCTCAAAACAATTGATGTAAAAATAACTTGGTTTATCGACCTCTCTTAAGGTCTGGAACAGATCGGTCTTCAGAGAAGACCGCCTGTTGTTTCCTCTACCTACGTGTTATTAATTTGTTTCTCTTTGTTACTGTTTCGTTTATGTGGGTTGTGCAAATAAGATTGGATTGGAACTCAATAAATTATTAATTTAACTTCTCGGTAGTCTAACAACAACAGTGAAACAGTGACCCCTTACCGATATTTCCGTATTATTTAAGAGGGATAATTTAATTAACAATATGCGTATTGACAAAGGCTCAGTTCAGGGTGTTCGCAATTAACGTTGGAGGCAAATTAAAACGATAAATCGACGGCCGGCCGGCCCTTCCTGTATTAGAAGTGAGGGCGTTAAAATGACGCTGTAATTGATTTTTCAATGACCTTTCATTGTTTATTGTGTTAAACAAGCGATCTCAAAGGATTTAACCTAATTGCTTTCTTCGAATAGTGTATGTCACTCCCACAATTAGGAGGAATCCAATGACACCTCATCAACAAAATCCATCAAGCCCTTTGGTACAGTCCAATAGTGCGTGTCCGTGAAATACATACGCTAAACGCTCGAAAAACATAACCCTCCTGAGGCCGTCGGATAAAAAGATTTTTTATAATTTATGTACAACATAATACTTGCAAAAATAGACAGAAAAAAAAAGAGAAGCAGCCAATTGATACTGTAGAGCGCCATTTTAACCACCACATTGCCGTCCACCATTTTGTTTAGCGATCGTTTAAAAACGTCGCGGCCACAGCGGGCCGGTTTATCCGCTGATTTATCCGGTTTTCCCGCCCACCGTGACTTATGACGTATCATTTGTTATTAACCGTGTTTGGTGTTATGGGGAAAAAGGTTGTGGTATAGTTCATTAACGCGAAAACAAAGGTTTAAAGGTTGCCTGGAACAGCGATATTTAGCGATAATACTGCCTTTAAATTTACCTTTACGGCCTGGCCACGGACACGCGCGGCGGCGGCAGTGGCAGCGGTTTTTTAATCTATTACGTGTGATCCCAACTAACCACAGTGCGTTGCACATCATGACCGCGCAATGAACAGATAAAACGCTTGCCGCGCCGCAATTCGCGCAATGTCGACGGCTCGCAAAGTAGTATGCCGGTACCTCAGTTTGTGCATAATTTAATATACATTCCGCACGGTACTTCACGCAGTGGGATGCGGCGGTGTTTTTCTTACACAAAAAATGATCCTTTTATTGTTATTAGATTCAATCTATTTCCATACAAATAAAACTAAAACCAAGAATGCCTTGTGCAACAAACTACAATTAAATTAAATTGTATGACATTGTGTATATAAATCCTTCATAATATTATATTTCTAAGCTAAGAACCCACTCTCACCTTTTGTAATTTAGGTTTACGTATATCAGCAGAGTTTTTCGACCAAGAATGAATACCTATAAAACACCACGACAGTGTTTTATTTATACGCGGCATTTTTTGCACGTAAAATATTATCCATTAATTAGTCTCACTGATTAAATATGAAGACCAGTATCTTTCTTTATCGACCTGTACGGATTTTTTACTGTTACAATACGCATGTTGCATATTCACAATATAGGTACCTAATACGTATGTAACAAGAAAGTACAATTTATCGATAAATTAATACCGTTGGGAAGTCCTTAGGACAATTTTATTCGTGCCACTTAAAGTTCTATGTCTGTTCTATGTACCATCCAGAAAGTCCAGTCTAAGTACTCCATAGGTGAACGAATTTTGGAAATCGGATAAGCGTTAACGGAGTTTACCCAAAACATACAAACTACAATCTTACAGACATTTTCTAAGTTTATGTTTCATCTGTCATCATCCTTCTAGCGTTATTCCCGGTTGTGCCTCTAAAGGAGCCGGGGTCCGCTTGACACCTTATCCCAGTATTTGGCATAGGCACTGCACTATTTATACGAAAGCGACTGCCATCTGACTTTCCAACTCAGAGCGAAAACTAAGACCTTATTGGGGTGAGACCGGTTTCATCACGATGTTTTCCTTCACCAAAAAGCTAACGGTGAATATTCCGTACATAAGTTCGTAAAACTTATTGGTACGAGCCGGGATTCGAACCCACGACCGCCGCTTGAGAGCCGCATGCCTGAACCACTAGGCTACCGTAGCTTTAAGTTCCATCTTATTAACTACTAGCTGCCCGGCCCGGCTTCGCACGGATTACCCGTTTTCCCGTAGGAAGCATTTTCCCGCGGTAAAGTCTATGTTCATCAGGGATAATGTCGGCTTCTAATGGTAAAATATTTTTTCAAACCGATCCAGTATTTAGCAAACAAATCTTTCCTCTTTGTAATATTAGTGTAGATGTACATAGATTACATGCATTGAAAAAATAATAGAATACACATATTTATTAAAGTATGTATATACAAGACGATAATTAACATTACCTAACTAAATTAAATTAAAACTAAGTGAAAGTCCTCGAGGCATTGCACCGAGGATGCTGGCAATTAATTATTATTGGTACTGGACATTTAGTATGTATTTGCACCTGCTTTAATTACGAGGGGATAATATTTTCTTATAGTTTTTTCATTTGATTGCTAATATTGATATCACTGCCAATCCACGTTCCGATGGCGTTCCGGGGTTTCCAATTAGTATTGGGAATATTTCCAACTTGAAAATTCTTTGTAGCAATTGGGAATTTTCCGGAAACATTTCTAGGAACACTAATTAAATTGCCACAGAGCCACGGAACCTGGGTGATATTACGAGCTGACTTTGTTTGGCTAATCAAACAGCAGGTTTTGTGCGGGTCATGCATTCGGTTTGAAATAGCTTTTATTTAGTTTCACCTGTCCCGTTGTCTGTCTGTCTGTCCGTCTGTAATCAAATCTTGCAAGTTAAATTTGACCCACTTCCCGGTGATCGATTGAGCTGAAATTTTGGGTATAAGTATAGTTTGGTACCATCGAGCTGATCTGATGATGGAGACAGAAGGTGGCCATGGGAATTCAGTACTTAACCGACGTATTTAACCCCGTTGAGTTTGGGCTCGTTAGAATCGTCTCAATGAGTAGTTGATGATTGTATACAGAAAAGTACAGTCGGCAATAAAAGCTTGTACCAAGAACTAAATTTTAGAGAGAAGCTTGTTTTAGATTGAAGTTTCGACGTGTTAAGGGTCAATACCTTTTCAACGCTCTGTCAAAGAGATAAGGACAACCACACGCCACATCAACAAGACATTATTGTGAAGTTAAACCTTATGTCAATGCAAGAAGGTTGCTATGCCGCTTTTTTTTTTGAGCGGTTCTTAGCAGCCAGCCCTAAGACCCGGTACGCACTAAGCGGCTAGCCGTGCGGTTGGACAAAACATATGAAACCGCAAACGCAAAACCTCTACGCACTAAGCGGCTTGCCGTGCGGTTGGACAAAACATATGAAACCGCAAACGGAAAACCTCTACGCACTAACGTAATCCGATATCTAAAGGTCCGCAACCACGCGAGTACAACCATCCTACCTCCACGGACGAGCAGATGAAGCAGTAATTCGGTTACGCAATCGAATCGGTCATGCGAGCTGCAATTACGATCCAAAACTGGTGATTTTATTATGCGCTTTAATTGTTTAGTTTTGCCTCGTATCACCGCTCAGTTACCGTCATTAAGTGCCTGTGTTCATTTAAATATTCCACAAAATATTCAGTTAGTCGATGAAGATTTTCACTTAGGAACCAACATAGACTTATTAATCGGCGCAGACAAGTTTTGGGACCTTTTGAATGACGGGTTGATTCGATTAAAAAACGGCCCTTATCTACAAAATACAAAGTTGGGATGGATTATTTCCGGCTCACTACATAAACATAATACTAACGGTAGCATTAATCACGTACAATGTAATTATGTGCAAACATTAGATACGCAATTAAAACAATTTTTTGAGCTGGAAGAAATTCAACCAAAATCAAGTTACTCAAAAAATGAGTTATTATGCGAAACTTTGTTTCAAACTACGACTAAACGCAATGACTCGGGCAGATTTGAAGTGCGAATTCCATTATCAGAATCAGCTGATGCGCTAGGCGACTCGTATGCCACGGCCGAAAACCGGTTTCGTGCACTCGAACGTAAATTAAGCAAGTGCTCACCGGAATATAGGCAATTATTTAATGACTTTATGCAGGAATATATAGATCTCGGTCACATGAGTCGAATTGATACCTGCCCGTTTCCGAACTTCTTTCTCCCTTTTCATGGAGTTTATCGACAAAGCAGCACCACCACAAAATTGCGCGTGGTGTTCGATGGCAGCGCTAAATCAGCATCCGGGAAATCGCTAAATGACATTCAATTAACGGGCCCTCCATTGCAAAACAACATATTTACAATATTACTGCGCTTTCGTCAATTCAAATACGTGGCTAGTGCAGACATCGCCAAGATGTATCGCCAAATACTAATTCAAAAAGATCAGCAAAATTTATAACTCCCAATACGTATATCATAACACGGTGCCGTTATGTGAACGCGGCGTACCACACACAACATTACACACATATAATACGTTGGGGCTGCTGACACAATGCAGTGCCGTATAATGTTTAACCGGTGGCGTAGGCGACCGCTAGGATAAGTGACAAGATAGGAGCGTCTTCTCGTTCTATAGAACGGTGTCAGCCAGTGACGGACGCTCTATCTTGTCACTTATCGTGTGATACCATGACCATGATACGGGCAGTGAATGTGTGGAGCGGTGCTGATAGGTAAATACGTAGAGTTTAACCTCATACTACATAATAGCATACACAATTTTACCACATACTTACGATTAATAGAATCGTAGTTTGTTATAATAAAATGATACACTGCTAATCGTAATCATAAAAAATACAGCAAATAATCCATTTCTTTGAAGTTGATTGTTTAAAATAGACAAGCGAATCTCGATAAAACAAAGAACCATCCAACTTATTTTCTATCCGTTGACTGCATATTGCTAAAAGGAAAAAGGAAACCCTTATCTTTGATGTCCTTAATATTCTTTTGTAATTTTTGAGCGGAGGAAAGTAAAATAAAGTGTGTGTTTGACGGCGCTGCATTTTGAGACGGTATATCTGATTTATTTATTTGACAATCGTATTATACTGGGACATTAAAATGAATAAGACTTTATTCACGTGATTTTTGAGGTTTTTGGGTGGTTTGTTGGTATTTCAGTACCGTCAAAACTGCAAACTTTGCCCATTGCACTTAGCTTTAAATCACATTTTAATAAAACCGCCTTTCATAAAAAATCGTTTCACAGAAAGTACTTTATTATAATATTTGGTTCTTGTATTTTTATTTCGGATATTGTTGTTTCACCGCCTCTTTACTTGAATGAAATATATTTTACAGAAACACGATTCAATTAATTTTAAAAACCAACTTTTTCAGCTATAAACATTATCAATTAGTAGAATTATGTTCTAATTAACATTGTCATTTGATACAATCATTGTTTGAATTATTTTGATGTTTATGCCTTAATTTTTTTATTACATCGCAAACGATTTCTACCTATTCTACTCTAAGGCAGGTCCGTGTAGGTACGACGACGAGCGAATCGAGGAGTGTTAGGAAACCTATTTTTTATGATGCTATCGTATAGAACACGCTAAAATAAGCATGTTTTGTATGGGCAACTTTTCTCTAAATGTGATAATTACCGAGATATTGGCTCCTAAATCAGCCATTTTAACTGTTCTGGGACTTAAAAAAAATCCTTAGAAAGTCTCCGCACTAGGCTTCGCCAGGCGAATTCGCCCCGCGACGCAGTTTTTTAGAAATATCTCAAAAACCTGTGAACCGATCTTATTCAAAACAATTTTCGCTGAGAGAATTTAGTACGCCCTATGAGCATGATTTTTTTCATATTTTTAAAATGCACGGTTCAAAAATTAGAGGAGGGGGGGGACACAATTTTAGTGACTTTCGAGGCGATTATCTCCGAGTCTATTCACTTAATCAAAAAAATTGCTGAGAAACCTTATATTTATTTTGAAAGGCCTATCATTGATGTTATACATATGTTTACAAATAAATTATTGGTTGAGTGTTGAAGAAAATAAAATTGCGGTTAGATGGTCGTATGGAAAACTTCATAGATACGACGACCTTTCTTATATAATGACAAAATAATTCTTATATCGGAGGACAACGATGGACCTAAACGCAGTATTTCGCGACCCAAACAGGAATTTACTTGATTTTCCATACAACGTTTTCCATACAACGTTTAGTACAAATAGCAACTGTGACGTCGCAATCTAATGTCAATTAGTATGAAGCATTTCGGCTGCCGCCAGCGTCAATCTTTGAATATTTTTTTTGGGTATTTATGTTCTTTTATTGGTCACTGTGCGAGCTGATTAACATCATGGCAGCGCATCATCAGGCATTAGCGGAATTCTGATTGATCTGTTGTGTCGTGATATAAGACTGGCTACCCCGTCTTACCCGTCACCTCGTCTTTCCCCCGTCTCCCCTATTTGACACACCACTCTGTTTCTAGAGTGGTTACAACGTGTATTTTCGCGAGCATAAATTATCATCCATCCACATCATACTATATTTACGTATATTGACTAAGGTGCATGGTACCTAATCCATTGCAAAATGTTCTAATATCGCACATTCGGCCACACGCGGCGCGGCCCGCGGCGGGTTGCGGGTTCAATCCTGCTCAATGCACATTGTGCGCATTATTCATGGATAGCCCTTTCAATTGAACATTAATGCTTATTCCAATCGAAGATTGTATTCAAACAAAACGCTTTCAGCGCGGTTGTGCTTAAGCGGGAATGTATACGCTTGCATACAACTAAAGGTAGGTAGGTAATACTTGGATAATTTATAAAGTTACATCAGAGAATATTGGACTACTCATAAGTACATCAGTATAATAGTCTCGCTCTCGTAAGTAAATAGTCACCCAAGACATTTTTGAGACGTCTGAGCTAACAGTTTAGATAAAATGACAAATTAATAATGATATTTAAATTTTTAAGCTCAGAATCAGTGAGCTAAATCTATTCTAGTATTTCGAAAAGATAAACCGTCTTTATGTAACTCCTATTTCCTAGAACTGGGTTGTTTAGCCTTACGAAGATAGGTTTCTTACTGCATTCTAATAAATCCATAACGAAACGATACACTGAGGTTTTGACGAGGTAAATATGACCTGGCATTCCTGCCCCGACTATACTTGTGTATAGGTAACTAAAGGATTACCTATATACTTCCCCTGCCTATAATAGAATGTTCTATTATATAGGTTAGGTTATAGTAGTGGCGACTTATAAGACATGGTAAAAAAAATTAATTACAAACGCGCATATCATTTGTTCAAAAAAACAATATTGAATTTGAGCGTAGTTAATTAAAAGTAATTAAATAAAGAGTCGGGAAACGGTGACAAATAGGTGTCAAGATGCATGAAGGGGCGCCCTGCGGCGACTCGGCGGGTCTGGACAAGACACCGCCCCACCGTCCAATTATAGTAAAGGTTTTTTCAAATTTTCATAGGATGTATAGATTAGGGAGGCACTGGTCACCCGTTTAATGAAGCTACAAGTTACAATTTTACTAAACTAAATTGGCAAAACTGAGGCACTAAGCCAATAACGATTGCCCATTTGACCTGTGTCGCCAACTTCAGACTTCTCAAATTGTCACTTGTAGCTTCGTGGAACGGGCCACTGAAGTCAATTTAATAGAGAATACCTACCGCAAAATCCATATCCATCCATCCATATCCATACTAATATTATAAATGCGAAAGTGTGTCTGTCTGTCTGTCTGTCTGTTACCTCTTCACGCTTAAACCGCTGAACCGATTGCGATGAAATTTGGTATGGAGACAGTTTGAATCCCGGGAAAGGACATAGGATAGTTTTCATCCCGGAAATCACCCCCTAAGGGGATGAAATGGGGGGTTAAAGTTTGTATGGAGCTACGATATAAACGATTTCAACCGGACGGAGTCGCGGGCAGAAGCTAGTATTATTATAAATGCGAAAGTGGGTCTGTCTGTTTATCTGTATGTCTGTCTGTCTGATACCTCTTCAAGCTTAAACCGCTGAACCGATTTAGATGAATTTTGGTATAGAGATAGTATGAGTCCCGGGGAAGGACATAGGATAGTTTTTATCCCGGATATCATCCCCTAAAGGGTTGAAGTGGGGGGGGTGAAAGTTTGTATCGAGCTGTGATATAAACGAGTTCCACGCGGACGGAGTCGCGGGCAGTAGCTAGTAACTCATAATTAATAAATTCTATCAGTTTTGTACAACCATCACAACACTGCTATGATACGTTGAACAATCCTCATATTCCAAACTAACTATTTTTATTTAGATTTAGTTTAGTTCTATGTTATTATTAATTAGATTTGATATCTTATTCTTTGTAAATTTGTATAATAAACAGTATATCCTGATAAGACTCAGTGAAATGAGGTCCGAGTTTAAAACACTCAATCTTCCAAGTTTATCGCTTTACCAGAAAAAGTAACAAAATGGAAATAACAGAAAATTATTCTAAAATGTCTACCTTCTTCGCATTATTATGCACAAAGCTTGGACATTACAATATCTCGAATGGACACTGGCGCGCGCGTGACGAATGCATTTCGCGCCTCTCATCGGCCACAATGGCTCGAATCGATGATCGGCATTACCGATTTCGTCATTCGATATTCGTTCCGATATAATTTCCCGATGTCGTGTCTGGAAAATCGCAATTGTGGAAAGCTTAAATTGCAGTTGCGGAAATATTGCTTGGCAAATGCCGATTCATCCCATCACTAGTAATGTAAAACTACCCTTTTCTACCCTATCCTACCCCCAATTCAGGTATGCGAATATATGGAGTTAGGATTAGGATTTTGGTGTGTATTTTGATGTCTTAATTTTAAGGCTTATAGCCATTTCTGCCAAAAAGTGTTGGTTACCTACACACAGAAAAAAACATACTTGATTCGAGTAAATAAGATAGTTGGTAAGTAAGACGTACTTAAATCAAGTAAAAATCAAGCTAAATTATCTTAAGTTAAGATTGTTTTATCTGTTTCATTCGTCCGCCAACCGCCCCAGATTGGCTGTTGAAGTTGTCAATTTCGTCAAGTTAGTGTAGTTATTATTTTTATGTAAATTTACGTATGTGTTATGCAATATTAAGAAAAAAATCTGTAAAATTACAAACAACATTATGTTATTTGCCATAAATATTTTAATTTTACATATTTTCTTTAAATTGCCATTTAAATGAGTATTTTTACATAAAAAATATGTAAAAAAGCACTAAGACATGGACGTTTACATTAAATCTGTAAAATTACATGGAATGTCTGGGACAAATACATTACGGTATGTATTTATACCAAATGAAACAGGAATTTCACGATAAACAGGCGTATTATTCGATTTTGTAACATTTTTGTTGTGTGTAGGTGTAAATGGAACTGATGGAGAAAAGTGTACTTAATGGAAATATACCGATTATTGTACAGTTGAATACAAACAGATCTATACGGCTACTTATGCACGGAATATTTACCGTTAGCTTTTCGGTGAAAGATTAAAACATCGTGAGGAAACCGGTCCAATCCCAATAAGGTCTAAAAAATTCTAATTCACGGCCCTGATTTCCGAGAGCAAATGCGTTGATTATTTGAGAAAAAAACCGAATCTGTATGTGGCCCGATAATATTTGAGGAATTCCGTCGAATCCACAAGGATCACCTTTGGCACTTCATTAGTTGCTATTTCAACGGAATCTTATCAGAATCTGTGATATACTTTTGTACTTTTAAGTACATAGTTGAGGAATTCCATAAGTCATCTGTGGTCTTCATCATCAATTCCACTCCACCAAATTTATGATTTCCGGGTGTAAATACACTAGTTAAAATAGAAAATACCAAAATCACTACACGCGTGCCTAATATAATTGAGGAGTTCCCTCAATTCCTCATGGATCCCATCATCCAACTGAATTTTGAAAAAAATGGGACCCACCTGGAAGCATATACTTACAAACAAAAAAAGAAAATTTCGAATCGGCTCATCAATGACGGAGTTCTGAGGTAACAAACATTGAAAAAAAAAAAAAAATACAACCGAATTGAGAACCTCCTCCTTTTTTTGAAGTCGGTTAATAAATAGGCTCTAAATGTATGCAGTACATTATTCATAATAGAATTAACTACATCAGAGTTTACATATCAAAAACAATAAGAGGGAAAAAAAACAATCTTATTTCTTACAGATGTATAAGGTCTCCAAGTGTCAAAATTAAAATAATCATAATTAAATCTCATAGGTACCCACAGAGATGTATAAGGTATGTGTCAAAAACGAAGTAATAAAAAAATACAATCAAGTGAAGACAGAGTGAAATCTCTCATATCAATTCCGCAGAACAGTGGAATGAAGTTATGCTAAAAGGCTATTATTATTATATGAACGAGCTCCACGGGGACTAAATAAACTTGCCCAATGATTTAATCTACTCCAATTATATTAAGCTCATAATTCTCATAAACACTTCAGGCCGCGCCCAGGCCCGCCCACGCCATTTAACTCTCCTAATTAGTGTAATGTACCTGAACGGGAATACCTTGCTGCTAAGTAATAAGTAGCCCCTAGAATATAATAGGTAGGTACAGTCAGCGTCATATAGTTAGTAGCAGCACAGATTAAAGAATACAAGTATAGATACCCAATCTCATAGAGCAAAAGCGTACCGTTCTAATGAAGGCAATTCTGTATACAATTTTAGTCCCGTAGCTACACCAGTAGATGCAGTATCTGAGCTACCACGGCTATGACGCTGTCAGCCTTTAGTAATACATTGAGATATCACCAGATGGCGTTGACTTCCCGGGCAACAAATAGAGTATTTTTGATTTTTCGATATAAAAGTAGTATTTTAGAGACAATATTACACATCACACAAAAATATACATAACCAAATGCTTAGAGCCTGTGGTTCCATAGAACTTTCGCGACCCGTGATGGCGCCACCTAGTGACAGTACCCAATAATACGTAGCAAGCTTGAAAGCTCACTCGTATAGTACGAGTTACATGGATTTAGTATCAATTTTATTGCATTTACTAAACTTATAAAATATACCTTTATTGTATGTGCGGAAGTATGTTTGTGATATAATTAAGGTACGTTGAATTTATTAAGGTGTAAAAATCATTCTATCTTCACGATTACTGGTTCAAATGTTTCGCTCCCTGACCCTGATCCTGACCTGTGTCGCCATCTATGAGTTCTTTTTAGTATCAATTATACGTTGTTCTAGTTGGGAGGCCATGGTAGCAGCCAAGGTTGCCAAATATTTCGGTACACGCCTTTATTACTGAAAGAATAAGGGTGTGTTACAAATATTTGGCTACTCTGGCTGCTACTAACTATATGACGCTGGCTGTACTAATGTAGCGAGATCGGGCATTTTACAGATACAGAAGAACCTCAGTAACACGATCTTCAAGGAAAACGCATAAATGTTCGCGTTAATGAGGCTTCCTCTTAATAGTAGATTACTGCAGAGGCCGTGAAGTAAGGGATTGCTGGACGAGATTGGGGTAGACGGCCGAGTCGTAGACGAGGCCGAATACAACGAGTCCAGCAATCCCTGTTCCGGCCGAGGATTGTATAGTACTTTTCTCAAACGATGTGAGGAAATATTAAAATTAAAATAAATACTTGGTAATCAATTAAATAATAGTTAATTTGCGCCTTTTTTATTTTTTAAACATGCCATTTGAACAAGCCGTTCGAGCACCATGTTTAACCGCACATAAAGTATAGTACCATAGATTATTTTTATTTTTTTTATGAAGCAAGTATGCTTACGGTGTCTAGTGGTGGTTGGCAGTAGGTATGTAAATTTTCCTTTGTCAGTTTAATATTAGTAAGCAAATTTAAAAAGTTAGAGTAGCGGACAATAATGGTTTTACTTAGGGTTTTCATACATTACTTCTTGGCCTAAGGCCAAGAAGTAATGTAGGGAGCCATAAACAAGAAACTTCACGTCTTCATTTCGTGATATTAACGCGTACATTTCCGAGCATGTTTGAGAAAAGAGTATTTCGACATAAAGAGCTTTTTAAAGGTTCGATATGCAGAGGTTTCGAGACTATCCAAAATAAATAAATGTGAGAGTGACAGAACAAGACAAACAAATTATAACGGTGCGGTATTCCAGCTAGAAAAAGTTTAAATAACGTTAATGAATTAGGACATAATAAGTCAGTGAAATGATGATGTCGTGTGAACGATCGGAAATGCCGTCATCCCACATCATCCGGTGACATGTCACGTAGGTACACATTGTTTTTATAGTAATTCATCTTGCTCCTTTGTAAATTTCACCATCTTCGATGACAAAAACGCGACGTCTGTGACGCCAGAATGCTCTGAAATGACTGCATAGGCGGCGTACGACCTATGGACGCGCCGCGTCTGGCGTGTGAGAGTGACCACTTTAGTGCATTTCCATAGTAAGCATTCGTACGTCGCGTACAGCAACTACTCCAATAATCCGGTTTAAGTATTATCGTACACTATATACAATAACCCGGTGTTGATTATCTCGTATTTGGTCCCATTGAAGACGAAAAGTTAAATAGGTAAGCGTCCATAGGCTACGGTAACCACTTACCATCAGGTGGGCCGTAAGCTTGTTTGCCACCGACGTGGTATAAAAAGGTACGTATATTATGAGTTTTTTTTTTTTACTTTTTTTTAGCAATTTAAATATAGGATACGTGAATCGGTATATTGTTGAATTTTCTGAAAAAGCGAGGGTTTATTTAACCTTTATTATATTATTTTTATATAGGTATATAAAATTCTCGTGACACTCTTTGAAGACGATGCTCGCAATGTTTATATTTTGTAGTAGGTACTAGGTTAAAATGGTGCTCTTTTTATAGCCGCTTGATGCTATGATATATATATTCCTAAGTAGTGTTTGTTAGCAGGTATGTCTTACCGTTCGGCCTGTATCTATAGAACGGTACCGCCTCATCTGCGGCGTTACCACGAAAATCGAAGCTCGAAGGTCGTACATGCATCCCTGTCTCTCGAGTAATGTAAGTGCGATAGAGATGGAAATACCCGACCTTCGACTTTCGAAGTTCTTGGTCTCTGCTCGTCAAAGGACCACTGCGGCGCTACCACGAAAATCGAACCTCGAAGTTCGTAAACCTCTGTCTCTATCGTTCGAAATCATAAACGATAAGTGCGATAGAGACGGAGCTATCTCTTCGTAAATCGATTTTCGTGGTTATAGCTCTGACCA
Source organism: Epinotia ramella (assembly GCA_947578815.1). Classification (NCBI taxonomy): domain Eukaryota; kingdom Metazoa; phylum Arthropoda; class Insecta; order Lepidoptera; family Tortricidae; genus Epinotia; species Epinotia ramella. The sequence goes on from CANPUT010000111.1 coordinate 351,560, forward strand.
GTTTACTGTCCCCATACCAAATGAATAATGATCTGACAATGTCACACGTCCAGGTATGCCAGTTCGAAGCTGTGAATCCACTGTGGAAGCACGGACTGCCCACTATTCTGTGACTTGTTTTAAGCTCACCTCAACGCTCACCCACAAATATATCTTGACACCGCGATGATGCATAGTAACCAAGCGTAGGTATAATTTATTTATAGAGGTCTAGTTTCGTGACGGGTGACCGGCGGGGTGAGCCGCATTAGCGCGTAGCGAATAACAGCCCTGAAAAGCAGGTGCATGACCCATCATTGGGGGCACTCGGACAGGGAACGTGTTAAGGGTCGCCTGGACGCTCGACTCTTCATACAAACTTAGTTTGGTTCTCAGTTTAAAACGCCATGCTAGAATAATGTGAAACTTTTTACGCACATTGGGATCCGCCATATCTAGGTCGGAAACAAGTTTCTGTTGCTAGAAATTAAAATAGAAGGAAAATCGGCCAAGTGCGTGTCGGGCACATGACTCGTAGGTACAAAGACGGACGGACGGACGGACATGGCGAAACTATAAGGGTTCCTTGTTGACTACGGAACCCTAAAAAGAGCGAGTAGAACGATTTTGATACAAAATCTCAAAACGCTTATTTTTTTTCTATTATAATTTCTGATCCAATGAATTGGAGCCAGTTAAACTTATAGCTAAGTATGCTAAAGTTACTATTAATATCTAAATAATTGCTTGTTAATTTGGTATGCATTTCAAATATTTCCTGGAATCGCAATGGGAGTTGTAAACAGGACAGTTCTGTACCAATTACTTTGTTTTCGACGTTCTAAACCAAAAATGGGGTGTGAACCGATCAAGGGCATGTTCGATAGCGCATTGCGATTCCAAAAATGCATTTGTTTATTTTTTCAAGTTTTGTTTTGTTTTTGTTAAATTGAGATGTTTGTTTCTATTTACGTTAGTCTTTATTTTTGTCGACATTGCTTGTGTTTGTCATCAAAAACTTAAAAGCTGTCACCTGCGTGTCAAAAAAACATACACAAATCATTTTCTTTGAATGACACTGCTTCACAATCGCGGGGGAATGTTGTCCTACACAACGAATGTAAACAAAAACAAAAATATCAATGTAAACAAAAATAATCAAAAAATAAAAAGCATAAACAAATGCATATTTGGAATCGCAATGCGCTACCGAATATGCCCTTGCTCGGTTCACACCCCATTTTAGATATATCCTGTATAACTAATAGGCTTGCCTAAAAAGATAAGAAAACCTTTGGTATCAGGCAGCAGTAATGCAAGTACTGACAGGCTAGGGAGAAACTAAATCCCCCCCTAAATTCGGTATAGTAAAAGCGGCTAAAGAATAAGTGTGACAGCAATACTACGGAATTTGTGTGTGATCTACTTGGCCCCGCGGATACCTAGTGTTCAATGTATAGAGAGAATCCTGAATGGTAATTCGCGTGACGTCACATTATGCTAAAAAGTGTAGGTACCATAATGTGATGTCACACGGACCTTTAACGGGCTTTATCTTCGTAATTTTTGGTTTGATTGACAAATAAAATAAGTGTCCAATATTTTTTGATAATCTAACAGACGGACAAGACCAAGCCAAAGACCACGATCTGTGTCTACAAGACAGGTATTAGGCCAATCTTGATATACGGGTTTTCCCTCCGGGAGGCCCATTAGGCCCCCGGAGAGGCCCGTCCCCTAATATATCTGTAACTGGCCGCTTATGCAGGCCAAAACAGGAACCTAACTTAGCAGTGAAAGTGTGTAGATCTCGGGAAAGAGTAAACTGATTATGACACCACCATTTGCCTTAGGGACCTGAGTCAGTTTATTCATCATTGAAATGATATGTTACATATTGTTGTGAAATTCACCTATGGATATGTTAAACATACAATGTGTAAGTTTTACATAAATGGCATTTACAAACAATATTATTTGTCTGCAGGCAGTAAAAAAGAGCAGATACAAGTCAAAGCAACGGACGCAGGAGACTTTCACTCGGGTCAGCAAACTGAAAGCCGAGAACCAGATGCTGGAAGACAAAGTGAAGACACTCACAAAAGAACTCCAGTTCCTCAAAGAGCTGTTCTTGGCTCAAGCCACTAAAACACCCAACCCTAAGCTGGATGGTGTAGATCTGGAGAAACTTCTAGAGGATATCCCGGATGAGAAGAAGTAGATTTAAGAGAAGTTCACATAGAGTATGATGGTAAAGGAAATTTAGACTTATGTTTTCTAGTTAAAGTTTATTCTTGAATGTGGCAGTGTTGGGTGTTACAAGGTGTGTCATAAGAGGAGAAAAATACATTTAAACATGATCTTTTGAGGAAGTCACTGAAAAGAACTCATGTTTGCATCCTGAAGAAGTTAGGGATTTTTGCGGATGCAGTGCAATTCACGACAAGAAAGGAGCCCACGCAGCGCTTACCGCGCGCGTTTTACATATTTTCGCAAGTAGTAAAAAAAAACTTCGTTTCGTGATCAAGAGCAGGCGCGCTTTGATTTGTTCGCTACGTTTGTAATTTAGTCTCAACATGTTTGAAGATTGCGTGTTATCATAAAATGGACGTTGTTTATTTACGTTTTTTAGTGTTTGACCCCAAAATCCGCATCCGCGGATGTCAAAAAAATCGCATCCGCGGCATCCCTGTTAGGGATGCTCATGGCACTAGGGCTTAATATAAATATGATGGAAACTATCAACACAAGAAGAAGAGTAGCAAAATATTACTTAATATAATAGTATATTTACCTTTACCTGAGTTCCCATTCTATGTGAACTCAATTTATCTTTAGGCATCGCAGGTTGAATAAGTTAGGTTTAAGGATGATTTTTATGTAGAATACCAGTATGTATTTCAATGAAATATTAACTGATTTCACGAATACTGTGCATAAGATAGCCATTTTGCATGTGAATTCAATAAAAAATATTCAGTGAGAAAAGGCAAAAGTCAGAGTTTCACATATAAAGTTAGGTACACCAAATAAAAATAACAGTGTAGAAATATAGATACATTTCAAGAGTGTAATACCTGTATGGAGAATTGGTCAAAATATGTGAACATGAGTTTATTTTATGGAGTATGTATATATTTGTTTTTTTTTTATCATTTGATAATAATTATGTACACATTTATGATGTTGACTGTACATGGGTTTCTTGTATAGAATTTGTCTAGTATATTTTGTGGCTCGCATAGCGAATAAAAAATATTACTAAAGGTTCATTTACATGTGCAACAACTCATTGCGATTTTCATTACACTGCGGGCTGCGACTAATTCATCTGCAATGTTTACGTTATGCTCAAGCCTCTGAGATTTACTTGAATTCAAAGATTTTAAACATAATATATTTGGCCTATATGCCTTAGATATTTACCTATTTTCAATAATAGAGATGCTAACTGTGAGCTTTAATTATTTACCAATACAACTAACATTTCTCAACGGGACAGGTTTCTAAATAAAAGCTTGTAAAAACCAGTGGATCAAGAGCGTTCCATGATAGTCAGTTTAGATTAAACTGTACTTATTAGACAATATTTACGTTATAAGTACATGCAAATCATATTGTAATTATTCTCGTAACAGCACAAAGGCAGGCGCCATGCAAGGTCACTCGGCCCAGACCTATAATTCAAAGGGCATTTGCTAATATTAATAGTTGGCGGGGTAATCTATAATTCTAGTTGTATCTTAGCGCGGATTTATAGATGTTAGGATCGGCGCCGGTTCTTGATTTGAATGGCGGCGTGTGATTGGCGGGCGCCGGGTGCATGCGAAGGCGAATGTATTTAGGCCAGCGCGTGGGTCGAATCTAGCAAGCCTTTAATACCATATTCGCGGCATTACTATGGGAACTTTTGATCATTTCAGCACCCGCTTCAAAATTGTATACTGTTTAGGTGTAAGATGGCCAAATACGATCAAAAACCTGCTACGATAGACGGGATAGGATAGCTACATATTTATAATACAAAATAAGATTCGCCACAATTTTTTTAATAGTGGCATATGGTGATTATCCACGAGAACAGAGTGCAGGATAAAATATAGCAATAACTAGCGCAACTCTGGTGGACTCACGCTCACGTTCTGGTGCGATGTAACTTTCGGACAACCTATTTAATAGTAGATTACTGCAGAGGCCGTGAAGTAAGGGATTGCTGGACGAGATCGGGGTAGACGGCCGAGTCGTAGACGAGGCCGAATACAACAAGTCCAGCAATCCCTGTTCCGGCCGAGGATTGTATGGTACTTTTCTCAAACGATGTGAGGAAATATTAAATTAAAATAAATACTAGGTAATCAATTAAATAATAGGTAATTTGCGCCTTTTTTATTTTTTAAACATGCCATTTGAACAAGCCGTTCGAGCACCATGTTTAACCGCACATAAAGTATAGTACCATCGATTTTTTTTATTTTTTTTATGAAGCAAGTATGCTTACAGTGTCTAGTGGTGGTTGGCAGTATGTAAATTTTCCTTTGACAGTTTAATATTAGTAAGCAAATTTAAAAAGTTAGAGTAGCGGACAATAATGTTTTTACTTAGGGTTTTCATACATTACTTCTTGGCGTAAGGCCAAGAAGTCATAGACTATTCAACGATGAAAAGAGTGACGTTGCAGTATTCTCTATGAAATCTTAATACACAGATTTTAATCGACGAGTACAAAAAGATATTTTACGTCACACCTGGCCATAATGCGAGTTTTACTGCACGCTGCGCGTACGGTAAAACTCGCATTGTGGCCAGGTGAAGACGTAAAATTGGCCAAGTGCGTGTCGGACCACGCACAACGAAGGGTTCCGTGCCTATTAAAAAGATCCTATCGTTACTGGAATCTTACGGCACTTACGTCCTTTTCTAATATCTCGACAACCTTTGAACCGATCTTGATCAAAATAATTTTCGCTGAACGAATTTAATAATCCCTATATCCAAGGTTTTTTTTTTAATTTTTAAAATACACGGTTCAAAACTTAGTGGGGGGGGACACAATTTTAGTGACCTTCGGGGCGATTATCTCTGACTCTATTCACTTAATCAAAAAGATTGCTGAGAAATCTTATATTTATTTTGAAAGGCCTATCGATTGATGTGCCACACGTGGGCTTGCAATGAAAAAAAAAATTGACTTTCAGTTTTATGTATCGAGTGCACCCCTTAAAATATTTTTTTTTTGTAATTTAATTACAAAACTATGTAGCGGCTAACAAAATACACCTATTCTCAAAGTTTTATTCAAATACACCTTATAGTTTTCGAGTAAAATGCCTGTGACATAGGGACGGACAGACAGACAGACAGACAGACATGACGAATCTATAAGGGTTCCGTTTTTTGCCATTTGGCTACGGAACCCTAAAAATACAAAGTTGGGTCTGTATTTTCCTTTTTTTACTGAGCCTACTCAAACGATACATTATTTTACGACACAATCAAGTTAATACTATAGTATTTTATGTCATCTAAAATCTTTATTTATGAAAGGACCATGGGCAACTTTGTATGGAGCCTGGTTCTGAAACCAACAGAGCTGAAACTTAGATCATTAAATAGGTCTTTAAATCTACTTTATTTCATTATATGGGCACAAAGCCGAATTCCATTGCAGAACTGAGATATTCATATTTAAGTCAGAGTAAATAGGATCTATTAAAAAACTGCATGTGGCTTGAATGTTATTAAATGCAACCTACTAATAAAATAATACATATTAAGAGAGGTAATAAACCATACTTATACGAAAAGTGCCCACTTAGATTCAGTAAGCGGTGGACATAAGCATGAATTAAGTGCGTAATTATGTACCGATCTTAGGAAAAGATTTATATTCATCTAACTACATTTAGTACCTATAAACACACTATACATATCGAAAAACATCATGCTATCAGAAATGCCATAATGCATAATATGTTTACTCACCGGAATAAGTGCATTTGCCCGTAAGTATTGTGCAATCAGAGGTTGTAATGCAGGTAAGTTTTCTTCTAAAATATGTCGCCGCTGTGGCAAAATCGAACGAGGACATAATACATAACAGCGTCCTTCTATTGCCATGTTTATATATTATTAGGCTTTTTAACTAAGCAATATCAATTGAACACTTAAACTTGCGATATCAAGTAACACTTGCACAGGTAAGATAGGTACTTAACGTAGATACCTATAGGTCAAAGAGGTTTTAAATGACTCGAAATAATATTATTATTGGTTAAACACGATATTCAACAAGAAATGACACCGAACGAATATAATTAATGGAACAGTCGATATCCCTCCTTCATTTTTTAAATTGGGTTTGCTCAATACCTACCCTCCAGAATATGAATATTCTCCGAATGCATTTATCGTAGCTCGTACTCACCGTGACTAATTTACAAATATCTTGGTTCTGCAATGGAATTTGACTTTGTGCCCATATAATGAAATAAAGTATATTTTAAGACCTATTTACTGACATAACTCTCAATGCTGTTGGTTTCAGGCCCATTTTGACGCATGGTCCTTTAAATAAAACTTCACTTAGTTAGGTATTTATCGAAATTTGTCCAAAAAAGCTATTCCCGAAGACTGTTACATCTCTTTTCCTCGTGCACGGAAGGCATCAGCGTGTCTAGGTCTAGGGGGCGTGTTCGACTCAAATCAAGGCATCCCCTTAAGTGTAGTAGGTAGTTGTTCTTTCTAATTCTCATCAAAAACGTTCAATAAAAAAAAACAATACTAAGATTATCTATTTAAAGTGCTCATTTTTAATAAAATAAACATTGATGTATTACTGCACCACAAACACAAAATGTAAATTTTATGTTCCTTCGACAGCTGTACTTGTTTCCGATTCCTCAATTTGTTTATATTGTTGTTGCTTGCGATCTCATAAAAGTTCTAGCTCGATATTGCAATAAACGCCGAGTTTATGACCAAATCAAGTTATTATTGAGTCAAAAGTCTTTCGTAGGCCGGTGAATAATATTGCGTCGACGAAAATCGACTTTACCTCATAAGCATTATTACCGACCATGCCTACCATTATAACGCAATCATGGCAGCATGGCGCATAATGGTGCTTATGGTTGGTGGTGTATAGCTCGTAGTTCGAGCGTCCTGGAATTCGTGCTGGACTGTAGACTACTTAACCTAACCGACGTAACCCCGTTGAGTTTGGGCTCGTTAGAATCGTCTCAACGAGTAGTTGATGATGGTATACAGAAAAGTACAGTCCGCAATAAAAGCTTGTACCAAAAATGAAATTTTTGACACAAACTTGTTCCTTAGTTCACTTGCAATCAGATTCAGATTCAGATTCAGATTTTTTATTCATAAAATACATTATTTTATATGTCAAATAGAGTAGGTAGGTACATACGTTTTATACATGTCAAGGTAGTTTTAATTATAAATAGATATACAATATTCCAACGCGTATCTGCGTTGTACAACATGATGATGGGCTATTCAGAGATTTAGGTGCTAACTTAACCCATTCGAGGTTACACATCGCTACGTGTGCTACGTCGTAGCGCGTAGCAGCATTTTTCCGCGCTTGTAGCAGAAATCGCCCGTAGAGGCCCCTGCGGCATGGTCCCTATTAGGCTGGCTGCGTTCCCCCTCTGGATCGCTATGCTGATCCGTTGAGTGAGTAACGAGCCAGCTCTGTGGTCCTCAGTCCAGTTTGTGGGCACGTGGACTCCACGGTCCGAGCTTTGCTGCCTCGGCCGCTGCAGCCCCGCCTGCTCTAAGAAATATAAATAATTGTCTATTTCCATTGTCAACGGCTTATTTTGCACAATGACCTCGATACATACCGGTCGATATTGACTCAGTCCCATTTGATACATCGGCAATTCATCGTCGCTGTCGTCTTCCCGCCGCTCGCCAGGCGCCGGCTCTGGGCGCCAGCCGGACGTGCAGTAGATCTACTGCACGTTTACATACTCTTTGATTTTCCAAGATGGCGGCCTGATTGGAAGAAAGACGCCTAGAAAAATGTTCTGGGTTGCCAGTCTATACATCGTAGTAATAGTAAGTCAATGGTTGTCTAATTAAAAAGAGATTTTTTGAAGTTATTACTTAGATTAAGTAGGCAGCCACAGTAATAATAATACCAATCTATTTCCAATCGGGACGGAAAGAAAGACGAACGAAGAACTGAAGTTTTGAGCATACTGATGTATTCAAAATAGGAGAGGCATGATGGTAGGCCACCTGAAACGGCACGACAGAGCTTCTTCTTAAACATCTTAGAAGGAAAAATTTAAGGCAACAGAGGTAGAGGAAGGCCTAGGCTAACCTAACCTATTTTGACTGTATTTGTACGGGCCTCGTTGCCTGAAATAAATAGATGCGCTAACTACTAGTCACCTGAGTGAATGCGTCAGCACCAGACAGAATCCTCCATCCCTCTCCATCATCCGAGTATTGCAGCATATACTCGGAGACATACTCGTCGGTGGCGTAGCGGCCCCTGGTCGCGATGGCGCGCAGCTCCTTGCGCGCGCGCAGGTTTATCGTCAGGTGCTGGTAGACCGGCGACCACAGGCATACGCGGCCTGTCGCTACGCTAACTAACTTACTGAGCTATCGGAACAATCCGTCTCGGCTATATAGGTAGGTACTATTAAACTATCAAATTAAACAATTTTTTTTGAGTTGCAGTTACAATGTATATTATACGCCGCCAACCTCCTGTGACCTGGGTGAAGTAGGTGGTTTTTTAAATATATAGTTTAGGTACTATTATTACCTTTTGCCCGCGACTATTCCGCGCGGAACTCGTTTACATCGAAACTCCATACGAACCAAAATAGTTCAAAAAGTTAATGCAAAGAAATCGCGAGCAATTGTCATTGGTAGTCCTTACTACGTAAGTAAAATCTCGGAAATGGTGAATCCGGAAGTAATTTTTGGTGGGACCGTCATTCCTTATAACCTCTAGTGTCAGAAATCTGGGTTTCAGTATCACCATAGATCAGACGCTCTTTGGGTCTCCCCGTATTGCTGAGGTAAGTCAAAGTATGTTTGCCTCCACACCTAAGTGGCTTGTAGAATTTTCTTCTTTACCGTACTAAGATGACCCTTGCCTAATCTCTTTTGCTTCCACTTTTGGACTATGGTGACATTGCATTTTTAGATCTGAAAGAGGAACTGCTTAGAAAATTTGACCGATTACATAATGTATGTAGAATATATATATATATATTCATCGTCATCATTATATTAGCCGAAAGACATCCACTGCTGGACATGGGCCTCCCCCAAAGAGTGCCACAAAGTGGCCTGCGCAAATACGAGCACATCTCCGAACCTCGTTCTCAGCTCGGTTGGTTACCGATCCGTCGGCGCAGACATCTCTGTTCTTACTTTTAAACGTGCTGTTTAATCCTGCATCTGCACCTCAGTAGTTATCGGAACGTTTTACTTATATGGCTGACGGCCGCAATCACCGCTAACCTCACCCTCATTCACGAAACGAATCACGGTGCGTGCTGAGACGTTGTGGAACGGCTTGCCGCCGTCCTTTAGACCGTCCCAGTTTGTGGCATCAATCAAAGCAAAGTTGAAAAAGAAGTAGCTCTCCAATGACTTGTGATTTAAGTAATAGGATGCTGTTTGTATATTGTATAAATATATTTGTTTTTATTCAGATATTTGTATATAAATAAGTTCGCCTTTGTACCGATTTAACCTATTTGTCTGTTTTTTTCCGGTGTCTTGCGTACAACGTACAATAATGTATTTTCATACATACACACATACATTCAAACTTTGGCCACTTATTTCATCCCCTTAGAGAATCATTTCCGGGATAAAAACTATCCTATGTCCTGTTCCGTAATTCAAACTATCTCTATATAATGTATTTACATACATATACACATACATACAAACTTTGGCCACTTATATCATCCCCTTAGGGAATCATTTCCGAGATAAAAACTATCCTATGTCCTGTTCCGGGATTCAAACTATCTCCATACCAAATTGAATCTCAATCGATGTATCGGACAGACGGACAGACAGACAGACGAACGGATAGACGGACAGTCAGACAGACGGGCGGACATACAGACATTTGAAATTGGTTTTCAAATCACAAACTTTTACTTTTGTATACCTACCGTGATTTTAATATATTAATCTCATACGAACACTCATACGTGCAACAATACCTCTGATCAATTTCAAGTATTTTAATAATTAAAGCTGTATTTTGGATAGTTTGGAGTTTCAATTAAGCTCCGTTATGTCCGCGAAGACACATCTGAATCTGAATCTGAATCTGATAGACCTAAACCTATCAGATCACACTGAAAACAACACAATATCTATATGAACAAAAAATCATGTTTTCAGTTTACGTAATATTATGCCTGAATTTCCTTACAAACATTTTGTTACCTACTTCGTTTATACTGATTCAAAATAGGAAATACCCCAATCTTTGTACAAAGGACGAGCAGCTGTTATTTGCTAGATCCCTTTATTTATTTGAAATTTAATGCTATTTCCCATTAGTTGTTAAATAAATTGTTATAGTCTTAATTTTAATGTTCAGTGTTTTATCAATTTCATGTTCAAAGTCTGTTTTAGTGCTAACAAGTGTTTCACTTATGCTGTCTAGTGTACATATTACTTTATGGCGAAATAAATAAACAAATGATATAAATAAATATTTGACTGTCATTTTCTAAATAAGGAACCTAATTTAATTAATAATGTCCTAGTAAAAGGTGAAGTAACAAAATCTCTAGATGGTACTATTCGGCGCCATTTTGGCTCCATAATTGCCGCAACTCGGGGAAACTAGGCAATACGTTCATACACGAGAAATTCAGTGGAGCAAATTGTAGTCGGCGATATGGAGTAACACGGAAATGAATGGAGCAATTCGAGAAATATTTCCGAAATATTGCCGCAATTTCTATAAATTGCCCCATATTGCTCAATTAATTATTATTTAAGCAATTTTTTTGTAAGATGTTTCTCTCTTGTTGTGGTGCAATAAAGAGTATTTATTACTATTATTATTGTTAAAAAAATAGGTGGACGAAACGGGACGCAACTAACTTACGAGAGTGCTGTCCTACGCAAGGGCGGAAAGGGGGTTTTCTCCCTCGGAGCGCAAGGTCACGGTAATTGCTCCCGGGAAGTGAGAATCGCTATGAGAAATGTTGTTTTGTTCGGAAGTGAATATTTACTCAGGAAGCAGTCATCAAGGCGCATTCTAACTTGTTTATTTTGAACAGTCGTATATGCCACCTACCTAAGTGATTGAAGCGCTCATAGCCTAGCGGCGCCTGTGAGTCGGAAACGATAACGCAGGTTAAGCAAAGATGGTAGCGGTCAGTCTTTGGATGGGTGACCGCCTGTTTGAGTGGTTACTATAAATGAGCAGTATAAGGAACTAAAGCTGTGCATAAATTAGTAGCCGGTGGAGAATTCTGAATAGGTGGAACTGGTGATGACGTAGGCTTAGGTTCCGTTGAATGCAGAACTAATGTAAGACCTGGTTGTGCCACAAAATAGTATTTTTGATCAATTAATGGTCGAAGTAGCATTAGATCGAGACGATTCAGTTAAAGACGCTGCAACGAAAGGTCATATATATAGGTACTTAATTAGTAACTGGCAAATAACTTGTGTAAGGTTCCATAGTTGCCTGTCTGTATTTGTTACATCGAGACGCGCCAAGTAAATGGTGCGGTTGCATCGGCCGAATTTGTACGATGCGGCGTGCGGAGCCGCGTACAAATTTCGCCGGACAGGTGCGGTGAAGTGTATCATATCGCCAACACAGCGTGCACTTTATGTGCATTCTAATAAAGTTCAATATAAATACAGGATGGTCACTTAACTGTGTTGGCGTTTGTACAGTTACACATACATAGTTAGTAGCTTCACCTATATGCTAACGGTAAATACTCCGTGCATAAGTTCCTAAAAACATTATATAAAATTTAAAAATATGAGCAGAACATGAGCAGATTAAAACTTCCCTATTTTGTATGTTTTTAATGCCCAACTTTCCCGTTCAAACTGAATACCACATTTGATACTTAGTATAAAAGTTACAAGAAACGGTTATTATGAAATTATTGGAAGGCAAATACTGTTCGCTGAATTACACCAGTGGTAACACTAATTTGTTCCCATAACTTACTTTTAATATTAGTAAAGCTTGCTTTGCGCATGATGAAAAAAGGGTACGTGTTACGTAGCCATAGGACAGAATACACTTAATGCCATAATGGACTTCGAAGTGTCACGTTTCGGGCGCAGCGAGACGAGGGATCCGTAATGGCATTTCATACAAAATTGGAGGCCTAGGCCTGCAAAATGGTTTTTTCAATTTCCATTTCACAGTTTGTGGCACAGCATCACGGCGTTCAGCCATTAAAATTAAAGTTCTGGAGTTTTTATTTATTTATTTCATTGCATGTTTAAGAAAAGCACTATACATACCTCGGCGTGAAGGGGTTGCCAGCCTCATAACTATCCGTCTATATATACTCGGCCGGCAGCCTCTCACTTCCCGGCCTCTGTAGTAATGTACTATTATTGAACAGGCTCACAAAATGTCACGAGAATCGGTTGAAAAATACGACCCACTGCATAGAGGGGAACAGCTGAACTAACGGACATACCTACTATTATGCATACTGCCATTCGGTATTAACATATGGAGTAGATTTGTGGGGCTTAGCTGCGGACAGGGACAGACCCTTCATCATTCAGAAAAAAATTATAAGAAAAATGGCAAGGGTTGCTCCCGATACGCCAACTCGCCAGCTATTTGTCGACTTTAGAGTCCTAACACTTCCCTCGATATTAATCCTTGAGGTTGGCAAATACGTTCGGCAGAATTTGGAGGCATTCCCAAGGAGGAAATGCACCAGCGGTCGTTTTCAGGACAGAAGGCAGCATGACCTGGAGGTGCCAAGACACCGACTCATGAAAACGGCCAACGGAATGAATGTCTTGGGTCCGCGGATATACAACCAAATACCGACAGCTATTAAAGACTGTCAGACGTGCCTTGGTTTTACCCTCAAACTTAAATCCCTGTTAAAATTTGAGTCTAAGTTGAAAAATTGTGGCCGATAATCAGGTATTATCATCACATGCTTTTACACACTGGTACCTCGACTGCACTATCTACTATCAGATTCAAGTATTGGCCTATCAACGGACGAAGTGAAGTAAATAAGGTTATTCACCGATGCATCCGTTGTATCCGATTTCGAGCACAAGCTTGTGGACAGCAAATGCCTGATCTACCAGCCCCTAGGGTAACCTTGGATCGTCCATTTGTACATACAGGTGTGGATTTCAGCGGCGCTATTTACTTACGTAGCTCGATGTCTCGCAACTGCAGGTATCAGAAGGCCTATATATGTCTGTTCGTGTGTTTAGCTACAAAACTTTTACACCATGAGTTTGTAAGCGACTTAACCTCGCAAGCCTTCGTTTGTGCACTTAAACGGCTTATTGCTAGAAGAGGAGGTTGCAAATACCTTTATTCAGATCATGCTTCTAATTTTAAGGGCGCTAATAATGAATTGGCTGATCTTAATACAATGTTTAAAAATGATAAGAGCTATTCTGAAATTGTAAACTATTGTGCTATGAATAACATCCAATGGAAATTTACTATTTCCTTAGCAAGCCACATGGGTGGATTGTACGAAGCAGGAATCAAATCAGTTAAGGCTTTGTTAAAACGACAGCTTTGCAATGCCAAACTAACCTATGAACTTATGTATACGCTACTTGTGCGGGTAGAAGGAATCCTTAACTCGAGGCCACTTTGTGCGATTTCAGATTCACCAAGTGATTTGGGATACCTCACACCTTCGCATTTTGCGATAGGATCCGCAATTACGGACTTATCTGAACCAAACATGTTAGAAATGAATGATAAAAGGTTAAAAACGTACCAGAAGGTAATGCAAATGAGACAAAGAATTTGGAAACAATTCTATGGTAATTACTTATCGGAATTGCTACCTAGAAATAAGTGGTTACAGGCTAGATCTATAACTTGAAAGTGGGTGATATGATAAATTGTTAAAGATGAGGCTACTCCGCCTTCTTGTTGGCCACTAGGAAAAGTAATAGCTGTAAATACGAATTCTAAGGATGGTCTAGTAAGATCTGTGCTAATAAAGACTGCAAAAGGCGAGTAGGTACACGAGGCCTATTCACAAACTTATTTTGTTACCCAGCATTGCATCAGTTTAGTTTAGCTACTGTAAATAAATGTGGCCAGAGCACCCATAGACTATAAGTGCTATATTTTACCATGGATTTTCATGTTGGTTAAATGCTCAATTTGTAAGATTAACCTCGCATTTTTGATTTGCATGTAAATTTAGCTTAATACATATGGCGAAATGCTAATTTACTACAGTAAGAGATGACTTAGCAATACACTTTAGAATTAAAGCTCTATTCCTAAGTCTGTATGTATAACTAACTTTAGATGGTAAGTTTCTACTAAAAAAGCCGGGGATAATGTTCTGAATAAGACGGAGCTTCCGTCTCTCTCTCTCTCCTCATGGCGTCAGTACGTCTAGCACAACTTGCTGTTCTGTCGCTTCCCACGCGACTCAGCTTCTCTTATCTCACTCGCACCGTGCAAATTAGAAAGAGGAGGGTAGATCGTTCTAAACTCGCGTCGCGGCGCGGCGTCAGTTGTGCTAGCCATATATATATAACCATGCCCATCGCTCCTGCTTGTAAATTAGTTTAAAATTATAAAGTGCAAATAAATTCAGTGCTACTCTGTCTGCGTGTATAATTTGGAATCAGCCCTACATAGAAACACAAACAAACAGTAAATCAATATTTATCCAACATTTCTTTCAGAAAAGAAAGGCTAACAGTGGGAGATAATATGTGCATTTATAGGTAGTTATCGCCAAAGTTCTTTTGATGGTCCTAAAGCCGGTCCACTGGTTTTATAAAAAAAAGCTTACACTTACTACCCGTATCCTTATACCCTCCATCTTTGTCTCAGGCATGGTCGGGCTAGATAACTTTTTTGTTAACATCTTCTTTACTCGCACAATTTGTCAATAAATGATTTCTGATTCTGATACCGCTGAGAAGAAAGTTATTGCTACTAGTCCACTATCTGTCAGTGTCTACCACTGAGTGGATAAGGAGAGTGCAGAGGTGTTGAAGAGGATCAGTTTGTACTCCAGGCAAAATACGGTTTTGAAAAAGATTAATTTATAATAGCGTTTTTTTTGTTGATTTCATTTGAAAATGTTATTCTAAGATGATTTAGTCAAGAATCCGACAAACTTTCCACCCGGAAGTAATTATTGTAGATTTAAATGAAGCATGCATTATCTTTTTTTGTACGATTTATCTTGAATATTATAGAGCAAATGTAAATGAACCAAAATAAAGACAAAAACATTTATTAATATTTTTACTGACTTTTTAGAAGCCAGTTAACTTATCATTTTTTCGATGTCTGAAATTTTGTCGGATTTTGTCGCTGGATAACTATTTAATTGATAATATATCCGTTATACATAAAAAATAAGCTATTATACATTATTTCCAAAATTGTCATTTTTTCCATACAAGTTGTCAGTTCATTGCCTGGACTATTAGCGCCGCGGGTCCCTCACTCACGGGAGCTCTGGCGACTTTACTCACCACCCGGAATACAACTCCACCGTATACTATCCTAGCAAGGATGCGCCCGGGGTCGTTGACAGTCAAAATAAATGCAACAGTGTTCCGTCATTGAGCGAGTGCAAGTGACCTTGCCCGCTACGTCACCGGGGGCGCGCCGATGACGTCACGCGCACACGCGTTGCACGTGAACAGCACGCGCCAGCACGCGGCGTCTGCGTGATCGGAGCGCGGTGATTGGCCGAGCCGGTACGCTCCCATAACCCCCCCGCCCCCCAGAACCCTGCTTCGTTCAACAGCAACACGCGAAGGGAGCCGCGTTGAGCTGCTCTTTGGATCACTACCGCACTCTTGCTGAATTAGGTGGAGCTCTTCTGATTGTTTTTATAAGTAAGAAGTAACGAACGGCAAGGTGCGAGGTTTTTTAAAGTAACATAGGCAGCCGTCATAGTCCAATAAAGCACAGACTTGGTCGTGATAACACGAAAATTAACATACGTCGTAGGTTTGACAGAATGGACTTCGAATGTCAGTTGGCGGATCGCCGGTGATATCGACAACTTCCTTTAAAAATAAACCAAGTTTGGCATCAGCTCGATACACTGCTGCCGCTCTAGAGGTCTATTTTTATTTATGGCTTTAGATCCCAATGATATTTCAATACGTGTGGCACGCTCTCTTAAACGCGCGTCGCGGTGATGTTACTGATGTTACAAACCGGACATTCAATTTTTTTTTTGTTGTGAACAAACAACAGAATTGAGACCATTTGAGTTGTTTTAGAAGCTTGGTTTCAAAGTCTTTATACTCTAGCGCGCTTTACTTCAGAGCATTCTTTGCGGGAGTCCGCCGGATGCGGGTGGCGCAGGGCCGGTCATTGTGGCACTCTTTGAGGGAGGCCTATGTCCAGCAGTGGACGTCTTTCAGCTGATATGACGATGATGATGATTCTTCGCAAAAACATAACCAGTTTTAACATTCCCGTAGTCGGCTAAAAAGGTTTTTCTCACGTCGAAGCCTCGCCTTACATGTGTCAGGCACGTCTCCGTATGGAAATGCCTTCAATAAGGGTGGGGGTGATAATTTTATGACGTCGATTGACGTGTGATTATGCTAAGTTAGCGTTTAGCTGCAATCGTTTTTGTTTGCCGGCTTTAGTACGTATACAATACAGGGTAGGAAACTTAAGCGGTGTAATTGAAATTTTAGATTTTTTACCTTTTCAGTATAGCGCTTTTTTCTCTCGTTAAACCTTTAGTTTGGGGTATATTTGGATAGCTTGTTCAGAAATATTATGGGTTTTTTAAAACCATTTTTCAACTGAGTGATTAGTTTGCGAGATATTGGATTTGCTCGAGTCATGTCGTCGCCGAGTAATTAGTCTTGTACTTAAAAAAGGCCAACTTTTGTACAAATTCGGACTTTTTACGTTCAACCCTCAAGTTTTATTAAATACGAAACGTTTCGATATAGGAGGATTTATTTAAACAGTTGCGGAGTACCATTTGAACAAGCTTCCGTTCTGTGTGGAAGAACTTCCGAGTTACCACCAGTGCCGCATGCCCGCCGGCTCTCGGACTATACTATAACTATAGCGTGTGTTGTGTTGCAGACTGCGAAATAAAATAGGCGCTATTGTAAGAAATTCAATCAGGAAATAGCTTAATGTAGACTTTTTGACAAATCAAAACGATAATACCCTACAAAATTTTTGCTGGGCGTTTTAGGTTTAAATTCACTAGAGGTGAGGCGAAACTTCGGTCTTCTCTCCTTAGCTGGTAGAATTTTGCGTGGTGATTCAGACTGTCCCGAATTAGTAGCTCAGTTGGTGCGCCTGTGTGTTCCCTCGCCCTCTAGATATAATTTTCGTCCTCGTTGTCAACATTTACTGGCGGCGCCGACAGCGCGAACGACAAAAGCATGTCACAGATTCTGATAAGATTCCGTTGAAATAGCAGCTAATGAAGTACCAAAGGTGATCCTTGTGGAATCGACGGAAGTCCTCAAATATTATCGGCCCACATACAGCGATTGGGTTTTTTTCTCTAATAATCAACGCATTTGCGCTCGGAAATCAGTTCATGTGGTAAATTGGAAAATAAATGTGGAAATGTTCTCGTGGCTTGGCGGAGTGCGACACGCCGCTGAAGTAGGTGCGTGGCTTAATTGTTGGTCTACTTTTAAAATTTAAATTAAAAAATATTTATTTTCAGACAGTTACAGTCCATAGTTGTAAGTATTGACTTACAGGCTATGTTATGTACAGTACCTACACTAAACTACTGCGTTAAATTTTTGGTATTTTTATGGTAAATGTAATCGAGACTTTTGATTTCGATTGTATTTATTGTCTAGTATTAAAGTGATAAATGAACATTTATAACTTTCCTAAGAATAGATCAGTATTTAACATTTTACATTAAATTGTCTCTCCAGTTACCGGTAACGCGAAAGACATTGTCTCTTGCGGACTTGCGTTATCATTACCACCGGAGACAGTATGGCTTATTCTATACATTTCAGTCGCGAACCATCTTGTCTGAAAAGTAGATTATATTTAACTTTAACATTTGTTTTACATTTCCCTTGAAATTCTTTATCATTGCATATCAGTATCATTGCATTGGCTTCTGTACGTTTTTTCTTTATGTTTCTCCATTTAATTGCCTTATTTTTTTTTTACCATAATTATGATCACAAAATGCAAAAGGTATAAACGGCAAAACACTTATAAGTTTTTAGCGGTTTGCATACCATACAAATTATTTAGAAACATGAATATTATTTTAGTGGTTTTTCCATACATTCTCTGGTGTTACTACCTACGTGCGATGGTCGGTGGCTGGTGCCGAGGTAAACGGGAGAGGAACTTGATAATCTAATATATACTAGTTATTAGTATATATAATATACAAGGCAATAATACAAATTCAATAATATTCGGTAAAATAATTTAGAGAGTATGAACCTACACGCCTAGCGAGTTCTGTCGATTTCTGGTGTATTGTTCCATTTTTAATCCGGTTGCGAAAGTGTTAAACAGCATGCTGTGCTGACCTCAAATAAAAGGGCCATGCAAATTATGATGATTTGTTCTTTTTTAATACCATGTCGGTTGTAATCAAGCGTTATGCCTCCCTGTAACTCCAGGATAATGATGCCGAGTAAGTATCTGGTGAACTCATAATTATTTTGACATTTTCTTTGGCTAACACTATTGTTTTACATTATAATTGTATACTTTCTGATACAACTTAAGTTTCGTATCCGACCACGACAGTCGTAAGTAACAACATCGATACACCATTAATAGACCAAACGAGAACACACATAAATATTTAAAAATATTTAAAGACCTTGAAATTCGTTCTCGCTCGCACTGCGCGTATTGTACTGGTGGAAACAACCCCCGGTTGGGAAAATATAATACAGAAATTAATCATAACACAGGATGTCATTAGAAATAGCCAAATGTAACTAGTCAAATTATCTGGATTCTTGTATTTAGTAGAATATATTGAATATTGCCTGAATATACCACCAAATGTTAGTTTAGAAACCGCCATCTGCATGCCAAAAGAGGCATTTACTGCCGGCAAATTAATGTGCGTACATACAAATTAGCACTACTCGACAACATAACTAGCATGACTTGCTGATAAGTCGCGTCGCACGCGCAGACAATTAGAAAGAGTGGGGCATGTGAGTGGTTTCCTCGTGTCGTGTCAAGTTGTGCTAGTAGTCCACAACAATAATCATTTTACGTCACACCTGTCCATAATGCGACTTTTACTGCACGCTGCGCGTACGGTAAAACTCGCATTGTGGCCAGATGAAGACGTAAAATTGTATACTCACCACGGGCGGTAATTCGTAAAGTAAACACCTGCGATCTGGGCCATTTACGAATTCACCGCGCTAGGTACGTAATGTACTATTAC
Organism: Epinotia ramella; assembly: GCA_947578815.1. Classification (NCBI taxonomy): domain Eukaryota; kingdom Metazoa; phylum Arthropoda; class Insecta; order Lepidoptera; family Tortricidae; genus Epinotia; species Epinotia ramella. The sequence goes on from CANPUT010000111.1 coordinate 371,188, forward strand.
ATCATTGGCTATTTCTATTACTTATTATTTTTAAGATCCCAAGTTCAATTTTATAGTCTTTTATCATCGTACAAGATCTCTAGCCAAGCCGGGTGAGTCGTGTATGTGTGCGCTGTATTACGATAGTGTGTGTGCGTGTTCAGTTTTCCGCGTCGGCCCCCTTGAGCCGGAGGCGAGCGAAGTCCTCGAATATTATATCGTCGTCTTGGTCTTGGCCGTTCTCGTCGCTGAAACAGAATGATAGGTTAGCTGTTAGGATTACACGTTCAGTACTAAAGTAAATTTTCCGAGGTACAGTCAGCATCAGAAGTTCCACAGATCCTTATTCCCCTGACCTTAGAGTTAGTGTGCAGATCATTTGGAGAAAATTAAAAAAAAAAATACTTCAAGCCGGATTCGAACCAGCGACCACAGGCATACATGGCCCGTATTTACTAACCAACTGAGCTATCGAAAAATCTGTCTCGCGCACTTAATCTTTCGATCAGTTCCTTGTTATACTTATATCTACCTAGAAATGCTCATCCCTAAATGTGCTCTGCCTATAGTTTTTGAGAAAGAAGGCGCGACTTAATTCAGACACGTCTCTGGCGGACCTAACAAAGTAGGGAACAAATGCCTTGGCTAGTTCTGACCGGATGTCGTGAAGGCCGACATGAGCGAAAACGAGAACTCACAAGAGAGGACGCCCAGGATCGTGCAAAAAAGAGAAAAGCGCGAAGGAAAGTGAACCCTGACGAAACCAGGGAGTGATATTGTGCTACTTATAAGTTACATATAAGGTACTGTTTCCTGAGATAAATAAAATAAAATAAGTGTCTGTCATAAATTTCATTTTTCGTACATGCTTACTACTTATTGCCGACTGTACTTTTCTGTATACCATCATCAACTAATCATTGAGACGATTCTAACGAATCGAAACTCAACGGGGTTACGTCGGTTAAGTACTGAATTCCCATAGCCACCTTCTGTCTCCATCATCAGATCAGCTCGATGGTACCATAATATTTAATTGTCATCCAAACTATACTTATAACCAAAATTTCAGCTCAATCGGTTACCGGGAAGTGGGTCAAATTTAACTTGCAAGATTTGTCCCATACATACTAACAGGGCAAGTTAATAATAATATAAAGCTTCTCCATCATCAGATCAGCTCGGTGGTACCATAATATTGAATTGTCATCCCAAAATTTCAGCTCAATCGGTCACCGGGAAGTTAATATAAAGCTTTTAATAACGCTGGGCAGAAACAAAAAGTGTTTGATTTTGTGTGGTATACTGACGGTTGCGGGTCGAGCTGTATGAGGTCGTGGTCGACGTTGGGCGAGGGCTCCGCCAGCAGCCGCGGGGGCTCCTCCTCGGGCTTCGGGTGCATCAGGATGAACGGCAGCTCGGCGCTCAGGTCGCTATGACACCGAACAAAAATACTTATGGAACTAATTCACTGTCACTACATTAGTGATGTGCAGAGCCCGGCATTCTAGTAGCACATTTGAGTTGCCTAAGGACTTCTCGTTTATCGACTTCCGATTATACATATGTATGTATATCGATAAATACATAATACAATACGTAAAATATGATTACGAGTAGAAGCAAACAACACGCAGTCTTATCGCGAATGAGCGATCTCTTCGAGATAACCTTTGGATACCAACTTTTAGGAAATTATAAATAGAAATGATGACAGCTCAAAAGTGCTACGAGAATTCCGGGCTCTGATAATCATAATAATAATAACTCCTTGCATTTCATTATTGTCAAAAGGGCCGCTTTAATTTCTATTTATAATTTCCTAAAAGTTGGTGTACAAAGGTTGTGTCGAAGAGATCGCTCATTCGCGATAAGACTGCGTGTAGTTTATATCTACTCGTAATCATATTTTACATATTGTATTCTGTATTTATCGATATGCATATGTATAATCGGAAGTCGATAAACGAGAAGTCCCTATGGCAGCTCAGAAGCGCTACGAGAATTCCGGGCTCTGGTGATGTGTGAACGGATAAAGGAGGCCTCATACGAGTCGATTTGTAAATTGCGAACAGGCTAGTCCAAACAAAATCTGTTACAGACGGTGTAGCAAAAAATAAACAAAACGGCTTTAATCTGGTTTAAGTTCATAGCAAACCCTGTTAGGGCCAAAGCATTATGTTACTTTAAACTACTACTTAAAAACTGAGTTGATTTGTTTTGATTTATTAATCAAAATTAATGATATTTTTTCAAGATAATTTAAAGCTCATTTAAACCCGAATAGTATAAAAAACGATTATTATCCTTAGACGAAAATGGAAATGGTAAAAACTTACCCGCCTAATGGTCCCAGACACAATTTGACTTTGACCTTGTACTGTACAATGATGCCCAAGTTCTCTCTTTGTGCCGGATCCGCGATTCTGTAAAAAAAGTATGTATTTTTATTTATAACGTCCATCAAATCAATCCCGTGCTTTGGAAGGCACGCTAAGCAGTTGATCCCGGCTGCTGTCTATGACAGTAGTCGTTAAGCCGAGTTAGAGGCCTTCGGGCGGCTTAAGAACTTCTAACAGTCGAGTTGGGCAACTCACTTGACAAAGGGGGGACAACTGTTACTCGCGTCCGCAGGAGCTACCTACCACAACCCTGCATGTGTCCCCTGGGTGGTACTAAAGAGTGACACACTTTAAAGGCCAAAATAATGTATGCCATACGATGAAATAAATCAAATCAATGGTTGGGGACTTCACATACATCTTTGAATATCTTTTCAGTTAGCACGTTTCCTTATTATGTTTTTCTTCCACCGAAAAGCTAACGGTAAATATCAAATGACATTCCGTCGAAAAACTGATTGGTACGAGTCTGGATTCGAACTCTAGACCGCCGTTTGACAGCCGCATGCCTGAACCACTAGGCTACCATAGCTTCTTAAAGACGTCAATGTCTTCATTCGTATTTAAATACATACAGGATTGAAACGAGCTCTAAATTAAATGGTTCAAAAATTAATTTTCTCTACGATTTTAATCTTTCGTCAGGGTTGTCCAGATATTTGAATATAGGAGTGACAGTTAATTTTATATTTCACTTGTTATTTGATTCTACCTACACTAAATTGACCAATTGAGCATGTTAAGATGTTTACACTGAATCATCCGCCAACCCATTCGTCATTCCAAAACAATGAAACCACATTGGATCGTTCCCTATTAGCACCTATTAGGTATCATCTTTATAACCCTTTCAGGCCTCTCATTGAACGGGACTCAGTCACTGAAGCATAATATCATACGCTCAAGGGCAAATAAACCGGTACACTTTATGTAGAATTTCGCTACCATACCGTGTTAACATACTCGTACCTTTTTTGCTCTTGAATGGTCGCGATACTGAATTCCGTGACTGATTCAGACTGTCATGCAGACTCCTAGGTAGTTACTTAGTGCAGAGCTATAACCACGAAAAACGAATCGCGAAGTTCGTATATCTCCGTCTCTAATCGCACTTATGGTTTATGGTACTCAAACGGAAGAGACAAACTTCGAGATTCGATTTTCGTGGTAGCGCGCAGGCGCTTTCGCGAGTTTCGCGACGCTAGTTTCGCGACTTCGCGTTAGTTAATTAATACGGAAATAAGTGTCTGTCAAAAATTTCATTTTTGGTACAAGCTTTTATTGCCGGCTGTACTTTTCTGTATACCATCGTCCATCATTCATCAACTACTCATTGAGACGATTCTAACGAGCCCAAACTCAACGGGGTTGCGTCGGTTAAGTACTGAATTCCCATGGCCACCTTCTGTCTCCATCATCAGATCAGCTCGATGGTACCATAATATTGAACTGTCATTCAAACTAAACTTATACCCAAAATTTCAGCTCAATCGGTCACCGGGAAGTGGGTCAAATTTAACCTGCAAGATTTGATTACAGACAGACAGACAGACAGACAACGGGACAGGTGAAACTAAATAAAAGCTTGTAATAAAATTGCTCATGGCAACGAAACTTGCAGTGTCATAAAATTGCATAAATTATGAAATTAGAAGTTACGTGAAAGATAGACGGATTCCAGAGGTTGTGGGTTCAAATCCTGGTCGTGGCGAATAATTTTTCAATTTTCGCCTATGATCGAAATTTGGAATTTTGTTAACGGACGTTTCTGCTTAATAAAACATTTAATGACTTTACAAAAAAGAGAAGATCCCCCCATAAAGAGAAGTTGTTACCTTGTTTGAAGAGTTAAATAGTACCATCTCCTTCGTAAAAGTCCGGCTATAACCCCACAACTTAAAACCGATCGTTCGAACTAAATTCTCGAGACAGCAAACCTCCTAGCCAGTCATCAATCCATGCTCACTTGAATGAGCGGACGTTGACCATTACCCACCTTAACCAACTTTAACACAACCCAATTTAAACTTCCACTCGATGCAGTAAGGGTTAAAGGGTGTGCACTGTTAAGTTGGTAAGAGGGAAACGTGGCCTGAAATTGATTGTGAACTCTTATTGTGCTAAATGAAAGAATTGAAACAGATAAAACGAAGAATCGAGTACGGGGTCGGAATAGTTTTAAGGGTTCTTTGGAAGGGATGAACGGCCATTAAGACCCTTTATTTTGCAGTTTTTTTGTTAGTTTATAGTTAATGGAGTTAGTCAATGACTCCATTAACTTTTCTATTTAATGACTACTTTACGCCCGACTACGGTAAAGCCGAAAGGAAGGGATATTACCATAGCGGAGTCCGCCAGTAACCTCGGCCGAATTTCACCTTCCCATACAAACGGAGTTTCGTTCTCGTTTTAAAACTACGTGTTGGATTGTGACGAAACTTAACCTAAAGATTTGCATACTACTAGTCCTGAATATTTTTTTATTGAGCTTATAGTACAATTAAATATATCTAATTTTTTTACAATGTTATTTTCATTATAGTTACTACTACTGCTACTGTTACTTAGTTATAATAATAGCTAAATATGACAAACGATACTACGATAATACGAAAATAGGAAGTAAGATCTCAAGGACAATTAAGCCGGGTCCGCTGCGCTATGTTAACTATCGATGTTTTTAAACATCTAACATGTTTTGCCAATCAAAACAATACCGTATTTGTTTTCCGAAACTGACGGATGACATGTTAGATGTTTGAAAACATCGAAAACATTGGCGCCGCTGACGCAGACTTAAGAAATGAGGTATAAAAGCTGATTTTTTTTTTCTAAATTTTTTAAAACAGAATGCATGCCATTTGATTCTTGAATAAAGCATTACCAGAAAAACGTTTTAAAATGAAATAAACAAAAAAAGCGCAATTTTTTTTTCAAAACTGCATTTTTCCTGGAGTAAATGGTGTTGTGTTCCTGGTGGTACCTTGTCTCTTAAGGCGCCGTAGGTTCATGGTCTTCTCTCCCTCTCACTGAGCATAAGCGTGAGCGAGAAGTGCGTGCTCGGAAGCGCGGATATCTTGTTTTTTAATTTTAATTTTTTGGCTGTTTAAATAAATAAAAATGTATTCACTGATTTCCCTCGAATATGATATTGCCGATTTTAAGAAGCAATTTGAATACTTATAGCTTCTGTGCATAATTTGTTACGAATATTTTAAGTGTATTTTTGTGTATTTTAGACCTATGTTCGTGATTTTTTTCTATCGAGCGAAATTTGCTTAATCATGTTTCGAATCACTGATCTCGCTAAAAAAAAGCCTTAAGATTACTATTAGTATTTTTTTCAAACCATATTATTATAAACAGACGCATTATATTGTTTCAAAAACTCTGTTCGCTTAACTTCGCTGAACCTACGGCGCCTTAACGTCCGGTGACATAACCGCAGTCGTGGCAAGTCCTGTAAAGTGGTCCGACATTAGGGACCTTTTTTGAAATATTTTTTTATTTTATTAATATTAGGTTACTTAAGTTTTTTTTTGTTTTCTATTATGTAATATTATGTTAAAGAAAGTTGGAGATCATTTTCTTCTTTAAGATATTAATTGTAAACGCCATAATACACAAAACAGTACAAAACTTGTAAGTACAAAAACACTAAAAGATTTACCCCCTTAGTCTTAAACCTTAAAATGCCTCTGCTGAATAAAATGTGCTTTTTCCCTTCCTTATGAACACAAATGTCAAAGTGACAGATGACAAACGAATTCTCTTGCATTAAATACCGTGCCGCTAAAAGAGTGCAACAAAGGAATCAACTAATACGATTCCAATATAATTATTTATTTAATCGTATGGCATACATTATGTTGGCCTTTAATGTTGTCACTCTTTAGTACCACCCAGGGGACACGTGCAGGGTTGTGGTAGGTAGCTCCTGCGGACGCGAGTGACAGTTGTCTCCCCTTTGTCAAGTGAGTGAGCAACTCGACTGTTAGAAGTTCTTAAGCCGCCCGAAGGCCTCTAACTCGGCTTAACGACTACTGTCATAGACAGCAGCCGGGATCAACTGCTTAGCGTGCCTTCCAAAGCACGGAAGCGCTCATTTATATTAACCACTCAAACATCAGGCGGTCAGCCATCCAAAGACCGCTGCCATCTTTGCTTAACCTGCGTTATCGTTTCCGACTCGCAGGCGCCGCTAGGCTACGAGCGCTTCAAATCTAATCTGAATACCTCAATAAATATCGGGATGGATCCCCAGGTCTGCTGGTTGATCATAGGAAATGACGGCTGAGTTTTTTTTTCTTTTATAAATATTTGCGGACAACCTTACACAAATCGACCTAGTCCCAAACTAACTTGTACTACGGCTATTAGACGACGATAGACATACTTATATTAGATACAAATACTCAAATACATAGAAAGCATCCATGACTCTGGAACAAACGTGCTCATCACACAAATAAATGCCCTTACCGGGATTCGAACCCAGGACCTCTTGCTTCGTATGCAGGGTGACTACCAACTAGGCTAAAGATGTGTTGTCGTAAAGTCGTCCTCGCTATCTTTCGAACAGTTACGCAATCACCCCGTTATTAAATTGGTCTTCTACATAACAATTGTCTACTCGAGCGTCCCAGCTTAACCCAGTTAACGTATTAAATATTTGATATTCGTCATTCGGGTCTTACGTTACGTCACTGCGCTAACGAGAGTAAAGTAAAGACACGTAGACCCTAATCCGGTCTTCAGAACCATAAAGACGTAGAGCACTGGCTCTAAAATTCCAAAGAGCCGATATGTCTCTACTATACGCGTCTCTACCTCTCTTTATAGATACCTATTCGTTTCGAGGATGGTATAAAAATAATTGAATTATGAGCGCGAGGATTACCTCCATAACCATATCAAATTGCTGAAAAAGCACGCTGCTAACCGACGAGCTGTCAAATGATTAAAAAATTTTGAAGACACTATCCTGCACTTCCTTTAAATTCCTGGCAAAATTGTTAAAGAAACCTTCTGACATTTTACTAAAACGAACCCAACCCTGTGATTTCGTTTGGATGGAATTCCATTATTCTGAAACAACAGATAACACAACATTTGTGTAGAATATTACAGTAAATAAATAATTTGACAAAATTATTGGTAGCCATTTAAAATACAGCACTTTAATAAATATATTTCTATTCCTATTTCTTTTAATCCCCAATCATAACTAGTTTCGGGGATAAAATTATTATATTTTAATAATAAATAATATCGTTGTGTTTCCCTCAATAACATTGTGTTTATTCCGTCAAAATATCGATGAGCAATATTATACGCATACGTTTTGTAATTTTTTAAATATAATGAAGTAACAGCTATACTTTAAAAAATATACATATATAAATACAAATATACATATATGCTTCTGCGCGCGACTTCGGCCGCGTTGAACTTAATTTTATATCGTAGCTCCATACAAATTTTCACCCTCCATCCACTCCGTAAAGGGATGATTTCCGGGATAGAATCTATCCTATGTCCTTCCGCGGGGCTGCAAACTATCTATATACCAAATTTCATCTAAATCGGTTCAGCTTTTTAAGAGGTACAGACAGACAGACACACTTCCACATTTATAATATTAGTATGGATACCTAATTCTGATTCTGAATATATTTATGTGGCCATACCAGGGTAATTACATACCAAGGTATCGTCCGATAGTATTTTTCACTCGAAGCAATTGCATACAATTTCAATAAACCTGCCCCAAAATTATATGATACTCAACATTTCAGTCGCTTTAGTGAAACATACATTACCTACAAGTTTATCCGACCACAGCCAAATAACGTGCTCTATTTACGACGTACTGACACTAAAATGTTTCAAATAAAATTGTTGTCCATCAAAATATCCCATCAGTAGCCCGTGAAATCCCATTTCCGTCCGTCCAAACACGCCGATCGATATTTGTAAACAATATCGACTCACCGACCAATAAAACAAAATCGATCCGTGAAGCGATTATAGATATGATCGATGATTCACAACGCATCGATTACATGCGTAGGCTGACTGTGAAATTGCAAAACTGCTTAACTTCTTCCGGATCTAAATCGGCCATAAGTTCTTGTGGCATTACTGTATTATGTACTAAATAGATGTCTGATTATGGGGCTTTAACTTCGGAGAAAGAGACTCCGACGTCAGGGCGGAAAGGTTCTCGAGTGGCGAATTGGAAGACGCAGGGTGTACCCACCCTGGACTGATGTCCACCGGGCAAGGTGGACATCAGTCCAGGTAAAAGTGCAGGGAGTCCGCTGGATCCAGGAGGACTCTCTTCCACTTTGGGGGGGCCTACGAGTATGTCCAGCAGTAGACGTCTTTCGGCTGATGTGATGAGAGAGACTCAGAGGTAATGCCATGAGCCCATGAGTGATAGTAACGGCGCAGGACCGGTCGCTTTGGGGAAGGCCTATGTCCAGCAGTGGACATCTTTCGGCTGATATGATGATAATGATGACTAGTTTTACGAAAGCGACTGTCATACGTTCCAACCCAGAGGGAAAACTTGACGTTGCTATACCCAACGTCAATTAAGCATCAAAGTGTGATTGATATCTTAAAAGCTCTGTGTTGCTGTGAGAACTAATAATCCCTATGACGATGTTGGCTTTCACCGGCTACTGTTATTATTATAAAAGAGAAATGACAGCCTCCAGAGCCTTTGCCAGAGTCGGTGAGCGTATAAATTAACTCCGAAATAAATCATTAAACCATTTATAATAAAATAACAAATAAAACGGGACTCGCCAAGATGGCGACCCCGGCTACTGTTACTCTCCCATGAACAGCCCTTCATATCCATACTTACTAATATTATAAATGCGAAAGTGGGTCTGTCTGTCTGTCTGTTACCTCTTCAAGCTTAAACCGCTGAACCGATTGCGATGAACTTTGGTATGGAGATAGTTTGGAATTAACAGCCATAAATCACACAAAACCGCTTTTGAATTATACACGTGCACTTCCACTTATCACAAGTCGTAACCAGTCAAAATAAACCGCGTTTTGTTTCAATATGGCGTGTGAAAGAGACATCTATGATATGATGATGGAACGAATACACGCCTGTCTGTTTTACCGATGGCACAAAAGGGCGCTCAATGGATATGACACTTGGTTGTTTCATCTTAAAGGGTTCAGAAGTTTCGCCGTTAACTCTGTATAATTAGACGGAAAGAGCGGCGAGTATTCGGAATACGTTCAGTTAAAAGTGGATTTTTATCACTGGCCAAAATGTTGCAGCTAAATCGTTAGATTGTACTAAACAACGATAACCGATGAAGAAAACCAAAAATGTATCGACTGTTCGTACGATTCCGCTATTAGGCTGTCTATGGAACAGTTGATTTATTGCGATTTTATGCTTGTTCCCATTGTAATTTTTTTTTCAGTATGAGTCACATTTTTGCAATTGGCCCCCTAAAATTTGCCACTGATAAAAACCACGCTGTAGATACTTACAAACACCTCAAAAAACTTATTCCCTGCCAACGAGCTAAAATATATCTACTTATTTAAATAACATAAAAAAAAGCTACGGTAGCCTAATAGTGGTTCAAGTATGCGGCTGTCAAGCGGCGGTCGTGCGTTCAAATCCCGGCTCGTTCCAATGAGTTTTTCGGAACTTATGTACGGAATATTTACCGTTAGCTTTTCGTTGAAGGAAAACATCGTGAGGAAACCGGTCTAATCCCAATCAGGTTTAGTTTTCCCTCTGGGTTGGAAGGTCAGATGGCAGTCGCTTTCATAAAACTAGTGCCTATGCCAAATCTTGCCCGGGCCCGGGCTCCTTTAACGCACAACCGGGAATGACGCTAGGAGGATGATGATTATTTCAATAACAAAAGAGTTTGTTTATGTTCAGACATGTTTGGGTGCTTTAGTAATGAACACACTTTTAAAGCTGAAAGTCGTACGGACTTTTAACTACAGAATTACGACTGCTCAACACTACTAACAAGTTAATAAAACCTATTTTTCCTCGCCATCAACTCGGATGGATAAATACCTAAATAGTCTCGGTTAATATGACGTATTTTATACTTTCGTTCTACATATAATGTAGACAGGTTCTTGTTAAGATCTATAAACAATACCTCAGAGCATATTTTAAAAATTCAGCGTTGAATTGAATTCCAGTTCAGGTTTTCGCTTTTATATCGTTACGAAATACCATGAGCTGCAATGGAATGTTTCGCACATATTTTATAAAACGGCGGAGTATTTAAAAATGAGTATTTTAAAATACTGGTGCAGAATTTTTAAGCTTTATAACATGTCAATGGTGCACAGCGTATGCTCGCCGCGAGCCCGGCAATATCCGGGGACCTGATATCGACATCCCAGTGCAATCCAATACCACTTCTAATAGCTATGTAATATATATTCACACTTTATCGAAGTAATGTAAATTTAAAAAAACCCTTTTCGGGCATTGCTAGCGTTTTCAGCTTCAATAGGGGTAGAATTTAAATAAAATAACCAATTATGTCGTATTTTCTCGAAAAAGGATTGAAAACGTAGTCAAATGGAGAAATAAGCAACGCAAGAGGTTAAATAATCAACGAAGTCATAAGTGTCCAAAGTTTTAAGAAGGGGTGTGTTCTGTCCCTTTTCCGCAAAACGCATGATATGAAACGATTGTCATTTACTGTCTCTAACAAGCAATATTAAAACGATTGTAGCTTCGTAATTCTTTGAGAATTCTGAATGGGATTTTCGTCACTAGGCTTTTTTTTTTAGCTTCTTTCTTTTGTCTAATCGAAGTGGGGTATCTACCGGCCACTTAACGGTTCGTTAAAACCTTACCATAGGCACGAGAGTAGAGGAAATGGCGCCTTTGTGCTGATTCTGTGGCTTATTGGTTGTCTATGATCTCTTTTTGACGATTGGTTTACATAATCTGAACAATGATGGTTTCCTATTATTGCTGGGGTCGAAATGGTTATATTATTCGATAGGGCACAACGCTAAGTATACTTAGTGTCGTGCCCTGTTTTACACTTTACACATAACATAACATGTTCCACCGCCGGCGCCGTAAAACTGGGTCTTGAGAGGTTTTTAGGCCTTTTTACTGTAATGCTAAAATTATAGCTGTGGCCGGCGACGGTGACCCTAGCTAGTTGCAAGCGTGAGCCCTGATATGACTTGCGAAGCCGATCTTTCTCTTAAACACTCGGTCGCATGAAGCACAGTAAAGCTGCCATGCTATAATATACTATAGTACCTATAGACCTTCCAATCGACCAACGCCGGCCATCTATATAAATTCCTCAGCCTAGCTTGCATGTTCGGATTTATATCCAGAAAATAAAGCATTCGGCCATCTTGCTAATAAGAGACGAATGCTTCATATCCGATATAAACCCGAACTAGGTTTAAAGATGTAAAGGAGTTATTGGTCTGATGAGGAGGAGTTATTTGTTTTAAGTGTTTGAGAGCCACGCTCATTTACCTAATCGATAGTGACTGACTTGGCTAAGATTTACAAGTATAATAGTATGATTTTGAGTAATTTAGAGACTTAGGCTTAAGCGGGGTCGTTAAAATCTGATTATATGGAAAGTTTGACAAGTTTCTATGGAATGACCGCTGCCAGCGCCATATTTACCGTTAATAATTACTAACTTACGAGTTAGTGCAACCCGCCGTAAAATAAAAAAAGACCGGGTTGCACTCCGGGAGTGCCGGCAGAAGTGAAAACTCAATAACATTGTAACAGTTTTTCGATCAGGTCACGTGACATCTTACGGTGTCACCCTAAAAATGAATTTTGAATGAATATTCGGCGCCAAGAACAGCGGACGGCGGCGGCGAACAAAATACCAATTTGTTGTTGCCATTGCCAAATATTTTCCAAAACTTTATCTCTTTACCTAACGTCCAAATTCGAACTATTCGAATTTGCAAGAACAGCGGATGGCGGCGGCGAACAAAATACCAATTTGTTTTTGCCGTTGCCAAATATTATTCAAAGCTTTATCTTCTTAGGAATAACGTCCAAATTAGAACTATTCGAATTTGCTCAATAGCATAACGGTGAAGGACGCGTGGATAAAATTACAAATTATTGCAGAATATGCTATTGCACAAAGTGTTTAACGGCTTTATACTCTTACGGATAGCGTTCAGTTTTGAATGAAGTCGAATCGGCTAGCAGCAAAATGTGACCTCCTTCACATCTGACGTCACAAAAATCTGTCGCGTAATTTTTCTCTATCCCAAAAAGTGCTCAGCGCCGCTAAAGAAGTTTTCACACTTCAAAAAAGGCAACTGTCAAAACATACCGTAATACCCATCATTTGGGTAAATTCACCACTCCGATGCTACCGCTAGGGCTCCCTGTGTCACGGCAACTATTAACGCTCCCCTCCACATATATGGCACATCACGCACGCATGCGCACAGCGTGCATGTATGGTATTGTACATGCTGCGGGCTATATGCCCGTAGTGTCGTTAGTGTGCGGTGAGCATTAGTACTCCAGGCAAAATACGGTTTTGAAAAACATTAATTTATAATAGCGTTTTTTTTGTTGATTTCATTTTAAAATGTTATTTTAAGATGATTAATTCAAGAATCCGACAAACTTTCCACCCGGAAGTAATAATGTAGATTTCAATAAAGCATGCATTGTCTTTTTTGTACGATTTATCTTGAATATTATAGTTATAGAGCAATGTAAATGAACCAAAATAAAGACAAAAATATTTATTAATATTTTTTCTGACTTTTCAGAAGCTAGTTAGTTTATAGTTTTTTTGATGTCTGAAATTTTGTCGGATTATGTCGCAGGGTAACTATTTAATTGATAATATATCACACATTAAAAATAAGCTATTATAAATTATTTCCAAATTTGACTTTTTTTCCATACGAGTTGTCAGTTCATTGGCTGGACTATTTTTACTGCAGAAAAGATGCGTGCGAGTTCTCAGTAACATACGAAATGAAGAGAGTTGCAGACCTCACTTCTCTAGACTAAAAATTGTGACCCTCACATCTTTATATATACTGGAAACCTGTAAATTTGTTCGTAAATACCAAAACCTATATCCCAAACCTGATAACCCCAACTCGCACGCACACAACCTACGCCGCCGCAATAAAATAGTTCAAGCAGTTCCCACCAAGCTAACAATGTTCAATAAAGGCCCTTACGCTATGTCCATAAGGATCTACAACAAAATTTCGCAGCATATAACAAATGAAGTAATATTTAACAACTTTGTCAATAAACTAAAAACGTACCTCATTATTGAATGCCCGTACACTCTGCAGGAGTTCATGGGCCATTCAATTGTAATAATGTAATAAGTAAACTAATTATGAATAAGACGAAAGTGTTATAAATACCGTTGTTATCTAATGTGTAGATATATATGTCATCATCATCATCATCATATCAGCCGAAAGACGTCCACTGCTGGACATAGGCCTCCCCCAAAGAGTGCCAAAGTGACCGGTCCTGCGCCACCCGCATCCAGCGAACTCCAGCAACCTTTACCAGGTCATCAGTCCACCTTGCGGGGGGCCTACCCACGCTGCGCCTTCCGGTACGTGGTCGCCACTCGAGAACCTTTCCGCCCCAACGGCCATCGGTTCTACGTGCTATGTGCCCCGCCCACTGCCACTTAAGTTTAGCGATTCGGAGGGCTATATCTGTTACCTTGGTTCTACTGCGGATAGCCTCATTTCTGATGCGATCCCGCAGAGAAACTCCCAACATAGCCCTCTCCATAGCCCTTTGGGTGACTTTGAGCCTTCTTATGAGGCCCATAGTAAGCGACCACGTTTCAGTACCATATGTCATCACTGGCAACACACACTGGTCAAAGACTCTCGTCTTGAGACACTGCGGAATATTGGACGAAAAGATGTTATATATGTTATATGTATAACATGTTGATTGTTGATTCTATAAATATATGTTGTTTAGGTTAGCTTAGTACTTAAATATGTTGCTACACCCTAGTAGGGTCCATGTCTGTACTTTGCAAAATAAAGATGCCATTAAAGTTATCTTTTGTTATTTTTTCGATTAAATTGTTAAATCTTAACGCACCACGGAGTTTTATATAATACTATAAACGACTTGCCAAAAAACGTTCAACATCCAATGATTCTATTTGCAGATGATAGTACTGTTCTCATTAAGTCAGAAAGTCTATTATCATATAATAAAGAAATAAATAATACGCTCAAGACTATTATTGACTGGTTGCATATAAATAGACTTAAAATTAACATCGAAAAAACACAAATTATGCAATATCATCAATCAAAATTAAATGCAATTAATCTTGACATAAAATATAATGACGAATGTATTGAACACACAAATGTAGCTAAATTTCTAGGCTTAGACATTGATAACCAATTAAACTGGAAAATACATACCGAAACATTGAATACAAAGATAAATAAAATTGTTTTTGCTCTCAGTAGAATTTCTAAATTATCAGATCGGAAAACTGCATTACTAGCCTATCATGGATATACTCGTATAGGATCAATACTTCGCTACGGAATTATATTTTGGGGCAACTCCACAAATAAAAAAAATGTGTTTATAGCTCAAAAAAAATGCATACGAGCAATCAGTAACATTAAATAGACTGATAGCTGTAAGCCATATTTCAAAGAGCTCAAGATATTGACACTGACTAGTTTATATATTTATGAAGTAGCTGTTTTTGTTAAGTCAAACCCAAACATGTTTCCAACGAAGCCCATGAACTCCCGTCATAAATATCGAATTAACACTGTTCCTGGCAAAACAGCCCTCCTTCGCAATAGTATTCCTCTAAAATATACAACATTTTACCTGATGTACTCAAACAACTACATATAGAAAAGTTAAAAAAAAAATTGATGGAGGAACTCATCAATAGGGCTTATTATACGTTAGATGATTTTTTTAAAGATACGTTTTAATTTATAATAGACAGTGGCATGCAATATAGAATGGTATTAAATTATATGTGACAGCTAAAGTAATTAAATTATTTCGCACTTTGTAATTTTAATGACTATTGTAAATATATCATTAATTGTTTCCATTTGACATTATATAATTGGATTATGTGACGCTATAGATTTAAACTATTTTGTATCTGTATATTTAATTGAATATAACGATAATGACTGCTAAGACTGTAAAATGTAATAGAGCTAATATAAGAAGGATTGACATTTGAATTTGTTTGCATGGAAATTGTAAAAAATTGACAATAGTTTCAAGAAATATTCACATGCCTATCGGCCGAATATATAATGGATCAATGTATATATTATAAGTTATAACACCTTATGTACAGTCGAGGAAATTGAATGTTTAGCACTTTTGAACCTTAATGTCATTCCAATAGAGTTGAAATGTGCCAAACCTTCATTTTCCTCGACCGTACCATATATTCTGATGAATAAATTATGATTGATTGATTAACATACATCGGGGTTTTCGGAGCGGGAACGTTTGACATTAGCCAAAGAGTAGGTATTTACTTAAAAACAGATCGTACCCTAGTAGGTTTCTACCGAATGAATAATTGATTGAAAAATAAATAAAGATTAATCATACATATAGGTACATATTTTATATTGGTCATTCATTATCAACCTCTTCAGTTAAGTCTATTCATTTATAAGAAAATGCTTCATAGATATCGAGCGTCAAGATTGACATTGTATTAGACACCTATTGTCAACCGTTACCCTTGCTTGTCTAGTAGATAAACTTATATGCAATTGTATTTTAAAAAACTGTAAATAATCAGTCAACACAAATATGCCTCCGAGAAAAAAAACTCGTTACGAGTTTATGCGTTCGTGGATAGAAAATAATCCAGAGATAGAGGTTCGAGATTCTTTATTATTTTGCACCAAGTGCAATGTGAGCTTCGCTCAAACGAAATCTAGTGTAACGCGACATGTCGCATCTAATAAACATACAGGTATGAAATATGATTTCAATAGTGAGCTCTTGAAATTTGTTGTGGGCTGTAATATACCATGGACGCAGGTAAACAATCCGATATTTAAAGATTTTATCGAAAATTGTGTTACCGGTAAATTTGGAAAAACTGCAAAAGTTCCTTCGGAATGTCAACTGCGACGGGAATATTTAAATAAAGCTTACGATGAAAAAAATGAATAAAATACGGAGCGAGCTAAAAAATGAATATATATATGTGAGTGTTGACGAAACCACGGATGATTATGGTCGTCAAATAGCTAACGTAATAGTGGGAGCATTACGTGATGATCACATTGGCACTCAACACTTGATATCCAGTAAACGGTTAGACAGCACGAACAATGTATCAATATCCAATACGGTCACAAGTGCTCTTGATGAATTATGGGGTGCTAACCATAATAATCACAATAAAGTACTTTTACTTTTAACTGACGGTGTGGGCTACATGCTAAAGGCTGGAAGAAATGTAAAATGTATTTTTCCCAATCTTTTGCACGTCACATGTTTGGCTCATGGTTTAAATAGAGTGGCTGAACTAGTAAGAAAACTTTATCCAGATGTGAATGATTTAATCGAAAATGTTAAGAAGACATTTTTGAAATCTCCTAAAAGAATACAAAAGTTTAAAGAAATGCTCCCCGGAGTGCCTTTACCACCTCGACCAACAATTATTCGGTGGGGAACCTGGATAGAAGCTGCAACGTATTACAGCAAACATTACGATGAAGTGAAACGTGTTCTAAATACATTCAGTCCCACCGAAGCCCAGAGTATTAGAAAGGCAAAAAGAGCGTTTGGAAATGCAAATATAAAAAGCGACTTAAATTTCATAGCAAATCATTTGATGACTATCCCAAATGCTATTAAAAAACTACAGGATGCGAAGCTGTCCATCAGCGATAGTTTAAAAATAGTTCATGAAACCTATAGAGATGTTTCCAAATTAAACATGAGCGTAAAAGGAAAACAGATTTATGATCATACATCGGGGTTTTCGGAGCGGGAATGATTTGAGAAAGAGTAGAGATAAACAGATATGTTAGTCTAAGAAAATATCTTATTATGCCTAATTAATAACTACCTCTCTGTGAGTTGTATACAATCTGTGACAAAGTTTTATTTTAATTTCCGTAGAAGTCTTATAACTTATAAGGTAACAATTAAAATAACTTTAATTAATTACCTGCTGTAAATTGAATAGTTGACACGATTTTCAGAATAAACTATTAGTATTTTTTCTATATTTGGGACAGTTAATCTACGGCGTCTTGCTGTAAATATCCATTTCAAGGAGCTAAATGATCTTTCCACGTCGACAGTTGTAATAGGTGCATATTTAAATTTTTTGTAGGAATCAATTTATGCACGAGAAGTTTGAGATTGAAGTTCTATTTCTTTGCCTTGTACCAACTCATTTATAATTTTTAGTGTGCTATAGCCAGAATTCTTCTTTAACACCAACTTCAGTTTATCATAAATCTGTTTTCCTTTTACGCTCATGTTTAATTTGGAAACATCTCTATAGGTTTCATGAACTATTTTTAAACTATCGCTGATGGACAGCTTCGCATCCTGTAGTTTTTTAATAGCATTTGGGATAGTCATCAAATGATTTGCTATGAAATTTAAGTCGCTTTTTATATTTGCATTTCCAAACGCTCTTGTTGCCTTTCTAATACTCTGGGCTTCGGTGGGACTGAATGTATTTAGAACACGTTTCACTTCATCGTAATGTTTGCTGTAATACGTTGCAGCTTCTATCCAGGTTCCCCACCGAATAATTGTTGGTCGAGGTCGTAAAGGCACTCCGGGGAGCATTTCTTTAAACTTTCGTATTCTTTTAGGAGATTTCAAAAATGTCTTCGTAACATTTGCGATTAAATCATTCACATCTGGATAAAGTTTTCTTACTAGTTCAGCCACTCTATTTAAACCATGAGCCAAACATGTGACGTGCAAAAGATTGGGAAAATACATTTTAAATTTCTTCCAGCCTTTAGCATGTAGCCCACACCGTCAGTTAAAAGTAAAAGTACTTTATTGTGATTATTATGGTTAGCACCCCATAATTCATCAAGAGCACTTGTGACCGTATTGGATATTGATACATTGTTCGTGCTGTCTAACCGTTTACTGGATATCAAGTGTTGAGTGCCAATGTGATCATCACGTAATGCTCCCACTATTACGTTAGCTATTTGACGACCATAATCATCCGTGGTTTCGTCAACACTCACATATATATATTCATTTTTTAGCTCGCTCCGTATTTTATTCATTTTTTCATCGTAAGCTTTATTTAAATATTCCCGTCGCAGTTGACATTCCGAAGGAACTTTTGCAGTTTTTCCAAATTTACCGGTAACACAATTTTCGATAAAATCTTTAAATATCGGATTGTTTACCTGCGTCCATGGTATATTACAGCCCACAACAAATTTCAAGAGCTCACTATTGAAATCATATTTCATACCTGTATGTTTATTAGATGCGACATGTCGCGTTACACTAGATTTCGTTTGAGCGAAGCTCACATTGCACTTGGTGCAAAATAATAAAGAATCTCGAACCTCTATCTCTGGATTATTTTCTATCCACGAACGCATAAACTCGTAACGAGTTTTTTTTCTCGGAGGCATATTTGTGTTGACTGATTATTTACAGTTTTTTAAAATACAATTGCATATAAGTTTATCTACTAGACAAGCAAGGGTAACGGTTGACAATAGGTGTCTAATACAATGTCAATCTTGACGCTCGATATCTATGAAGCATTTTCTTATAAATGAATAGACTTAACTGAAGAGGTTGATAATGAATGACCAATATAAAATATGTACCTATATGTATGATTAATCTTTATTTATTTTTCAATCAATTATTCATTCGGTAGAAACCTACTAGGGTACGATCTGTTTTTAAGTAAATACCTACTCTTTGGCTAATGTCAAACGTTCCCGCTCCGAAAACCCCGATGTATGTTTATGATAAACTGAAGTTGGTGTTAAAGAAGAATTCTGGCTATAGCACACTAAAAATTATAAATGAGTTGGTACAAGGCAAAGAAATAGAACTTCAATCTCAAACTTCTCGTGCATCAATTGATTCCTACAAAAAATTTAAATATGCACCTATTACAACTGTCGACGTGGAAAGATCATTTAGCTCCTTGAAATGGATATTTACAGCAAGACGCCGTAGATTAACTGTCCCAAATATAGAAAAAATATTAATAGTTTATTCTGAAAATCGTGTCAACTATTCAATTTACAGCAGGTAATTAATTAAAGTTATTTTAATTGTTACCTTATAAGTTATAAGAATTTTACGGAAATTAAAATAAAACTTTGTCACAGATTGTATACAACTCACAGAGAGGTAGTTATTCATTAGGCATAATAAGATATTTTCTTAGACTAACATATATCTGTTTATCTCTACTCTTTCTCAAATCATTCCCGCTCCGAAAACCCCGATGTATGTTGATTAATTTCATTTGAATGCTGAATTTCGTTCGGAAAACCAAAGTTGAATCCTGGACAAAAAATGTAAAGAAAGACCGCGAAACCATCGATATGGTTTATCAGTCCCACTCCGGAATCGCATTTTCAATGTGTTTTCCTCGAACGCTTCACGCGCACCGAACTAACGTGTCATGAGCAAGGGAAATTCATTGAAAATTGGAATAGCCATATACACTCAGAGGCAATGAAAACGGGTCACTTCCCATGGATTACTTTACAAAGTGACCCGTTTTCATTGCCTCTGAGGTAGCGTACCTTCATAGTTCACATTGGGAATTACACTCAGAGGCAATGAAAACGGGTCACTTTGTAAAGTAATCCATGGGAAGTGACCCGTTTTCATTGCCTCTGAGTGTAGTTCCCGTTTTATAAGGCTTTTTGTAAGGGTGAGTCTAGCCTATTTGAAGGGTTTAAACGTTTTAAATTTTTAAATTTCAGCTTCCTAGGACTTCCGGAAGTATCGAACCTATGCACATTTTAGTTTATCTACATACAATATTTCACCCCTCATTGCAGGGGGTTGTAGGGTAAAGGTTATAGATTATTTAATTATCATGTTCACATCTACCAACCAATTTTAATATGTGTACCAAATTTCAGCTTTCTAGGACGTGAGATAGCACCTAAAAATTTTGAAGATAGATTGTGAGTGAGTGACAAAATCGGTGTATTTTAGGTCCTTTTCAAATCTAAAGTATAAAAGCTGTACAGGAAAATTTATGGCATTACAAAGGTTGCTAAGGTCACCTATCCCTGTGAATATGAGCTTGCTAATATTATCCAAACTGATTCTGTGAGGGTTTGAAAGCTAATATTATCCAAACTGATTCTGTGAGGGTTTGAAAGCTAATATTATCCAAACTGATTCTGTGAGGGTTTGAAAGCTAATATTATCCAAACTGATTCTGTGAGGGTTTGAAAGCTAATATTATCCAAACTGATTCTGTGAGGGTTTGAAAGCTAATATTATCCAAACTGATTCTGTGAGGGTTTGAAAGCTAATATTATCCAAACTGATTCTGTGAGGGTTTGAAAGTACGACGAAACGTTTCGAGAAAAGCCTTTTTGGCTTACTTAGCGGGGGCACAGAGTTGTAATAAGTGTAGTATAAAAATAGACCAAGTGCGAGTCGGAACTCGACAATTAGTGTTCCGCTCGGTCAGTTGTTTTACATGATTAACTCAACACTACGTAAGTACGAAAATAATAATAATGCACGGATTATAATACCCAAATACTATTTCCTGTCTTATTATGGGTTTGTAAGCAGTTTTACTTTTATATTAAAGTGAGTTATATATGATATTGAACTAGTCAAAGCAAGGGAACCCCAGCCAAGATTCGCGCATACTCTTTCCTCACTCTCATGCAGTGCAGAGCCTGCGTCAAAAGTAGGTAGTCGCGCGAACGGTTGTTTTTGTATTTTGGGAAAGTGTTGTATTACGAAATCCAGCTACACATTCATCTTTAATAATATATAATTATATAATAATTGCCCAGTATTTTCGAAAAACGAGCTATATTATTGTTGGTCATATCATCATATCATATCATTTATTTTCATAATTGGATTTTACAATCTCTTTATGACGTCAATAATAATAATAAACAAATTACATAGGTACCCACATTAAATTACATATTCATTAACTAATTACAAAAATTAAATTATTAAAACCATACAATTTATTTCCACGGGTTCCGATCTTCATGGTATTCTGATATTCTATAGTAACCTTTGTTACATAATTTTCCTATTATCATAATTTTACGCAAACACGTTTAAAAAGTTTTGAATATAGTTTCTTACATAATCGGCAAATTCCTCAGATATGTTGTAGGATCGCTCTTCATAGAGCTCATATAACCTCTGCCTACTCTTGTGAACTCCCACAGTTGCCCAGTCACTGAAGGATGTAAACATTTACCTTTTTCGACCTAAATACATTTCGATATTCCGACTGGATGAGACTGAGGACACGGTTGCATAAATCATTGGGATTGTTACAATAAGGTATGTTAGGTAATCCTACCAAAATACTCTCTCTATACACCTTCAGTATGATGATGGTAATACTCGTAGTAATATTACTTTTGGCCAAGGCTTTATGGTAGTGCGGGTAAGGGAAGGGGACGAAGAACCGTGCAGTAGAAGACCGCGGGCCGAAAGGAACGAATTGGTCTGTGAAAGGGAATTAACTTAATGGAAGCCTGTCGTACCTGATGTCCCGAGTCGATGTTTTTGGGCGGCCGCCCCTTGCAGTATTCTTCAAGGGACACTGGTTACTGTTCTTCTTGAGCGCACAAGTTATATAGGTATACTAGTTTATCGCGAAGTTAGTTAAAATCGTTTTTCAATTGACAGCAAATTTTATTTGCGTACTGATCGACATCTACATGTCATAATTGTTGGCAGACAGTCCATAGTGCGAATGATATTGGAAAAGGAGTTTGAAAGTGAAAAAAGTATGGATGATATGCGTGACGGTGACCGATGGCGGGTGAAAGTGAGGGCGATAACACTGTAAGTAGATTTTAAGGGACTGTGAGTAGCTGACATCGGGTTAATGATGTGGTAAGTAGGTAAGTAAGTTATTTTCGGGACGTGGTAGGTATTAATAATAATAATAATAATATATTATTTATTGGACCACAACATAAGAAAAGCATGTTACAAAAGTATAGACGATAAATAAAGGTAACAACAGGCGGTCTTATCGCTTTAGAGCGATCTCTTCCAGACAACCTGATATTCTCATAAAATATTCTCAATTTTCGCAGGCTAGACATGCCATGCATGACTTGGCATGACATACTTAAACACCTTGTCTTATCTAGGTGAGGGCCCTTTCGGATACAGTTCGACCCAATGGAATCTTTTGTGTATTTACCCTCTCCTTCGTGCCTACTCCCAAGCTCGCTCCACAAACCGGAATGATGCAGCCCAGCGGAAGTCCCTTGAATTCCTTTGGTCGCGGATAGCCATTACCAAAAAGTAATTCATTCTTTGTCTGGCAACGGCATAACATTCACATAGTAAGTGTTCCACTGTCTGATACTCCTCGCCACACATTCTACAGTCTAAACTATCCGATAGGCACATCTTGGCCAAGATATTCTTGACCCCGAAGTGACGCTGTAAATACCAGGATATCAGTCTGAGTTGCTTACTGCTGGATTTCCATAGTACTTATTTTGGTCCAGCCCGCGTCCACTCCTTCTATAAAGAGCTAAGAGTGCCTTAACACTTTCGCAACCGGACTAAAAATGGAACAATTCACCAGAAACCGACAGAATTCGCCAGGCCATCGTTTAAGCGTGAAGAGGTAACAGACAGACAGACAGACACACTTTCGCATTTATAATATTAGTATGGATAGTATGGATATAAATACTTAAATACATAGAAAACTTCCATGACTCAGAAACAAATATTCATGCTCATCACACAAATATTTGCCCTTACCGGGATTCGAACCCAGGACCTTTAGCTTCGTAGGCAGCGTCACTACCTACTAGGCGAGTATAGACGATCACAATCCCACACCGAACCACTTCGAACGCCTATGATAAACAAACTCCTGGATATGGATAACCATATACTATGCATGCACATTACATCAATGCATAATCCATTTAATATGTATGTGCAGCATAAATACACATATCACATGATTTTATGATATTCATTGCATGCTCTCATTATGCATATCATGTACATTGTGACATGGTGTATTAGGTTGGCGCCACGCAGCATATTGCATGCGCAAATATGTCATATAGGCATATTTGCGCATGTGGCTGTTTAACTGAAGAAGCTGTGTTTGTTCATAGGGGGGCATTGTTCCGCCGTACTATACCGGCCAGTTTGACTCAATTGACTGAATAGATTAGGTCACAAAATATCTAAATATATAATATAGTATGAAAAAAGCTAATACTCAAAAGTCATTTACATTTAGTATATCGAAAAATCATACATAACTTACATAAGTAATAAAAATATTGGAAGTTATATTGAAGTTTAACAAAGACATAGTTAATAGTGTACCTATACGAGACAGGACAACGTATTACTCATTGAAAAAAATCGCACAGTGCAATACAGTTTAGGTACTTGAATAGGAAAATGTTTAAGGAAAGAGAAACAAATGAAGGCGAATGCCGCGACGGTCCCTCGCCGAGCGAACACCGGGCCGAGCTGTCGGCGGCTGCGTTGGGGAGTGCCGTGCTCGGGGTGACTCGGGGTGAAGCGACACACTGCTCCGGTGACGTTCTAGCTTATGAAATTATGGTGCGATCACGCAACCCCAACCATGGCACTGCCCCAATAGAAAAATTAAGCTCACTAAATAATGCCAAAGAATGATAATGAAATCGTAAATTTTGCGAATGCGAGGAGCATACTAGAGAGGCGCGACTCTGAAAGGAATGGAAGGATTATGTATCAACGAACTACTGAGTTACTCAACATATTGAGGCAATATACGCACTGTACCTTGAGGCGTCGCTGCGTTCCACAACATACTTAGTAGTACTGCCTGTCTAGGTTTGAAGCTACTCTGTTGGAGTTGCGTGGGACGCGGGTTAGCAGGCGTCGAGAATGTGCAAACGAGCATAATACAACTAATATTAGTGCTAGTAGTAGATAGTACATACATACAATGAATGTTAATTAGATTGTACGTTAGCCGTAAGTAATGTACCCGATCGGGTGAACATGTGACCAGACTACTATAACACCACGTAGCTATAAGTATTATCGGTAAGAATTTACATAATAGGTACTCGTCGAGTTATATTGATAGCGATTATAGAATGGAAATATAAAAATAAATAAAAGCATACATCACCTACTTGCCTTTGCAATAGTTTTAGCGGATTCGACTTATGCACAACTCAATGATTATAATAGATCTTTTATGAATAAAGTTACCTTGTAGGCTTGTCTCCCTTTTAACAAAATTATGTACCTAATCGAATATTTAGATGACTACTGGAAGTTAGAAATTGTAAAAATTTGACTTAGTTTTAAATATGACAAAGTGCGAGGTGTATTGTATTGTAAATAGTGATGGTCCACGCTGCCCACGCTCGGGCCGCGCCGCCCGCGCTCGGGCCGCGCCGCCCGCACCTGTATACTGTATACTGTATACAGTATAATGTATACTGTAAAATGTATAATGTATCGACTAACCGACGTAACACTCCTACAGTGATAATAATAAAAGTGATTCTCTAGCTTTGTATAAACTGTACATTTCTTTTTATGATTAATTTATATTAAATTTGTTATCGTAGCTTTGTTAATGCAATTATTTTTTATTGTTTTGTTTATCAAAGAGAAGTATTTTAGGCTAAATTCAATTGTTATTTATTTGCGAAAGCTGTAAAACGTGATTTGGCAATTTCTTTTTTAAATTGTAACTATATTTGTAAATACTATACGTCGGCAAAATGATGTTTTAGACTTTCGTTCATTAACTATTTTGAAAATTTTATACCATCTTTACGTTAAGGCGATCTCAAGTTTGTTGAATGTTTGCAAAGCGTTCCTTTAAAGTTTTATTTGTAAATATATCTTTTAATGTAGGAACAGTGAATTTACTAATTGTAACTGCGTCATATTGTAAGTAGACGGTAGTTGGCGGCAGGGGCGGGCCGGCGCGGCCCGGATAGGAATGGTCCGGACCGGACCGGACGGCGGCGCCCGGCAGTCCCGCCCGCTCGTTAGGTACATACATACATATAAAAGACATGTCTCGCTCGAGTGTCTGCTTGCAAGAGATTGTATTCAAGTAATCTAATTCATGTCCTTCGTGTAATCAGCTATGAAATTCAAATAAACACCGTAAGTCATGTGGTAATCCATGTTACAATGTTCATTGTCATTGTGTATATTTTGGAGCAATGGAATAAAATACTGAATCAATTTATAACTATGTTTCCTTTCTATCCTTACGACTGACATTTACGTTTTTTTCACATCAGCCGTTGAAACATCGAAATGGAATGTCAATTTTCTCGAACATTTATTATTATTTATTTATTTATTAAGAAAGAAACAATAATAGAACATGAACAAGTACAGGGTCCCGCAAAACCGTTTGCACAGTTTGACTGTGGGATCGAGCAGTCTCTACTCTCTTCTATTTATAATATTTATCTATAAGTACTATTTATCTAATTCTACATATAGGTACAATAATTATCTTATACATTTGACAAGGTAACTACGCAGCTTTTTACCAAGATTAGCTTTATTGGCTTCTTGCCTGATGTCAGCTCGGAAAGCGTCGCATTTTATTTGAAAAACGAACACGCGAAGTGTCTAATTTTTGTCCGCCAACATTTAAAAAGTTAAGTCTCTTCCTTGCCTAGGATTACAATAACATTTGTCTACGCACATATCATAAGTGCTCTTAAATGCGTTCAGAAACCGTAGGAAATGACCAGCACTATTACAACCAGTTTTACTATGAGAACTTTCTTGCCTGTGGTAGTAGGTAAAATCTGTTACAGATTTTTGTAAGGTTATGAGTTTAAATTTGGAAGAGCTGCCAAAACTCATATGGGTCTCTATTCTAGTATTCATAGATATTAAAACAGTTATCGATGCGAAACGTCAATCCAGTATGTTTTTTTAATATAATCCGCACGATATTTGATCTCGAGTGACATGAGAATAGGGGGTAAAAGTTTGTATGGAGCTGCGATATAAACGAGTTCCACGCGGGCGGAGTCGCGGGCAGAAGCTAGTTTGAGATAAATGAAACATGAAATTAATTAAATGTGTTATACTTCATTACTTGAAAAACCGCATTGGGTGTAAAATATAGTGTGAAGTGAATACCTACCTCCTTTGGAAAAGTTCGTAGAAAAAATGCTTCACCTTTTCAGCGCCAAGAGCCACTAAAGTGGTCGAGTGCTGTCGTGCCCACCACGCCAACAACCCATAAAAAGGTCGGAATAAAGTTGTACTTTGATCATGAATAAAATCTATCTAATCATGTTTTGCACAGCACTACGAGATTCGTCATTTTTGATAAGGCAACAGCTCTTGGCGTGTGAATGATCACTTCATTCAAATATGAGAGCGTTGAAAAGGTTAAATATAAATCATAGTACAAGTATCACCGCGTGATTAGCTATTAGGTATGTCTCAATATGTTTTTTGTAATGTCTTTGTATTATTTCCTCATATGTTTGAGAAAAGCACTATATTTACCTTGGCGAAAACCGGGGTTCCCTGACTTCGCTTGGCAGGCAACCCCATTCTTTCCGCGCCTCGGCAATAATGTACTATTATTCAAACTAAGATATACATGCGTAATTAAAAGGTAACGATCGGTATAACTCCTCTGTCTTAAAAGGGTTAAAGGAATTGAGCAAAGCGACAAACAATAGATCCAAAAGAAGCTCTGTCGTGGAATCCATGAAATTATACACAAGATAAGTTATAATTGTTTTATTAAGCAATCCACTGCATACACTCATGAGAAACCACATACGACACCAACGTACAAAAGCAACATTTTACTACTGAACATTATCAAAACAGTGGAAAAAAAATTGTACAAATGTACAAGCCAACTTTAATTTAATATTACAAGCTTTTATTTAGTTTCACCTGTCCCGTTGTCTGTCTGTCTGTAATCAAATCTTGCAAGTTAAATTTGACCCACTTCCCGGTGACCGATTGAACTAGAAAGGTTATAAGACGTATATTGCTGTCGCGTCAACCTCAAGCCCCCCCCATTTCGTAGTCCCCTGATTTCTTCTCTAAAACTTGACCTATTTAACTTTAGGCGGAGAAAAAAAAATTGCTCTACTTCCATTATCCAGGGAGAAATCAGGGGACTACGTTTCTATGGAAAAACGGCCCTTGTGTTTCCTCTTAAACGTGTCTCAGCTGTCAGATTTGGTGGCCATTTTTAAACACTCTTTTTTTATATTACATCATTGTTTCATCTCATCAAGCTAACTTTGTTATCCCAGTTCTATAACATCGTAGCCACTTTGTCATAATATTGCGCAAGTCTAATAAATCGTGCCTCAAACTAGCCAATCATCTTCGAGTTTGTTCCGACTTTGTGTTCACGTTGGTGCTCCTGTTATTTATTAGCTTTGGCAATATTCTAGTAACTAGACGAAAACTGCCTTTGATCCGACCTCGGTATGTTATACTACAAAGATAAGCTAAAGAGTTATTATTGGCAAACGTATTTGGTTACTTCATTTGCAGCTCGTTAGAATATATATTATTTAGTCGAGATGGACGCGTCGGTTGGACCGTGAAGTCAATTAGGTTGAGAACATAATTAATATTACACTGTAGGTGACATCTTACGGTCACGTGACCTGTTGCGAGTTCAACATTTTTTCCCCATCACAAAAAGTGCGCAGCGCCGCTAAAGAAGTTTTCACTTAAAAAATGTTAATGAATACATTTAAAGTCATATAGTTCCGTACCTCAAAAGGAAAAAACGGAACCCTTACAGCATCATTTTGTTGTCCGCCTGTCTGTCTGTCAAGACCCTTTACTCGGGAAAGCGTGGAGTTTTCGATTTAATAAAAAAAAATGAAGCTGTACAAGAACAAGTTCTAGGTTATAAGTTAACGTAAAAAAACGCACTATCCGGTTTTTTATATCCAGTATGTGTCTGACAGGTATTTCATACAATATAAGATATAGTATAGAAATTAAGTACTAGTCTTTGACACGGATTTGGTATTCCAGCTGTACCTACTACACAGAGCAAGATTCATTGGCTGAGTGCTCAGGAGGCACTGCGACTTAGGTAGGTAGCGATAAGACCGCCTGTTGTTACCTTTATTTATTGACTATACTTTTGTAACATGTTTTTCTTATGTTGTGGTGCAATAAATAATATATTATTATTATCTCTTTATTTATATTTCATCTTAAGCTAGGTTTTTACAATAATTATATAAAAAGTAAAATATAAAACTATACATATAAAACATAAAATCATTATAAAAACCTTTGAAGTCCCCTAGAGGTTTTGATGATCAACATCAGTGAGTCAGTGACGAAATCGGCGTTTTTTAGATATCAATAAAATCTTAAGTATAAGAGCTATGTTACTGAAACTTTATATATGTTTAATAAGTCCACTATTGACATCATATCCCGAGAATTTTGTTTATCTGATGATCAAACCCAATTTATTTATTCATAAACAATACAAAGATTGTGTTTGAAATCATAGAAAATACACAGAAGAAATCATAGAAATACACAGAAAATACACGTTAAGAACAGAGTAGAATTAAATGACAAATATTATTACAATTCGCAGATAATTATGTAAACACGTCGCATTTGTTTGTCATAACTACTTATAGTTTAGGCAATTTAACAACAATTTGCATAATGAACAATGTCAAAATTATAGTACACCCATAAACTAATTATATTTCCTGGCTATAGCTTCGCTTGGCTATATCTGTTACCTTGGTTCTACTGCGGATAGCCTCATTTCTGATGCGATCACGCAGAGAAACTACTAACATAGCCCTCTCCATAGCCCTTTGGGTGACTTGTAATATGTAATGTGTTTGGGTAATATGTAATGTGTTATGTGAAATTTGTATACTGAGATAAAATAAACTAAACATCACAGAGACTTGGCCTCCCCAACTTGGAGTCTGTACTTATCCCCAACAAGTTGCAGGGGTCTGCCTGGCTATACATATTGGATTGAAATCAAATTCATAGTTGTTGTGCGCTCTCCTTCTGGCTTACGACTCGTGGAATCGAGCGCGCAGTTATACGAGTATTATTTTATTTATTCAAATGCACTTGCAAAATCAATAGTGTCTAAGACAACATAAATGACAAATGTCAAACCTACCTATATGTCAGATGTTATGACAAATACACACACGCACACCCACGTACACCGTATAAGACAATGTGCCCTGTGTGATAATAGTAGTTTATGCAACTGATACATAATCAGAGGCCTTAAATCATGAGTGTGGTTTTATGAAACGAGCGTCAGCGAGTTTCATAATAGGATCACACGAGTGTTTTAAGGCCAAATTATGTACTGTTTCATACACTACTTTATCTACACACATATCATAGGTACTCTAAGATGGGTTCAGAAGCCGTAGGAAAATGACCTGCATTGCTACTATAGTGGTACCTGTAAAATATATTTGTTGCAATCGTGGCTGCATTTACGATATCCGGCGGAGTGCATATCGTTCTCGGAGTCACTACTACTCATATTTTCAACTAAAATGTGAGTTACAAACAACTTTTCACAATTCTACTTTCGTAACAAAAATAAATGACAACAGTAATGGCGGCAATTCGATCCTAAGTCAAGACGAATGTTTTTTTAAATCATAGACAAACGAATGAAGTCCCCATTCTCATGTACGCACTTCCATCTCTCTCACGCTTATGCTCAGTAAGAGGGAGAGAAGACCATGAACTTACGGCGCCTTAAATAGCTCCAACTGTAATTTTTCTATATAAAAATTTACATTTAGATCTACCTAACGTACGTACAATGCGTTACGTGATCGTACGCGCGTTAGGACAGTTTAATAGGCATGATGCCTTATGTTCAAATTGATAACGAAGTGATGCTAGATGGATAGTAAACCATCAAATTATCGTAATAAAGTATAAATTATAAAATATAATTAAAATCATAAAAAGATATGAACCTATGTATAACGGGGAGTGCTCCGAGGAATTGTTCGGATTAATCCCTGCCGCTTCTTTTCGCCATCGTCCAACGCGACAACATTACCATCCTCACCACTTAGATGGTTGGCAGTCCTCAACTGTGCGCTTCTCCAGAAACTTCCTGCCTCGCACAGCTAAACTGTGGAATGGATTGTCGCCTGCGGTATTTCCGGACCGATACGACCTTCAAACCTTCAAGAAAAGAGCGTACTCCCATCTTAAAGGCCGGCAACGCACTCACAACACCTCTGGTGTTGCAAGTGTCCATGGGCGGCGGTAATCGCTTACCATCAGGTGATCCGTCTGCTCGTTTGCCTCCTATATCATAAAAAAAAAAAAAAAAAAAAAAAAAAAAGATCAACGCTACGAACATTTTCACCATAATTCTAGCCAAACTCTAGTACCTCGTTCCCACTGTCCCTCAGCGCGTATAGGTTTTTTTTTTCGTCACCAGCGGACAAAAATGTACTGAAACAGACGTCACGGATATAGCACGACTAAATTATATACGACACGAGATGTCAATGATGTCCTAGTCTTCTGATACTTCTCAATTTACTTAGGTTAGTTTACTTCTATATACCTTTTGGGCATTCGCTAGGACTTCTATTAAATCCTCTGTCTACGGCAATAAGGATAAGCCTGTTTATTCGCCGCTAGATGGCGCTGTGCTTACCGTAAACACCTGTAAACTAGCTCTAACGCTCTGTGTTGATATGAGCCTCAGTCAAAATGTTCTACATGTATTAAAATTCTTTTAACTATATTATTTTTGCAAGCGGTGTTTTATTGTTTTTTACACTGCTTTAGAATCTAAGATCGGAAATTGATCTAAAGCTGGCCATTGACGGTCACCGGGAGTCGCACAAAATGTACATATTAAAGCTGACAGCTGACGTGGTGTGCCTGTGAATGCACTCAAAATACGAGTAAGTATAACATACATCCATAGTCCAGGTGGAATAGTGAACACCAGATACCAAATTCGTCTATAGCTTTCCATCCATATCCATCCATACTATCCATACTAATATTATAAATGCGAAAGTGTCTGTCTGTCTGTCTGTTACCAAAAAAGGTAATGATAGTGAAAGGTGATGATGATGATGATGATGATGATGATGACGATGATGATGATTAAAGGTAATTGAATAGCTAGTAGAAAAAGTTGAAGAACGCATGCAGTATAGTTTTGTTAGCAGGTACGCGTACATTTTGGATAATGTGGCAGAATCATTTATCAAAATGAATACTGCATTGACTGGGGTACGACGCTGTCCAAAATACCCGCGTCTCGCGAGGGAAAAGGGTCGGGATCGGAATAAAAATGGCGGTAATAAGCTGTGGAATAATATTATAAGCCGACCAAACATACGCACGGCATATAGAAAAAGCATTAAAAAATAAAAATACATTGAAAAAACATTGGAAGAATAACATAAAAAACTAGGTTTGTGGAGAAAAAAGTTTACATCCCCACTTTACGTGTAGAGGAGAAAAAAAAAACAAAATTTTATTCTTCTGTTTTGTCGGCGTGATTGATTTATATACCCATGCCGAATTACAGTTTTCTAGTTGTAGGGTTACTGAGCAAAGCCGAAGACGGACAGACGGACGGACATGGCGACACTATAAGGGTTCCTTGTTGACTACCGAACCCTAAAAGGGGCGTTCCGCGCTAGTGTGGTGAAAAGATTTAAAGGTAGGTGTTTGCACGTGGCCAATTGCTTGCATATTAAATACTATTGGTACATTATTTTTAAGGAACGCGACCTTGTATAGACAATTAGCAGTCTTTTTGATTTACTAGTCTATAGTATATATATCTATAGTCCCTAATATTGAGTAATATTGTCATATTTCACTTTAAATGCATCATAAACTAATTTGCAAAATGTAGTCTTGCAAATGCATTTATTATAAACTCTTACTAGATATTTGTAACTGTTTGTTAGAGTTTCTAAATAGTTTGTCAATCTTGTTGTTACTTACTTGTATTTATATTGTTTGTGTTGCTTAGTACTATTATATACCTACATATACAACGTGTTAATAAAATAACATAAATTACGTATTCGGAATAAAGTACACTAGCACACAAATCAAAACTAGGAAAGGTAAGAAAGGCAAAGGAATAGAAACGGGCACTCCCCTGGTTAATCCCGCTGCGTAGTCACGTTGTCGCCTCGGTCCAAAGGTTGCTCGCCGTTAGTTTCTTTGTTTGCGCTTCTTTTGGTCCGTTTAATGAATGTATTGCAAACACGGCCTCATTATTTGGCATCCATGACACTGACAAGTATGAAAACTAACTAATGAATGATGTACATTGAAAATTGTATTTAATTTGGATGGAAAAGTAAGTAGTTCCGTTTCAGGGGCATAATCGACATTTGCATTTAAAGCCCCAAAGTCAGAGACACGCTGTAAACATCAATAAATAATTATATCTACAATATTATACAAACAGTATCCAATTAAATCACGAGGACCAACACCCTATGGGCATTTTGAGGGTCCTTTCTTTTTTAACCCACTTCAAAAAAGGAGGTGAAACTATAGGTAAGGGTTCCTAGTCGACTACGGAACCCTAAAAAAGAATTCCACAAAACGCAACGCAATATATATACCTGGTCTGGTGTCTCTGTCGTCTCCCTATACAAAGGCTGAGGCTGATTCCTGTCGATATTCTCCAGCTCCCGATACCCGCTGATCCTTCCGTAACTCGAAACATCCAACGAACCGAAATCGGTCGAAAACCGGCTACTAGCCGCTGAGAGTACCTCACTGAAATCTGTCGAAAATCTCGGTTGGTTTTCCTGGTTTGATACTGGGGCTGTCTTCTCTCTATATTCGATCGCTGGATCGACAATTTCTTTTGCATTTTTCTTAGATTTGAAGACGACAACGTCAGTAGCATCGTCGTCATGAGTGCTCGATTGTCCGGACTTGAAGATTTAAATGATTCGAATCCGCAAGCGGTTCCGATCCCTTATCGACTCCTTTCAAATCTTATCGAATCCGAGGATTCATTAACTCCGACTCGGCACCCCACACGCCACGCAAGTGATGCAAGTCTTAAGTCTCTTGTTTTTGGACTTCGTCAAGGAGTATATAACACTACGTGACTTCGTATGAAGTCTGTGGCAGTAGGGTGGCAACTGTGACAATACAAACTTGTGTTCAAGTCAGTAGCGGCGAATGGGTTAATTATATTTCAAAGTAATTTAAGTCAGTATTTTGGTAGAAATTTTATGTTTCTTATGGTATCATTATTCCTCTGTCAATTCAATTGCCAAACAAATGTTGCTATCTGTAGTATCTGTGGAGCTTATTAGAAAAAAAAACTGGCTTTCGTTCTAGGTTTCATTGCGTTACGAAAAACAACTAATTTAATTAAGATTGTTGTATGAAACAATTGCTAATACGATGGAAGAATTGCTTGCGTGCCGTGTTTGCTTGATTACAGACGTTAAACTTTTCGATATGTTTAAATACAAGCTTGCAGAACCATATCAAATCATAACTGGAACAGAGGTTAGTATTCCTATGTTTTTCTGCATTATAAAACGTGCATTTGAATATTTAAGATACTCAATTTGATCTATAAAGGATAAGATGCAGTTTTCACTATATTTTTTACAAGGAATCGGTTTGATTACTATGAACATTTTGTTTATTTATTATTTTGGAAAAAGCTGTCATACAAAGATATTCTTAAAGGCTGTCTTAGTATTAAACAGACCTATAGTTTCCAATATAAATGCAAATGTTTTATAAATATAGATATCTAAGGCAAAAATCCCTGTGATCGACACCTTATTACTCTAAAGATAAAGTGTCAATGAATTTGGCCAGTGTTAAGCATTGGGATATAAAAACAGTATACAGCAACTGTTGTCCTTTTACATATATATGTTACTATTTAAGTTCTACTCTAAAAAAATTAAGGTACTACAAACTGATAAAAAAAACAAAACTTGTGGTTCTTATACAGTATATTATTGACGACTTTTGTAGCCTAGTTAGTAGTGACCCTGCCTACGAAGCTAGATGTCCCGGGTTCGAATCCCGGTAAGGGCATTTATTTGTGTGATGAGCACAAATATTTGCTCCTGAGTCATGAATGTTTTCTATGTATTTAAGTATTTATTTATCTTTATAAGTATGTATATAGTCGTCTAGTGGCGCCTGGGCGTACGCGACTTTAGCAATCGGCTGGGCGTACGTCACTTGAGCTGGAGCTTGGGCGTAGGTCGCTTGAGCTGGAGCTTGATGGGCGTAGGTCGCTTGAGCTGGAACTTGGGTGTATCTTACTTGAGCTGGCGCTTGAGCGTAGGTCACATGAGCTGGAGCTTGAGCGTAGGTCACTTGAGCTGGAGCTTGAGCGTAGGTCACTTGAGCTGGAGCTTGAGCGTAGGTCACTTGAGCTGGAGCTTGAGCGTAGGTCACTTGAGCTGGAGCTTGAGCGTAGGTCACTTGGGCAGGAGCGGGCGCGTAGGCCACCTTAGCTACAGGTGCAGCCGCGTACGCCACCTTCTGGGGAACACCTTCGTATCGCACCACCGCATTGAACCCGTGAACCTTATCGGCAGTGTACTCGACTATGCGCTGCACGCCATCAGGTTGCACGAAGGAGTAGAAACCCTGGACAGCGTCGCCGTTTCGGTTTTCTTTGGCTTGTTTGGAGTCTCCGGATAGATGGTCTTGGACGGAGTACTCATATTCGTACTGGGCGGGAGCTTCGGGCTCCTCGTAGACCACCTTGGTGACCGGGGCGACCTGCACGGCCCCTGGGGCGACTTCCACGGGCACGGCAGCGGCGGCTGCCACCAAGCAGAAGAAGGTTGCGATCTGAGAAGAAAATAATTAACGACTGCATTGCTGTATAAACAACCCTGGTTATATAATCACAGTTGATAAAAGCACCTAGGGTCTCCAGACACACTACGGGACGCAGTCAGAAACACAAAGGCACTCACCAACTTTCTACAGGAGCTGGGGTGCATGGTTAGAATAGCGCTACTACGCGCCCCACCATTTCACGCAAAATAGGCACACTGGATGTCGATTGTCGACTTGCGGAAAAGAGCCCAGTATAACTAACTAACTAAGCACAGTTGATAATTGGAGTTAATCCTTTTAACCGGTAATCGGACTTTGTGATAGAATACCACCTGTAACATAGTGTCCATTCAACCAAATAAGAATTGGGTTTTTTCTGGGATTAGGTAGATATTCCTTGTTCCATTTCCGTAGAATGAAGTAGATATTGAATTAAGTTCTAAGTAGTCAACACGTACCCGGGAAACAGAGCTTTCGTCAGTGAAAACCCATCTAGAATAACAATGTCGGGAACATTCTTATTATATGTCGAATTGAGATCGAGCTAGGTCGATTCTTCGCTCCCGGAAACTAATATATATTGTAAATCTCAACAAAATCGTTAGAGCCGTTTTCAAGAACTCATTAACAAGCAAATGTATGTATGATAACTTAACTATTGCTCGATGAATAAATAGTAAGATTTTTGTGTAACGCAAACTTATTTTACAACTGGATTATTTCGGATATTTGCGAGACTCAAGTGAATATTTAATTGATGATATTAATATTGAGATGTTACTCACTTTGACTGCCATGTCGAATGTTTTGGTCGTGAGTGTGCCGAGATGTTCGAGTACGAACTATTTATACAAGCATCGTTGCGTCGTGTCTTCGACACGCCTTGTCTGATGTGTAGGGTCAAAAACCGGATCAATGAATCATTATGTAATTTTAATAGGTCTATGTTGTTGCTCTTATTTCCATAAGTGAGAAATTAAGTTATGGATATATTGATAAACAATCAACTCGGGTAGGTAAACGCTAACACAATAGTCATGGTTTTGCCGAACCGGTTTTTAGGGTTCCGGAGACAAAATGGCAAAAACGGAATCCTTATAGTTTAGCCATGTCCGTCTGTCCGTCTGCGGCTTAGCTCAGTGACCCTTACTAAAAATTATCTCTCGCTCTTTTTATTTAAGAGATAAGCTCTTGTCGGTGTAGCACTACCTTACTACCAGAAAGCTGTAATTCGGCATGGGTATATAAATCAATCACTTCGACAAAATAGTACAATTAAATTTACAAATAGATTTTTTTTAAGGTACCTCCCCTACACGTAAAGTGAGGATGTTTTTTTTTCTCGTTAAGCCCATGGCGTGGGGTATCGTTGAATAGCTTGTTCAAAAATATTATGAGTTTTAGTTATTTACGATACAAGTGCCGAAAATAGGAAATTCGCAACGAGTGGTGATAAATTGAAACACGACTGAAGAGAGTGTTTTAAATCGACACGAGTTGCGAATTACCTATTCGCACGTGTATCGTACAACGTTTTACTGTACATATGGCTCTTTAAAGTTTCGACATATGCACGAAAAGTACTCTTTTCCGCCTACGATTGCCGCGGACAGCCACGATGTCGCATGCATGGACTGCAGGCATTGCTAGGTAGTTGCTGTGTTGTGGTACGTATTTGACCAGAACTTTACCAAAATCATCCCTGAAATAATAATTCCATAAAATTTCCTCCCATTTTACTGACGTCAGAATATTTTCTATACCGTCGTTTATTTATTTGTATATCTTCAAACATGCGTCGAAGCGTGATGTTTCCCGAGATTATTGTTTATTGGTGATGTAAGAATAACTTTGTTTTGCTATTATCAACTACCGTATTACACTGTGGGCGTGGTCTTATCGGCGGCGTTTGGCTGTTCGGTCCGTTATCCCCACTGCGCGCTTGCTCTGTGAACGAATAAATAGGGCCGGTTAGCTACCCAAATTTTATACTGCAACGAGCGTGTACACTGTGCACACGTATATTTCGCTTTAAAAAACGTTTTAACTTTCAATCAATCGACATGTCCGGACGCGGCAAAGGTGGCAAGGTGAAGGGGAAGGCAAAGTCCCGTTCGAACCGTGCCGGACTCCAGTTCCCCGTCGGCCGTATCCACAGGCTGCTCCGCAAGGGCAACTACGCCGAGCGCGTCGGTGCCGGCGCCCCGGTGTACCTCGCCGCCGTGATGGAATACCTCGCCGCTGAGGTGCTAGAGTTGGCCGGCAACGCCGCCCGCGACAACAAGAAGACCAGGATCATCCCGCGTCATCTCCAGCTGGCCATCCGCAACGACGAGGAGTTGAACAAGCTCCTCTCCGGTGTGACCATCGCCCAGCACTGCCAAGAATCGCTTCGCAAGAATCGCAAGAGTACGGCGGTCTGACGCATATGTGTCGTCATGGGCCCTGAATGGGTTAATAATACGTACTCATCATTATAAGTAGGTATACAGTACCACTGGCGTAGCTACCGCCAGGGCTAGGCGGGGCAGTGCCCCGGGGCTCCCAAGCTCGGAAGGGGCCCAAAACCTGATTAGAAAGTAGCTTTGCATTTTTAAAATACGTAAGTATATTGATATAACCTAAACACTTTAGGGGCCCCAGATTTTTTTGCCCCAGGGCCCTTGGTCACCTTGCTACGCCACTTTCTACAGGAGTTACTATACGGACGACGCAACGAATGCAATCTCGAACAAAAAGCGAGCGGCTTCGTATCGCTGCGACCGGGATGCGATGCGACTCACAAGCTAGGTCAATGTGTTTTTAATGTGTCTGATATTTTTACAGAAACGTCTGTTAATTTCCTTTAACGGGCGTTATCTAACAAATAAATACCCTTTCAATCACTTAAGCTCATTCAAAATGATGATATATCACAATTTCATAAAAAGCAATTCGATTCTGGAAACATCACTCACGAAATTGTAAAAGCTTACTTAAGCAGCAGGAAAAGTGACACGCGAAGCAAATACATATTAGCGACTGGTATTTCGCTAACTGTCAGAGCCATCACCAGGGAGCGTACATTTCATGCCGGTTTCGTCATAATGACGTATTCATATAAACACACAGGATGATTCAAAAAACGAAGTGACACGACTTAGTAACCGTAAACGTATTTATTAACTAATATTTTATTTTATTTTTAATTACTTATAGGCCACAACAACGTGTCTATCGATGCTATCATGAAATTGGTCAAGTCCATGTTAAAATCAAACTGTGTTTCTTTATGTTTCTCATGTTCTTTGTGTTTTATTGTTCGCAAATGTAATTTGATGTTGCTTGCTTTTTTGGTGGCAAACTTTGCTGACAGCAGGTACAAAAAAAAATTGTTTATTATCTATAACTAAACATGGATTTATTTGGCACAATAATTTTATAGCCTCCATGGCGACTTAGGCCACTAGCAAAGCATTAAGTTTCCTGATCTTATTAAATTTAACTGAAATGTGGTTTCCGCATGTCTCCTATTTGTGACAAAGAGTAAACTTTGATGTGACAATGTCAGATAAAGTTCTTTCAATGTCCGTCTCAAGTGTCAATATATTAGATCTACTTAAACGGAAGAGGTTGATTAGATAACAGTGATTAATCATTGATTAATCACATTTTCCATTATTGGGTACGGATAAATAAACGTTCGTTATGCCGGTTGCCCTTTTCAAACTTTTTCCATCCTGTATGTAGCTTGACGTCATACGCCTGTCATCGGCATGAAATGTACGCTCCCTGGCCATCACTATTCATCGCTGGTCGTAGCTTCATATCAAAAACTTGTTCCCAACCTCATCACGCAGGTCATTAAAACTTTTGACTTTAAATTACAAGTAGCAGTGTTTTACTTCGTTTCAGCTCGGTGTAAAAAGGTCACTCTATCTTGAGAATTGTCGGAATTTACCTCATTGCTGACTGAAATAAACACGGCAAGTAACACAGAATGCACATGATATTTTTACTTCAACTATACACCTACGCGAGAATTTTCATTAGTTTGCTATCGATAGGAATTTGTTAGAAAAGTAATATGTAGGTATATTTGTTGATCGGGTTTATTTTACGCCGTTGTTTTTAGTCTCGCTTAACAAATAGGTCACGGAATGTTGTGCCACTTGAAACGTGTTTTTTGTTGTTACGAGTGACGATGGATCACATTCAAAGAACGGCGTAATCGTATTGCGAGCTCTCACGTGTACCGGATTTAGTAAGTTTTTGTGTAAGTCAAACCAAAAGTTTCAGTAATTTTATTACTTAGCGTTTTTTAGCGTTTTATAACCAGACATCTGAATTTGCTGGGAGCTAAATTAAATGACAGAGGTCCCTATATTGCTAAACTCGCTCCAGGGTGTTGCCTTGACTTGAAAAATTTGTACCTTCGTAAAACGGGGCATTGTCATTAAACCGTGTTTATTACAAACATGTTTAGTGATGATTTAACAAAACGCATAAACCATTAGGCGCTACTGTAATTTAGTAACATTGCAACAATGATTATCACCAATCTTATATCGTCTTAATTCCTCTGAGGTACTACCGATTAGAAGAGCAATAACTCTTGTCATCAACATCTGCGGTCTTGATGAGTTATGCTGGTCGCTATGTGTGCCAATTTATGACCTGACCGTCTGTACCAAAACAACTAGTAAATAGTCCTTTTCACGTATGAATTCCGTACAATCAGGATCTGAACAAGACATTATTGATACAGGATAAGAGTAGGTACATACAAGTTGAAATATATTTGAGCATCCTGTTGTAGAGTACGGATGTATTTGGGAGCTGTACGGACACCATTTCGGATATCTAAGAGCACGATAATCTAGTCATACTACTCGTAGAAGCGTCAAGCAACGCTCGAGTTTAGAGTCGTTCAGAGCTCACGTTTTACATTTGATCAAGTTTACAAAAACTAGACCTTACTAGCAAATCGTTGTCTAGGCGTGGGCACTGGTTTTTGCGGAAGTGGGAACTAGATGATATTTGATTAAGCGAGTCGGAAAATTGACCGATAGTATTTCCATGCCAACCGAAGTCTCTCAATACTGATATTGACTGAGCTTCTACTTCATAAACGACAACCGGCAACAACTTCATCGCGGGTTTTCGAACAAGCGAGAGCAAATGCGTTGATTATTAGAGAGTAAAACCCAATCGCTGTATGTGGCCCGATAATATTTGAGGACTTCCGTCGATTCCACAAGGATCACCTTTGGTACTTCATTAGCTGCTATTTCAACGGAATCTTATCAGAATCTGTGACATGCTTTTGTACTTTAAGTACATAATTGAGGAATTCCATAAGTCATCTGTGGTCTTCATCATCAGTTCCACTCCACCAAATTTATGATTTCCGGATGTAAATACACGAGATATAATAGAAAATACCAAAATCACTACACGCGTGCCTAATATAATTGAAGAGTTCTCTCAATTCCTGATAGATCCCATCATCCAACTAAATTAAAAAAAAAATGGGACCCACCTGGATGCATACTTACAAACAAAAAAAAAATTTTGAATCGGCTCATCAATGACGGAGTTCTGAGGTAACAAACATTGAAAAAAAAAAAAAAAAAATTCAACCGAATTGAGAACCTCCTCCTTTTTTTTGGCGTAGGTTAAAAAACTGAAAAAATACGCGTAAGGAATAATAAAAAAAAAATACGTGACTTTTGGGACATCCTATATTGTGTGTAGGTACTTACCGTTGTTTCTCTCATTAACTGTATAATAACTATATATAAATCGTACCTTGCGATTCCAGAAGAATCACATAGCGCGTTGCCGGCCCTTTATAGATTTGAGGATTCGTTTTTGGATAGCTAGATACGAACGCGGGTCCCTCCTTTTAACACAACACATCATTGGCGACCTTACTCACCCAGTCACCACTAGGAAAACGAGACCACATATCTACAGGGCATGTATGTAGTGGCGTTGTTATGGCTGCGGTCTTCTGTAAGGAGGTACTTCCCCAGTTGGGCTGCAAATATGAGCGAGATTATATCCCGCTGCATCGTACCTCTGTCATTCGGAATACACTGAACCATTTTTAGCACTTTGATATCAAAACTATAATCAGTCTATAGTCATTAATTAGGTACCCCTCCATCAAATCCGTAAACAAATGACTCAGCAGTGATCCAGTGAGAATAAGCAAGTAAGTAGGTATTCACATGATTTGTGCGTCTCATTTGCTTCGATTTCTCCACTATCTGGTTTACGGCACATAAACTCTAACGATGAGGGCCAAGTATTAAGCGACTTAAATGTTTAATAAAAAAATACTATTCATCATTCGCCTAGCGTTATTCCCATTGTGCCCTAAAGGATTTGCTTTGACACCTAATCCCAAGATTAAGCATAGGCACTAGTTTTACGAAAGCGACTGCCATCTGACGTTCCAACCCAGAGGTAAAACTAGACCTTATTGGGATTAGACCGGTCCTCACGATGTTTTCCTTCACCGAAAAGCTAATGTACATTTTAAATAAAAAATACTCTTATAATGTCATTAACATCAAAATAATTGGGCCGCCTCGCCAAAGATGTCACTACTTTCCGTCCATAAGCGCTTTGCTCGGACCCCCCATCCTGACTTATCCTTGTGAGCGACTCGGGGGTATAAATATTATACTCTAGTTAAAAACTTCGATGGCGTGATTCAGACCATTCCAAATACAAAACTCACAGTGTATATCCCTCTCTCGCTCGCACCATCATAGCTTCCTAACCATAGAAGAGAGGGACGCGTAGCCACACTCCGAAGCGTAATATACGGTGCTTATTTGGTCTTAGATTATTGTCTGTTTTATTATTAGGAGACATATTTCATTTATATTGAGTTACTTGACACAGACACTCGCAAAAGGATAGCTATTATGCGAACGAAAAGTCAAAATGGTCTCAGGGTTCTATTTACAGGATAGAAGAAGCCCTATGCTGTCATGTCTGTCTCTATCAAGTTATTGATCTTTAAAACTACGCAACGGATTGTGATGCGATTTTTTTCAATAGATAGAGTGATTCAAGAGGAAGGTTTATACGTATGTATAATATAGTACCCGAGCGAAGCCGGGGCGGGTCGCTAGTTTGTGAATAATTTTAAGTACGTATGTTCATCGACGTAGCTACTGTGGCTACGGCTTTGCTTAGGTACAGAGAATGAACATAGTTTTAATAAAGTGGATGAAGCACTTGCGGCTAGCGTGGAATACGGTATTTTGTGTCTTTTATATATGGCATTTTAATAGGTACTCAAAAATCTGCCTGCCTCTGCCGGAGATTCCATCGAGGCTACAAAGCCCCGAGCCCACCGTCGACGGCGATTTCGTGGCGCTCCGACTTTGAAGATAATCGAATGTCAACAGCGACTGAACGTCGTAAACGAGCAGTGCCTACTCATCATTAATATGTTTTACCGCTGCTGTAAAACCACGATCCTGCCCACAACGCACAACGCCCTTACCAAACAAACGCTCGAAATTTGGAAAACTTTTCGTCAGTTGTACAACACTGTCTGTGAAGAGGGGTTCATTTAAGGTTAAGCAGTATAGCAGTAGTGTATATTATGCAGGAGTGGATTATTGAGTGCGCGGTTAGTGTATCGCTGGTTAAGTATAAATAG
Source organism: Epinotia ramella (assembly GCA_947578815.1). Taxonomy (NCBI): domain Eukaryota; kingdom Metazoa; phylum Arthropoda; class Insecta; order Lepidoptera; family Tortricidae; genus Epinotia; species Epinotia ramella. The sequence goes on from CANPUT010000111.1 coordinate 414,383, forward strand.
GATCGGTGGTTCCCCGCCGAACATGCGCCTTAGATCTCAGCGGCGGCCGACGCGCACCATCGCTCCCGGTAATCGTACCGCCTACCCTACTCCCAGCTCACACCACTCTCAAGCAAAAAGCAACCTTATGACAAATGACGCAACGCCATAATTCGAGTAGAGGTGAGCGTCTGTCTTCTGAAAAAGTACTTATTTTCTCGCCGCATTGCACTTTGCTGCCTATTTCAATCGGATTGAGCCCAGTTTTGAATGAAGAATGAACAAAGGGCGTAGAGACAACGGAAGCAACATCGCAATTAGATCTTATCTGAATCTTTAATTAGCCAGTTTAATTAAGAAACGCGAGTTATCTGAAGCGATAATTGGATCATTAGTTGCCGTTTGTTGGGCCGTCCGTCTGCCGGAGCGGTTAAACTGTTCAGTGTCTGTAATGGGGAGGCTCATTACCTACTGGAAGCTGTTCCTTGTTGCCGAGACAATGCCTTGTGACTGCACCAGACAGAGGAGTACAATAAATAGCATTTGTACAAAGGATATGTTGCTATTCACATTATGTTGCCTACCTTAACTTTTCTCATTTCTTTTATTTCAATAACAACTTTGACATATTCGTATACCTACCTGCATTGCGGATATCTCGGTAGTCAGAATGGAACTAACAAAATAGGCCTATTAGTATTTAGAACGACATCGTAAGAAATGTCAGCTAGGTACTAAGAGTAACTAACCACCTAAAACAATAAAAAAACGACTGCCATAGTTGACAAAGACTGATCTTTTCCATCTGGCATCTTTATTGTAACAACGAACATATGTACGTTTTTATTAGAAATATCAAATAACAAATAACAGTACATGATCTCTAGACGGGTGTCCAGTTGAAAATTCCTGACACCCAAGCATCAAAAACAGCAGGTTTTTTTTCCGGGTTAGGAAACCGATGTACTGGTACACAGAATGTGACTGAAACATAATGAAATACATGTTATTTATTATTTTTTGCAGAGTACATACATATACTCAAGCCCAAATCCAACTGGGGTAGGTAGAGATAAAAAAGCGTCACATAAATAAACAAAGATTAAGGGACAATCTTAAACAAATCGAATATTAAGTTCAATTAGGCTTGTGTTATATATAATAATGACTAGATGAGTATAAAAGCTTAAAATACATAGAAAACACCTAGTTATGACTTTTTAGTTTCTCTCCACTACCCAAAGGTTGTCTGGAATTGATCACTCTTTAGCGAAAGGACAGCCTGGTGTTTGCTTTTGTTCTTAGAGTCGCTGTTTTCTGTACTTATACTGTTTTCTATATTACTATTGAGGTGTGCAATAAAGAGTATTTGTATTGTCAAACATCCAAGACTCGGAAACAAATATTCATGCACACCTCATCACCCAATATTTGCCCTTACTGGAATTGGAACCCAGGGCGTCAACATCGTAGGCAGGACCACTAGTTACTACCCACTAGGCTAAACCGGTCATCATAGTCGGTACTAGGCTACTACTACTACCAGTCAGTGCTAGATTAATATGGTCCTTACCTTACATACTTCTTTCGTTATGATCTCTCATACATATCATACAGCATCAGTTATAATAAATATTAATTTGCTGATTATAGTCATCTGTGTATGCTATTCTTTCTGCTACAATTCTCTTCGGGAATGGCTTTTTTGGACAAATTTTCATAAATACCTAACTTAGTGAAGGTGAGATTTTAGATAAGATAAAATACTATAGTATTAACTTGATTCTGTCGTAGGTAATCGAAAAATGATGTATTGTGAGAGGCTGAGTAAAAAAAATGAAAATAAAGACCCAACTTTTGATTTTTTTCTATCGAGGAAGATTTAAACGCAACATGTATCGATTAATTAATTATTGTCATAGTTTAATAATGGACATATAATAATCTTGACTGGATCAAATAACAAAATTGCCATTGACTTAAACTAACACTAGATCTAAGCACATATTATAGTACTAAGAAATAAAATAAAAAGAAACAATTAAGACAAAATGGACCTTAACATGCATGCTTCATATTATTATTATTACTTCGAATAAATTAATAAATATGTGTATGTGTAAATTTAAAATTGCCTTGCCCTATGAGGGATCATGTACTTTAGTATTAAGTTCTTAAACATAATTACGAAATGTAGGTACATGACTGCAATATATTAAATAAATAAATCAATCGATTTCGTCGGAATCGATTAAACAAATCATATAGTCAAAAATCATATATCTGAAAATCAGACCTTATTGTTTCTTAATCTAGTCAGAACGGCGTTTCAAAGCACGCGATAATTTCCAACTATGATACGGGGTCAGATGATGTATAAGGCCTGACGATGACGATTCACAAGTTTTTAGTCATTAAAGGTAGAATCAGACGGTTCAGTTTTCTTTCATTTTCTTGTTTCATTTTGCACTTTCACTCAGTCTGAACGAAAAGTGAAACAAAACATGAAAGAAAAATGAAGCACCAGTGAACCGTCTGATTCTACCTTATGCCGGCTGTACACATTGGGCCAACGTTGGCGCGTGAGCAGGACGAGGCAGCTATGTAAACGAAAGAGATCGAGTTATAGCCCTCTCCGTCTAACGCATAGCTGCCCTCTGCTCACGCGCCAACGTTGGCCCAGTGTGTACAGCAGGCTTTAATCGTTTGTGCAGAACTCTCCAGACTTGGCGCTCCTGTATGTTGTGCTAATGCTCGTGACCGACATCGCGGCGCTCGTGTTGTTGGTCGGAGTGGTGACGGAGTGCACCGCACACCACGACCTATGCGTCCTCAAAGCCATGGACGGGTTCTCGGCGTTCATGGTCACCATCTTCTGGTTCATATATATATTTAGTGAGTACGACTCACTTTCAGCATCGTAAAACCTCCCAACTATAAGGGCCCTCGCCCACGGCGACTTTTTGCAGCGATACAGTAGCGATACTGTCGCGCGTTCGCATCGATACAGTCGCAATACGGTCGCTAGCTGTGTGCCCTCCCCTCGCCGACGTAACCACGATGCAGTAGCGATGGAAACGCGATCCAGTAAATTCCCCCGACGTAGTTATCCTAGCCACGTGCCGCACACAATATATTCGAATAGCGACTCTATTGTTAAATAGACTCTGATTTAAATAAGAAACGGTAAAGTACATTGCTAAGTAATTTTTTGTTGCAAAAGTGTTGTTGTTTACTACCAGCCACGTTTATTTTTCAGAATTAATTACCGGTTACACTTAAAAATCAAAGACAATCGCATTGTTTACTAGGCACAAAGAGAAGTGAATTCGGTCTAGAAAAAGAATCCGCACCATACATACAAAAGCCAAATTTTTCCAGTACACTCAGACTCGCTTCGCTCCTTCCATTATCATCCTCCTAGCATTTTCCCGGTTATTCCCTAAAGGAGCCAGGGTTCCGCTTTGGCACTTGTTTTACGGAAGCGACTGCCATCTGACCTTCCAACCCAGAGGGAATTCTAGACCTTATTGGGTTTCGATGTTTTCTTTCACCGCTTCGCTTCGCTCCTTCAATTATTTCAACAAGCTCACGTTTCACAGGAAAGCGACGACGATGAAATGGAGGAGAAAGAAAAGATAAGCACCTACAAGAAGAGGCTGCTATACAAGAAGTTGGGTCGGCACTACATTGGGGACGCGATACGCAGCGCCCACCACAAGGTGAAACTGTCGGCCGCGCAGTACCATAAAGAGAATAAGCTGCTCGTCACAGGTGACTGCTATCTCTCTCTCTCTCTCTCTCTCGCTCCTGTCTCTCTTTATGAATAAAACTGTCTCAAACACTCCCTCACTTTCTACTGTTTAACCGAATACACTTCAGGCTAAACTGTAGATAGTGAGAGACGGAGAAAGGCAGGTAGGGCACAGCAACATGTCACCTCGGTAATTTTTTGAGCAGCTCAACTGTAGCACCTCAACCTTAGAGAGGAGCGCAGCCTTAATAATTTACTTTAAAAACAAAGTTTTAACCGAATAATCTTTTTTGTAAAACCTCAATGTGACGTTTGGTTAAATGACGGATGTATGCAACATTACTTCGGTCCATATGGAATCTGTCTGTCAATGTCACGACTACTTTTTTAATTCCATACAGACCAAAATAATGTTGCATACATCCGTCCTACAACCAAACGTCACATCGAGGTTTTAAAAAATGGTACCTAAATAGTAGGCATTAAGTCCGAATAACGTATACCTACTGTCAGGAAAAAATACAATATGAATACTTTTGGAAAACTTAATGTTTCCAATTACATGGTTGTCAACTTGGCGTACCCGTGAAACATAATAAAAGCTTCATATTATTTTGAATCGTAAAATTGAGACATACTGAAAAACCACAACAAGCTTAATTACTTAATCATACTATTCTAAAATTAAGCCCGATTTACATTTCAATAATGTTGCATACATCCGTCCTTTAACCAAACGTCACATCGAGGTTTTAAAAAATGGTACCTAAATAGTAGGCATTAAGTCCGAATAACGTATACCTACTGTCAGGAAAAAATACAATATGAATACTTTTGGAAAACTTAATGTTTCCAATTACATGGTTGTCAACTTGGCGTACCCGTGAAACATAATAAAAGCTTCATTTTATTTTGAATCGTAAAATTGAGACATACTGAAAAACCACAACAAGCTTAATTACTTAATCATACTATTAACCTGTCAATTATGTTTGGTCGAAATTTTAATTTATTTATTTTGTACCGGAAATTAAAACAAAAATATCATATGAAAAGTTTTCTTAATTTCTATTTAAAGTCAATTGTTTTGATGTAATGTAACACCTCTTAAAATATTGGTACTTAATTTGTTAGCACCTTATATCTTATATATGATCGCGTGTCTACTCGTCATCAAAAAAGCCGCCACCGGCTCGCGTGTTGTCCAAATGGTCAGATTAGTGAATGTGAGGGTCGTTCGGGTCTAATCTGACGCGTTCGAGGATTTTTTTTCCTCATTAATTCTTATTTGTACCCTTCTACATTGTCACCCCCACCAAACCATCAGATTAACATACCTTCGTTATCAGAGACACGTGCCGTATACACTATCATAATCTGACACGCTCAAGTGACTGTTTTTATACATTGCTTTTTTTACCTATAGACCCCCACCATTGAAATGGTACACAACATATAACCTTATTTAATTTGTCGACTTTAATGTTTGAATTAAGACTTCGTACACCAAACCATAATCACTTCCTTTTTTCTACGGAGCGCCCAACTCTATAATAAATTATTATACAACTGTTTAGACAACTATTATGAATAAGACTAATCACGTGGTGGCTTTACTGAACTATAATGAATTTGACAATAGAACGTCTCCTTGCTCATAGAACAAAAGACATCAACGAAACGCTGAGCCGGTGGGCTGCGCTTCGTTTCAGCTTAGAATTTCAATAGTTAACCTTTTCAACGCTCTCATATTTCAATGAAGTGATCATTCACACGCCAAGAGCTGTTGCCATATCAAAAATGACGAAGCTCGTAGTGCTGTGCAAAACATGATTAGATAGATTTTATTAATGATCAAAGTACAACTTTATTCCGACCTTTTTATGGGTTGTTGGCGTGGTGGGCACGACAGCACTCGACCACTTCTCGCGGCTCTTGGCGTTGAAAAGGTTAACGACTTTGTTTATTTATTTCAGCTGAATCGTAGAAAAAGTACAATAGTTACACAATTAGCTCTTAAATTCTCGTAGGTACCTTACTCAGGCCACTCGGCAAGCCTTAATTTAAGAGCTCACATTGTGTAACAGTTGTATAAAATACTGTTTTTCTATCTCCCACCTACTCTTCAAAATGCAATGCAACAACGCTCGAGTAGTTAAATCCACATTATCATCGTGGGCTTCCTTACTATTATTATTGATAAAATATTGAGAAAGAGACACATGCGTAGGTAAGAACCTAGAATAGCATTGCACCTATGCACTATAATAATCACTGCATAAACATGATGTAATAAAACTATTTGCTTTTAAGGCGCTCGTGTGATTCACGTAGGTACAGTCAAGTGCAAAATATAGGTGCATACAACTTATTGTCATCATAATCTCCCGTGGCGTATAAACGCGCCTTCATATGAAACGATTGTCATGTACTATGACGCTCGCAGATTGTGACGTCACTAACTGCGAGCGTTTTCTCTCTCTAACAAGCAATATTTAAACGGTTGTAGCTTCGTAATTGTTTGAGCTATCGGAATGGGATTTTCGTCACTAGGCATATTTTTTTGCCTTTTTTCTTTAGGAGTCAACTCCGAGTCAGTCATTTTGACTCTATACCTTGTTGGTAAGGCCACCTTCTGTCCCCATCACCATATCGGCTTGGTGGTGCATTCATCATCATCATCATTATGCCTTAATTGTACATTACGATGTCACTGAACTTATATAAGTACCTATGTCAAATGTCAGGTCAATCAAATACGGACACCCAAGAGGTCAAATATATGGTAATAGCCTCGCCCGTATCTGGTGGATTCACCCTTATCTGGATACTAACTTTCTAACGTATGGGTTACTAATGAAATACATAATTTAATTTAACATCAATGTAACGTTTGCCATAAGCACCATTTGCCCTAATAAGATTTTCTCTGAAACTGACAATTTTTTCGAGGTATGCAAGGTTCATATAATTTATTCTGAAAATGTTACGGTTTTACAGGAAAACACTTATATGGCAAATGATGATTATGACAAACACCTGCATTATGGCAAATAAAATTATGGATATCGAAGGTATCCGCTATCGTATCGACAGTGTAATTGGATTTTATCGAGTAAACGTCGGGATGTAAACTTAAATAGTATAGGCGATAAAACCTAAGCGATACGACGTACGATATATTGCAACAGCACGTAAGATTGCATGAGATAGCTTGTTGCATATGCTGCATTCTAATTATCATTGGCGTGAACAATTTAGGAGGGTTTTATTTGAATGGCGACCTGTACGTGGTCGCCATCGCAGGCGCTGCGTGGGTTAACACAAGGTGGACTGATGACCTGGTAAAGGTCGCGGGAGTCCGCTGGATGCGGATGGCGCTGGACCGGTCGCTGTGGCACTCTTTGGGGGAGGCCTTTATCGAGCAGTGGACGTCTTTCGGCTGATACGATGTGCACAATTTATGATTGTTGCCATTTTTGCACCGACGAACACGAGGATTATACAATAATATGTATAGGTATGTGTCTGTCTGTGGCATCGTACCTCACAAACGCTTCCTCATTTGGCTGTGCGGGATTTTGTGGTATAAATCAAGCATTAGTTGTATCGGCGCGCTAATCAAATAGCACTTGTTGAAGTGTACGCATGCAGTAAAAAACTGTACTGCCTCGGCACAGTTCCCTGATACAGTTCTGCCATTGACAAGTGAGCAGTCGCCTAAAAAATATATTTTTTGCGGCAAAATCGAACGGGTTTGGTCCCCTGCGTCCGACTCCACCAAATCATGGCAGGTCAAATATAACTAGGCCTATGGACCAAGTATACCCGAAAAACCTATGACTCCCTGCGCGTCCAGTATAATAATGGGTTCAGGATGTTGTTGGGACTCCCACGATATTGTAGCGCATCCGGTATGTTCTGCGAGGAGCGCACGGACGGCCTCCCTGATGCGCCGCCTTTGTGACAGTCCCAACGGCCTCCTGAGAGCCATTGCTGATAATATCAACAGCCCACTATGGAGGCACTGGAACTCCATTCACATGGACTCTAGAAATAATATCTATCAATTAATTACTCGCGGCTCAGCTACGGCATCGCGTTATGGGGCGGCAGCACCGATGCCCACCATTTGTTCATCATGCAGAAAAAATGCTTGCGAAAAATAGCAGGTATCCAAAGCCCAACTAGTTGCAGGCCTTTCTTCAAAGAATACGGCATTCTGACTCTCCCTTTCCAATATATCATGGCATTAGCTGTCTATGTCCGAAATAATAAACACAAGTTTCAGGAAAATAGAAACCCCAGATATAAATATCAGCTGCTCCAACCCGCTGCTAAAGTCAAAATGTTGCAAAATAGCCCAGAATTTATTGCTGTCAAAGTATATAACAAGCTGCCTACCTGTATTAAATCCCTAGTCATTTATAACTTGTTCTACAAAGAGTTGAAATCATTACTGTTGCGAAAATGTTATTATTCTTTAAGGGGATATATGTGTGATACTGAAAATAATAAATAGTGAATAACATAATGAGAATTCTATAAAATGGAATTAATTACTAGTCATTTAAATTAAAATAATAATATTAGGAATTGTATAAAAAACTTACTCAATTAATTTGTAATAAGTTGTTTGCTTAATTTGTTAAATCACCCCTTCATCAAGTCAAGTCTTAAATGTAATTTATGCCCATATGTATTGTATCATAGCATAATTAGGTTAAGTATATTGCAATACCCAAAAATGGGTACATGTTGATACTATTCACCCTATTTAACACCCTGTAAAACACATGTAAGCAATTAAATAAATAAATAAATTAATTAATTAACTAAATTTCAATGTTTTATTTATTATTAATTTTAATTTCATTATTATCTGACATGTTTTTTGTTGTTTTTATTTTATTCTTAATTAATGGATAAATGATATTGATTAAGTTATATTGTATTATGTTGTATGTTTGTGATGTGATATGGGCAATGCCTGAAATAAATAATAATAATAATAATAATAACCTATACTAATTGGCCAAACTCTACAGTTCTATAAACGATTCCTTATTACGCTACTATAGGCACCGCCTATGCCTGTTGGGCTCTTGTGTGTCAACTATAGACATAACAGCCGTATTCATAAACGTCCTACAAGCCTGTTTTAACTAAAATGCCGTTAATAGTAGATTGTATGACAAGGGGCCAAAATAAGCCATATGGTTATTTTCCCGAGCGAAGTGAGGGAAAATTGTTCGAGTGGTAATATGGCTTTTAGACCAGAGTTATACACTCTACTTTTCACTTAGACTGTGAGAAAATAGTGAACACAAAGATTACCTATCCACAATCAATAATAAATTCCACAACGAAAAGATTGTTCAATTTGGCGGCATGATTTTTTTAATATTACACAGATACAAAATTTAACACCACGAATAAACGCTACTTACCGTATACAGCCGGGTCCAAACGGCCGAGCGCGACGAACAGCTACGCTGCATAAGATAAAGCGAGATAGACAGCAGTCTATCCCGCTCAATCTAATAGCTTATGTCATGTTTTCAGGCCACCCCGCTTGAACGTTTGGACGAGGCTATAGACGGCCAAAGGCGTTTTTTGGGTTGATTTTAATATATAGCTGCATTCTGATTGAACAAAATACAAATGGTTTTTTAAACAGTTGTGATTGGTGGATTAATACGTTGAAGTGTTTTGATTGGTTAAATTAAAATGTTTTAAAATCATAAATATGTTTACATATTTTCCCTAGGGGCTAAATGAGAAGTGAAAAATTCGTTTGTCCTTATCTGTCACTTTGACATTTGTGTTCGTAAGAAAGGGACAAAGCACATTTTATTTAGCAGAGGCATTTTAAGTTTTATGAATAAGGGGGCCAGTGTTTATATTCTTCTAGTGCACTCTCCGCAAGATCCGTTTAATAACACCGTGCAAGCGAATCCGTATGTCCAAATGCTGACCCAAATAGCGAGCCAAGATAACACCTGATGCTGTTATGCGATAATGCACAATAATGGTAAGAGGGGATTTCAAGTTTAAATAAAAAGAAACGGGCGCCGCGTCGGTGAGAGTGACGACGCATCGCGAGTAGCACGCGCACCGCCGCGCGAGAAAGTTAACTTGAAACTGTTTTGGCGCCAACGTTCTGAATTTAAACACTTTTGCTTTTTCGAACAGGAACCGGCCAGTGTTTTGTGACGCTCGGATCGGGTTGGATAGTGACGTGTAATTAGTGGCTTTCGCTGTTTGATCAGGATGATGCGGTGTTTTAAGGTAAGGCTTGTTTACACGGTTAATTGCATGCGGCGATTAATTTCTTTCTAAGTGCCAATCAGACGAGGAAAGTTAGGGAAATGGTGATTGGATTAATTGATTCGATCATGGGTTTTTACACCTTTAAAATCGTTATTGATTCATACGAACGTTGTTTTTAATCCGAATGCAAGTCACGGCTGAATTTGTGAGGTCTAATTTTCAATTTAAAACGTTTCCAATGAAACGAAGTCAGATTGGTGCCGGTTAATGTACGGCCAGATAATACGCGTCCATCTATCTTTCTCTCTCTCTTTTTGCATGAGTTAAAAAGAAACAGAGTTATAGTGGATGCCGATTATTGGGCCGTACATCAACCGGCACCGTCAGATTCACATGATCTCGTCATGGGGTAGGATTTATTTTACTACTAATATAGTATGACGGTGGCAAACAAGCTAACGGTCTACAAGCAGACCCCGTCGCCTATTGACGCTTGTGATACCAGAAGAACAACAAGCCAACAAGATTTGAGGATTAGTTATGTTGACATCTATAGATAAATGCAGGTCCCATACTTTCAAAACAGCGCAACCTCGTGAACTCTAGTGACTAAACAACAACAATTTTTTTTTTATTTCATCACTATCACAAAAAAAACTATATTATCTGCTAAAATTGTTCTCGTTCAAGCATTAATGAAACGAAAAACTTTCGCTCAACTCCTCTTCACAAAAACAAGGTTAGTAGCGTAAAGAATAAATGTTTACAATCTTTAAACGATTTCTTCTATTTAACTTTTGTAATGTAGTATTTACATATTTTTCTTAATACAGTGTGTGGCCTGTAACAGGAGTAAATATTTAAAAGGACGCTTCCTTATAGCATTTGTTTGTATCTGTTGCTATATTTTTTTTTTTTTAATTCGGCGAAATGTTGATCTAATGTTATGATCTCCAAGTAATTATTCTTGACACCACGAGATCATAGCACAGCAGTCAATGCAGATTTTGAGGAAACATCATGTAATGATAATGAGTCATAATAGTTTTGGCATTTTTGTTTTTAAAATATATTTTTTAGATTTTTTTATGTTTTTGTAATTTTTGTGTTTAAAAAAAAACTACTTATGTCACCCCAGAAGAGTCAAAAAGACACGTAAATTAACTTTAAAGAAAAAAAACAATTGAAACCACCTGGTAATAATTGCTCACAAGCTCAATAATCTACCGTATAATTTTTTGCTCCTATTCCAAGCCACACCCTGTATAAGGTCCTAGTACTACAGATGTTGCACTTAGTGTATGACTTGGGTATGGGCACTTTATGTCAAAGTGACATGGTTTAATTTCGAATGAAGAAGCATCCTCTTAGTTCAAAAACCCACCTTGTTTTGATAAAGTACCTCCCTTACACCTAAAGCGGGTTTTTTTTTTCTCGTTAAACCCATGGTGTGGGATATCGTTGGATAGCTTGTTCAAAACTATTATGGCTTTCTTAAAACTATTTTTGTGCGAGATATTGGGCTTTAAAGCCCTAATTTTTGTTCGAGTCATGTGTCCCCCTCCCCCCTGCCGGCTAAATGGCTACTACTGGGGATGTGAAAAAAATGGTGGTAGTAGTACATATAATAAATTTAAAAGGAAAACTATCACGGACAAGTAGGCATAAGTTCGACTATTACTCGGTGAGTAATAGTCGACGAACTTAATGTGTACTTGGAAAGGTCAATTGTACAAAGTCGGCCGACGCAACCGCACCGCACGCCGATGTAACTAAGACAAGCAACTACGGAACCCTACACTGCGCGTGGCCCGACACGCACTTGGCCGGTTTATTTTATTTTAAATGTTATACCTATTGTTACTGTGTGTGTGATATTTTGGTAAGTGTATAAAATTGCCAAACATAATTATTATTTAGTGTAATGAAAAATGTACAATTGACACTTTATTATTGAATACATTTGACGTTATGTACTTATTGCTAATAGAGTGTTTGTCAAATAAACGTTTGTAATATGAAACTTTTCCGCAATAACACGATTGCCAAGTAATTATTTGATGAAGTGGTTTTTGTCAAACGATAATTTGCTAATATTTTTTTTGGTTAAACATTAAACGATCCCTCACTCAACATAGCTAGTGCATCTTCTGGTGCTCTTGCGACGTTTCTCGCCACTTATTATATCACCACATAGCCTTAAGAGCAAGTATTAGTGTACTTACTAGCTTCCCGCGTAGTTTCACCCCCGTGTGTACTCTTTATTATACCGTGCCCCCGTATTGCAAAGAACGCAGGGAAACGCGTGCCATAAAACATAACCTATGTGGTCATAGTTCCAGAAAGTCCAATCTACACACAGGTGAAATAAGTTCTGAAATCAGATTTTCAAACCACATGCTCGACAATGCCGAATTATAGGCCATGTAAACCCTACCGAAAGCAAGACATTAAATCCCTTGGTATTAGCCGGGTTATAATGTTGTAGGTACTGAATTTCATTATAACCCGCTGGTTAATAATATGATTTCACTTTTCATAATTCTTATTACTATATGCATAAAGTTTAATTTTGCTAAACACAATTTGTCCTAGGCCATGGCCTACTTGATTTGACAAAATAAATGAAGTTTGCCTCCGTGTGAACCCCGGTCCGGAGGAGCGCGGTGTTCGAAATTCGAATTTCGAATCTAGGACCACGGCTTGTGCTTTCGAATTTGGAACGTCGCGCGCCTTCATTTGTTCACGCGTGACGAACAAATCGAGTTCTTGTAGGTGCCTATAGAAGATTTAATTTCAAAAATAATATTGAAAATGTCGAGTGATGAAAGTGTTTTGACTCCTGAGTTTATCAAATTAGATGCCATAGGCATTGTCAACAATCTGCTGCCAGAGAAGTCAAAGGAAAAATACCTAAAAGCCTACAACGATTTTGACAAATGGAAAGCTGTAAAAGGCGTGAAGTCTGTGTCTGAATCAGTGCTTCTGGTCTATTTTGAATATTTATCTACTGAGCCTGTTTTTTTGTCTCGCATAAGGTGTGAAAAGTAGAGTATACACCTCGGGGATAAGACTGTTTTAGTCTTGGGCGGTTGAACCCCTCACTGCACTCAGGACTCAGTCTTAATTCCCTCGCTTCGCTCAGGAATTAACTTATAACTCCCTCGCTACGCTCAGGAGTTAAGTTATGAGTCCTTCGTTACGTTCGGGATTCAATTCGCTCCCGTGACATAAAACAGTGCTTTATCCCCTTAGTGTATAATCTACTATTAAGTGTAATCGGACATATTACACTTCTTACATTTGTTTCCATCTACCACTTAGTAGGATACAAGTAGATGTTCTCTAACTAAGATATAATTATGTATAGCAACAGAAACTAACTAGTTTCAGACCTCATATGGCTGATCCCATGGTGTATACAGAATGTATCAAAAATGGGGTGTGAATAAAAAAAAAAAAAAAAAACAAACAAATGCATTTTTGGTATCGCAATACGCTACCGAACATGCCCTTGATCGGTTCACAGTGTGAATGGAATCGCAATGCGCTACCGAATATGCCCTTGCTGGTTCACACCCCATTTTTGATACAGCCTGTATAAAGTTACATGTTATTCTAGCATGTAGTTTTAAAATGAGAATCAAACTACGATGGTATGGGGGAGTCGAGTGTACCGGCGACAATATCCACCAGATTATATATTTGACTGACAAGAATGTGAGGTGTCAAATATATGAAACACACCTACGCATATCCTCTGGTGACTGTTCACCTTTAGGACGGACACCGGAATTTCAGCCCCCCTATTAGCACTGCATGTCCCTTCCTTTCAACAGAGCTCACACACTTACTCACCACCTGGAACACAACACAACATACTTACAAGTAGTGGCGTTGTCATGACTTTTACTTAACATTGCCTTTAGTCAAAAATAAACTTATGGCAAAAGCTCATTTATTAGAGGTCGTCGAGACCTGGAAAACAAAATGTTACTTGTTATTTGGGGAAGCAAACGGAATAAGCAGCATATTCAAAATTATCCCCATTAAACCCCTTAAGGGGCTCCACGCGCTTTTTGGCTAGTTATGACGAGTTTTGAGTTGATATTCCTCCGTCAAAACTATAGATATATTTATCGCACTAACACTTATACTTTTTTCAATCCTTTATCTACATTTGCACAAGTTTTTTTGAAGATAATGAATATGTTTTATTTTTTATGTATTATTCAAGCATGGTCCAAAAAAGCTCTGTTTTCGATATTAGTATGTTGTTTATGCGTTTAATTTTATATATTAAATCTACATATAACAGTTCCTTATTGACGTATCTAACAAGCCACGAGAGATTTTTATTTTTAACTAATTTTCACAAAAGTTACGTCCAAAAAACTGTTTTTTTGGCCTGCAATTACCAGTTTGGTGCTATATATCTCGAAAACTGTGAGTTTGGAAGTAAATGTGAAATACTATTTCGGTAAACCTCGTTGTTGTTAATACGATAAGCCATAAAAAAACACGAAAAACCGATAGTTACAGATCGAAGGTCCTTGGAAGCTAGGAGCCCCTTAAATGGGTAACGGCAACATATTTGCCGTCATAGATTAAATAAAAACGATTGTATTCAGACTGATTTACGGTTCAAATTTAAATTTATTGACAGAGTTGTCAAATAATTAAATATCTATTACATTATTAAGATGTGAAACATTATAGGCTTACTTAAAGTCGTATCGTATATGACGGAAAACATGAAAAAGGATTTATCTAGATTATAGATAAGGTGCCTATGGGTTATATTTGATGCTATCTTTGTATAACATGTTTTATTACAACACTCAGGAAGTTGGTACTTCATGGAAGTTTTACGGAAACGTTTTCTATTTATTCCAATTATGTCTTATAACGACGTCAGTCTGAATAATTATTTAATCATAAATTCATATGGGTGGTATTCTTATAAGACTAATTTATTCATGACATCAGATGGTGGTTATTACAAAAAATCAGTTGGCTAATGCCAAATCAATAGTAAGATCTAGTTATTGCAATATTAAAGGTTTTAGGTCAATTAGCGAAAACTATAGTAGACCTAAAACCTTGGAATGAAACGATTGACGATCTACTATTATGTGATTGTCATCCTGTCATATGAACCCGTGTAACTACAACAATCATTATGTCATAATTTGACATAGGTCAAATGGTAAATGTCCAATAACTGGCGACCTCATACTAAAAATGAACTCTATTCACCTATAACATAATCTCACTAGATCTCAAGAGAATCACTCGTTATCCATTAGCATAGCAGGTTTCGTTAATTAGGCCAGTCATATTTGACCAGAAAAATCGCAAGCTAACAGCTAGTTGTGATTTTTTTATATGTTGTTAGTACCACTACGAGTACCTTATATCCAAGTTTGCAGCTTCGAAAGACCTGTGCTAACTTTGCAGCACTCGAAAAACCACGAAATTTTGACGCGTTTTTTGGTATTGTCAATATAAATCTTAACTATACGTTTTTTTTTAATAACGATAAATGCCTTAACCCTTTGAACGCTATTCTTTTCGTACGAAAGTGACACCTATACGCCAAGTTTTTGCACAAGAGTGAGAAAATAAGCTTAGTTGAAAGCATGAAGGTTACTTTGACAGCGCACGCTATAACGCGTTTAGAAGTTCTTGGCGTCCAGTGGGTTAAGTAATCCATACAAATATTATAAATGCGAAATTCTGTCTTTCTGTCTGTTACCTCTTCACGCTTAAACCGCTGACCCGTTTGGATGAAATTTGGTATACAGATAGTTCGAGACGCGGGGAAGGACATAGGATTGTTTTTATCCCAGAAATCATCCCGTAGGGAGGTGAAATGGGGGGTGAAAGTTTGTATGGAGCTGCGATATGAACGAGTTCCACGCGGACGGAGTCGCGGGCATAAGCTAGTAATATATATTTATCCAAATATCAACAACTGGCTATCAATCCAGCTCCTACCTTCAAAACAGATCACTCAAACAAAAACAACTCAGGGTGATAATAAAAACTCATAACATTAATTAACAACAAGTTATCTAAATGGACTTTGACATTATTATCATTTAGAGATAATTTAGTCGAGCCCCTTACAAACAAATATGAACACAGCTATTATAATACAATGACGTAGGTACTAATGTATCAGCGTCAGAATTAACAGCTAACGCAGCTACGCTAGCCTAGTGGTTCAGGTATGCGGCTGTCATGCGGCGGTCGTGGGTTCGAATCCCGGCTCGTACCAATGAGTTTTTATAAACGGATTTGCTGTTGTGATATTTATTGTGTATTGAGGTGGTTCAATTTGCATACAAAACGGTATTTGACATTCGCAGGCTAACAGCGTGATTTTTTAAGAAACCTATGTAAGTAACTTTCACAAATTGGCTTTCCATTTGCGCGAAATCCCCCTTTCCTTGAATAAACTTGTATAAACTAGAATAATTTGAGATAAACGGTTTTCCCAAAGTATGACGTCACAAACTAATATCTAAAATTATTCTAGATTATACAAGTAGTTTATACAGATTTGATGACTATTTAGAGTTAGTTGTAATTTTCTTACCGACCGTGATACGCACATAGAGAAAATAAATAGGTAACCAAATATAGGTAAGAATAACTTTGACACAATCTTTTTGAATGTACAGTCGAGTTCTCCAATATCTCCACAGACCCTCTTTCAAGAATATCCACACATGCGTATTATGTCAGTAACAATAACGACTGTGTATAAATATTTTTGAATGATTGTCTGTGACGAGGAGGATCAACACATAGATCATACTCGTATCATACAACGCTGCCCCCTGCACTCATACTCGTATCATACAACGCTGCCCCCTGCACTCATACTCGTATCATACAACGCTGCCCCCTGCACTCATACTCGGGGCCTCCAGAAGATCTGCATAAGTTAACACCTGACGCTATCACGTGGCCCGGGACCCTGAATGTTGACTTATGATTTTTATTGCATGAAACGTTCATACGATTATAGTAGTTTATGCAACTGATACATAACGAGAGGCCTTAAAGCACCATAATAGGATCACACGAGTGTTTTAAGACCTAATCATGTACAGTTGCATACATTACTTTATCTGCACACACGTACTCTAAGATGGGTTCAGAAGCCGTAGGGAAATGACCTGCATTGCTACAATCGTGGCTGCGCATTTACGATATCCGGCGGAGTGTTCTCGGAGTCACTAGGTACTACTCATATTTTCAACTAAAATGTAAATTACAAACAACTTTTCACAATTCTACTTTCGTAACAGCAAAAAACCAACAAACAAATGACAACAGTAGTGGCGGCAATTCGATCCTCCGTCAAGACTATTTTTTTTTTAATCATAGACAAACGAATGAAGTACCTATTCTCATGTCACTCGAGATCAACAGTCGTGCGGTTTATATTAAAAAAACATAGGTACTGAATTGACGTTTCGTATCGATGACTGTTTTAATATCTATGGATACTAGAATTGAGACCCACTTGAGTTTTAACAGCTGTTCCAAATTTAATCTCATAACATAACCTTACTAAATCGATACTGTAATAACATTAAAGTACAGATTTTACCTACTACCACAGACAAGAAAGTTCTCATAGGAAAATTGGTTGTCATAATGCTGGTAATTACCTACGGTTTCTGAACGCATTTTAGAGCAGTAATAATATGTGCGTAGAGAAAATAAATAATGGCTGTCTTTGTAGATATTGGAGAAGCCGGCTGTACAGACGAGGTCATAAATATGTTTACACTTTTGCACCTTATTACAAGGCAATAAGGTGCAAAAGTGCCGTTGGTAAATATTTTTCTAAGCTTTATCCCTTCAGGAATAACGCCCAAATTCGAACTATTAGAATTTTCTCAATAGCAAAACGGTGAAGGACGCTTTGGTATAATGACAAATTTATTTGCAGAATATGCTATTGCAAAAAGTGTTTAACGGCTTTATACTCTTACGTTCAGTTTTGAATGAAGTCGAATCGGCTAGCAGCAAAAAGTGACCTCCTTCACATCTGACGTCTCAAAATTCTGTCGCGTATTTAACAATTTTTCCCCATCCCAAAAAGCGCCGCTAAAGAAGTTTTGAGCCGCTGACCTTACTTGAGATTATTTGTGTTGGCCGAGTCGCATCAAAATTCAAAAGCAACTCTACCGCGGCCTTAGAGTGCAAGTGCATGTTTAGATATTGTTTGAGCTGCTGTAATTCAGATATTTTTGACACTGACTGTACATAACAGCTCAACTTGCATGCGAGTGCTTGCATGCAGATGCAGTCAACCAAGTTCAGCATCCGTTTCTTTCTAATTAGAACACTTAGAAAAAGACGCTAGACTATCTCGCGGCGACACAGCTCGCGCGCCGTCTTGTGATAACCGTGCGGATGAATGCACCTCGGAGGTGCGCGAGACCCGAGTTTACTTGAAGCGACAGGAGGGACAGCTGACGTAACATCCCAAGCATTAGACACCCCGGCAATCAACCGACGTTTCAGACCAACAACGTTTAATAACATAATCATTAATCATCGTGACGTCTTATACCGGGTGTTTTTTAACCGTCTTAAAGCCGAAGCCCAGGTAAGGTATACATTACAAAAAAAAAGGTTTTTTTTTTGTTTTGTTTTTTTTGTTTGTATTATTATAAATTTTAAACATCCAGCCGAGTGACGGCAGTGACCACCAGTGGTATGAACTTCGCACCGCGCGCCATACAGAATTTTTCAAACTTAATTAGCTACCTTTTATTACTAAAAGCTTGTCTAATTCTTTTTTTTTTTCACGAATTATTAGTACGTTATGGATACTTTAAGTGGGCTTCGGCTCTAAGACGGTTAAAAAAACACGTTGTAGAGAGGTATGGGAGAAAAAAACACGCTGCGCCGACCCCAAGTAGGTAAATGGGATCAGGAGAAGCGAATGATGATGATTGTGACGTCTTATAGCCCATGTCTGCCGGGTTGACGTAAGAATTCTAACGATACCTCACACATCTAAATCGGTTAAGGCGTTGAGTGGTTCTACACCCTGAAAATCACATAGCAAACGATACCTTAATCAGGCCAAGCGCCGGCTTAGCGAAAGAAAAACAGAATTCACAGCTTAAAAGTCCAAACACTGCAGTCACGAGATCCGTACCACACGTAATCCCTCGTTACTCCTCATTCTCATACGAATCGTAGTTTGCAGTTTAACCCAAACTAAACGCAACTCTATTCTCATACACGTAGAGATTAAAATCGTTAACACATAGCTGATCTGACCATTCGAATTTTGAACTAAGTTTTTCGTTCGCGATTTTTCGCGCTAACCAAATTTGAACTTTGCAGCGCACAGGTCAAGTGCCATTTTATTGCTATTATTTTCAGATACGATGTTTTGGAAATTACGTTGTGTGTTACGGGGCAATTTGTATTTTTCTTTTGAGCGGCACGGAAAGGATTCCTAGTGAGCCCTCTATTGAGGAGAGCGGTAGTGGCTTTGCGCGATGACCCCCGGTGTCAGAACGACTTAACATACGTATTTTTTTCAAGAAAGTAAGCCTTTTTATGGATACCGTAGTGTATTGTAATTCACTGCAAATCTGGCAAGGCTTGAGTCCGATTTGTGGAAATACTGAGCTGCTTATGGTTATGGGTAGTCAGTTACGGTTAATTTTGATCAAAGGTTACAAGTAGCCAAGTTCAGAGGGTAAAAATCAACAAGTATACAGATTTAACGGTACTCTATTTGGGTGCTTGTTTTGGGTGATTAAGGTCTGAATCACACTGAGGTGGCCACCAGTGGCGGTTAGTAGGCCGCGACTGTCGGTTCAGGCTTTGAATTCGTTTCCGACAACCGGATTTATGGGTCACATGTCCCGGTCCGGGCAAAAAACCGGTGCCACGCCGTCTGCCGTATCTTGGTGACGTTTTTTGGCGGGTTTCTGTAAGATGTTAATGATCTGAAGAAATGTGGTTATGATATTTTATGGATGTTGTGTTATTGATAAATTGCAGCTGTGTCTGTGATCAGTTGACCAGTCTAGTGTAAAATATGAATCACTATTCTTGAAATTGTTGTAATATTTACTTTTGAGGAATCTTTTTCCATAGTTTTTGTCTTATTGCTACCATTTTTTCTAGAATGCTATGGCAAGAAAGCTTAATGCTACTTAATCATTCATAAATGTCCTGTTATATATGGAGTTTGCAACTGTTTCGAGAGTGCGGTGGGATAACGCTGGACTTCGATACGGAGTTAGATGCCTATATTTTTATATAGAGGGTACTACCAGCACGCGTAGCTCAGTCCGCGTATTACAAATTGAGCAGGCGGATCCGCGGGATTAAATAGTTCCCATGCTGACCAAGTGCGGTTCACATATACCTTTGAATTTCTTCGCAGATGTATGTAGGATTCCGCACGATGTTTTTCCTTCACTGAAAAGCTAATGGTAAATATCATATCATATTATGTACCTAAGTTCCGAAAGCTCATTGGAACAACCTGGCTTTCGAACCCATGACCGCCGTTCGACAGCCGCATGCCTGATGCACTAGGCTACCGTGACGTCCGTATTCAAACTTACATATTTCTACCTCTTAACCAGTTATGAAAATTATGATTATGAATAATATTTCTCCCATATTTATTCAAAAAATTTAACAAGCGTTTATTACCTTAAATATGATCAAAATATGTAATCAACAGACAAACGAATATAACGGCCATTTAAACTAAAATAGGAGCCTTAGCATGGATGAGATTTTATCACTTATCACGGCGTGACAAATGACAAATCACGTGATTTGTCTACTTAATCACTCAACTTACCCACTGCTCTTAAATCCATAAACCCTGAATCACACTGGAGCGGCCTGCGGTGGCGGTTCAAGTGGCTTGACAGTTCAAGGCAAGGCTTGCAAGGTCAAGTTTACTACTGACCGCCGCCGCAGGCCGCGCCAGGTGATTCGGGCTTAAGGCGCCGTACCCTAGTAGCATTTTAAGTTGGCATTTCGTAGGGCCATTGATCACCGAATGGTTGGTCAACCGTTGCGAGTGAAACACCTGTTTTCGGTAAAGCCAACGGTGTCTCCCAACATTGGGCCTACTATGATGACTATGTTGGGCCAACCACCGTTTCCGGCTGTAGGGCCAATTTACATTTACAACGTAGGGCCTACAGCAATATTACTACGACAACTACGTTGGGCCAACCACCGTTTCCGGTTGTAGGGCCAATTTACATTTGCAACGTAGGGCCTACAGCAATATTACTACGACAACTACGTTGGGCCAACCACAGTTTCCGACTGTTGTACCTAAAGCAACATTGCGTAAGAAGGGCCTACAAAATAAAAGCACTCTATACCAACTGTAGAATAGCCGTTGGCAGTTAGTAGGGTTAGGTACAGTTGTTTATCTCACGAAGGCGGGTTGGTCTTACTTATGCACGATCTTCACTGACCGGGTGACGCCGGGGCGCACATTGTGAGTGCCAAAGGAAATTGAAACTTCTCTGCTGTAGTTAAATTCCATATTTGCACGGAATTTACGCAGCTTGCCACCTGCGCGCGCGAGTAGTGGAATTTAACTGAAGCAGAGAAGCTTCAATTTCCTTTGGCACTTACAATATGCGCCCCGGCGTCGCTCGTGGTCGGTAGGGATCGTACATTTGTTGTGGGGTGGTACCTATTTAGTGCACATGTCCATGGTTTCTAGGTGCGTAATCTCGAGAGAGATTCTATATTGGCCGAGCACACAACAATGTGCATGTGCATAATACTCACAAACCGCCTTCGTGAGAATAAACATCTGTAACATACAAAGTAAACGTCTTTAAATAACCGAATTTACAAACGTAACTGCACATTAACTGTTAACGGAGATTTAAATGCCTTCTGAGACTTTTCACATTTACTTGCGTTACCATCATGTTGTACAGCTAGACCGTAAAATAAAACTTCACATAATACGTTTATAATTTTATTGTGAGGAAAAAAAGACAACCTCGATTTATAATCGATATGTTTCTATTATAATTAATTGTATTTGAATGCTGGCCCTGTAGCACGATGCTTTTTGACCGGCCTTAAAGCATTCATCACTTTCTAGTAAGTATGTAAGTGAGAAAGGGACACATTCTTTATGGCGGGCCATAAAAGGCATCATACTAGCCCAAATTTGTCAACGTCATGACTGGACTAACATATTTTGACCTCCGATTCCGAGCAGTTGCACTCCGTCATTTCAGTGGGTTCAGGTGTCAAAAATCCAATGGTCCGCTCATCGCGCAAGGTCCAAATAAGTTAATTAGACGCTGGATTATTCAGCAACTTTAATGTGGCGTCCTCACTGGCCAGTTTCGTCAGCCAATTGACAAGGACGCAGCCATCTGTTAGAAGAGAGATGAACACACATTTAAATGACACAGACAAAGAGGACTGTGATGAAAAAGCTAAAACTAACCTTTTCATAAAAACGACAAATAGCCAACACTAAAACTATTTATTATTACCTATGTACTTATAGAGAAATGGCAGCTCGAAACTTTTGCCAGCATCAGTTTTAAACAGATATTAAATCAAAATGAACACACGACGTTACAAAACTAAATTGACCTTGTGATTTAAAAATTAATTTAACTAATATTAACTCACCTGTCTCGTACAATATGCGTTTAATGGGATACACATGTCAATCCTCGTCCGTTAATATTTTAGTTGTGAGGCATAGGTACTGCACTGACGATTTTATGAGGAGGCCAAAGGCACTCCTTCTTGCGAGGCGTGATCCACTCTTCTGTTACATAAGTATTACACTAAGACCACGCCGTCACCATCAGAATCATTAAATTCCACCACTTTGATCATAATGAACGTGATTTTGAAAGGATTGCTTAATAAACACGATATATTGTTATTTGATTAGTGAATATAACATGTAAGTATTAACTTGCACACTATTTTTTATATATATTTGCTAAGTAAATATGCAACCCTTTCAAAAACAAGTAATACTTTATACCATGCACGCACGCACTCAAAAGAAAATATAACCACTAAGTATATACTTATACGTTTACACGCACTATTCACGATGGAGATCGATAACAAAATGGCCGATCGAATTCGCGCGCCGCGCGTGCTCATGTCCACCGCCCCCCGCACCGCACTTTGTTTCCGAATTCCCCTCTCCTCCCGCTGCCATTGGATTCATATGTGGCCCACTGTTGGCCCTATGCTGTTTTCAATATGCAATAGTACTAATGCTATGTGCTCTCTGGTGATGAATAGCGTAAAAAGTACTTGTTTAGCCTATGTCCAGGCCCGTGACAGATGAGCAATGCCTCTACTCGACACGAAATAGCGCTAAATTCCAATTTTTTGGTAGGAAAGCCAACTAAGTCGGCGGTAGGGCCTATGTTGGCTGCTCGTATGGGATTTTCTGTTGGAAATCCGACTAAAACCGTGGTAGGTTGTATGTTACATGATCGTATGGATTTTTTGTTCGGAACGCCGTACAAAACCTCAGTAGGGCCTATGTTGGCTGCTAGTAGGGATTTTTTGGTAGGAAAGCCAACTCAGTCGGCGGTAGGGCCTATGTTGTATGGTCGTATGGTTTTTTTGTTGGGAACGCTGCGCAAAACTGCAGTAGGGCCTATGTTGGCTGCTCGTATGGGATTTTCAGTTGGAAAGCCAACTCAGTCGGCGGTAGGGCCTACGTTGTATAGTCGTATGGATTTTTTGTTGGGAACGCTGCGCAAAACTGCAGTAGGGCGTATGTTGGCTGCTCGTATGGGATTTTCGGTTGGAAATCCGACCAAAACCGCGGTAGGGCCTATGTTGCATGATCGTATGGATTTTTTGTTCATAACGCCGTACAAAACCGCAGTAGGGCCTATGTTGGCTGCTCGTAGGGATTTTTTGGTAGGGAAGCCAACTAAGTCGGCGGTAGGGCCTATGTTGAATGGTCGTATGGTTTTTTTGTTGGGAACGCTGCGCAAAACTGCAGTAGGGCCTATGTTGGCTGCTCGTATGGGATTTTCTGTTGGAAATCCGACCAAAACCACAGTAGGGCCTATGTTGGCAGTTCGTATGGATTTTTTGTAGGAAATCTAACCAAAAACGGTAGTAGGGCCTACGTCGTTTGTTCGTATGGATTATTTGTTGGTAACCCAACTGATAACTGTGGTAGGGCCTATGTTAGATGTTTGTATGGTTTTGCAGTTGGAAAATGAACCATAAATAGCATTAGGGCCATTGTTGGCAATTCGTTAGATTGCTACTAACGATTTCCCAACTTTTTCCCAACCGTTAGCTACGGTTGGCCAACGCAAAATGCTACTAGGGTAGGTTCAGCGAAGTTAAGCGAACAGAGTTTTTGTAACAGCCACAGACAGAAGGGTCAGAATTCCATTAAGTACTTTTAGTTGATATTGCTTTCGTTTCATATCTCTATCATAAAAGTGAGATATCCTCAGCTTGACATATGATATCACGACTTCATTTCTCTTGTCTTTTAAAATGAGACTGAGAGAGACATAAAACGGGAGAAAACTCGGAGACACTTCACATTTTGTAAGTCGAACACCGACCCTTATTTTGCAAGATTATATGAAAGTCGGTATATCAATTTTGTTAGTCGAGTACTGGTCAAACACCAAAGAACCATCATATTTCAACAAGTTAACAACCCTACCCTACCCTAACCCTTGTACCTAAGTAACAACCCAACAATGCTCTGTGGCTCGCTTACGAGGAACTAGGAATGCAGCAAAAATCCCATATATACGGATTGTGGTGTTCGCAGTAATTCCATTGCGGGATTAGAGAACCAGAAAGATCTCTTAGAGAACCAGAAAGATCACTTAGAGAACCAGAAAGATCTCTTAGAGAACCAGAAAGATCTCGTAGAGAACCAGAAAGATCTCTTAAAGAGCCCGAAATAAACCGCAAAAGGGGTAGAGATAAATCCGAAGACTCCAAGACATTTTATAACAATACACATGATAGACCTCCAAACTACCCGGATCCGTTTAGAGAGCGCTTTAATAGAAATAGAACTACCCGGCGCGTTTAACCGCTGCGAAAGTCCGACTCCATCTCGGTCAGTTTTATCCCTTATTTAATAATAGCTTCCGCCCGCGACTTCGTTTGCGTGGACACGGGATAAAGCTATCTTATATTTTAATCCCGGCTATACACTATCTTCGTGTAAAATTTCATCTAAATCGGTTGAGCCGTTTAAGCGTCATTGAGTAACAAACATCCAAATATCTAAACATCCAAACATCCAAACATCCAACCATCCAAACTTTCGCATTCATAATATATTAGTAGGATTATCCTTGGCTTTATACTTATTTTATCAATTAAATTTTCACTTTGTTGGTAACCTTCAGCACAATTCTAACTCCGTAGCGAAAATCGTGAATAAACCTAATTCATAAACTATTTAATCGTATAGCATACATTACTTTTGGACCCAGGGGACACGTGCAGGGTTGTGGTAGGTAGCTCCTACGCGAGTAACAGCGGCGCTACCACGAACTTCGAAAGCCGCCCGAAGGCCTCTAACTCGGCTTAACGACTACTGTCATAGACAGCAGTCGGGATCAACTGCTTAGCGTGCCTTCCAAAGCACGGAAGCGCTCATTTATATTAAATATTAACCACCCACTCAAACATCAGGCGGTCACCCATCCAATGACTGACCGCTGCCATCTTTGCTTAACTTGCGTTATCGTTTCCGACTCGCAGCCGCCGCTAGGCTATGATGCTAAAGTTTGGACCTCAATCACGCAAAAACGGATTAAAATGAATTTTGGTATACATAATAGTGTTTATTCCGGGAATCATCGTCTAAGGGGGCGAAATAGGGGGCGCAAGTTTGTATATAAGGAGCTACGATATAAAAGCAGTTCAACGCGGACGAAGTCGCGGGCAGAAGCTAGTTATAAATATGAACCACAAATATAATATCCAGCTACACGACAAAAGACTTTTAATTTTCCCTCCAATCCCTTAACCAATAACCTTACTAAATCGATACTGTAATAACATTAAAGTACAGATTTTACCTACTACCACAGACAAGAAAGTTCTCATAGGAAAATTGGTTGTCATAATGCTGGTAATTACCTACGGTTTCTGAACGCATTTTAGAGCAGTAATAATATGTGCGTAGAGAAAATAAATAATGGCTGTCTTTGTAGATATTGGAGAAGCCGGCTGTACAGACGAGGTCATAAATATGTTTACACTTTTGCACCTTATTACAAGGCAATAAGGTGCAAAAGTGCCGTTGGTAAATATTTTTCTAAGCTTTATCCCTTCAGGAATAACGCCCAAATTCGAACTATTAGAATTTTCTCAATAGCAAAACGGTGAAGGACGCTTTGGTATAATGACAAATTTATTTGCAGAATATGCTATTGCAAAAAGTGTTTAACGGCTTTATACTCTTACGTTCAGTTTTGAATGAAGTCGAATCGGCTAGCAGCAAAAAGTGACCTCCTTCACATCTGACGTCTCAAAATTCTGTCGCGTATTTAACAATTTTTCCCCATCCCAAAAAGCGCCGCTAAAGAAGTTTTGAGCCGCTGACCTTACTTGAGATTATTTGTGTTGGCCGAGTCGCATCAAAATTCAAAAGCAACTCTACCGCGGCCTTAGAGTGCAAGTGCATGTTTAGATATTGTTTGAGCTGCTGTAATTCAGATATTTTTGACACTGACTGTACATAACAGCTCAACTTGCATGCGAGTGCTTGCATGCAGATGCAGTCAACCAAGTTCAGCATCCGTTTCTTTCTAATTAGAACACTTAGAAAAAGACGCTAGACTATCTCGCGGCGACACAGCTCGCGCGCCGTCTTGTGATAACCGTGCGGATGAATGCACCTCGGAGGTGCGCGAGACCCGAGTTTACTTGAAGCGACAGGAGGGACAGCTGACGTAACATCCCAAGCATTAGACACCCCGGCAATCAACCGACGTTTCAGACCAACAACGTTTAATAACATAATCATTAATCATCGTGACGTCTTATACCGGGTGTTTTTTAACCGTCTTAAAGCCGAAGCCCAGGTAAGGTATACATTACAAAAAAAAAGGTTTTTTTTTTGTTTTGTTTTTTTTGTTTGTATTATTATAAATTTTAAACATCCAGCCGAGTGACGGCAGTGACCACCAGTGGTATGAACTTCGCACCGCGCGCCATACAGAATTTTTCAAACTTAATTAGCTACCTTTTATTACTAAAAGCTTGTCTAATTCTTTTTTTTTTTCACGAATTATTAGTACGTTATGGATACTTTAAGTGGGCTTCGGCTCTAAGACGGTTAAAAAAACACGTTGTAGAGAGGTATGGGAGAAAAAAACACGCTGCGCCGACCCCAAGTAGGTAAATGGGATCAGGAGAAGCGAATGATGATGATTGTGACGTCTTATAGCCCATGTCTGCCGGGTTGACGTAAGAATTCTAACGATACCTCACACATCTAAATCGGTTAAGGCGTTGAGTGGTTCTACACCCTGAAAATCACATAGCAAACGATACCTTAATCAGGCCAAGCGCCGGCTTAGCGAAAGAAAAACAGAATTCACAGCTTAAAAGTCCAAACACTGCAGTCACGAGATCCGTACCACACGTAATCCCTCGTTACTCCTCATTCTCATACGAATCGTAGTTTGCAGTTTAACCCAAACTAAACGCAACTCTATTCTCATACACGTAGAGATTAAAATCGTTAACACATAGCTGATCTGACCATTCGAATTTTGAACTAAGTTTTTCGTTCGCGATTTTTCGCGCTAACCAAATTTGAACTTTGCAGCGCACAGGTCAAGTGCCATTTTATTGCTATTATTTTCAGATACGATGTTTTGGAAATTACGTTGTGTGTTACGGGGCAATTTGTATTTTTCTTTTGAGCGGCACGGAAAGGATTCCTAGTGAGCCCTCTATTGAGGAGAGCGGTAGTGGCTTTGCGCGATGACCCCCGGTGTCAGAACGACTTAACATACGTATTTTTTTCAAGAAAGTAAGCCTTTTTATGGATACCGTAGTGTATTGTAATTCACTGCAAATCTGGCAAGGCTTGAGTCCGATTTGTGGAAATACTGAGCTGCTTATGGTTATGGGTAGTCAGTTACGGTTAATTTTGATCAAAGGTTACAAGTAGCCAAGTTCAGAGGGTAAAAATCAACAAGTATACAGATTTAACGGTACTCTATTTGGGTGCTTGTTTTGGGTGATTAAGGTCTGAATCACACTGAGGTGGCCACCAGTGGCGGTTAGTAGGCCGCGACTGTCGGTTCAGGCTTTGAATTCGTTTCCGACAACCGGATTTATGGGTCACATGTCCCGGTCCGGGCAAAAAACCGGTGCCACGCCGTCTGCCGTATCTTGGTGACGTTTTTTGGCGGGTTTCTGTAAGATGTTAATGATCTGAAGAAATGTGGTTATGATATTTTATGGATGTTGTGTTATTGATAAATTGCAGCTGTGTCTGTGATCAGTTGACCAGTCTAGTGTAAAATATGAATCACTATTCTTGAAATTGTTGTAATATTTACTTTTGAGGAATCTTTTTCCATAGTTTTTGTCTTATTGCTACCATTTTTTCTAGAATGCTATGGCAAGAAAGCTTAATGCTACTTAATCATTCATAAATGTCCTGTTATATATGGAGTTTGCAACTGTTTCGAGAGTGCGGTGGGATAACGCTGGACTTCGATACGGAGTTAGATGCCTATATTTTTATATAGAGGGTACTACCAGCACGCGTAGCTCAGTCCGCGTATTACAAATTGAGCAGGCGGATCCGCGGGATTAAATAGTTCCCATGCTGACCAAGTGCGGTTCACATATACCTTTGAATTTCTTCGCAGATGTATGTAGGATTCCGCACGATGTTTTTCCTTCACTGAAAAGCTAATGGTAAATATCATATCATATTATGTACCTAAGTTCCGAAAGCTCATTGGAACAACCTGGCTTTCGAACCCATGACCGCCGTTCGACAGCCGCATGCCTGATGCACTAGGCTACCGTGACGTCCGTATTCAAACTTACATATTTCTACCTCTTAACCAGTTATGAAAATTATGATTATGAATAATATTTCTCCCATATTTATTCAAAAAATTTAACAAGCGTTTATTACCTTAAATATGATCAAAATATGTAATCAACAGACAAACGAATATAACGGCCATTTAAACTAAAATAGGAGCCTTAGCATGGATGAGATTTTATCACTTATCACGGCGTGACAAATGACAAATCACGTGATTTGTCTACTTAATCACTCAACTTACCCACTGCTCTTAAATCCATAAACCCTGAATCACACTGGAGCGGCCTGCGGTGGCGGTTCAAGTGGCTTGACAGTTCAAGGCAAGGCTTGCAAGGTCAAGTTTACTACTGACCGCCGCCGCAGGCCGCGCCAGGTGATTCGGGCTTAAGGCGCCGTAGGTTCAGCGAAGTTAAGCGAACAGAGTTTTTGTAACAGCCACAGACAGAAGGGTCAGAATTCCATTAAGTACTTTTAGTTGATATTGCTTTCGTTTCATATCTCTATCATAAAAGTGAGATATCCTCAGCTTGACATATGATATCACGACTTCATTTCTCTTGTCTTTTAAAATGAGACTGAGAGAGACATAAAACGGGAGAAAACTCGGAGACACTTCACATTTTGTAAGTCGAACACCGACCCTTATTTTGCAAGATTATATGAAAGTCGGTATATCAATTTTGTTAGTCGAGTACTGGTCAAACACCAAAGAACCATCATATTTCAACAAGTTAACAACCCTACCCTACCCTAACCCTTGTACCTAAGTAACAACCCAACAATGCTCTGTGGCTCGCTTACGAGGAACTAGGAATGCAGCAAAAATCCCATATATACGGATTGTGGTGTTCGCAGTAATTCCATTGCGGGATTAGAGAACCAGAAAGATCTCTTAGAGAACCAGAAAGATCACTTAGAGAACCAGAAAGATCTCTTAGAGAACCAGAAAGATCTCGTAGAGAACCAGAAAGATCTCTTAAAGAGCCCGAAATAAACCGCAAAAGGGGTAGAGATAAATCCGAAGACTCCAAGACATTTTATAACAATACACATGATAGACCTCCAAACTACCCGGATCCGTTTAGAGAGCGCTTTAATAGAAATAGAACTACCCGGCGCGTTTAACCGCTGCGAAAGTCCGACTCCATCTCGGTCAGTTTTATCCCTTATTTAATAATAGCTTCCGCCCGCGACTTCGTTTGCGTGGACACGGGATAAAGCTATCTTATATTTTAATCCCGGCTATACACTATCTTCGTGTAAAATTTCATCTAAATCGGTTGAGCCGTTTAAGCGTCATTGAGTAACAAACATCCAAATATCTAAACATCCAAACATCCAAACATCCAACCATCCAAACTTTCGCATTCATAATATATTAGTAGGATTATCCTTGGCTTTATACTTATTTTATCAATTAAATTTTCACTTTGTTGGTAACCTTCAGCACAATTCTAACTCCGTAGCGAAAATCGTGAATAAACCTAATTCATAAACTATTTAATCGTATAGCATACATTACTTTTGGACCCAGGGGACACGTGCAGGGTTGTGGTAGGTAGCTCCTACGCGAGTAACAGCGGCGCTACCACGAACTTCGAAAGCCGCCCGAAGGCCTCTAACTCGGCTTAACGACTACTGTCATAGACAGCAGTCGGGATCAACTGCTTAGCGTGCCTTCCAAAGCACGGAAGCGCTCATTTATATTAAATATTAACCACCCACTCAAACATCAGGCGGTCACCCATCCAATGACTGACCGCTGCCATCTTTGCTTAACTTGCGTTATCGTTTCCGACTCGCAGCCGCCGCTAGGCTATGATGCTAAAGTTTGGACCTCAATCACGCAAAAACGGATTAAAATGAATTTTGGTATACATAATAGTGTTTATTCCGGGAATCATCGTCTAAGGGGGCGAAATAGGGGGCGCAAGTTTGTATATAAGGAGCTACGATATAAAAGCAGTTCAACGCGGACGAAGTCGCGGGCAGAAGCTAGTTATAAATATGAACCACAAATATAATATCCAGCTACACGACAAAAGACTTTTAATTTTCCCTCCAATCCCTCCATAATGTTTTTTTTTACGGAAATCGTCCGTATTACGCGTGTGTAGTGTTCGAATAGACCCTATTAGGGCCATTATACACAAACTGATAATGAGAATCTTAATTTCTATAATAAATAAAATAAATGCAGAGGATTTTAAATATTGTCTATGGTCTCTGGTGACTTACGAATAGACAATATTTTAAATTTATTCATCAACACATTGAATCATACAGATTTGTATTCTTAATATCAGTTATAACCATTCAGCCACTAGAAAAAAAAAAAAAAAAAAAAACAGCTATTTAGCCTGTTCATGAACACAGACGCCATATATAGATTAAAATGAAAAAAAAAACTTCCCGGCCTAGGCCTTCAATTTTATCTCTCGAATTGTTCCGCCCGAAATGTGATACTTCGAAGCCTGTTATGACGCACGTAACGACGACATTTCATTGCATGTTTGAGAAAAAGTCATTTATATAAGCTGGATAAAGTACAAAATCAGACTATGCGGGTGATTGGCGGGTTTATACGAAGTTCACCAATCCCTGTCATGGAAAGTGAACTGTGTCTTCAACCACTCTTCATTCGTAGTAAATATCTAGCTGGCAAGTTCTACTTATGTCAAAATAGATATACTGGAGGGGGAAGAAAATACCTCTAGGTAGGTGCTCATTTGAAACAAGTAACGACTATAGCTGCTTTCCTGTTCAATCTAGTCCGAAATGACCAGTTTACTCTTTGGATAAATGGATAAGCAGCTACGATTTCTCGGATAGTATGACTAATTATTTGTTAAAGGTATAAAACTGGCGAAAAAACAGATGAACAAAGTAGATTTACGTGAAACAGTTTCTGACGTCCTAACAAGTAAGTACCTACAGCTTATTCTGTAAAATTTTCACGGATGGTTCTAAACAAGAAAATGGTTGTGGGGCAGCATTTTTTGACCCTCAGATAGGTTTGCACGCGCAGTTTTATATACAGTCAGCGTCATATAGTTAGTAGCAGCAAGGGTAGCCAAATATTTCGTAACACACCCTTATTCTTACAGTAATAAAGACGTGTACCGAAATATTTGGCTACCTTGGCTGCTACTAACTATATGACGCTGACTGTACATGCCGAAATTTCCATGCGCTGTGAACTTATTGCTATAGCCGAGGCGTTGTCATGTATAGAAACCTTTGGACCATAACAAATGTGTAATTTTGACAGATGCTAAAAGTGCCCTTTCACATTTGGCTCGGTTACCCTCCACTGGTCGAGGGCATCCGGTAGCCTACAGTATCCTTCAATCGAAATATCTGTAAACTCGAAACACTAAACTAGAGAGGTGATTATCCAATGGGTACCGTCTCATGTTAGGATCATGGGCAACGAGGAGGCAGACCGAGCGGCGAGGCTGGTGTTATCCGGCGGTATTCTATAGGTATCATTGTTTTATCTTTACACAGCGAGGTAGGTACTAGGCAAACTAAAACTAAGGCGCAGACATACTTGGAGGGAATATTTCGACGAACGGTCCCGTACAAAAGGAATATGGTATCGAACTATTCAGTGCAGCCTCCTCGAGTCCCATGGTTTGATAAACAACTGAGTAGAAAAGAGGTTAGTATTAGGTACTTGTTAGGCTACGCTCAGGGGACCGATTTTTGACTTACGAGCGCTCGACTCTTTCACTCGAAAACTGTCAAAAATTATGAAATGCTATTTTGAAATAGCGATAGAAAATTGAAAAACGAGTGGTATTGACCACTCGTAATTAATTATATTGGTAGAAAGTAAGAGCCTGCCATTTTGACACTACAAACGTATTTACTTTTATTTGATGATTTTCGAGCGCTCGAAAGTCAAAAATCGGTCCCCTGGACACATTCCGTCAAACAAATTTAAATATTTGATGGGCATCTCGGACTCACCCTGCCCTGAGTTGATGGAATGTGTCCGCTACGAGGCCCTACGACATGAGATGACATACCTACCTAATGTTAAGAAATTTAGGAGTTGTAGTGTTGTACGTAGTACGGTTCCGTAGTTGGTTGGTCTGTATTTTTTTATTACATCGACAGTCGACACTCGCGCGTCCGTATTTGTGGGATAAGTAGTCAGCCTTTTCAAGTTAATTTATTGAGTTGGTCGACGGTCGACTAATTACTCTTTAACTGATATACCTACGTATCCTTGACACAAAAAGAATAAGTGCAAGAAGTCCATTTCTTATGGGTTTAGATACTTTAGATTAGATATTGTGAATGAACTAGATAATAGGCAAGTGCTATAAAACACGCAATTTTAAAGATATATTTTCAAAAGCCAAACGCCAAGGAATTACTCACTCTAGGAACTTTTTGACATGAGACTACTTGTGCCAGCAAGTCATTTGAAATACCCGACAAGACAAAGGTAATGATGGTTTATGGTAACAAGAAGACTTAGGAAATTCTCAAAACTTAATAGGGTAGGAGACCGCTAAAATAAAGACAGTTATAGGTCAGCTAGTGCTATGTACGAGTTTCAGATATGAGAGGTATGTCACGCTGAGTACAATTTTACATTATAAATAAATTGGCATAATAAGAGTTTGTGCCCTTTTTCCCTATAGAGGGACTGAATAATCATGCTAGAATTTCTTTGGAAAGCGTACCTGTAGGAATAAAATATATTTGAAAATAAGTGACTAGTGAGGTGGAGTTCTAGTTTTTGGAGAAGGTGACTGAGAGAAATGCTGTTGTACTTATTGCCTTTGTAAAATCATTCATTACTGCCAGAAATAGGAAACAAATAAAATATTTCATATTGTATATTTTGACTACTTACGTACTTTGTGGTAAGTACATCGGAAGCCTCGGTTTAATTATATTACATCATATCCATTCAAAAAGCACTCAAAAAATGAATGTAATATTTTGCTCACCTGCGTCACCCACAGAAAAAGAAGTAAAATCTTTTAAATGTCATGGTGTGATTCCGTCCAGGCCGGCGGCCGCTGAACCTGTTTTGAATGAAATTATTGCGTCAATGACGTCTTTGCCTTCAATTTCGAGGTAGGCTTGGTCTGTTGTAGGAGGGTCGAAAAAGTACGGGATCGCGGGAGCCGGGGGATGTTTCAAATGCAAAGCCGAAAGGGGTCGACACAAGTTTGTCACTATTAGATCATAACCACGTAACCGAAAACGTTACTTAAGTGTCGTCATAGCAACATTAGCAACGCACTCGTAGTTACAGTACCACTTCAGAGGTCTATGAACAATGTTTTACTGTGTACTTAGCCACAGAGCTCACGGCTTCTATGATTCTGTCTCTGTCAGTGATCAAATGTACCGTGTACTGTATAAGTAGATATGTACTAAAATGTTAGGTAAATGGATGCATGGTATGTTGCAGCAGGGATGAGCAAGAGGGATGGCAGCTTAGCCGCCGAACCAGGGTGCGTGGCTGCCACCACAAGCCCGTTCGTTCTGCGGTATAAGTTTGCATTTTGAGTCGTGTCATTTGTATGGAAATGGAGACGTAGCTTAACGGAGCTGCCGTGCAAAGGCAGCTAGAGTAGTTACGTGTAAAATAAACATAGATTCAGTCATTGTAATAGTTTATCACGTTCGTTTAACTTTTGTTCGAAGGTCAGTATCAATATTTTAGTCTAAGACAGTTTCACCTATTGATCATAATTGCAATAGGAAGCGCAGAGCGCACGTTCGCTTGCTTGTGTTTCAATTCTGTGGAATTGAAACACAAGCAAGCGAAAGGATTCTTTTTTCTCGCGGGTAAAATACAACTTTGCACCCTTGTATAACAAATAACTATTTCTAGTACTTAACAAAGTATTCGAAGTAAGTTAATACTTTTACAATTTTAAGGCTCCTTGCGTTTCGACGCAAATTGTCAACGAGTTTATTTATTCATTGAAATAACGTGATCGATTATCAGAGGAAGTAAAACTACAGGAAATGTAAACATTCATATTGGAATTTTGTTGTCTATGTTAAATACTACTAATATTTATATTTAAAATGAGGTTTCGGGCCAATGGAAAACGCCCAGTGGGTCGGCCCAGATACCGCTGGAGTAACGAAGCCCTCAAAGATCTGACCACCCTTGGGGCATCCAACTGGCATCAGGTGGCGCAGAATAGGCACAAGTGGCGTTCTCTTGTGTCAGAGGCCAAGATCCTCTTTGGGTCATCGAGCCAGCGTAATAAGTAAGTAAGTATTTATTTTCGACTTAGTTCCATTCTAGAGCCTCTAGGCAAACCGCGTGAACGTTTAGGTCTACGCTAAAAGTTATCGTGGAAATATGTCTACTCTAGTTCCATGCTTAATATCATGTTCGGAGAAGCTAATGTAGCTATTTAGTGCCTACGTATATTATAATTGAAACCCACGTGCAACAGGTTGAATAAAGAAATATCCACGTTACAGAAACACACAAGATCAAGCATCTTGCAGCTTTCCCAGAAACGCTCACATTATGTAACTGGCGCACGCTTCTAAGCGTTTAATATCTAAACAAATTGTGCAGGCCCGACATAAAGAAATGGATTACATACAAAGAATCAGATTACATGCATACAAAGTAATGGATTACACTGCGATTGAATAGACACGCTCTCTTAATAACTGTGCGCTGTGATAAATGGTATCAAAGACGGGTTTAGCCATACGAGTACACATTACTACCATGATCGCGAGTGGTATTTACTAGAATAAAACGCGAGTGAAAGTTTTTTAGCGATAAGACCGCCTGTTGTCTACCATTGTTTATGTTTAATTTACCTCTATTTTTCTATTTTATTTTTAGTATGTCTGGTGAGAAATAAATAATATTTGTATTGTATTGTATTGTTATTAATTCAGCCATATTGAGACGTTAATTGTCTCTCCCCTTAACACTGTTTTAAAGTCTTTATAGTCTGTAGTGTCTTACTTAGCCCGGAGGTTTGGACTGTAATATGCGTGCGTGTGTGTGATGTGAGCAAGTCGGTGTAAAGAGAAACAGTAAAATACGTGATATTACCATAATTATAGTGTAAGATCGTACAAAT
Organism: Epinotia ramella; assembly: GCA_947578815.1. NCBI lineage: Eukaryota > Metazoa > Arthropoda > Insecta > Lepidoptera > Tortricidae > Epinotia > Epinotia ramella. The sequence continues at coordinate 450,606 of CANPUT010000111.1, forward strand.
AAAAAATGTAAATATCCGAAATGAAATGTTGTATCGAATAGTACGACTTTACATACGTTTATAGGTGTGGTCTAAAAAGGCCACGAGTATTTTCTGTTACGCCCTGTATAAACGTAGTCTTAAAATAAAAGTAATATCTATGACATGACAACCGCAGTTTTACGACATTTTACCTAAGAAATTAGGGAACCATGTAACATTTCGATCCGATTTTTGCCAGTATTTTGTATTTTAAATACCTAATTGACCATGCGTACCTACAGTCGGAGTCAAATATATGTATCATCGACCGTACCTTTATTGGGTGACTGGTCAACTGTGATGTATATGTATATCTGACATTTTGTACAACAAGTATTATGCTATTCTTAGTGTGTAGAATCTGAGATTCGGTAAGCAGGCGAATCAACATTGTTTCAATGTCCTGCATTCTCTGGGGAGCACGTGGTCACCATTCGTGGAATCTTATTAACGCTGCTGACTTCTGGGCAAAAACAAATAACGGCGGCTCGCCGTTATGTTTGAAAAACACTTAATAATCGAAAAAAGTTAAACTAATACAATATTTCCCTTTGATATCCATATCCAATGAGATAAACGAAGAAACGTAGACAAATTTGTCCGTTAAAATATAATGTTATCATGGAATGAGGTTTAGTGTCCACAAAATATCATTAACACAACATACAAATAAAGACAAAAGAACTGTCTGTTAATAAACCACGTATAGCAATTTGTGCACTAAATTAAATTTTATCCCGTATACTATAGCTTGACCACAACCGCTGTGCCGCTCCTTAGGTATGCGCGGGGAGGCGGGGTGACGCGGCGCGGGTGACCCCAACCCGGCCGTGCCTAAAACCCGGTTTGCGCATGTTCGAACTAAACGGCTGCCTGGCATCGTTTTGACACCCCGCCCCCAACCCCGCATAATGGCAATGGCACCCATCCTGCGAGACAGTAATTTTTTGTTTAACAACGGAACAACTCACGCTAACGGGTACACATTTTTTTGAAAATGCTTAAGTACCCGGACTTTCTTCTCTTTGGTGACCAAAGATAAAAGTTTGTTATCTTTCCATGCAACGCAACTATCAGCAATTCCTTTTTTAAATTTATGTAAAAAAAATAAACTGTCGTAGTCTGGTACTGATATGTATGCATGTATTGTTATGTACGATGAATTGTCTAATTTTGGACCAGCTTTAATAAGGTTCGCGAGTGTTGTAAAGATAGTAAATAAAATGTCTTAGTGGATGACGGTAATTTAATAAATGTACAACCATGAGCTCCCACCTATGAAGTAAGGGATTGCTGGACGAGATTGGGGTAGACGGCCGAGTCGTAGACGAGGCCGAATACAACGAGTCCAGCAATCCCTGTTCCGGTCGAGGATTGTATAGTACTTTTCTCAAACGATGTGAGGAAATATTAAAATTAAAATAAATACTTGGTAATCAATTAAATAATAGGTCATTTGCGCCTTTTTTATTTTTTAAACATGCCATTTGAACAAGCCGTTCGAGCACCATGTTTAACCGCACATAAAGTATAGTACCATAGATTTTTTTTATTTTTTTTATGAACTTTCGACGGTGGGTATTAATACTTTTTGAGATATAGCCTGTTGTCACGCATTGAAAATTGAAAATAACTTAGTTAATTATGTTATTTATTTTTGTTATAAGTAATCCATGTTGTTTCATCATTCCAACAGTACAACCACACTCGCCCGCTTAAACTTTTTAATTGAATATGGGAGGGTCCATACAGATTTCTGCCCTCCGTTTTGTCTCCATGAATTTGCTTGTTGGCGTTCGTAGGATCTGCCTGCACTTTGATGTTTATGTGTATTCAGTAATAGTGCAATATTAAGTACGGCAATAAAAGGCATGTATAATTATTTTTTTTCACTTTTGTAGCTAGTTTTTCACAGTATAGGTAGTACCTAATAGTTACATAATGTTAATTGAGTTCCCGCTCACCTACCTCAATAAACAATCGGCGGCATAACATAGATAGTTAATGGGTAGATTAGTAAAATTTCAAGGAGTAACAAATATAGAGATCTGTAGGTATATGAATAATAGTCTAGGTTGACCAAATGTTTGCCCTTTTTTGAATGAAGGTAGCGACCCGTTTACTCTTAATGCTAACAGTTACCAGTGTAAACACGTATCAGAAATGATTTCTAGAATTCTCGGGACCGATCAAGTTACCGACAGTATTTTTTTTTTTTTTTTGCTAAATGTTGGGAGCACAGATATTGGTCTGAAGTTAGTGGGGTCAGTAGTGCTACCCGATTTGAATAACGGAGTGATTTTACTATGTTTCATTCGATCTGGAAACTCACCGCAATCGACACTGTTGTTAAATATAACTGCCAACTCAGGCGCTATGATTTCTATAATGGATTTGAGTGCTCATCTTTACACGCGTGTATCAGATACAAAGTTATTACAATGTACTGTATGTAAAAATAACCAAATAAATAATGGGAACTGCATTGGATATACATACATTTAACATATAGTTTGTCAGAGGTTTGGAGCTTCCTTTAACAACTTCTCCACATCGTTTGCTGGCAAGACGGTATTTTTGACTAAAACCATTGTTTTGTCGATTTAAAAAGCAATAATTTCGAGTTAATTACTCCACAAAAAAAAGTCTGTAAATATTTCAGTATTTTTTTGTACTTTACTATTTGTCCTAAAATACCTGTTATTAATTAAAAAAACAATTTATTTATTGCTCTGTATTATTTTCATCAAAATAGATTATGTCCAACTCTAATTCGTTCTTTAGCCACTCCGAGGCCCAGGGGACTTGACTTAGCAACTGCACCGTGTGTCAACGTGCTTTTAAAAGCTCATAAAGCGGTCACCCATAACTAAACTGACACGACCACTGTTGTCGTAACTCGTCAGATCGATGTAGACTCAAACCGTAAGGCTTTGAGCGCTTTCATGTTTACTTCTCTGTGTTTGCAATCACATCCTTTGCCACGTCAATTCTTAAAAATGGCCGTATCTCAGACATATTACGAAACTAGAGATCATTCCGAAACCAAGTCTCTAAATATTTCGCTCGTCCTGGACATATTAGAGAAACGATTACTTATTCGGTAGTCGAGACCAACCGGTCGTGTTAAGGCTCGTTTAAATTAGTCCCTATAGACCCATGCAAATTAGTATTTATACGGCGAATAACTTCCCGCATGCAGTGAGTATGATTGTGATATTTTTTTTTTCCTTTATCAAACAGGATAGCATCCATGATACGGGTCCTGTCCAATGTAGGTACACAAACCTTTTGTGGTGTTGCAGTGGTACATGAGAATAATGTGCAAAAACGAAGTTAGATCAACGGTCTTTCTTTCAAGAAAGTCATCATATAAAACTTTCTTACATCTTGCGCCCTCGACATAAGTTCGCATATTTCTGTTACTTTGTTTCAATTCATGGTGCAATGTTAACTGTCGTCGATGAAAGTAGACTTAAAAGTTTTAAGATTTTTTGGAATGCATGTTGCATATTAAAATCATAGACCCCAGATTTAGGGTGAGTATTCAACAGAGAGAGAGACGACGGCAGCTGGAGGATCCACAAAAACGCCGAAATTGAAAAAATAGTAGCTGAACCTAATATCATTTGCTTGTCAGAAAAGTTGTATTGCCCCCAAGTGATTAAAGTTGTACTTTTATGTAACTTCCTGTTATTAGGAAAAGAGCGATTGTTGTCGTCAAATGAGGGATTCGAATTTTCCCCATAGAAGATGTGAAACACAGTAAGTATGTACCATTCGGTAGCAATTTTTTTTCCGTCTTGGGCTCACTGGAATCCCTTGTAACGCTCAAGATTCTACTGTAGATTCTTGAGCTTCACCCAGGATTAGTCAGGATTCAATGCCTCGCCGTAAATATATAATTTTGCTCCCTTGAGATACAATCTACCTACTAGGTATTGTAGGTGAGCCATTCCACGGGCGTTTATGGTGAACATCCACTAGAGATGTAAGAAGATGTTGAAAAACGATAATTTTTCCTCCTCCCAATTCTAATCTAACTATTTATTTTTATTCGTCAGCGGGACATTTTTCTCTAACTGCCAGTCACATTATTTGTCATATTTATCATGTTATTTTGTAGCTATAAAGGCTTCCTTGCTACCTACTTTGCTAAATTTGATAATAGGTAATGTGTAAATATATCCAACGACTACTGTATATTTTGTTACAGGTGCGTGCCAGCGCACAATTGACCTTGGACATGCATGGTGTACAGCTTCTGTGTATGCACGATAGCATATGGGGTCTAAGTACTCGTGGACAAATCAGATGCCATGGCCTCCAAGATCCCAAGATCTAACCCCGCTAGATTTTTTAAATGGGGTTATTCGTATGTAAAAGATTTAGTTTACAGGAATCTATATGAGAGTGTGCAGGAGTTACAAACTGAACTTAGAAATATTATTTTAAACATCACCATGAAAAAAAAAAATATAAATCAACGAGAAATAAAATTATTAAAAGAAATACATTGTGTAGAGAATATTAAGGCAAATATTTTGAGTATTTAATCAACTAAATGTATAGTAAGTAGCGTTAAATTTACTGATATGATTTTATTAAATGTGGAAATTCCTGGTCTTTTTTTTATTTACGATGCTACGTTATTTAGAAGATATAAATTCGCCCTCCGGCCGCGATGGCAACTGAGTTTGGTAACCAGTTGCTGAAAAGTATTGAATATTCTTTTTAGACAACCAGTTGCCACAGACGAATGACGGTTCTTGTTACACAATTGTTATTTTCCTCCCTTTTAGTTTCACAACCAGTTGCCGAAAAAGAAAAAAAATACCCAGCGACAAAATCCGACAAAATTTCAGACATCGAAAAAATGATAAGTTAACTGGCTTCTAAAAAGTCAGTAAAAACATATTTGTTGCAATTAACGCCTTCATACACTGGGGTTTAAGGCGTTTATTGAGCTGAATTTATCCTGCCTTTAATTATAACTTAAAAGCCACATTTTTTATAATTCCTTCATCCACTCACATTTTCAACTGTTCAGCTCGTAACAACAGGCCAAAAAGCTACTTTTGAGAAATAAATATGAAAAATAACAACGTCGCCGGGTTGTCTTTTGACGAATTTGAAGTAACCAAGTAAGTATTGGTCTAATTAAACCTTAAGTATTTTAAGGAAGCCATAGTTTGGTAAAGTTTACCTTAATTTAGTCGTATCTGCTTCCGAAACACCAGTAACAGGGTTTAATCCAAAAATTTGTCCTATAATGATAGGATGTTTCATAGCTTCCTGAAATGTAGCCTGGTAGCCATTGTAATCGGAAGATAACAGTGGAGTCATCAATATTTCGGGCGGTAATTTTAAATGATCTGTAAAAAATGTAAAATCAGTGTAGTTGTAGAACTATCGCTTCATTAACATACAGGTACTTACACTGCCTTAAAACGTCTGTTTTCTCATTAGTCGATTTTGCTTCTGACACATGAAACATTCTTGAAAATTGCTTATATTTTAACATTTCACGTCAAATAAATAACATAAATATAGCGTTTTTAATGTAATTACTGTGTTATTATTAACGACACTAGCGCAAGAGAGGTGCTTGTAACTGACAATGTGCCTCGGCAGTAAAGTTTTCATTGAAAACCTTGTAACATAACAAGTGCGATCGATCTTCTTCACAACACAACGTGTTATTTTGATGTCACGAACTCCTGCCACAACCACGCCACCCTCGCGGAAAGTAAAAATATTTCATCAGTTTACTATAAAAATACAAGTAGACATAACGGAAATAGCAAATGCATGACAGTTTTGGTGTTAGTTACCACACACACATACATCCAGATCAAAAGAATGGTATGTAAAATCGGAATGCAACGTATATGCAAGGTGTGTTCCAAACAAGAGAGCCCTACAACAGAAAAAAGACAATAGTTAATTTACAAACTGCCACTGTTAAGCGATTCGGAGGGCTATATCGGTTACCAGGGTTCTGCTGCGGATAACTCATTTCTGATGCAATGCTCGATTGCTCAGAGCCCTTCTAGCGACCACGCTTCAAGGCCATAAGTCATCACTGGCAACACACACTGGTCAGAAACTCTCATCTTGAAACACTGCGGAATATTGAACGAAATGATGTGCCTTAGCTTCCCGACGGTTACGTTGTTATAATATATCTTAAGGTAGGTAGGGAATCTATATCATCTCTTCGAACGCATTAATGAAGCGGTTAACCCCTATGCTCCCTAAAGTTCAAATTTCAAGAAATGTAAATGGAAGTTTCGGTGAGTGTGTCTAGTGAACTTGCCAACTGTCACTTGGACTTAGACCCCATCACCTTTTGACCCCGCATCAATAATTTTAAATGCATAGTGTTATAGCACTTGCTACTGATGTCATGTTTATTGAAATCTGCCGGATAATTTAAGTGATTTGTTATTCGCTCACACCCGCCATCTGGGGTCACGGGAGTGCCCCCGACAAGTCGAGCAAAACAGCGGCACGGCCGTACCATCCTTTTCTCGAAGCAGTTCAGGCCCCCCTATAACTTCGTTGTGGATAAAACTAGAAAGCTGAATTTTCAGTAACCAAGCAGGCATTGTATAAACATGGTATATTTCAAATTTTGCATTGTATAAACATGGTATATTTCAAATTTCATTCAATTTGAACCAGAAGTTTAAGTGTTATAACTAGTCAAAGTTTCTTAATTTTGTCAATGACTGACTGACTCACTGACCGATCATCAAAAGTCTAAGGCACTTCTAACAGACATGGAAGCTTCAAATTTAGGATACAATTAGTGTATAGTGTATAAATCAAGGGAAAGCTAAAATATTTTGCAACTTCGGTCCAGTTTTCTAGATACACCAACTGCATAAATAATAGCAACTGTATAAAATTTAGCTAGCAAATAAAGTTTATTAAGAATGCCTGAGACTTGGTACTACGAAATATCTCACAACTTTTAACGGTGGAAGAGTCTCGTGACTTGGCCTCTTTTTAACATGGAATGCTTTTAATGGGGTATTGTTTTTTTTTTAACTCGATGTATGTCAACACATTTTCAGCATTAAGAGAAATCTAACACCACATCATTTGTTGGAATTAATCAAGCATCTTGACCTAAACTTTTAATACTTAACGATCAATTTAATCCATTACCATACTTTTGGGCTTTGCCTTAGTCGGGTAAAATGTAAATAATCATGTAGTTCATATCCTATTGTGTAAATAAAAGTGGATTTGAAATTCTCCCGAGCTTGAAATTCGGAGAATCTTGCCTGGAAGGACATTCAGGGAAAATCTCACATGTGGATGCATTTTTCTCCATAAGGACACGTTTTTTTCAAGTTTGTGTACTACGGCAAAAATGTATTCAACTTGAAAGTTGCTCTAGACCATGTTTTCGTAGAGTACGTAGTTTTCGAACGAAACCTGAATTTCTTACGAATGGAGAACATTTTCAAATATGGCGCCCGTTCTACGAGATCCTGACCCGGGGACTTTTGGGAGACGAAACTGTTTTTACCATTCGTACCAAATTTCACCTAACTCCCCGGGATCTCGAGGATCGACAATATCGACTGTACAGTACAAGTGTACTACATGTGTTGAATGTACGGAATAATCGCCTGAGCACACTTATCGATTCAACCGCGTATCAATAAGCTAGTAACTAGTTAACCTGTTACTAACTAGTTAACCCTGTACACGCACATAAACAAGGATAATGTTAATCTGCATCCTCCATTCCCCTTATCTAAATAGATAATGAAATCATCTAATACACCACACCTACTTAGGTACTACTCGTTGTCTTATCTACTGATGCGTTATTTACATGTCATGTTCGTAGCAAAACATAATCGAAATCAGATATGACTCCAAAGAGTAGGTACGAGTGTCGTGGTTGGCGCTAAACGGGTTAACTCGATAACATTCTCTGTTAGCAACTTAAAACATATAAATGAAAACATTTTATCTGTATCTGTTTTCAGGATATTTGGGCGCAGAGACTATTTGCAGCTGTGTTGCTGTTGAGTCTACAAAGGAAACACAATGACGTTAAAGACACACATGAACCGGAGGGTGCAGTACTTAGCGACCCTTGCAAGTGAGTTGTCTGTATATATTCATTTAACGTCTTTTAAAATTTTAAGTCCACCGGATTTTGTATGTTTTTTTTAAACATTAACTAAAAAAAAACACTTATTTCGTATCTCTACTGACGTGAAAGATCTAACATATACGAAATCTACATATTTGGGTTCGTCTATGACGTCTCTAAAAACTGGTCCAGGGTTTTCGTTTTAAACCAATTAACACAAAAGTTATGGCCAGAAAACCAGTTTTTTGGCCTAAAATTGTTTAACTTTGATGCCAAATATCTCGAAAATAATGAACTTTGAAGTAAATATCGTATACTATATTGCTTAAACCGTTGTTGTTAATATAATGAGCTACAAAAAACATGAGAAAACTAAGGGATTCAGATCGAAGGTCATTGGCGTATGGCCCCTTAAATAAAAATGTAGGAGTCTTTTGTTTAACTACATTTAATTAACATTTTTTCAGTTACAATGTTACTTGTTCAAATAATATCTTAGGACTAAAAAAAATATGATCGGCGCTCTCACGGTCGGCCCGAGGTTTTCATCTATTTTTGACAAGTTTTGAATCGTATCTTCTACTTTTGCACTACAGATAGAATTAAAAATCAAACGGCTATCGGTTCTTTAGTCTTTTATCTCTATTTTGGTATACCGGATTCTGAAACAAATGAATACTTAATTTTGTATGATTTTTTTAAACATTGTCTAAAAAAACACTTATTTCGTATCTCTATTGACTTGAAAGATCTAAAATATACGAAATCTACATATTTGGGTTCGTCTGTGACGTCTCTAAAACCTGGTCCAGGGTTTTCATTTTCGATTAACACAAAATTTCTGTTACAAAACCAGTTTTTTGGCCTAAAATTGTTCAACTTTGATGCCAAATATCTCGAAAACAATGAACTTTGAAGTAAATATGGGATACTATATTGTTTAAAGCCGTTGTTGCTAATATAATAAGCTCCAAAAAAACATTAGAAAACTAAGGGATTCAGATCGAAGGTCATTGGCATATGGGAGCTCCTTAATAAATAAACACACACATTCACTGCCAAGAATCGCTACTCGTAGCCGATCCCGTGGTTTTCCTGTAGCGGAAACCGCCTACGACGTAAGCGCCCGCTGAGCGGGTTCCTGGCAGTGAAAGGTCTAAGTGCCTCTCTGGTATAACTAATTGCAGATCCGTGCGCCGGAGTCGGAGACGGCGTGCCGGGAGTGCCCGCGCGGGACGTTACCCGACGCGACGCGCACGCACTGCGCCCTCCTCCCCGCCCACTATCTCCGCCCCGCCTCGCCCGCCGCGCGCGGAGCAATGGCCTTCTCTGCGCTGGGAATCCTTTTCACCGTGTTAGTCTTACTTTTCTCTGCCAGATTGAGGTATCGTCATCATACCAGCCGAAAGACCCACTGCTGGACACAGGCCTCCTCCAACCAGTGCCACAGAAAAAATATTGATCGCGTCGTAAAAAATATGTTCAGTTATAATTAGGTACGATTTTGCTTATAATTTATTTAAATATGCGTGTGCGCATTTGAAATGTAAACTTGCGATTAGGGGGCGGATGCTTTTATGTTAATATTAATGTGGGTTGTCACAGTCGTACCTATAACCGTGACATATAGAGACGGCGATCGGACTCTAAATCTGTCCAAAAATTGTAGGTCCGTTTTATTGCGGAAAATAATAGTTCTTGCTGGGGACCGATTTTTGACTTTCGAGCGCTCGAAAATCAAATAAAAGTAAATACGTTTGTAGTGTCAAAATGGCAGGCATTTACTTTCTACCAATATAATAAATTACGAGTGGTCAATACCACTCGTTTTTCCAAGGAATTAAGGAAATTTCCATGTTGGAAATGGAAAGTTTCAATTTCCATACAAAAATCAAGAAAAATTCCGAAACTTTCCTATGTTAAATTGCAGAAACATTTCGCAATATATTAGGAACGCGACAACATTACCATCCTCACCACTTAGATGGTTGGCGACGCTGCCTACGAAGCTGAAGGTCCTGGGTTCGAATGCCGGTAAGGGCAAATATTTGTGTGATGAGCATGAATATTTGTTTCTGAGTCAGGGATGTTTTCTATGTATTTAAGTATTTCTATCTATTAAATATATCGTCGTCTAGTACCCATAACACAAGCCTTATTGAGCTTACTATAGTACACCCATTCAGTGCCATTCTCGACACAGACACATGCGTCAGAACTCTACGGGCGCTTTTCGTTACACAATGGAGTTTAGGTTGCTAAGGACTACAGCATAGCGTGGGGGTGAATGAGTTAAATGGTAAAAGCCAAACGTTTGCTGGGTGTGTTAGGATGATTTCTATCAGGGATGTCTCTGAGGAGAGTTCTCCGTCGTTTTAAGTTCACCTTATAGAAGATTGCAGCAATAAGAACGCCACTACTTGCTATGTAAGTAAGTATGTGTAGTGTTCCCGTTGGTGAGTAAGGTCGCCAGAGCTCCCAAAGATGCGCCGTGTTGAGAATGGGGGATATGTATTTCTCTTGCTGTCGACATAGCAAATTCCCGGATCATAATAAAGTGTTGGCAACAAGCTTATGATTCTTCCGAGTTCTAAAATGTCCATAGACTCCATACTATCGTATGTTTATTGTTTATACCTAAGATTATTGTACGTAGTCTGCGTAGCAATTCATTTCACCTAGCATTAGTAATATGACAGTATGATTTAATAATACCAAAACGACCTATGTTATTGATCCTAAAATATATAATGCCTTACCTAATCGAAAACCTTAAAACTAGACCTTTTTATCAATTTTACTTCATTTGACATGTGTATACATTTTTGAAATAATTTAACTCTGATATTATAAATAAATTAGTTTTTTTTTTTTTTTCCTAGCCTATAGTGTGTCCCACTGCTGGGCAAAGGCCTCCCCTCTCGATTTCCACTCGTCCCGATTCCGAGAAATCTCCGGCCAATCGTTGCGAAATACGTCCAGGTCGTCCCGCCATCTCCGTGTCGGCCTGCCACGCCGTGGTCTCCCAACGTGCGGCACCCCTGCATGGCTAGTTTAGCCCACCTCTGGGGATGCATTCGGCAGACGTGGCCAGCCAATTAGAATTAATTTAATTTAATCTATTATTAACTTTTTGACGTTCAATGTATTGGCGGATTATAAATTAGTGAGTATGAGTATGAATATGAGTAATAAGAATAATATTTTTTAAAAGACAAGAAAGGTGGTCCAGTTGGTGTTAAGTTGTTGATCTTAGCATACGTTAGTATATATTTTTTACGCGTTGTTGAAATGTATAAAGTTCCATTATCAAATGTTACGATAAATTATGTATTTCCGAAAAAATTGACAGCTATGGCTTTTCCAAGACGGCCGCTATACGCTGGTAAAGTTCGAGCTTGCCTATCGAAAACCCTATTTAATCCTCTGGCTGAGTTTCCACATCCGAGAACAATCTGCCTTATTGGCTATGACATGTAGAATGCTATTCCTACTGCCATGCGCCCTGTAATAAATGTAATAAAGTATGTGATAATGGATATGAATTGGCCCAGTGAGTTTGAATCGTTAAATCTTTCATTATTTTTCTTATAAACATTATTACCATAACTTCTGATGAATACTTAGTAAAGCCTGGAATGAATCAGTTCTGACCGATCAATAGTTTTTTTTCTATAAAATAAAACCACGTCATGAATCACGTAATTAAAACACAATAAAGATTTGTATTGGTCAATAAATTTTCTACCTCCTCCATATTTATCTAGATCAACAATCGTATCTATAAGAATACTTATTTACGGCCATTCCACAATCTCGTAATCTAAATGGCGGAATAGCTAATGCAATACGCCTAGTTTTCCCGCTTTTCAATGGCAAGGAAGCGAACATTTGCATACGATGAAGCGTTAACTACTCCCGTAGTGCGCCCAGTAAACGCTCGGTGTGCGCCAATGCTGTAAAGTCTATTCTTAGGGGTGTAGACTCTACAATTATTATTACTCCAAAAGAAAGAAGGCAAAAAAATATGCCTGGTGACGAAAATCCCATAAAGATATATCAAAGAATTACGAAGCTACAAGAGCCAGCACATGGTCTTTGAGACCGATCGCAAAAAAACAACTGACCTTCCACCTGTATACCTTAATGGTAATCTTTTGTAAAGAGTAGATACTTTTAAATATCTGGGGCATATTGTTGCGGTCGATCTCAAGGACGATCTCGACTTGGAGAGAGAGCGAAGGGCCCTATCGGTCCGGGCGAATATGATCGCTCGCAGGTTTGCAGGATGCTCCTTAGAGGTGAAAGCAACGTTATTCAAGGCTTTCTGCACTTCCATCTATACCTGCAGCCTGTGGGCGCAGTATACGCAATGGGCATATGGGGCCCTTCGTGTTCAATATAACAACGCGTTCCGGGTGTTGATGGGACTGCCCCGTTTCTGTAGCGCGTCGGGTATGTTTGCTGCGGCGCGCGTGGATTGCTTTTACACAGTAATGCGCGGGCGCGCCGCATCCCTGATGCGTCGGGTGTGGGGCAGTCCCAACACCATCCTAAAGATGATAGCTGAGAGGGCAGATTGCCCCTATATGTCACACTGTGGAAGATTGCATGCTCCCACTAGTGTTATCAAATGGTAACCTCCTTAGTAAATGAACACTTAGTTTTTAAGTTATTCATAATACTAACGAAATATGTGTCTATTGTTACATGAAATAAAAGATTTTTATTTTATTTTATTTTTTACAACCGTTTTAATATTGCTTGTTAGAGAGAGAAAACGCAAACAGTGTGTGACGTCACGTTACGGGATGCTGCCCGGGGGCCGCGTCGACGGCGGCGCCGAACACGATGGGCGATGGACGCACATAGTCTATTAGTGACGTCACAATCTTCCAGCATCATCGTTTCATGCAGCATCGCATGCAGCGTTTTGCGAAAAAGGGACAGAACATACCCCTTCTTAAAACTTTCGACACTTATAACTTCGTGATTATTCAACTTTTTGCGTTGATTTTTTCTCCATTTGACTACATTTTTAATCCTTTTTCGAGAAAATATGACATTATTGATCATTTTATTTAGTGTCTACGCCCCTATTCTTACGTGTCTTATCATTAAACAAAAATCACGTGAAATACGAACATAGACAATGACTAGTGATTGGAAATGACTATAGAATATACATGTGTGATTCTTAGACAAGCCAGACATTGTTGTCAGATATTTTTGAGGCCATTCGTTCTTTACTTCGGATCTTGAAGAAAAGTTTATTATAAATGGTATTTTTAGGGTTACTTGGTTGATTTCAATACTTTGTGAGTTTCTTTAAGCATACAACAACATTTTAAGCTATGATTATTGTGTAATACCAGAGAAAAGTGTGATAATATCTTCGAGAAGTGTTTGTTTATAAAATAAGACAACTTGTAATAACTTCGCGGTAGATGTCGCTACGAGCCTCCCTAAGGTGTAAATACAATAGTGGAAGGGATTGAAAGATTCGTCGCCATTAGCGGACCCACGGTAGCTCATTTGGCAGAGCGATGGACGGATTCCAGAGGTTGTGGATTCAAATCCCGCTCGTGGCGAATAATTTTTCAATTTTCCACTGATCGAAATTTGAAATTTCGTTAGCGGACGTTTCTGCTTAATAAAACATTTAATACTAAAATAATGTCTGATCTACAGTTGTACCGACGCTGCGTGACTGAGACAGAGTGCCGCAGCATGCCGCCGCCGACTGACGCTAGCAACCAACAGGAGACTAACATCAGAGCGTTCAAGACGCACAACGACTCGAAGGCCGGCGCCCATTGCGTCTACGTCTGTCCGAGTGGCTTTATGGAGGTAAATTTCAAATCATTCGCTTTTGAATACAGAGATTTAGGCCACAACTTGCAGGAGACTAACATCAGAGCATTTAAGACGCACAACGACTCGAAGGCCGGCGCCCATTGCGTCTACGTCTGTCCGAGTGGCTTTATGGAGGTATATTTCAAATCATTCGCTTTTGAATACAGAGATTTAGGCCACAACTTGCAGGAGACTAACATGAGAGCATTTAAGACGCACTACGACTCGAAGGCCGGCGCCCATTGCGTCTACTTCTGTTCGAGTGGCTTTATGGAGGTATATTTCAAATCATTCGCTTTTGAATACAGAGATTTAGGCCACAACTTGCAGGAGACTAACATCAGAGCATTTAAGACGCACAACGACTCGAAGTCCGGCGCCCATTGCGTCTACTTCTGTTCGAGTGGCTTTATGGAGGTATATTTCAAATCATTCGCTTTTGAATACAGAGATTTAGGCCACAACTTGCAGGATACTAACATCAGAGCATTTAAAACGCACAACGACTCGAAGGCCGGCGCTCATATTGCGTCTACGTCTGTCCGAGTGGCTTTATGGAGGTATATTTCAAATCATTCGCTTTTGAATACAGAGATTTAGTCCACAACTTGCAGGATACTAACATCAGAGCATTTAAAACGCACAACGACTCGAAGGCCGGCGCTCATATTGCGTCTACGTCTGTCCGAGTGGCTTTATGGAGGTATATTTCAAATCATTCGCTTTTGAATACAGAGATTTAGGCCACAACTTGCAGGAAACTAACATCAGAGCATTTAAGACGCTCAACGACTCGAAGGCCGGCGCCCATTTTGTCTACGTCTGTCCGAGTGGCTTTATGGAGGTATATTTCAAATCATTCGCTTTTGAATACAGAGATTTAGGCCACAACTGGCAGGAGACTAACATCAGAGCATTTAAGACGCACAACGATTCGAAGGCCGGCGCCCATTGCGTCTACGTCTATCCGAGTGGCTTTATGGAGGTATATTTCAAATCATTCGCTTTTGAAAACAGAGATGTAGCCACAACTGACAGGAGACTAACATCAGAGCAGACTAACATCAGAGCCTTCTTTTTCAGAGATGTCCAACTACTCGAAAGCCGACTCCCACTGAGTCTACGACTATCCAAGTGGCTTAATGCTTTCAATTATTAGCTTTTGAACACAGAGGCAGGAGACTTACATCAGGGCGTTCAAGATGCACAAAGAATCGAAGGCCACCAATTGCGTTTACGTCTGTCAGAGTGGCTTTATGAAGGTATATTTGAAATCATTAGCTTTTGAATACAGAGATTTAGGCCACAACTGGCAGCAGAACATCAGAGCGTTCAAGAGTTAAAAAACTCTCAATAATTCGAAAACGCGACGCTGACTGTATCTACATCTGTCTGAGTGGTTCATATGGAGGTACACTTGATATTATTCGCTAATGAACTGTTGGGATTTTTGGCAGCAATCGGCTGCAAACTAACATCAAGGTTTTCAAGACACACCAGAATCACTATCAGAATATATTGGCTGCCTGGTCCTATGGTTTTCTATGGCTTATTGAGTAGCATAAAATACTGGTGTTTCTGATCGGTGGTTCTTCGGCAATTATCGAATGCTCACGCTGCAATCGAAAGAACAACTTGGCTCAAAGGTCCTTTTTTCTGCGGTTTGTCTCGAGTAGTCATTTAGGCGTTTTGTATGTTTGTAAAACGTAAGAACAATTTTGATAACTAAATAAAATAAACGCAGAACGTTCTTTGTAACGCTTTGGTATTTGCTGTCATGTTACATCTCTTAAGCTTCAAAAACCGGCCAAGTGTGTGTCGGGCCACGCGCAGTGAAGGGTTCCGTTGTTGCCGGTCTGTCTTAGTTACATCGACGTGCGGTGCGGTTGCGTCGGCCGAATTTGTACGAAAATTGGTCTTTCCAAGTACACATTAAGTTGGTCGACTATTACTCGGCCTACTACTCACTAAAATAGATAAAATACAGGGTGTAGAGGTTGAACACCAGATGGACAATTTATTTTTTATTTATATATATCGATGGCAAAAAGCGAGAACGTAGTAACCGCCACTTGGTCAAAAAATTTTTTTTTGCATATTCGGAATCAGCGAATTTTTCTGCGTCGACTGGTCTGGGTCCCATGGCTCTACGACGCTTAGAAAAAACTGGACTACGTTGCAAAACGAATGTATTTTTTTGACGATGCCCACATCTAATTGCTGTAAACACCCAAATAGTAGCAATTTTCTAAACGAGTACATTTACGCTAATTTTGTTTTTTCATAAATCAAAGGGTGTGCCGGTTACAGCGTTGCCGAAATTTTGTTTCGTGGCGGTTACAGCATTTATGCATGTAGTGAAAAAATTACGAACCAAGCTTACTGCAATTATCCTAAAATAAATTATCTATGATTGACGCTTACTACATTTCATTCGAAAATGAATTATCAGCAAGCTACAGTAACGACATTTGAAACACAACGTGAAGTGGGTAGTGCTTGAAGATACAGCAATAAAAATGTGCGCTCGCGGCGATGTGGCTCGTGAATACGACCTGTGATTTAGTCTATCGGCGATCGCCGGAGCGAGTCGGTGTGCGTAGTCTGTGTACTCTGTGTGTCCGTGAAATAACAATTTTAATTTGTACGGTACCATAGTAATATAACGTCTAGTTATTTAAGTTAAATATTAATGGTTCAGTGAGATTAGTTCAAAGAAATATTTTTATAATTGAGGTGATAGTTGTGTTCAAACAATTGTTTAAGAATTATGTTGAAAACTTATATAATAAGTAATACTTACATTCAAAACATCTTTTATAGTTAGTGGGTTTAATAGGTAGTGAGTTTTACATCGATAAAAGTAACTTAAAAGACAATTTAATGCCAAAACTGAAGATAAAATGTAGAGAGTTTTAAAGTTTTCACGTGAATATTAAACCTCATTACCTATAATATTTAGTTTTAGCGGATAACATTATTATAGTCTGATTAACCCTAAGAATATTTATGTTTGTTTTTAGCACGATAAGTACAAGGTTGTGATTTTATAATATGAGAGATTTTATTAGCCTTTTGAAATGTTATAAGCAACGGAGGTTTTAAGTAACTTTCGTAATGTTTTTATACAGAGAAATTGAGACTAGATAGTATTTGATATGTTAAGACGGTAATTGTTGCTTCTGAGCTTTTAATTTGTAAGAAACCTGCATTTTAAATTTGGAAACATTTTAAAAAAGTATATTGATAAAAGTTGATTGATACTTAAGTCGTTTTATTTTCACAGTTTCTTTTTGCCGGTGGACACTTACCACATTTCAGTTAGTCCTATAAAGAACGTAATGACATTTACGTCAAAATTATTGAATCTTAAAATAAATATGCATCTGGTTACAGCATTTATGCTTTATTGAAATAATACTCGTTTCACCATTTTAGTACATTTACTTCTGGCGTTTACAGCGTTTTCGCGTAACGAAAAAAAGAGTTCATTTGTCGTAACCGCCATTAAGTCGTAAAGCAGTCTTTTTTGTTAAATATTAAATATGCCAGTTGAAAGAAAACCATAAGTTATGAATTAGATCCAAATATCAAGCATTTTCGTTCATAAATGAAAGAGTTATGATTTTTTTTCTCGAAATCGAAAAGTTTTTTGGCTCTGGTGTAAAGTTTGCATTTTGGCGGTTACTACGTTCTCGCTTTTTGCCATCGATATATATATGTTTGGCGTTCAACTTTCCACCATATATGCAGTACGCGCCACATAAGTTTGCGTCTCTGATGTTAGCTACTAGTAGCGTACCACGCCTAAGGCCAGAACCGGCTAAGTTCACCTTCATTAAAGTTAGGTACCTTTCAACCCTAAAATGTTATTTCAGATGTCGTGTTACAATAATTCCAACCCTCTAATTCGGGTTTGTGAATTTGGCAATTTGTTATGATTTAATTTGTTCTGCGTACTCAAGAACAAGGTTATATGGACAACAATTAAAACCGGAATAGTTGATTTATTCTAGTAATAATATAAATACTGCATATAAATCCAAAACATATTGTGTTTAAACAAGAAATGTTCGAATATATTTATTTGTAATGGAATTTATATTTTCGTACCTAGGTACATGCAGAAAAAAAAAAACTGGCAATACTGGTTTTCTTTCACATGTACATATATATTCATTGAGTAGTTGAGTTAACCACAGTTTAAATAAAATAAGGCCTTACAAAAAAAAAAACTTAAAATTGCGTTCGGTCAAAGACTTACGAGACCCTTCGCTATTTTAAATTTTAACTCCTCCATAAATATTCTGTGACGTTTCATTGTAAACTTTCCTTTTCTAGGTATTCAACGTTTCAACAGAACAGCTCAATTAATTTCGCACGGCGGTAGATTGGGCTACAAAAAAGGACATAGGGTATTTCGGTCCCTGAAATTATACCCTAAGGGGGTGGAATCGGCAGTAGAACATCGTTAGGAAAGGCGTTAATTTTAAGTGGCGGGGCAAAAGCTAGTAATTTATTAAAGCCACACAGATAGAGCATTATAATTTCATTAACTTGAAACCGCCTTGTAACTAAGAGTTTCACCTAGTTTAAGTGGTATAATTAAATAATATATAAGTCTCGCTCGTCGCGTCTCAAATTGTTGTTTCCTTATGACGGGATAGAAACAATACAATTTGATTAATTGTTTACCTACTACATATAGCAAAGAGCACATAGTTGGCAAGTGGCGTGCATTTCTGCGCCGAACGCCGGGACGGAAGCGCTTACTGACCCACATGCTCTTCTGCTTAGCGTGTGCAGAAATGATACGAAATCGAATCATTTTAGGTTGAAATTTACATATGCTCGCATGCATTCCAAGTTCGCAATGCGTGTGAATCACGTGTGTTATGCTTAATGACCGCGCTTTGCTTATATCCGTATTCAGTCTAGTCTAGCCTGCTGGCGTTAATGTCACGTTTCTGAGATAAAGCGCTATTCAGCAGACCATGGTTTGTAAACTTCTTTGGCGACATAGCAGTGGTGGGCGCCGATACATGTTCTTGAGCAAGCGCAGCTGGGTTTCGTTCTATGGACGCTTCGGCTCTGTGACATATACCCCTTTTGTTTGGAACATATAGAGAAGTCCTATTTTTGCCCGGGTCAATAATTGCCAACACCGTGTTTGTCAGCTGTCATATTTTGGCGAAGCTCGTTGTAAAGGTCTCGTTGACTTATAATAGCTAGGATGTCATAGACAATATGCTAGTTTCTTGGGTCAAGTAAGTTACACTTTTAGGTCTTTTCTTTTTTTAAAGCAGGTAATACATTTATTGCTGACCTATTTCACTTTTGAATCAATAGCCAAACCCTAAGGTAATAACTAGGTACTTAGGGTATATCCATGGACATGTTGAACACCCTTAGAATCTTGACGTTATGATCATATTTAAGTTTGCTATGACAATAAATAAATATTTGGGGACAATCTTACACAAATCAACCTAGTCTCAAACTTAGCAAAGCTTGTACTATGGGCACTAGACGACGATAAACATAATTATAATTAAATACATAGAAAACATCCATGAGTCCAAGACTCAGAAACAAATATTCGTGCTAGTCACAGTAAGTGGATACTGAAACATCATGCATCTGTACAAAAATGTTTAAGACATGGGTGTGTGGACATTCTGTGTCCCTCAATCTTTGTATAGTCAATCTTCAGAGATATTGTCCCTTTTCAAAGACAATTTCACCCAAGGGTGCATACCAGACTTGCTGACTGTACTAAAAATACAAGCAACTTGGTTGGGTAAATTTGTCTAACTCATGCATGCTGACATCTAAATTTCACTAATTTATCAACTCTTTCTTATTCACAATGTTAGTATGTAGCTTAAAGTATTTATTTTTTAGGCTCCTACTGAAAATCAACGTCACGGGCTTCAGTGGCAACATGCTGAGCGAATGTCCTATTTGACGCTCTATCTTGTCACTTATTGCGTGATAAGGCCGACCATGATACGGGGCCAGGTTAGAAATGATGGAAGCAATAAAATAGGTATACGTGTGACGCCCTCCAAGGGCACTGAAAATTTGAGATGGAAAACCTGCTCTACAGCCGTGCGTTTGGTGGCCAACACTGACACACTGACCAAATCATCGATTGGTTCCGAGAGAAATCGAAGCTCCCGATGAGCCAACTCCAACAAAGTCCGGATGGCAATATACGGACTGGAGGTAAGACCGTACGTGGTAGTGTTCAGCTCGTACACTCGCATAGGATCACAAGGTCGCTCACGCCACAAAATCATCTGATAACGCCGGTCATCTCGGTGAACAATCAAAATTTGCAAATCTAATTTGACCATCTTCCCGTAGTCCCATTGAGTTAAAATGTTGTGCACGTCTGTAAATCTGATGGATGACTATGCAACACTGTGGTGGGTACTACGAGTATCAGGCGGGTTTGGCTGGAGATGGAGGTTGAATATGGAAAGTTCGAAATTACAGATGAAATGAAAACAAATGATGTCGTGTAGGGCTCGTTTGAATCGCTTTGACAAGGTAATCGCATTGTAATAGTACATTATTGCCGTGGCCGGGAAGGAGGCAATTGTAGGCTGAGTATTTGTTTAAACGGACGAGCTTGCGAGTCCGTTTAATTATAATACGAAGCCTGCAATTGCCATTCCGGCTGAGGCTAATATAGTGCTTTTCTCAAAAATGAGGGAATAAAAAATACTAAATTTATATAAACTTTAAATATCGTTGCACAACGTGAAAATATTTACGATTTCCCGCCGTTTTTTTTTTAAACAGAATCTTAAGTGTATTTCTCCACTAAAAAAACGCAAACTATTTGAGACACATAGAAAAACGTCGTGTTTGCAACAGAAAAATACGAGTTGAATTGGCTGAATACGAGCTGTGCCGTCTTTTATATGCCAGTTTCTACTTTAAAAAAAAATTGGTACTCGACAAATAGGTAAAGGAATTTATATATAACATTCCAGGCGGCCTGCAATGTTTTTTATTTTTTAATTTAGATCTGTCCTTAAACAATACACTTTACCTTCCAATATGTAGCGAGTTACGTTCACTTTGCGGGCCATTTTTGAGAAAAATAAATTTAGTCGGCAACAACTTGCACAACGAATCCGTACTAACACTGTTGACCGTCCAACAACGCCACAACAATGCCACGCATGCGCCACATGTATAGCATACATTCATTAAGCATACATGTGTTGCACATTACAAGAAACATGCATGATGGTGTGCGTGCGGTGGTGCGCATGCTGCAGTATGTTGTATGCGGCATAGCAATGAGCTTCATGTGGCGCATGTTCGCTATAATTCAATGTGTATCGCATGTGGTGTGATACAGGCATTGGGGCAATTGGACGCTGGTTACCCAATATGTAGGGTTAAGTAGGTACGTTCCAGAAATTGCAAAAATTCAGTAAGTAAAATATTGTATAAATAATAATCTCAAATTTCACGAATGACAGAACCAGACAGTCAATTCCAGACATGGCATCAGAAAATATCACTCTAAGTCGTGTTCAGATATTTGTGAGCACCTTGTTCGCTCCGATATATCTGGTGACGACTGTACGATGCATATTCCAATTAGGTTATGATTTAATTATAAAGTGTCTCGCGCGCTCGCTCTCAAGAGCACTGACCTAACGTGTCGGAGCCAATTATGCCCCTGCCACAAAGCTACATATATAATCAACTGGACCTATACACCAAAGACCTACACCAAAGATACTGGGAGGAGATAGACACATGCAGACAGACTAAAGAGATTTTGTCGAAACGCGAGAACGGAACTACAACCTTGACTGTAATTTTGTACAGTTCGCTCATATCTTTGGTAAGATGGTTGAAAGTATGTTTCGTGTTTGGAATACAGCTGTGTTCCATGATACACGTGTTAGTGTATAGTGCTAGTAGTTCTGTGCCCTCTAGCAGACGGATTTCGAGGGCGTTGGTGTCAATAATACCACAGAATACGTGGAGGTGTTCTGCTGACATCTCTGGAAGATATTTCTTCTTTGTGTCTTCATCGAGTTTGTTGATGAAGTTGTTCATTAGGTATTCTACGATGTACTCGTTTGCTTCACTGGAATAAAAAAAACACTGTTAGAATATTAATTCCCAGTCAGATTCTTTCGACTTACGAAATGTTTTGTGTCCGCATATGTCCCCCAGAGGCGGATTGTCTATATAGGCAAACTAGGAACGTGCCTATATAGTATTCAGAGCAATGACGCGTAGTTGAGTGTCCACGAGGCAACCGGATGGCTCGCGGTATTTGAGCTCCTGAAGTGCTGTGGAATTGCCCTCTGCAACCAAAATTGAGCCAACCTGGACTGCGGTAGAAAATAGCAAAAAAAATAAAATTGATTTTTTGTTGCGAGCCAGCCGTTTGAAACAGCGGTTGGCTGAAAGTGTGTACGCTTTTTTAACCGACTTCAAAAAAAAGGAGGAGGTTCTCAATTCGGTGGTATTTTTCATTTTATTATTATTATTATTCTTATTTTCAATGTTTGTTCCCTTAGACCCCGTAGCATGGACGGCCTTATCACACGATAAGTGACAGGATAGAGCGTCCGTCACTGTCTGAGTTATTTTTGAAACTGTTTTTCAAAACAGTTTTGTGAGAGAAAAAAGGTGAGTGCACAGTCGATTACAAAAAGATGTATACATTTATTTAGCAGAACAGTTAATGAGTTTTGGTGAGCAAAATTTCTCTTCCGAGTTAACTTATTAATACTACTACTTATTAATACAGCATACTTCAGAGTAAATTCGGTGTAAATTTAAAAATGTTTCTTATTTTTTCTTATTCCTGATGCAATAACATTCGTCATAAATAAACATAATGGTTATGGATGGCTATTTAAGAGGCTATCATATGTGTTTGATGTATATTTTATTGCGAAAGGTGGGAAACCCTTGGGCAGTTAAAGGGTCGGGTCTCTGCTAAGCTGAATGTTGGAATTATTGTAAATACAAATGCTGACAAGCTTACAATACTTTTTTTACTGTAAATGTAAAAGGCACTCGCCTTATAGGAAGTTCGGGATTTTAGAATTTAAACACTTAGTTAAGTGAAATGATTACCATTTTATTGCTTTGCGAATATGTATTTGTATTGTTATTATACTGTATAGTCACAACACGCCGCGCACACGGCGCGGAGCCGCACGCGCCGCGCCTGCCAGCGCGCCAGCCGCAGCGACATGCCCAGCCCCGAGCCCGCCGCGTCGCTCACGCCGAAGGCGGAGGGCTTTTCATGATTCGAGTTTGCAATATTCTTACGCCCGTGTTATACACAATGTTTTTCATCACATTTGCGAGGAAACAAATACATTTTAGATGAAATGAATACAAATCGTAATAAAAACTGCAACATGTCAGTCGTCCATTTTGTTGAATTTGACGTGAGGCGCGTATGGCAAAGACCCTTCGGTATACAGCCACGATTTGAAAACAATTAAAAATATTTTACATAGACACTAAATAACTACATATTAAATCTGTAAATAATTCAGTTAAACATGTCTAAGTAGTTTTTTAAGTTTAAATTTATTTATAAATACGTGTTCTGACATCGTAATTGATATAAAACCTCTTTGCTTTGTAACTGCCGCATGAGTGACAGATACAATTTAAGAAAAAAACCATTACGCCCGTGGGCGTAACACAGGCTATTACAGCTCTGTATGTCTACGCATTATGAAGCCCTTTTCGAGCAAGTGTGATGAAAATTCTTTCATCTACGCACATATCATTAGTGCTCTAAAATGCGTTCAGAAACCGTAGGAAATGACCAGCATTATTACAACCAATTTTACTATGAGAACTTTCTTGTCTGTGGATGTAGGTAAAATCTGTACTGTTTTTGCGCTTTAAGTAAAACATGTTTACATATTTTTACAGCGCTCTCCGCAGCCCCGTTAGACGAGGGGTGGTAAGGAGCTGCAAATATATGTTCCACGCCGTTACTCTTAACAAACAATTTAAATTCTTGACTAGAGAACGGTGGTCCATTATCTGAAACCACCTGTTTAGGTATTCCGAACCTTGCCCAAATTTCTCTCAACTTGGCGACGACAGCGGACGCTGTAGTACTCGCCATTTTTATAGCCTCAATCCACTTGGAGCACGAATCTACAATGACCAAGTACATAGTTCCTGCAATCGGTCCCAAGAAATCTAAGTGTAACCTGGTCCACGGGCGCTCCGGCCACGGCCAGGCGCGCGGCGCGTGCGCGGGCGGCGCGCTGGCCGTCGCCGCGCAAACGGCGCACGCGCCGCACATCCGCTCGATCGCTTCATCGATGCCCGGGAACCAGGCGTAACTCCTTGCTAATGATTTCGTTTTTCCTACTCCCATATGAGCTTCATGAAGCTCCTTTATAACCTTGTCTTGGCAACCCGCCGGAATCACAACGCGGTGCCCCCACATGATGCACCCGAGTTCCAAATAAAGTTCCCGCCTACGATTGAAAAACGGTCTCAATTGAAAAATGGCCACCCATCTAAAATGAAACTTGTTACGCGAGACAGTAACGGATCCTTACTAGTTTCTTTTTTCAGCACCTAGTAATCTAACAGCAGAGCATCGGAGGCAAAGTGGAGATAAGTTTGCTCTGGCTCCCTTTTCTCATTCTCAACTTCACTTAATTTATGTGCTTTAATAAGTCGTGATAATACGTCCGCCACGTTTTGTTCCGATTTTACATATTCTATGTCAAATTCGTACGCCGACAAATATAAAGCCCATCGCTGTAACCTACTAGCGGTCATACTAGGTACTCCTACATTGGGTCCAAAGATGCTAACTAAGGGCTTATGATCCGTCCTCAATGAAAAACGCCTACCATACAAGTATTGGTGAAAACGTTTTATTGCAAAATATATTGATAACGCCTCTTTGTGAATCTGGCTATAATTTCGCTCGGCCGCGGTAAGCGCGCGCGATGCGTATGCCAGGGGGCGCTCGGAACCGTCCGGATAGCGCTGCGCCAGTACGGCGCCCAGTGCGAAGGAGCTGGCGTCACTCGTGACGACCACGGGCAGCGCGGGATCGTAGTGCGCGAGCACCTCGGCACTCGACAACATGCTCCTCACTTTTTCAAATGCTTTAATCTGTTGTTCTCCCCAATGCCATCGGGTGTGTTTTTTTAACAACGCATGAAGTGGCGCCAAATGACTACTGAGATGCTCGACAAACTTTGCATAAAAGTTGACCATGCCTAAAAAGGACCGGAGCTCACTGACATTACTAGGGTAAGGCATCTCCACTATCGGTTTTATTTTGGCTTTGTCTACACTTACACCATTCCGGTCAATAATGTACCCTAAATACGAAACCCTTTCCTGAAGAAATACACACTTTTCCCTTTTAAGTTTTAACCCGTGCTCCTGCAATCTAGCTAAAACCTTATTTACCGTTGATATATGCTGCTCTAAACTCCTGCCCGTAATTAATATATCATCGTAGAACACTACAACGTTTTCAATCCCTTGTATAATATAATTAATTTCATAGTTACTTCCAAGTCTTCAGCTATCAGGCTTAAATACTGGATAATTTGGGATTACTATTTTATAGTTCGATGGGAATAGTTTGTGAAATACTGAAACATATGAGCAGTGAACATCTGCTTCACTTTTTGTTAATCCTGCTCGTCACTACGAAGTCACCCAATTTAATATCGATCTTCCTAGGCTCCTTTTTCCTTCCACGTGTCCCACAACGATGAGTTTTTCCAGGCTATCAAGTTCTCGTCTGGCCACGTGTCCGAAATACTGGAGGAGTCGTTGCTTGCATATATAGTGGATAGGCGGGACTTAATTTACATTTAATTAACAGGGTCCCACAAAACTGTCGGAACCGACGTCCTTTACGTTATAGTTTGAGTACTAAGTAACATTTAATTCCGACTTCAATATGCTTGAGATTAAAATGGCAGTTATATGTAGACTACCGATGAATCAGTGGGAATCCTACCTAACCACTATTTTGTTTTGTAGACTCCATTTCGGGTGCGTAATGTTTCATATAATGTCAGAAAAACTAACATACACTTGATATACATTAAATTGGCATAAAGTTATTTAGTATTATATAACGTTTGATATAACGGTTTTTTGTTATATTTTGCTTTACTCTAATTATCAATTGATATAATAGGCAAAAGGACATAATTAGCAAGTGGCATAATTCTATTTTTGTATAACGCATTTATGACATAAATATGTTTAACATAATTATTATTTATAATAATTGCGTTTCGTATAACGCATATATGAAATAAATATGTTTAACATACACATTATTTAAAATAATTGCACTTTCATATAAGAATGTCTGCCAAGAAGTTGACGGAGCCCCGCTTTCGTTTCAGGCATTCAATCTCCCGCCCTCCGCCGTAGACTTTTGTAAGTACTTACATAATATGTAATATTTAAGTATTACTAAAAAATGTTCGGTTCTGGCGCTTCGCCGGCCGCTACCGCGGCACGCTCGCTTCGCTCGCTCGGCTCGCGCACTGTATGGTCGCAGTTCTAAATCACGCAGTATGTTAAAATGGCGAATCCATTTTATCATTTGCCTAGAAAAAATCAGTCATTTGATCAAATCTCTAAATCTGTTTACTGTTTCCTACACCATGTTTCAATAGAGACTTTATCATTTCACTAACGTGTCTAGTGAAATGATATAACGAGTCGACTCTGAACCGAAATGTACGAAAATCTCGGAAATTTTAAAAGTTAACGCTCGAGTCAATTCAGAAGTGTACTCAAAGAGAGTGTCGCCCGATGAGTTGTGGAACTGGGTCAGGTGTCCTATTCTGCACTATCGGTGCAGTTGACGTTAAGTTTTCACATCCAAACTTGATGTTGGCGCGTTGTTTAGACCGGAAGGCATATTCGCAATCTCAAAATGTCCTAAGAGAATTGAAATAGCTGTTTATACCTTAAGTTAAAGCTTGCTTGTGACTTTAAATCAGAGTTGGGCACTCAAGAATAAAATCATTATTTAATTCATCGTTTGATAAAAAACCACTTTGGCGCGAATTTTTTAGGTTTTTGCAATTGAAGATAAATCTTAGAATGTACCCTACGACGCGGATCATTCTGTGATACTTAGAAAATCGAGCAAAGTCAAATGATGACTGCTGTGGAACCAGGCAAGTATATACCTTTAGTTCAGGTAACTTTATGATATGGGTCAATAAATAAAATAAAAAATATGGAAAAAAGTTAGTTATTGTTTTAGTCGACATACTGCGCAACAACAACATTGTTGTAAGTAGGTACTGTATTATAGTTAGATAGAAGAATCCACATTGTATTCGTTCCACATAACAACACTTTTATAAGATTTAACATGCCTAATACGTCCATTAGCAATTGGTAACTTAAATATTGTAATAACTTATTTAAATATTGTCTCAATTCCCTACATTGATTAATGCTATAAATAACAATAGACCATTTTAATTAATGAAGGTCCACTGTACACAAATAAACATTACAAGAGCCGTATAATTGCTTCACAATTTATTCACTACTCCAACGGGCCCCGTGCCTCGGTGAGGGAAAAAATAGAGAGAGCGATACATCACTCCAGTTTTCCTTTAATGGAGCTTTATAAATAAATAAGTAATTAAAACGTAGGCGGCTCTTAATGTAGGCTGAGGAAATTCTTAATCTGTACGTTTGTGAGTAGCCTGAATAATAGAGTGACTCTTGTCATGTGGCGGGAGCCAAGCCAGAGGCCTAGCGGGTCATAAGGTGAATAGCCAACAGCTACTTTTTGAAAAGCTACCAAAATTTAGCAGGCTGCTTCTTTAGAAAAAGGAACTGGATTAATTACGATGTGCCTGTGAGGTCTGCTTATAAGTACCTATACCTTTGTAGTTGCGAGAATGTATTGAATTGATTAATTTTATTCCGATGCCGACTTACATTAGGTGTAGGCGGTTAGGTAAGGCGTGCGACTTTCAATCTACAGGTCGTGGGTTCGACGCCCGGCTCGTACCACAGGGTTTATTCAAAAAAACCTATAAACGAAACAAAACGAAACGACATTATGACGAAATGTCATTTCATATTTAACAGTGGCTTTTCGGTGAAGGAAACCGGTCTAATTCCAATAAGGTCTAGTTTTCCCTATGAAGAAGGTCAGACGGCAGCCGCTTTCGTAAAACTAGTGCCTACTCCAAATCTTGGGATTAGGTGCCAAAGCGGACCTCGGGCTTTTCTAAAATGATTGAGAATGTTTAGGTTTAACTTTGATTTCTATTGTACAGCGACTATATTTCAATACAAATCACCCTTTCATACCCGCTCATAAATGAATTCAAACCAGCAACTCTATTAGCATATTTCAACACGACACCTGAAACTTCAATCGAATTGCGCTCGATTGTAGCCGAAAAGGATATATAGCGACAATCGAGTCGAATCGAATCGACGGTGCAGCGCGCGGGCGTGGTCGGCCGCTCTCCTTGACTCCGGCGTCAAGCATCGCATGATCTCTGGGAGGTAGCGCAGTGGAACAGTTTTGGTACTTTCATTTGCTCTACTTATGATCTGTTGTTTCAATCAATAAAACAGATATTAGATCAGTGTGGAAAAAGATATGCGAAGAAGCATGCTCGCTTTAGATAAAAATGTAATGATAATGTATGTTGAAAGAGAACTGTATTTTTTTATTTGGTGACTGATGAACATCCGGACTCGATTTCGGGTTGCTTTCACAAAAATATTATATTAGAAAAACAGTGTGTGTAATATCTATGTGCTATGTGATTATGTGTTGTGTGACATTTTTTTGGTTTTATTTACAACTTTTCCTTCTAAGCTGTATTTTTTTATTTGGTGACTGATGAACATCCGGACTCGATTTCGGGTTGCTTTCACAAAAATATTATATTAGAAAAACAGTGTGTGTAATATCTATGTGCTATGTGATTATGTGTTGTGTGACATTTTTTTGGTTTTATTTACAACTTTTCCTTCTAAGTTGGGCCCCGAAGGAGTAAATACTCTATCCTGTTCAGAGCTCCTTCGGGGAGCTTCTGCGGGGGGGGCTTCGGGGGTTATTTCGGTGGTAAAAGGGGTATTAACCCCTTTAAACACGACAGTGGATTTATTCTGCGATTTACACAAGGCAAACTCCACTGAGTCCTCGCCTACTAGTACCGACACAGCTACACTTCACTGATACTTTACTCTCCACTTAAGACTCTCAAGACTGATCTGTACCGCGAACGTTGTCCCGTTATATACCTCTTTCCGCAGATTCTAGACCGTAATTTCGAACTTTATTCCGATGTTCATTTGTTTTGAGTAGCATTGGCGTTTCCAAATAAACGTGCTACGTACAATTACAGATACATACAAGTTTTTTGAATATTCCAAGCCCATACATCTGTCTATACATTTTCGTAAGCATCGAATGCTTACTTTTGCTACAACATTCCATGCTACTCGGCGTTTTGAAAATGTATAGTATTGATTTAAACTTTCACGATTCTCACACATTATTTATACTAAACGGGACTTAAAAAAAAAAAAAAATGCATTTATTTCAGACCAATGTTGTTCATATTTTGTTAGTTAGGTAAAATAAACACTAATACTAAGGTTAACTTAAATAATATTCTTATATGCTAAGCTTAAATGCAGAGAGGACCAGTGCCGTGTCAGGCCACTGTCCCATCTGTCGGCCACAACGGTCAGGAGACCGCGTAATCGCGCTTAATCGCGTATAAATAACTTATTTATTTGCCTCACTGAGGTCTCCCGACGTTTCGGATGTGTTGCAACATCCATGGTCACGGGACAACTGGCTTGAGCGGGTATCAACATCTTCTTGCTGCGCGGGTTTTCCGAACTACCCGCATTTGGTCTTTATTAACCACTTGTAAGTACACTAGGGTTGTCACCCGGCCGACACACAACACTAATAATGTCCGGTGATATATCACCGGGTCCGGGTCCGGGTCCGTTATAACGGACGATGTTTTTTGACGCTGGCATTTACTTATGATAGGATTCCACGAAGATGAAATCTTAAAACCGTCGTCCCGGTTGAAATTACGATGTTTTCTGATTTCAACGGCTTCACTAGGATAAGAATTTAAAATATACATAAAGTGCATGCCGGTTGCTGGTCTCGAACCCGGATACACCGACTACAAGGCCGCCGTCTGTACCGCTCGGCTACTGACTGATGTCTTACGTCAACACGGTGAATTTTGAAATACCTTGACGGCGTGTCACTATGGCAACCAAACTGTTATTCACCCCGCTGTCGTATTACTCACACAAATGGAACAAACCTGACAAGAAAGACGTGTGAGATGTTGTATAAGCTGCTCAATTTCTTCGTTACTAATAATATAGGCGTAATTGGGTGAAACAGAGATTGACGTTGCCGTCTCTTCTATGGACATTGAATCAAGTCATTCAATCTGTATGACGCAATTATAATATTGGTAAAGTATCACGCACGTTGGAGCGCGGTACAGCTGCAGTGAATGTGGCCGCTTGGTGGACGCCAGTGATAACGCCGCGTTATCACACCGCCTCCTACAATGCAAGCTCTGCTGCGCCATTACACTCGCTCGATGTAGGTGGAGTGGACGTTAAGCTGGATTTAGGGGGTTACATTCTTACATAGTAGTGTAGTATAATCTCAGTAAGTAGCCGGTTGGCAAGTAGTGGGAAGACTAACATATTTTCCTCATTTCTATTGGGTATATTTATGTAATCTTAAATTCACGTCGAAATTTGTTAGCTCAGACTAACCAGACTCGCCGCGCTAATAGTAACCACTACCGAGCGAGATGGTTGTAATCTCAATAAGTGTGACAGAGAGAGTTATATCTAATTTGTTATCTTTATCCTAGTTTCGCCTTTTTGTTTGCCACAATCTATTTGATATGAATTTGTGGCAAACAAACGAGTATCCGTCCAAATTATTTAGAAGGCTGTTTATGGTAGGCCCTATATACAGGTTTTCCCAATCAAACCGTGCCGCGTGTGGGGCATTTCGTACAAAAGTCGCCGATGGCCCAGTTGTGATTGTTTAATAGGCGCAGAGAGAAGTGAATTCGGCCTAGACAAAGAATCTGCTCTAAACATTTATATTTTAGTAAGAATATTGTATAGAAACATCTTAACCCGTTCCAGTGTTGCCACAAAATATTCTGGCATGGTTAAATAAAATTACAAAATTCGCTTGAGCTGGCTTTCTGGATGTGCTACCAAAATCGAGCAAACTGACAGCGCGACCGTGAAATTGGACAACCGAGGGTGATCTCAATCGTACTACGCACAAATCACGGTAGTGATTGAAATAGCCATAGTCAAAAAAAGTAACAATTATCACGGAAATTGCTGTGTCATAAACTTCTACAAGGCGACAGGCACGCCTGATTGGCCTATAAGTAGCAACCAACTTATGTGTTACCTTGTCTAGACAATAGTAGACTTTATTGAAAGGCAGTAAGGGTGCTTGTGTTCGCAATTAAGATTGGTGCGACCATGTTTTGACGCGGCCTGTACCGTAGCGGGAGTCTAGTCGGACGTCGGTTCGAGAAGAAATCAGAGGTTCGAAATTCGAATCAATGGATGTTTTGGTGGTACAGTCAGCGTCATATAGTTAGTAGCAGCCGGAGTAGCCAAATATTTCGTAACGCACCCTTATTCGTACAGTAATAAAGACGTGTACCGTAATATTTGGCTACCTTGGCTGCTACTAACTATATGACGCTGACTGTACCTAATTTAAAGCAGGTAGTTCACAAAATGTACCTTTTAACTGAAGAAGAATTCTCAAATCGAGTGATAATCGCCTTACTTGATGCGATAGGTAACGGCGATAGTTCCATTGTAGGAACCCTTACAGTTTCGCTTTGTCTGTCCGTCCGTCCGCGGATAATCTCAGTAACCGTTAGCACTAGAAAGCTGAAATTTGGTACTAATATGTATATCAATCACGCCGACAAAGTGGTAAAATAAAAAGTGTTTTTTTTTTCATTAGGGTACCTCCCCTATACGTAACGTGGGGAGTGTTTTTTTTTTTTTTCATTTTAACCCTAACGTGTGATATATTGTTGGATAGGTATTTAAAAATGAATAGGGGTTTACTAAAATAATTTTTTGTTAATGTTCATATTTTCGGAGATAATCGCTCCAGAAGTAAAAAAAAAATGTGTCCAACTTTTAAACCATGTTTTAAAAAAATTAAAAAAAACTCAAAAGTAGAACGTCATAAAAACTTTCTAGGAAAATTATTTTGAACTTGATAGGTTGAATAGTTTTTGAAAAAAAATACAAAAACTAAGGAACCCTACACTGAGCGTGGCCCGACACGCTCTTGGCCGGTTTTTTTATATGGGAACAGTAATATCATTGTCAGATGTGTCAAAAGTATTAAATTACTCGTAGTATGATGTCCTAATCTTAATAATTGATATAGTAACTAAGAATATATTAGAACTTAAAAAAAAAGTAACTAAGAATGTTTCATACAACTTTACTTCCTTCTGCTTGATCAGAGTATTCAGAGTTTCATTGTGTGGATTGAAGAAAAATAATAATTGTTCAAGTATAATCATTATTTTGGGGCTATTCATAAATTACGTCATTTCAAAATAGGGGGGGGGGGGGGTCTGGCCATTGGATGACGACAGTCATTTTATTAGGCGGGAAGGGTCCATTTTAAGGAATAAAAGGATGATGATAGGGGAGGGGGGGGGGGGGGGGGGATCAAAAATCCTCAAAAAACGATGACGAAATTTATGAACAGCCCCTTTATCGCGTTATACACACACACACGATGCAACACGCTGTTTTTTTTTAATTGCTTCGCTTTTCTAGGCTCATCGTCAGCTGTTCAGACTTTACTTAAGCTGTTCACAGAGCTCACCCAAATCGGGTATATGCATTTGCAAAGGCCTGCAACCACTTTGCAAAAACAGATAACAGATGCAAAATTACTATGCTCTGTGAACAAAATTTTAGCGGGTCAAATTAATTTTGTCTTGGAGGAATAAATGAGTTTAAAGAGAAATTAATCGCTTATCGTAAAGCAGTGCTTGGCCTGGGGGGGTCGCGAAGCCTGTTGAAGGGTGTCGCAGCTGTCATCTTAAACTTATGAAGGATTCAATATTTGTAAAATCACTACATAGTATAAAACAAAGTCGCTTCCCGCTGTCTGTCCCTATGTATGCTTAGATCTTTAAAACTACGCAACGGATTTTGATGCGGTTTTTTTTAATAGATAGAGTGATTCAAGAGGAAGGTTTATATGTATAATATAGTACCCGTGCGTAGCCGGGGCGGGTCGCTAGTAAGAAATAAATGTGAGTTAGAAGCAGCTGAAGGTAGAAAAGGGATTATATTATATCCCACTTGCACTGTGCAAATTAGAAAGAGAAAGGTAGATTTTCTCATCTCGTCTCGAGTCGTTGCGTAACATGCATACGAATACGTATTAAAGATGCGAAAGTGTGTCTGTATGCCTGTTCACAATTAAACCGCTGAACCGATTGAGATGAAATTTTGGTATAGAGATACGTTGAATCCTGAAAGACACAGGATAGTTTTTATCCCGGAAGTGATACCCTAAGGGGGTGAAATCGGGGGTGAAAGTTTGTATAAAGCTACGATAATAATAATACTAATATAATAATAATACTAATACTAATAATACTAAAAAAAAAAAAAAAAAAAAACCGCTGTCATGACAGACGTGTCAATTTTTATAAATATTTTATAAATTCGTTTTTAATGTTTCTGTGCCTTTGTGAACATTTTATACCTATGCAAATGCACATGATAGTTTCCCACAATGTGCAATATATTTAAAATACGGCACCACTTTTTGCTATGGAGCAGACCGAGTATCGAGGGAACTGACAAGCAGCTGTCAAAGGCATATCCGAGAAAACTGAAACGATACGAATACAAATATGATAACTAGGACACGCTCAAGAGCGGCACAACGCGCACGCCCACCACCTCCACCCGCGCCGTCCAGCTCCTCGCCATCGCCATCGTCGTCGGGCGATGAATTCGCAACAGCGGCCGACACCAGCGAGTCGAGCGAAGAGCGCGGGCCGCCGTCCCCGCCGCCGCGACCACCTGCGCGACGAGGACGACCACCGCTGCTGGCACGCTTGGGGCCTGCGGGGCATCCTGCTCCGCCCACGGCTCCCGCTGCCGGTGGTATAGTGCGCCGCATGCAGTGGACGCAATCCATTAACGAAAACTGCATGCGTGCCTACTATGGGGCGACAGAGGGGGGAACTAATCTGTCCGCGTACCGTGTCCGGATGCTGCCTCTGTTCCAGGTGCTTGAACCAGTCATCACCGTGTCTGCGCAGCGTCTATCGGATCAGGTGCGCGTCATCCAGCGGCACAAGCGGTTGGATGACGCCACGCTTGATCGGCTACGCCTGGAAGCACTCTCTGCTCGTGCGGCCTCTACCTCGGCGCGGGATCCGCCCGCCTTGTTGCCGGCTCCGATGCCTGCTCCCGACCTGGCATCGGGGGCACCGCGGGTTGATCCCAGTGCCGACGAGGAGGAATGTGCGAATCAGAGCGTGAGTACCCAGACCAATGAGCAACTGAGGAGGGCTTTGGAAGATGCGATTACGGGGTATCGTTCCACAAACAACTCTAGGCCACGACTACCACGCCTGCCCGTAAATAGACGCAATCTAGCGTTAATGGGAGCTCTAAACGGTCTGCTAGACCCGTATATACGGGCTAGTGAAGACTTACTTGATACACACTCAATCATGTACTGCGGGGCCATCGCGGCGTGCCGTGTTGCTCGCGTCAAGTTTCCGGACGCTGACCGTGCACCTAGGACCGCCGGGGGTGTCCCTGCATGGCAAGTACGGATTGAGCGTCGTATCAATACGTTTAGGACTCTCATTGCAAAGCTGATCTGCTTCAGGGGGGGCAACAACCGCCCCCGAGTCATGCGCTTTGTGAACCAGGCCTTCGCGGGAACTGGTATCAGGCCCCGCGACTACATGGCCTGTGTCACGGAGCGCATTGACTTTCTGAAGCAGAAAGTCTTTGCATGGGCAGGCCGTATTCGCCGCTACAGAGAGCGAGTGGACCGATACCAGCAGAATTGCCTTTTCCAGAGCGATCAAAGGAAGGTATACCGAAAGTGGGAGGGAGCCGATCTTCGTGTGTCCGACGGACAGCAGCCGGATGCTACTGCCATGGTTGACTTTTGGCGTAGTATCTGGTCAGTGCCAGTCGAACACACCGAAGGAGAGTGGATGAGTGTTGTCGAACGTGAGTGTGAGTTCATCGAACCCATGGGGACTGTTACCATCAGCCCCGAGGACGTTAGTTGTGCCATCCGTTTGGCCCCGAACTGGAAAAGTCCTGGACCAGATGGATTACACAACTTCTGGCTGAAATGGTTTCGATGCTCACACCTGCGTTTGGCAACGCAGTTCCAGCAAGCCCTTGAGCTCGGTGCCTTGCCATCTTTCTTGACAACTGGTATCACCTCCCTGCTCTATAAGTCCGGTAGTACCATGGAAGCGAAAAACTACAGACCCATCACGTGCTTGCCTACGCTGTACAAGCTCCTTACATCCATTTTGAGAGCAAAAATTAACGCACACATCGTTGCAAACAACGTTTTGGCCCCTGCTCAAAATGGATGTAGGGTTGGGTCTCGTGGTACTAAAGAGCTCCTCCTCATAGACATGACCATTTGCCAACGAGTCCGGCGGAACAAAGGGGCCCTCTCGGCCGCCTGGATTGACTACAAGAAGGCCTATGATTCGGTGCCTCATTCATGGCTGAGGAGGATCTTAGAGTTGTATAAAGTTGATGCAGTTCTGAGATCCTTCTTAGGCACTTGCATGGGGCAGTGGACCACAGTCCTTTGTCAACCGGGGGGAGGAGATTGCCCTTCTAGTCCGCAGGACTCTATAAGGATTGAACGTGGGATATTCCAGGGCGACAGTCTGAGTCCTTTGTGGTTCTGCCTAGCGCTGAATCCGCTTAGCACCCTGCTGAAGGATTCAGGACTAGGTTGCCGGCTTCGGAGAGGGGGTGAGGTCATCTCTCATCTGCTCTATATGGATGACCTGAAGCTATTTGCACCGAATGGACATGACCTGTTGGAACTACTGAAAACAACAGAAGTATTCAGTAGCGCCATCAAAATGGAATTTGGTGTCGATAAGTGTGCGGTCATGCATGTACAGCGGGGGAAAGTTGCAAATTCAACAAATTTGCAACTTTCTGAGACAATGTCCCTCAAATCTATCTCCGAAGCAGAAACCTATAAGTATCTTGGTATGTCACAGTCATTGGGTATTGAGGGTGAGGGCGTAAAGCGGGCGGTGAAGGAGCGCTTCTTTTGTCGCCTGACCAAAGTACTTAATAGTCTTTTGTCGGGCGGCAACAAGGCGCGCGCCTTCAACGCCTGGGTGATGCCCTTGCTTACTTACTCCTTTGGCGTACTAAGGTGGACTCAGACTGAGCTGGATGCCCTGGACCGAAGAGTCCGAGTACTGCTTACTGCGCATCGCATGCTACACCCACGCTCGTCTGTTATGAGACTGTACATCTCGCGGAAGTGTGGAGGTCGCGGCTTTTTAAATGCCAAAGACCTCCACAACCGCGAGGTGTGCAGTCTCAGGGATTATTTCCTCAACAACGAGTGTGG
Source organism: Epinotia ramella (assembly GCA_947578815.1). Classification (NCBI taxonomy): domain Eukaryota; kingdom Metazoa; phylum Arthropoda; class Insecta; order Lepidoptera; family Tortricidae; genus Epinotia; species Epinotia ramella. Next base: position 487,349 of record CANPUT010000111.1, read on the forward strand.
GATGCATCGCGACGTAGTAGCAGTAGACGGAAACTTCACCCCGCTTTCCTTGGCAAACGAGAACTGGCGCAGACTTAAAGTAATGAGCGCCGAGGACCGCAGGGCGGTGTGGAGGAGCAAGGAGCTGCACGGGCGGTTCTACAAGGCCCTCACAGGGCCCGATGTAGATCTGCTCGCGTCGGTGAACTGGCTACGTTTCGGGGATCTCTTCGGGGAAACCGAAGGTTTTGTCTGTGCAATTGCGGACGAAGTTATCATGACGAACAATTACCGGAGATATATCCTGAAGGACGGTACGGTCGACATTTGTCGGGCATGCCGCCGTCCTGGGGAGTCACTCAGGCATATTATCTCCGGTTGTGGTCATCTTGCTAACGGCGAGTACTTGCACAGACATAACCTTGTAGCCAGAATTATTCACCAGCAACTTGCTCTGCTATACGGTCTTGTGGTCTCCGAAGTGCCTTACTATAAGTACACACCTGCGCCAGTTCTCGAAAATGGTCGTGCCACGCTCTATTGGGATCGATCTGTCATCACGGACAGGACTATTCTTGCCAATAGGCCTGATATCGTGCTGACTGATCGATCGAAACGCCAGGCAGTGCTCGTCGACATCACCATCCCCCATGACGAGAACCTCTTGAAGGCCGAGAAGGACAAAGCCAGCAAGTACCTAGACCTGGCTCACGAGGTAACCGCCATGTGGGATGTTGATTCGACGATCATCGTCCCGATAGTCGTTTCGGCGAACGGTTTAATAGCGAAGAGTCTCGACCATCACCTCAAGAGACTCTCGCTAGATGGCTGGATCAAGGGTCAGATACAGAAGGCGGTACTCCTGGATACTGCGCGGATAGTCAGGAGGTTCCTGTCTCTGTCGCCCTGACCACCGGCAGCTTAGGCCCCGCCTCGCTGCCGGCGGTACCCTAGGTTAGGTTTTTATAATGATTTTATTTCTTGTATGTATAGTTTTATATTTTACTTTTTATATAATTATTGTAAAAACCTAGCTTAAGAAGAAAATTTAATAAAGAGAATACTAATACGATGTTATATTGAAATTTAAAATAAAATTGTGACTTTGTATACTTAAAACAAACAAACTATTATATTATATTACACTATACTTACTACTTTAGGTATTATATTGCATGCCTATTTTGAGTCAAACATAGAACACCAGTTGTTATTGTTCGCTGCCTACGAAGCTGAAGGTCCTGGGTTCGAGGGCCAGTATTTGTGTGATGAGCATGAATATTTGTTTCTGTGTTTTTAACCCCCGACGCAAAGAGAGGGGTGTTATAAGTTTAACGTGTCTGTGTGTCTGTGTATCTGTCTGTGGTATCGTAGCTCCCAAACGGATGGACCGGTTTGGATGCGGTTTTTTTGTGTCATAGATAATTTTATCCCGAGTGTTCTTAGCCATGTTTCATGAAAATCTGTTTAGCCATTTTTGAGATATTGGACTTTGAAATGAAAATGTCGGGGGTGTTTCAACTTTTTACAAGCTTTATATTACGAGTAACTTGACTCGTTCGTATGTAAGTGAGTTGTCCGTCAAATCTTGCAAGTTAAATTCAACTACCTACGGACCGATTGAACAATCATAAGGCGCTTATGCACAAGGCCACTTAATGGAAAGCGTATTAGGGTTAGGACGCCAATTATTGAGGGGATATCCAAACGGATGAACTGATTCAAAGATTGAATGTCTTATCGATCGAGATAAAACGAGAGGAACAATACAGATATACAAAAGGCAAATTGAACTTACCCAATGCTTCGAGTTATTCTCTATCAGTCAATTAAAGGTATGATAGACATTGTAAGAAACAACTGTATACCTGCTTTATCGCTTGTTAGTAAAAGTAATAGATAATAAAGTGATGCCACTTTCTTTCAGAGCATCTATTGACTCGTATTTAAGATCACAGTCACTCGTTGAAAATGACTTATTCCCCAAAATTGTGTCGTAATATATCTTATAGTCCTTCCACTTTTGTAAAATATCGTTGTAAGCATTTAGTTGCTCGCCAGCATCTCTAGGCGTTATTCAACTTGACGGAAGCGGTGGAAGGACTACATACCTATACATACTGTGTAGAGGAAAATCTAAACCAAAGTGCATGGGCAACAGTGGCGACGCGTCAAAATTTTCGATGGGCAACCCGAAACAAAAAAGTTATATGCATAAAGAAAATTATAAGAATATTGTTAAAATCTCACTGTACCAGAAGGCATAGAGGTAAAAATAAAACCAAAACTATCTAGATAACAATATATTTTTGTCATCAACGACAAACTTAACAACAGACTACAACATAGATCTTTTCAACCAAACCTGCGCGAAGATAAAACTTTGCGATACATCGTCTTTTATGAAATGTTTACCAACACATCGAGGACATAAATACATGAGAGTGTGCAGCTAATAAGCTGCTATTACAAATATAATAACGTTCAAATAATCGCGAACATAAATGGACGGCTTACAATAATTAGGTGTAATATTATAGGATTTGTTTGATGCGGGCGGCCTGCGCCGCCGCCGACGGCGCCTGGCGCAACGCGCCTGTCGCTTGCACGTGCCGTCGCGTTGCTATTACTAACTGTTGGTAAACAAGTCAGTGGACAAACCTAATTATTAAGATCCGAAATGATATTAATTGTACAATGTAGCTCTATTAAAAATAATTCTTATTTATCTACATTAAAATTGCTTTTGGTTTTACTTTGAAAATGATATACATGTTTTACGTAAATGACAAATTGACTCAGAGGCCGGGGCGAGGCCCGCGGCGCCATACGATGCTCACTTATGTGTAGGTAATCATACAAACTTATTAGGTAATTTTAAATATAATTAGATACACGTTAAAATTAATTATAATTACACGTACAAAATATAGTTGTCTCAGTGCATATTCTGTTCATTTTTATGTTTAAATGTATTTAAGTTAAGTATAGATAAAGGTAAAATTGTAAGGTTTTGAAAGGCGGATGTCCGTGTGTAATTTACATCTGAAAATCACTATAATTTGTTTTTCCACCCTTTCCGTGACATTCTACACGCGTGTCGTGTACCATGTGAAAATATATTTGCTGTAATTTCGAAATATCTAACTAGGTATGCAAAGTGATACAATTAATTTACATAAATATCAATTAGATACTTTGTCTAATGGTCTGAAGCTATGCGTAGCGAATGAACCTTAAAAGTAGTCAACAATTAAATTATGTATTGCTATGATTTGTTTACTATCGCAAACAGAATAACGATTACATTACTTGTCGGTATCAGTAACTATTTGGGAGTCTGTGTATAGTCAAGATCTTATTATTGGAAAAGGTGCATACACTATGATATCCTCGATATAAATTCAATGGTTGAAAGAATTCGTTTTCCTTGAAAGACTATCAGTGTAGGACACACAGTACAGGACTAAAACGCAATCGAGGGTAAGCCCAAGCTTAAAAGATTCACTCCAAAGCTCTGATATTTAGTTTGTCTCCAAGTAGTCACTACCAGCGACAAGAATGACGAATCTAAAATGATCAGACACTATAAACAATTATTATCTTGATCCAAGAATGATCTTTGTCCATGAATTTGACTACAGTACGTATACAATTTTCAGTTTTAACTAAAATATACATAATTGGGTCTTAAGATCACATTAAACGGGTCTACCTATTGTCTTTATTTTTTTGACGAATGGGTCTGCAATTAATAACATGAAGTCAACATATTCATACCTAAACCGCTAACGAGTCATATTTCACAAATAATCCACTCTTTTTTTATTTCAATATTTATGTAATATTATCTTCAAAAACCGGGCCACCCAGTAACACTCGCTCTCGTTTACTCCGATACAAATAGACAGTGTGCGCGCTATCCAAAATCCTCAAGGGCATTTTGGTGTTGACAGCGTCTTAAACACTCTACTTTTCATTTCGAATACGAGGAAATTAATTGAAAGCCAAAAACTTAAATATTTTCAAAATCAGTCAGATCCTATAGAACCCATTTTAAAAGCGTTTGTGTATGGACCATTCGGGCGGGAACTGTAGACAGATTTTAATAATGTTAGTGTGTGGACCATTTCCTGGACGCGTTTTTGAAGTGGTTATATCAAAAAACTAATTCTAATTGTTGTTTGTATGAAAAATGTCATTTTTTTTTTTAGTGTTAAATGTATTAATTCAATTTATATATACCATATAAATAATGAAAACCATCATAATAGGCATGATGCCTCATGTTCGAATTGATAACGTAGTGATGCTATATGGATAGTAAACCATCAAACTATCGTAATAAGGTATAAATTATAAAATATAGTTAAAACCATAAAAAGATATGAACCTTGAAAGTTTAGAAAAATATGCATTTTTTTTCATTGTAAAGGGGTTCGACCTCTCTGGCATACCTAAAGTTGCGTTTTGGCGTATAGGTATAAAACATATGCCAATCGATAGGGAAAATTATTACAAAGAACAAATACTCCTCAACAAAATGTCGTAAGCAGCGCGCGCGTGTCCGGTTACCCGCCTAATGTTGCCCGGATAAACAATGACGTCCAGCCTTTTAGCGACATTTGTGGACCCACTCAACACTGGACATAAGCCCAAAAACATCTCACATTTTTACTATTTGAGATTCTTTCGGAAAGTAACGTTCACACGTTGCGATTCTTCTCATTTTTTTTTTACGGAAGGTATGTAGGTACTAAAACTACCTTTGTTCAATGTTTATTGCCCTTAGGCATTGATTTAGTATATACAACGTGTTAATAAAATAACGCAAAACCTGAAAACAGTTTGTTCAGAATCGAGAGTCATTTTACTCATGCTATCGACAATCTTAACATCCAGCATTTTTAACACCCATGAATTCAGAACTAAATTATAATGATGTTACGATGATTTTTTATTACAATACTTTAATTGTTTAAAAATATACGAAATATTCCCACATAATCCGATCAGTGAATGAAATGGGGAATAAGTTTTTCAATCATTCGGCCGGGCGTGGCAATAATCACTTGTACTGAAACAATTAGAAAGCCATCAGAATGTTCCTCCAGTTCAGTTGGACAAAGGTCGAGTAAAGCAGAGAAGTTATTTCAGAACTGTTTTTTCTCACTTATGAAAAAGTGAAGGGGAATCCAAAGAATCATCATAATAAAAAATCACACAAATAAGTATTCTTATTTTTGTTGTCCTTGTCGCCACGTGCACGTGTCCAGTTTTATTTATTTGCCACAACCGAGTTAATGTATGTAGTGTATATTTATGTATATATTTGTTCGTGTATGTAAGTATTTATTTAATTTATGTATATGTATTTGTGTAAATATGTTGTATATAGGAATACCGTAATGTTATTGTTTCTTAGTCTTTATTTGCACTGCCCCACAATCTTTTCCGCTTTGCCTTAAGGTTTGACTGGTAGAGAATGCCATATGGCATTAAGTCCGCCTCTTGAACGATAAGTTTTCTTTTGTGCAATAAAGTTTAAATAAATAAATGTGGTTGCGGCAAATAAAGTAAGCCCTAAGCCATTTTAAAAGCTTTTCCATCCCTTATGGTGGCAACGCGTTTAGCTCCTCAGTAAAAATATATAATGTAAGTATAAAATGGAATGGTCTGAATTAAGCTACTTTTAAGGGATTGGAATTTAATTATAGTATGATGTAAAAAATTATGGTTATCATTAAAATCCATACCATTTTGATAAATACGCATTATGTCATCTCTGAGGTTGGTGCCTCCTGTGGTTACCATTACACGTATGTCTGTGTGTTTTGCCAGCTCAATGCAAATTTGTGATGTTTGAAGTGCTAACTCTCTAGTTGGTACAACAATTAAAGCTTGAATACAATCTTTTTTTGGATCAACCTGAAAATAAATTAAAAGTTAGACCTAAGAATTTCAGTTAGTCAATCACACTGAAGAAAGAATGATTTAATCAGAACTGTTTTGTCTCACTTATGGAAAGTGAAGGGGAATCCAAGGTATCATCATATTAAATAGCACAATTGCAATTATAAACTTAATATTAATAAATACATATTTGATAGCATCTGCTGGTGAAGTATTGGAATGAAGTTGTGTAAACCTCCATAAGCAATGAGATCCTTTGAGGACTGACACTAATCATTTTCTTTTCTTTTGATAATAAATTATATATAATAACAAGTCTTGCAATTTTAACACTAGCACCTTTATTTTTATAGTAGGGTCATTGGTTACATGAGCAGCATTGGTTACCGACCATAGTAATTGACTGAAAAAAAGACAAATATCCTTTCAGTTCACCCGAGTGGTTGCAAACCGGCACACTAAATTATGTGGTCGCTAACCAGCAATATGACCCTAATTATTGATACATTTGAAATTCTCTCCGCTGTACACACTCAAAATGGAAGTATTCAAATAAATTATGAATGGTGGTCACCTGTTCTAAGACTGGAATACAATAAGCCCCAGTTTTGCCTGTACCATTTTTGGCTCGAGCAAGCACATCTTTACCACTAAGTAACTATCCCCTAGATGGTGTCAGATATTTTTGAGCGCTTTGTTTTTTCAGATATTATTACAAAGTGGCTGTACGGCCCACATAATCTAGATATTCATTTTTCAGTTTATAAAACGATAGAAGACATCATAACATAACTTTTACAATGATGCTGTCCATTACCAAATAGGCACATATTTAATTTATTAAATTCTTGTCAACAAATAATTTTGTTAATACTTTAGCGTTTATAAACATTAATGCTCGATTAAACTTTCGAACAGTTTCACGATTACTCTCTAAACGAGCACTAAACCTTAGCAGCATTGTTAAATTAAGCGATTTCCCACCGGCCCGGGAAGGCTTGCGTTCCGTGGAGACGTCATCAATTAAGAAAACACAGGCTGCTGGTTGCTTTTTTTCGGATTGAGTTATTGATACTGTGCTAGGTGTATGCATGTTAAGCGGTTTAATGTTGCTTCCTAAGTCACATTTTGCCATGTAACTAGGTGTAGGCATACGTCCTGTCAAATTCTGTTCATGTACTTTTTACTCGACTGCCGAAGGAGAAAAGGGTTAATTATAGTAGAAGCTTATCTGGCGATCATGTTTAAAAAATCAAAAATCTTAAATCACATGTGCTACTATTTAAATAATTTACTTTAAAAACAAAGTTTTAACCGACTTCAATTTAGTACTCCGCCAAGCCACGAGAACATTTCCACATTTATTTTCCAATTTACCACATGAACTGATTTCCGAGTTTCGTCTTTGTATTATGGTTGAGATTACTTAATGTGGCCGGCCTTTTATAAAACTGTCATTGTAATTAGAAGCTTCTACCTTCGAACGTAGAGTTGCTTTTTGAATGAACCACTGATGCAATTTGGTCAACTTAAATAATCTCATGTATACCATTCAAGTGTTTTAGGTACTTGAAACTCTATGCGACCAGACGATAACAAAAAAACAGTTAATGGGCTTAGATCCGAAAGGACTTATATTAGTTGCAAGATATAACACATATGTCTTTTGACTAATTTATAGTAGGACTATTAATTATTGTAAACCAAAATGACGTATGTTAATATGGCATGTAAAATAATTACACCTTTTTAATATTGGACAAGAATCCATGTATAGGGTTTTGTCTTTACATTAGGGCAGTCGAGTTTGGACCTCGCGACAGGTTGCAATTATCCCATTCGGTTTCCCTTATAATCATCAATTAAATTTGATAATTAAAAACGCCTATGAAACGTCGCAAGAAAATCACCACTTTTATTGAAAATTCTTGGCTCTTCAACAATAAGACCGCCTGTTTTCTAGTTTTCTTTTGTACCTGCTTCGTTCGTGTGAGGTTTGCAATACTAGTACCTACATTAGTCACCTAGGGCGGTAATACAAAGAATGTATTGAACGATTGAAATGAATGATTGATTTAATGAAAGACAGATTGTATTTACTTACACGATAAACGAATGGTAGGAAGGAGACTTGGATTTTTGTACTATACCAAGCCCGAGCCGAATACCGCCCGCGGGAGTGAAAGTGGGATTCTCCGTGGTGATTGCCACTTTATGGCCAGGTGTGACGTAAGTAATAGTAGATCGTTAACCAAGGACTCTCTCACTTCGTTCAAGCGCCAAAATATCTCGTCAGAAATGGGTGCCTTTCACGCGAGTTACACTCTACTTTTCATATCGAATACAAGGAAAGTAAAAAAAACACAGACGGAAAATTAAACAATATGTTTATTTAAAGTACTTATACAGTTCAAAAACGGCAGCCGCCATTACCGTGACGTCATCCACCTATGGTTCCAGTTAATGTACGGCCCGATAATACGCGTCCATCTATCTTTCTCTCTCTCTCTTTTTGCATGAGTTAAAAAGAGACCAAACATTAACCGGCACCGTACCTATTATATCCCGTTAGCCATGAGACAACATGACAAAATTGCATAGAAAAACCGATAGACTTCAAATATAGTTAGAAGATGGCCCGGGAACATACTTAGGAGGGGTTCGAAAAGAAAACAACACATTTAATAGTGAATTAAAACCCATAAAATCACAGTGACAGAAAACAGTTGATTTACCCAATTATTCTTTAACCTTTAAATGCATGTTTTTTATTTTTGGTAGAAAAAATGTTTTTGTTTAGTTCATTGGATGTATAAAAACTTTGTTTTTAATGCGAAACCTATTAACCTTTTCAACGCTCTCATATTTGAATGAAGTGATCATTCACACGCCAAGAGCTGTTGCCTTATCAAAAATGACGAATCTCATAGTGCTGTGCAAAACATGATTAGATAGATTTTATTCATGATCTAAGTACAACTTTATTCCGACCTTTTTATGGGTTGTTGGCGTGGTGGGCACGACAGCACTCGACCACTTTAGTGGCTCTTGGCGTTGAAAAGGTTAAACCTTGAATATACGAGGGCTGTTCCGAAAGTTGTTAGCTGCTCCGACTCTACTCAAGCGATTACAATATTATTTATACCATTGTGAGGGATATTTAAGTACTTATTGAAGTGCTGTAAATATATTTTTAGAAAACGCTTAGTTTTATTTTATTTAGTTTTTACTTCGAAGCGTCGAAGCCTAACCATCAGTCATGAAAATCAGTAATTGAGACTCCATATGTGCTGTCATTTTATAAACAGTATTTGTTAAAAAACAATTCGTTTTTTTAGGTGCTGCTAATTAAGAATCTCGACGGTTTTTTACGTATTTTAAATCGTGTTGATTGAGTAAACATTATTATGATTTAATAGGTGTCAAGAATGAGTCTTTCGTTAAAAGTAAAAATTTCTGATATGTAAAAAAATGTATATATACTTATAACATTATGTTCGATACCAGTCTTTTACCGCGGGCATCACTCGGTTGATAATCGGAAAACAAAAAGGACACGCTGCGATGCCATCTGAGCATTTTGCTGTTATTGTGTCATTGTTTTCTTGGCCTTTGTTTGCCGTTCTCAGAAGTATGACGTCACTTGACTATTTGTATAATCCTTGTATGGAAAATTAAGTAAACTACCGTTTCGGTCGCGAAATAGGTACTGCGTTTATGTCTATAGTTGTCAATGTCATACAATTTTGTTTCTATAAAAGCGTAATGATTCTATTGGTAGCTGCAAATTTACTCTTGGACAATAAAAACAATGCATGTTTATTCCAATCTTTGAATATCCAATATCTTTTTATGAGTTTAATTATAATTTTTAACCTATACTTTATTACAATAATTGATGGTTTACTATCCAATTAGCAACACAACGTTATCAATTTTACCACGAGTCTACGCCCCTATTGTCTGTGTTGTTACAAACTTGAATCTAACCCTTCGGGGTTGGGCTTCTAATAGACGCTGGTTCACAAACTCATTATTACGCGCAGGACCGATCACTTTGGCATACTTTGGGGGAAGCCTATGTCCAGCAGTGGACTTCTTTATTGCGATATACAATGCCAATGTACAAAGTACGGCATATCATTCCGTCCAACCGAATGCTGAATCCACCTAAGAAAAAGTCATAGAGAAGCACAGATTTGTTTTGTAGATTGTTTTAACACTTTCACAACCGGGCTAAAACTGGAACAATTCACCAGAAACTGACAGAATTCGCTAGGCGTGTATAGGTTCATACTACGGCGGCTCAGCCGGCATCTGAGCAAACATTACGACTGCCCGCTAGGCGGGTTCTTGGTTGCAAACGTGTTAAGTGTTTGGGAAATGCACTCTGTTTCGAACCCCTGATTAATGTTGATGTAAGAGAAAGCTTTAATGTATGTTGGTTAAATCAATAAATACCTATATGCCAAGCGATGGTTGTTTCACTTACACATACTACAATACAAATACTTTTTTCTCACATATGCAATGGATGACGTTGTGTCCATTCGAAGTGTCACTTTTTGAGGGCGGCGAGACGAGAGATCTGTAATGGAATTTCATACAAAATTGAAGGCCTGCAAAGCGACCTTTTGTTTCAGTATCTTTCAGCCATTAAATAGTTTTTTTTATTCATTGCATTAATTTGAGAAAAGCACTATATCTAGATATTTTTTGTCGAACTCGGAACATTAACTTATGGACATTGACATGGATGTATATATAAAAAAATCAGTATATAGAAAAATCTGTGTTGGGTTGGAACATAGGAAAGTACAAGTTTGCTGCTTGCAAGCTTTCTCTGGTTGTCCCATGTATTGAAGACAATTTACTGTTGCATTGATGTAAAGGTGAACCAGGATCTATTGAGGGTGCGCCATGTTACGGAAATTTGTTGGTACTAATTTCTAGCAATGGCAACAATTTTAATAATAGACAACATCTACCCTCTATGATAGTTGTCAATATTGACAATGTAAACATTGCTTTGTCTAGTTTCGTGTGAATTATTATTAGACTGCAATAATCATGCCGAAAGTTTTGCCTCTACTTCTGGCGAGCGTTTGGGACAATAAATTTCAGTTATTATTAAGCTTTAAAAGCTTAACACGTAAAGTGCAGGTGTTCCATAGATAAAACTGAGAAGGAATATAATGTGCTATGAACTAATCTTGATTCAGATATTTTAAGACCAATTTTTACGAGTACAAGTAAACGTACCTATATTTTATTTCGTTTTTTACCCGACTGCCTCAGTAGGAGGGTTATGTTTTTCGAACGTATGTATGTATATATATATATACTTATTGACATGTTATTCTGTTCGGGCTACAGTCCGAATGGCTTAATGGAGTTTTGCGTTTGTTGAAATTGGAAATTCTGAATTCCAAATTTTCGGTTAGGCGTTTTTGTAATTTGTGAGTTGATGTTACCGTTTCAGCAGCTTTCATTTAATTTAAGTCATCGTTATGCCATGCGTATTATGTTGCCTTTTGATTTATCCGGGTCGAATTCAAAAAGTTCGGATTGACTAAACCAGTAAACTTGATCTGTTGTGATGAAGTTCTAAAGTTAAAGCACGTCAAAAAGTTGAGACTAAGTTATAGGTTTCTGTGAAATAATATTTTTCAAGGTCCCAAACTCCGAAACACTTATCCACATTTAAACTTTACCAATCTCGAGTTAATCCATAAATTGCCAAGCAACATTACCCTCGAGCTATCACCCCAAGATTTACATTGTCATTAGAAATTAAATTAAAAAAGCGGAATTATTACACTCGAGGCTAAATTTAAATACACATTACCGCTTAATGCACCCTCCTTATTGAGAAAGCGTGCTTTCTTTAGCCTAGGCCCATCTCTTTCTGGTCTGATTGTTGTAAATGGGTGGGAGAGGAACAAAAGAACGGCGTAGACCCGTAGCCCGTAGCTCGATATAAAGAAAGATTATCCGAACTGTCCAACAAATGCTTTCCTTACTTTTGCTAGTCGTAATCTTTGTTCCTCGTGTTAACTTATCTCGCTATTTTTCGGAAGATCTTTGTAATGCTTCCTGGTGTACAATGATGACCTCATAAATGTATAGTGACGGTAGTGTTATGATGTGATCGGGTTTGAGATATATGATGATGATGATATCTAATAGATAATTCACTTTAAAATTTAAAAACAAGGTTTTAACCGACTTCAATTTAGTACTCCGCCAAGCCACGAGAACATTTCCACATGTCTTTTCCAATTTACCACATGAATTGATTTCCGAGAGGAAATGCGTTGATTATTAGAGAAAAAAACCGAATCGCTGTATGTGGGCCATATTTGAGGACTTCCGTCGATTCTACAAGGATCACCTTTGGCACTTCATTAGTAGCTATTTCAACGGAATCTTATCAGAATCTGTGGTATACTTATTGCACTTTTAAGTACATAATTGACGAATTTCATAAGTCATCTGTGGTCTTCATCATCAATTCCAACCCAGTAACACCGTAACCCAAGCCGACTGAGTCGCAACATGCTATGCTTAATGGCATGCATTACGAATAATGTAATGCATGCCACCAATCTTATGCGTATTATACACTTAGCATATGACCATATACATGTATGTACGCATAATCATCATATGTGCGTGCACTATATGGTCTAATATTGTGCACGATATAGGGTTGCGTCACGTACATATATGCTATATGATGCATGACATAATATCATATCATTACATGCAGTAATGTAATGTAATGATGCACAATATAAGTGCATTGGATCGTATCGAATGCCCAGGAATGCAGGATATTACAATTTATCATCTTGGCATGGTGTAAGCACTAGGGACGGGTTCACTCACGGTTCGAAGGTCAGATGGCACACGCGAGCAAAACCAGAGCCTAGCCTAACTCCTGAGATTGGGGACCCCGGGCTCACTTAACTTAAAGAAGTGTACCGGAAAAATCGCTAGGAGGATAAATAATGTTTCATTATGTTTTTCCAGCGGCACCAAAGCCATTCAGCAGTCAAAGAATAGTAGGTGGTGAGCTGGCCACCATTGACCAATACCCATTTCAGGCTGCGTTGTTGATGACATGGAACTTTGACACTTATGGACAAATCTGTGGAGCCAGCATCTTGAATGCGAGGTCCCTTTTGACTGCCGCTCATTGTTTTTGGTGAGACAATGTAGTTTTACGTTATCTTTTAGAACACTATGGCAAAAATGGTAAAAGGTCTAGGTATATCAGCATGGCGTTCTTTTATAGACTACGACAATGGCAAACAGGAATATGCATGCCTGATGGTAAGCAAACACCGTTGGTTTGAGGATTTGTTGTATTGATAGCTAGAGAAGAACGCGGGTCCCTCACTCTCAACACAACAGATTCTCTGGCGCCTTACCACCAGAACAAAAATGCATGAATAAAGGCTATTACTATTACTATTACTAATTGTATTTAATTCTAATTTTACTAGACTGAGTGACTTATATATCGCTGACAAATATTTTCACTGAATGTATAATGGGAAGCAATGTATATAAATTAAGATCTTATGGAAGCAATGTATAATATTATTATCATAATTATGTTCCTTGTGAATAAACGAATTTCATTAATTCATTTCATATCCACATTTATGCTAAAAGTGGCGCTGGAACATAAGTTTCATGTACTCTGCCTACCCCTTTTAGATGTAATGAACGGATGCCGTTCATTCGCCATAAAAACAAAATGCATAATTTCAAGTAGCATACGTACGGAAATAATAACAAACTATTATCATTATAACAAAATGGATATTATTATTGGTCATAACATTTAAATAACGTCACACTCATTTATCACCACCACATTTGCTATAACGTTTATGTGTACTAATTTATTTTTGCATAACATACATTTAGTATAATGATTAAAACGGATAACTTGCTATCACATCCTAGAATAACAGACACAGGTAACAAAACTGAAACGGAGCACCCCAATATCCACGTGGTCTTGTCTGTTACATCTCTTTTTCTCGTGCGCGGAAGGCATAGGCGTATCTCTGTCTAGAGGCGTGTTCGACTCAAATCAAGGCATCCCCTTAATAGTGCACTCTTATTGACAGACACCTGTTATAATAAGCCGTGCCAGCGTTGCACATGTAGCCATTTTATCTGATTACAATATAGCTTGTCTGCTTCCAACCGATAATATACGGTGACAAGCAAAAACAAAAGAGAAAATGCAATAATGCGACCTCTATTGTCTTCTTATTGTTAGGTGTATGTGATATTGTGAAGTCTCCAACCCGCACTGGGCCAGCGTGGAAACTACCCGTTCCCTCTCATCCATGAGAGGCCTGTGCCCAGCCGTATTATTATTATTTTACTATATATTGTCTTCCACAAAACTAAAAATATGCGTTTTTCTATTGGATTTCTTAACATGGTACGAGGCCATTCTTACACGGTTAATTAGTACCTATTAAACTATAAGCTACTACGGCTCACAGTTAACTCCTTCTTTTATTTAAAGACCAGCATAACCACTGTCTAGTGCCACATGCGCCATTTTTGTCTGGGCTGTCATTTTCTTAACATAATATGGCGGCAGTTTAGGCACGAAAATATTAAGGTCCAAGAACGATGAAGTTCATAGTCATCCTAACAGATTAGGCTAATTATTAGATCTGATGAGAACCATCCTCTTGAGCCAGCACATAAAAACGTTACACATGGTTTTAAAACTATCTCTATAGGTACAGTCAGCGTCATATAGTTAGTAGCTGCCAGTGTAGCCAAATATTTCGTAACACACCCTTATTCTTACAGTAATAAAGACGTGTACTGAAATATTTGACTACCTTGGCTGCTACTAACTATATGACGCTGACTGTACATTTAGAACTAAACTTGAGTCCCGAGTTGATAGTTGATACCAGGGTTATCGGAGACCGCCGGATGCGACGGCGATAATCTGAACACAATACTGTCATTAGGTAGTGACACTCGACACAGTTGGCTGTTAACGGTCATTAAGCGTCGGACGATTGCTGCAACTCCTAATGACTCTTCGTCACATTAGCATCGGATTTGCTAAATATTAACAAGGACATTCACGGGAACAAATTGATTTTCACTTTACTATTTTGACACGTTTCACAATTGCTACATTTTCAGCCTACCTTCAACTTAATAGGAGTTCCATGAACAATAGGAATAAAGCCAGGTTTAACCGAAGCCAGATTTAGACGAAGGCAGTGATGGCATGTTATTGTATGTAAAGCACTGGCTGCCAGCTGGCGGGAATAGAGCGCCTGCCTATTTTTCAAGGCAGTGAGCTGGCACTGGCTTCGTCTAAACCTGGCTTTATCGTATGTAAAGCACTGGCTGCCAGCTGGCGGGAATAGAGCGCCGGCACCGATTATATAATAGGCGCCGGCCTATTTTTCAAGCCAGCACTTTACGTCTTTAGTCTAAACCTAGCTTTAGAACCACACGTTGTACTAACAAAGGTACCGTAGTCTTGGAGTATAGGGCTGGACCAAAGACAAGTTAATAGAATAGTACATATCTCAAACGCTCTGAATGTACACTTCGCTAATAGACCGCTTTGTGTGTGGTTCCCAGTAACGGTCTGTAGTGAAGTCGAGAACAATACCCATCGGCATCGAGTTGTTTACAGTTTTCTAAACCCATTGGCAACGCGATACTAGCACCCGAGAATGAATGGCAACGGATCTTGGAAATATCGTGGTCAGGATTCATAATTGTAACGAGACCTGTCTGAGAACGATTAAGTTTAAAGTTCACAACTCAATACCAATGCGTCTTATTCAGCGTCCTAAATTACCTCCATGATAAGAAAGTTATGTAATACTTTGGTGGTTACATTTGCTACTTAATGACGTTTCTTAAGTATCACTACACTATATTGCATTATGATAATCACAATTAGCGAAGACTGCAGCAGTACGTAGGTAAGTAAACATATTTTTTGAGAATCAACGATAATAACAATGACCGTGGCCGGAACATCGAAAGTTGATTGATTTGAGTTCCAAATTTGAATTTAGAAAAAAAGTTATTCATTATGTGAACTCGTCATTCCTTTTTCAAAAGGGAAGCGATCAACAGACAGGCTCTTTTTGTACGCATTCCTTTCTTTGTAACGGTGAAGAGAGAGACACGGTTACTCCCTGCCGTGGGTTGGCATGCGTGCGAGTGAGACACAGGTATCCCGTGACATTTTTTGCTACTTGTTAAAGGCTAAGATGGCGGCAATAGGCATAGGAAACAGTGAACGTAAGTTTATAAAAGTACGATTTACCGACCTCAGTGCAAAGCTTTGCACACGCTACTTACATAGTTTTCAGCTTCCTCGAAATAAAATGCCGAACTGTATTCGTAAAATGGACGAAGACCAACCTTAATAGATGGGGATTTTTTTGTCTCGTATATGGGACAAAAAAAGAATGAACGCTCAATGCATTAAATTTAATACGAGTACAATTTGTAGACTGTTATTACGTGGTCTACTGCATGTTTCCAACGCGTTGGAAAAATGAGATGTTTTGACAACCGAATCGCGTCCTCTCACAGACACAATGCGTGACATAAATATTACGTACACATACTCGTAGCACACACATATAACACATGTTCGGATTTCGCACGCCGTCACATTACTAATGAGCTGCAGTCTGTTTTTAATTTGTCGAATCGTTCCTGATAGTGGTACGTAGAAAAATGAGAAACTGTATCATTCTTTTGTAAATAAAATCGTCACACTGAAATTTTATAATACTATAAATTATTCCTTTTTTTAAACACTAGTAGACAATCTCCTTGATTCCCTCGCGCTAATTCATATTGTTCCCGATTGATTTCAATGGTCGAATTCGTCTCAATTTGGAGTTTTTCGTGGTGCTTAAGTAACATTGGAATTTGTTTTCAACCCCCGACAAATCGAGGGGTGTGAAGTTTAAAAGTGCCTAACACGGTCGAAGAGATTAGACTTTGTATGACAAACGTTCGCGCTACGCTCGTAACGCTCTATTTTTTCTATTTTAATTTCTAGCTAGAAACTAGTTCCCAACCTAGATATGTCGGATCCCATTTTGTATACAAAGTTTCATGTTCAGAACCAAATTACTTTTGTATTGTGAGTCGAGCTTCGCAAACTACGTTTGTATTGTGAGTCGAGCTTCCCAAACTACGTTTGTATTTTGAGTCGAGCTTCCCAAACTACGTTTGCATTGTGAGTCGAGCTTCCCAAACTACGTTTGTATTGTGAGTCAAGCTTCCCAAACTACGTTTGTATTGTGAGTCGAGCTTCCCAAACTACGTAACGTATTGTAAGTCGAGCTTCCCAAACTACGTTTGTATTGTGAGTCGAGCTTCCTGGCGACCCTTAACACGTGTATCTGTGTCTGTCTGTGGCATCATAGCTCTCAAAAGGCTGAAACGATCTGAATGACGTTTTTAAAATCGAAAGTCTTGTTCATCGTTATAGTTCTTAGCTATGTTTATTGTGACAGGGGTGTTTCAATTTTAGAATTTATTGTATGAACAATAAAAGAAACAAGAGAATTAACGCTTTCGCTGCCAGCACGTCTATCACGCGACGGCCGCGACATACTCTCGATTTTTCTCGCACTATATCTCTTGTTCTAAGTGTTCCAATAAGAAAGAGACGGATAGTGCGAGAAAAATCGAGAGAGCTCGCGCGCCGTCGCGTGATAGCCGTGCTGGATCGGCAACGTGTCGCTTCTTGGCAGTGAAACCAGAAGGCATTGTGTACCAAAGATGTCCTCCCCTGCTAGACTCACTCCTTTAATAGCCAGTAGAGGCTTTAAGTGTTCTTCTGCTATACTAAATGAAGCTTTTTAGGTACTCAGCTAAACAATTTCGTTTCTCTGTAACACATAATCGCTTTCGGCTTATTGATATCCTGCAATTAATGCATTATTTCCTTGTCTGGCGGCGTGGGTTCTCAGAACATCAAAGAGCCTCTTGAAATACCGAGTAAAGTAAAATTTATTACATTTTTACTTTGATTTTTATTTATAGGTAACTTTTAGGTTAGCTTTAGCCGCTTCCGTTATAAACTCAATTTAATAAAATTTTCAGTTACTCGTAGATATACCCAGTAAATGTTGTCTCCTCTAGTTAGTGGGTTAAGATCACCCTGTAGCTCAGCTTCTTTGTTGTCAGAATGACCATACAAATCATACAATACTGCTACTTTATTGCTACTTTCATAAACACTTAAGATAAATCGATGTTCGAATTAAGCCCGCGATTTTATCAGGAGGGTCCGCCGTAAAGTGCTCGCCCCGCGGGAGGCCGCCAATCGGTCGTTGCCTTACTGTGTCTTTACAGCAGACTACACAATTCTCAACTCAACCTGCAAGGGCCTTCCTTTTGTAAAAAGCTATCCAAAGCCAATCTACACAAATCGACCTAGTCATATTTTCATCTCAAAATCTGAACTCGAAACGAAAGTTAAAGTAGATTTGGCGCAAACCACTTATGCGCAACACTGTTTAAACACAAGAGGGGGCGCTCCGCGAAATCGGGGTTCTTAGATTGAATATTTACCTATGAGAAACTAAAGCGAATGCCAGGAAAAAGAACATACCAAAACTACATCATATTTGCAATTGAATCGTCTGAACAAAACCATACAAAACCAAAATTGCCTCGATAGAAAAGAACCGCCAAAACATGTCTTATTTTTACTCAATTTCAATAGTGTGAGGTTCCCGTGCATATAAATTAAGTCAAAGTTGAGTGTATAATAGCTTTTCACATTACCTAATGAAAGTACTAGCGGGGTATTTTTATGTAGTCCCTTTTCAGACTTATTGAGGTGAAACGTATTTGGCGTATAGGCCTTTTTTATTTAGCGCGATACCCTTTCTCCCGTCGCGTGTTTCGTGCGGTTCTGTATATCTTTTGTTGCCGTTCGCGGGCGGAGTCAGTCGTAATCGCTCCGTTGAGACGAGAGGACTACGTTCTGTGCTCTCACGACAGCACGATGAACATAATTATTTCAATAATATTGTGACCCAGTATATTCGTCCAGTGAATGAACGTATCATTACATTCCAGTAGATATTTTAGAAACGTTCACAAGTGTTAAAAATTTTGCAGAATTATTTTGTTAGACTTTGGTTTCCCGTTCCAAGTACATCGTCAAGTTGTATAGAAAAGCTGTTTTGTTGCTATAAGCATAATGTGTCGTGTAACCGTAGGCACCTCGTTAGCGGGAGACCAACGGCTTACGTATCGAAGCACCCCATAAAACACTCGGTCCCACATTCAAATGAAGACATAAACTAGTTGATAAAAAGTGATTAAAATTCGCATAGTTTTCCGTAGTTTATTGATCGTTACTTGTACACTTATCGCTTACCTTTGGAATATAATGAAATCCATTGCACAAAAGTACACTTTTATAACTGATAAAATAGCACTTGAAGAATCAATAACTGATATATCATATTAAAGGGCTCGAAGCTCAACATTGAACTCACAGATCCCACAAACGTTGCATAATATGCGTATTTACAACCATCCATCCACTTTTATGGCGATTTCATTCCAATACGTAAACCAGTTAAAAGCTATATCGTAAATCGGAGCCGCTAACGACTCGTGTACCCGCTGAATTTTAATAAAGCATTTATCATTTTATTCAATGAAATATCGACTTTTATTGAAATGCGCGCACCTTTACCGGGCGGCCGCAAAATTCACTCCTAGAAATAAAAAAGAAGTACAGTCGTGACGAACATGATCTAACTGCTCTAACATCGAACTTACTTCTAGAATAGATATTTTTCTTTTTAGGGTTCCGTACCAAAAAGTGAACAAGGGACACCTCTTGTTTATGGTCTGTTTTGTTTTTAATTTCCTTGAACTTGCCATCCGAAGTTCGGATCGGTTTATATTTAAAAATAATACCAATAATTCGTAAAATATGTGTACACCCAATACATGATCATTCATTTTTATATTTGTAAATAATTTATGTTCTACAAATGTTTGATAGTAAAACTTTTTATTTCGAAAAATTTGCTTATGGTACCACTGCAATATGGCGGCCGATTGAAAAAAAGTTAGATGATTTGACATCGTGGTAAACAGTGCTTTTAGGAAAAATGTATGAACCATAAAAGTACACTAAACAGTGCGTTTATGGGCCATAGAACATAGAGTTTTTCGACTTATTATCGGTGTCATTGTATTTGAGCTAGAGCCTATATAAATGACAGATAACGGTACAGGAGTAGAAAAAATATTATTATATTACATATTATATTACATAATTATTCGAAAAGGCGTGAGCAATGGTCATATTTAAAGATTGTTTTAATCTATTATTATCCTTGCAATCATTACACATAAAGTACATAGGAATGTCTGTGAAGTTAGACCAGCTTGACAGAACTGGCGTCCCTCGACGCACCCTAACCCATCAATTATTGTGTAAATTAATTACATTATCATTACATAGTATAAAACAAAGTCGCTTCCCGCTGTCTGTCCCTATGTATGCTTAGATCTCAAAAATTACGCAATGGATTTTGATGCGGTTTTTTTTAAATAGATAGAGTGATTCAAGAGGAAGGTTTATATGTATAATATAGTGCCCATGCGAAGCCGGGGCAGGTCGCTAATGTATCTTTAAGAAAAGAAGGAACGATTGTAATGTGATGCTTCCATAACATATTGTTAACATGTCATTTATTATATTTTTTTGTCTTTTATTTAACTAACTCGAACATTATTTATGAATTTACTGATGATTCCTAATGTTTACAGATGCGCAACCAGTTTTCAGCACATCTCGGTACGGAAAGCCGGTCATACAACTGGGAGGATATCGGTACAACAGGTGGTGCGGCAGCAAGGGCGCCCGCGTCACCTGGACCTGCGTGAAGAAACAGTTCTGCCGAGCGCGGCTTGCCACCATCAATGACATTATTGTTAACCAGATGCATGAACATAATCATAGATGATTAGTATTAAGTGACTTTCTTATTTGTCGGTGTCGAGGCAGTACCTACGATGTCAGTAAGCTGCCAGCTGTCAGTCGGGTCAGTACCGGTTCTTTGCTGCGCGCCTACATTTAATAGAGTGCTTCCTGACTGGTGCGGTATGCGCCGAAGCGGTGTGGCACGAATGCAGGGCGCGATTTATGATATGACTTTTGAGCGCTCGACTCCAAAACTGACAAAAACGTTAAAATGCAATTTCAAAATAGCGATTGAAAGTTTTCAGGCAATTAAAATTTCATTTCATTTCAATTATTTATATCGCTAGAAAGTAAGTGCCGGGAGCGGTCGAAAGTTCCTTAAATTATTAATAATGAGTGGCGACACTGCGGACCCCTAACCTCAAGAGAGCCTGAGTGATCTGCCTTAACCGGCCGGCCAGAGTGGAGTCGCAAGAGCAGAACCTATGCTCCAGGTTGCAAGTGTAAAATGTCGTAACGCCGGCGGCCCTTGAACGGTAATCCGGGATCTGGCGTACCGCAGACTCACCTCTCGACAACCTCAAAGACGCTCAGACGTGTTGCTCCATTGTTGCACTGCGCGTGCGACTGTTTTATGGGGCCCACTTAACGAGTTGGCGACACCGCCTATGCCTTTTCACAATTTTGAGACTTAATGTCACGGCAGGTGTCCGCTAGTCTCCTCCCGCCCCGCCAACTCAAAGGAAAGTTGCCTTACTATAGTAAAAGTTAATGTTTGAGTAGAGATTTTAAGAATGGCATGTTATATTACATTCCCAGCAAAAATTAAAAATGCCCATGATGGATACACATTTTCCTAATGAGTGTGATTATATTATATATTCTACTCTTTGGAACTAAATTGAGAAAAACAATTAAAGTGCCCTTATTAGGATATTTTATGATAATGAATTATACTCGTATATATTCTTAAACGAAGCCTTGCAGGTTTATTTTAAGACTAAATAATGTAGTTGACATTTGGTTTTGGATTCTTTCATACTTTTAATTACCTACCTATTAAAAAAAATATGCATAAGCACGTTGAGTTTCGATAAAAAGTATACTTAGACATTTAATTGAATACCTAATAAATCACAGATCTTTGCCTATGATAAAAAATCTGCAACATTAATAACAAGTAAAACTATTATGAAATAAAAAAAAATTGTCTTCGTAAGCGTCTCTGTTTCTTTTATCTTACAAAAATGGTTTCAGTGAGTTAACTTTTTCAGACCCGCAACCAGTTTTCATCACAACTCGTCGCGGCAACCCGGTGATACAGCTAGGCGAGTATCGGTACAACAGGTGGAGCGGCAGCAAGGGTCCCCGCGTGTCGTGGACGTGCGTCAAGAACGGGGTCGGCTGCCGTGCGCGCATCATCACCGTCGATGACGTCATCGTCAAGGCCATGAACGAACACACCCATTGAAGTCGAATTAAATTGGTTGAACGGCAAAAGACTCCTTATCGATCTGTGTAAAAAGTGCTAGCTGCTACGCGCGCCGTGTCTATTGGTTTCGACATCGACAAGGCTATGAACGAACAGACCCACTGATGATTCAAGTAGATCTGCCCGGTACTATTAAGCATACTAAAGGTTGCTATCAACCTTTAGTATGCTTAGCGGACTACATATAGCGCAATGGCGTCCACCTCACGTACATTGCCATGGCATGTCATGGCAATGTACGTGATAATGGATTCAAGAACTCTAAACTAAACTCTCGCACGAACCACCGTTAGACAAACAAAAAATCGATTTCGAACATATAGACACGGAGTTAAAATAATAACAGGGTTCTATGGCTAGGGCCCGTGATCGTATCACTAGCTGCCCCCGCGATGCCACCCGCGTATCGCGGAAAGCTCAGGCGGCACGCAGGATAAAATATAGCCTACTAGCTTCTGCCCGCGACTCCGTCCACGTGGGACTCGTTTATATCGTAGCTCCATACAAACTTTCACCCTCCATTTCACTCCCTTAGGGGATGATTTTCGGGATAAACACTATCGTATGCCCTTCCTCGGGACTTAAACTATATACAGTGTGTCGCCGATCTTGGGGCTTTAAATGTAAGGCTAGATTCTACTCACCAAACTAAGCAACTTTTGTTTTACAATTTCTTAAAAAAATGCTATTTGTTAATTTAATTATTTTCATACAAAGTAAATGTGATGTTCAATGTACATCATCCATTAGTTAGTTTTCATACTTGTCAGTGTCATGGATGTCAAATAATGAGGCCGTGTTTGCAACACATTGATGGTACAGTTAAAGTTCAAACGCGAATAAATTATAGAAATAATAGTCATTTTACAAAGTTTCGGAACAAAAGTGGTTCAGTTTCAGGACCGTAATGGACATTTGCATTTAAAGCCCCTAAGTCAGAGACACGCTGTATATGTCGGCGGCCGATCGTAAAATCCGCCACATCGACTTGCTGAAGATTATCAGTTCACACTCCTCATTTTTTATTTCATTTACCTACTTCAATTTTGGACACCCTACCTACTTACGTGTAACGGTGAGTATTGAACGATATGGCGGCGTTTCATGATATGCCTAGGAATTTCATGATCAGCCTAAACGTCACCGGCTTGGCCAAATCATGAAATGCTGGCGTTTCATGACATACATAGGAAGTTCATGATCTGCCTAAACTAGGTCACTAGGCAAATCGTTTAATGGTGAATTTTGAGCGATATGGCGGATGTCACTCAGCCAAATCATGAAATAGCGGCGTTTCACGATATGCCTAGGAATTTCGTGATCTGGCGGATTTTACGATCGGCCGCCGACATATATACCAAATATCATATAAAGCGGTTCAGCGCTTTGTAAGTGTATAGGTATCTAAGTATGTTGTGTGTAATTTTAAATATTATTTTGCCCAAAAAAAAAACGGGCTTTCAGTGTGAATATCCTACTAATGTTATAAATGCGAAAGTTTGGAAGTTTAGATGTTTGTTACTATCACGCTTAAACGGTTCAACCGAGTTGAATGGAATTTTGCACGAAGATACATAGTTTATAGCCTGGATTAAAATTAAGGATAGTTTTTATCCCGGGTCCACGCAGACGAAGTAGCGAGCGGAAAATGGTAGGCTATATTTTTTCTGAGTCTTGGCTTTTTCTGGTTAAAAAATAACTTTAATGACATAATACGCAGATTCTATATTCGCGGTGTTACAGGAACAATAGAAACGCGTCTTGAGACGTGCTTAAGCTAGTTAACGCTGGTTTTACGTTAATGCTACAAACTAGCAGTTAAAGCCTGAGACTATTAAACTGAGAACTAAAGTTAACTAATTGTTTTACGGTCAGAACCCCCAAGCTACGTTATTCACAGAGAAGCCATAAATTGTTAGTAAACAAGCGTGTCACATAACTGTTAAGTTTCAGTACTTACGCTCAATGTGAAATCTCTGATATATTATTCTCTAGCTTCTGCCCGCGACTCCGTCCGCGTGGAACTCGTTTATATCGTAGCTCCATACAAACTTTCACCCCCCCCCACTTCATTCCCTTGGGGGATGATTTCCGGGATAATAAGTATCCTATGTCCTTCCCCAGGACTCAAACTATCTCTATACCAAATTTCATCCAAATCGGCTCAGCGGTTTAAGCGTGAAGAGGTAACAGACAGACAGACAGACAGACACACTTTTCAAAATATGCTAAACCTACACAACTTATTAAAACCAAACACTTGGTTCAATAATTATATAGTTTTCGTCGTTTCAGCTTTTAAAAATGCATTGGTACTTTAGATTTTTTTTCAAGACAGGCGCGACTAGAGCTCTTAGTGGCACTTACTTGTAATAATAATCTATTTCCTCGTCTGTGAAACTTCCGCTTTAGATAGATCTTTTTACTAGGCTAATGTTTTACGGTTCCGTAGCCAAATGGCAAAAAACGGAACCCTTATGGATTCGTCTGTCCGTCCGTATGTCACAGGCATTTTACTCGAAAACTATAATGTATATTTGAATAAAATTTTGAGGATAGGTGTAATTTATTAGCCGCTACATAGTTTTGTAATTAAATTACAAAAAAAAAAAATTTAGGGTTGCACTTCATACATTAAACTGAAAGTCATTGCAAGCCCAAGTGTGGCACATCAGTCGATAGGCCTTTCAAAATAAATATAAGGTTTGTCAGCAATTTTTTTGATTAAGTGAATAGAGTCGGAGATAATCGCCCCGAAAGTGACTAAAATAGTGTCCCCCGCCTCTAATTTTTAAACCGTGTACCTATTTTAAAAATATGAAAAAATCATTGACTAAATAAATTCTTTTAGCGAAATTTGTTTTGAACAAGAGACGTTCAAAGGTTTTTGGGATATTTCTAAAAAGCTGCCTTCCTTAAAGAAAAGGACGTAAGTGCCATAAGATTTCAGTAACGATACGACCTTTTTAATAGGCACGGAACCCTTCGTTCTGCGTGGTCCGACACGCACTCGGCCGCTTTTTTTATAATTCTTTGTCTATTTGAATATTGGTTGTTAAAACTGTCACAACACAGATATTTTACTATATGCAGCTACCCACTATAATGAAACCCCTTAGATGAGTCTATTAAATGAAACTACTCTAAGAATTAACATATAAATGAAGTTTTCCTTGTAATATGCAGCTTTTATTTCAAGTTGCGGAATAGAGTAATTTATTTGGTGTGAATTTATCATATCTATCATCTAAATTGTCGATTGCAAAGGTTTTTAAATTAATGTCTGTATTCCTCTCTCAACCTGTATATAGGTAGCCATAATAATTAGGGCATATTGAACTCTATTTTCTTAAACGTGTCTGAAAAAAGAACTATTCTTTTTATCTTTCAGCCCTTGCTTGGTTCATCTATGTACGTAATACAGTAGGTACTTATGCTTCTATACTTATTTTGACAACAATTTTACACTAAAATGTCTGAATTTCAATGAATTACTTCAAACTTTTTGAGATACCCTCATTAATGGCAAATTAGCAAAAGTAGCAACGGAACACAATTCAAGTACCTACATGTTATCTGAAACAGAACGGGATAAAACAACTGGTTTTACACTGTCCTTTTCTAGCATTGTTACATTAAACAAGCATAGTATTGCCGATAACGATTAATTCAAAATGACAGGCTCATTAGACTAATAGCTTGTGCCGATCTCAATTACGACATTTCATCTCAGAATCAATGTTTACCGTAAGGATTGATAGCACAACGCTTCTAAATCCAAAAAGACAAAACACGCTCGAATTCTATTGAATTTATGACGTTTTCATTTGTTCCAAAGATCAGACAGACAAACAATAAGCCGGCAGCCGACAGCTGAGCGACGCGTGCGCTTGCCAGATCGAGCGATATCGTGTTGTGTTCGATGCGTATTGAGTAATGTCTTCACTTTAGGTGATTCGTGCGCTTTAGTTGAAACAATTGCCCACGTTTGCCTTGGTGTTCGATTGGGATCAGTACTTTAATGGTTCAACTGAACTATTAAATTACAATTGTAAAGAAGGGATTGACGAAAATGAGGGGGGTTCAAAATTCAAAGTCTAGTTCTAACCCTTTATTTGGCAAGCAAAAAAAATCGTGAGTTCAAGCCTCGTTTGCGGCTTGTAGAGCAAAAAAAATAGTTGCGAAAAAAAATACAAAAAGAGCATGAAGAAATGTGTATATTGGGATATACATAATCAAATAAAGGGTTCAGGTCAAGTGGGGTATCATATGAAAGGGCTTGAGTTGCACTTTCTAACACCGTTCTTAGGGTTCCGTAGTCATCAAGGAACCCTTATAGTTTCGCCATGTCCGTCCGTCAGTCTGTACGTGAAAAAATATATTTTTTTAGGGTACCTACACCTAAAGTGTATGTATTTTTTTTTCTTGGTTAACCCATAGTGTGGCGTATACAATATTATGGGTTTCTTAAAACCATTTTTCAACTCAGTGATTCGTTTGCATTCGTTGGGTCTACCACAATTTCCGAGTAAAATATCTATTACCTTAAAGTAAAATGTAAGTGCGTTTTAGTCCCGGGGTGAGGAACTGGCTAGCTTTTATCCCAAAATTTATGCTACTACCCTGAGGAAGGATGAGGCGACCACAGGCATTCATGGCCCGTCGCTACTAACCAACGACGACGCCGACGACGACGAGACGACGTTTGAGACGTTGGTGCCGTTAAGAAGCCTACGCGTCCGGCGAAGCGCCATTACCGAACATTATCATTTTTTCCTAGTTGAATATAAAATAATTGCCACTAATTCCCCTGGGTGATCGGGGCCAGGTGATTAACGTGGATAACGTGAAAGATAGAAGATGGTAAGCGGAACGGAAAATTCTTGGATGATTTTGAGGGCGGGCATAATTCTCCAAATAGAAAGGATGGATATTTCTGTACTTTGATGTACATGGCAGATGTTTGTGGCAGTCCCTATGGTATTTCGTGTATTATACTTTTAGCCTGTTCCACGCCTACGTGTTTTTACTCGGAAGCCGTTCGCTGAGATTTTTGAAAAATTGTAGGGTGTGCCAATTTAACTTCTTTCTCTCTCCCGGCATTGGCAGTACCCCTATGCTGCGCCTAGTTTAAAACCCGTTCAGAACCGCTATATATAGTTTCGTTTTAGATATAGTTATAATAAGTTTTGTGTATTTTTGTTAATTTACCATGTTCCTATGTTTGTTATAATTAAAGTCTTTTGTGAATGTATGAATGTTCACCCATATTTTTTATCTTTTGTATGAAAATGTAGACCAAAAATTACAATTTATTTCTTTATGAAAGGCTATTAAGATTGTACTGAACATATGCATATACGAGTATATCTAGTCACTTTTTTACAAGATGTTCATTCCGTTTAAAATTTAAGTACTTATATGAGAATAAATCAACCCTTTGGTACGTTATAGTACGATTACGATTTGCACTAGTTGTTTTATTTTTGGTGTCGCTAGAACTTTTTATTTTGCTGGTAGATGGTGTATGTATGTGTATGTGTAATGTGTGTAAAAAAATCTGACGGAACCACAGTTAAACTGCCTTTACAGTTTTGTTGGAAAATATCATAGCATAATTAATTGGTTCTTAGCAAGTGGCATTCTTTGGGAGAGGCCTATGTCCAGCAGTGGACGTCTTTCGGCGGATATGATTTATTTATTTATTTATTTATTTATGCTTAAGGAGTACCAACAGCTGCAAAAACATAATATAAGTTCTACATAGTAATACAAAGCCAATTAAAGGAACTCACAGATATAATGATAATGATGATGATGAATTAATTGGTAAATATTTAATAGATAACAGTGTTTGGAGACTTGTACGAGTAAGTGCGTATTGGTTATTTTTGTTATTTGCAAGTGAATGTACTTACCTAACTATAGAGTGGAAAATACCGCCCGCTGCGCAACTGGAAAATCCTACTTTTTGGCCAGAAGAAGAAGAAGACGTATAATTTCATAATTACCATAGGCGGTAATAAAGAAAGCCTCAAGTCGCATATATGCCGCGGTCTGAGACATTCTTCGTTTCACTATTTACGTAGGTACTGTTTATCAATAATGTTCTCTGTAATTGTCTATCCTATTTCTTGAAAATATTTAAAAATGTGCTTGAACTTCTCATTTTATAACCTTTTTGAAATTTATTAACAGGCTAAATCTCTAATTTCGTCGCGATTCCGGCGATTTCTCGAAGCAAGAAAATGCTTGGCGAAAAATGTTTTTTTACCTTTACACTCAATTTATTTCGTTAATGAATTTGTTTAATAATAGTCAATTCATGAAGTCCGCTTTACTCATAAAAAGAAACCGTAATTTCGTTTCGTTCGCTGGTCGGTGTTTTTTTGTACCTATTTTAAACGTTAGTTTATTGCGCCTGATTTCTATCTCCTTTTCTAAATGTAATTATCATATTGTTCTTCTAGAAAATTCCGAAAAACGTTGTTTGGTTTTTACGTTGCTATAACGTTGTTAAATAACTTTTTTTGTAGTTTTACTTGGAACAAGTTATCTCTATCTGTTACATCTTCTAACAAATCTTCTAAAACCAGACCCAAGCAACAAAGTCACGGAAAGCGCAATTTTAATCATTCTGAGGACATAGTATTAAAAAGTCCTAAAGTCCCTTGGAATTAAGAGGTTTAATTCTCTTTCCACTGGAGTTAGCAAACAAGGTAAAAGGAACTAACTTTTAAATCTCGTAATTACAAGTTGTGATCCTTTTTGCGAGTTTTATTTTAATTTACCGTTTCCTCCGCAACTCGGTGATTTATGGACACCCTGCGCAGAGTCCTGTCGACTCTAATAAATGGAAATTATAAAAAGAGCCAACAGGTCGGGGAAAATTAATATTCTGAGAATTAATTATGAGCCGAGCGTACCTCTAGCGTACCGTATTGATTCAGGACTTTTTACTGGCGAAGCATTTAGAAAAATATTTCTTTTTAGCGTGGGAAAAAAGCGGACAATTGTATTACTTACAGTAGGTACTACTCTGAGAACTCGCGAGTCTGTCTTATAAAGAATTATTTTTTTGTTTTTAATTTCGAAGAAATGAATCGACTCTAAAAATCTACCTGAGAGACAACCTGCTAGCAAAATTTCACTAGAAGCGGTTGATAAATCGGAGCTGTAGAGAACAGCTTGACATTTGCACATCCCATCCATTCCACAACATTTTTTTTTGCCCTGTTTGGCCTGCAGAACGGCCAGTCAAAGATATGGTTCTGGATAAACCTCTCTCGGGGCCTTATGGGCAATTTAATTATACGTGAGTGTGACCCGGACGTACTGATAACCAGATTACCTAAGTATTGAATATATTATGTAATGTTGGTCGCGGAACACAAGCCTGGCCGCTTCGCTAACAAAACTCTAAGCCATGGAAGAAAACTCTTCATCAATTTATAATGAAGTCAATTTATTTTTCAACGAGTCAATATCTTAACAGGCAGCATTTCGGGGAACTTTTCCAATTTCACCTTTAACCTTTGTATAATTGGCCGATTAGAAAAGTTTTTGGGGAGCGATGTCCACGTTTTACGAGGTCTGACTATTTGGCAGCGCGGCAAATTAATTTAAAAAAATTACGATAATCTTTCTCTAGACTAACTAGATCACGTCTTTTTGAAATAATAAATTGTGCAAGCTTTAGCAATTGTAATGTTATGAGAATAAGAGACGACACATAGCAACAGAAGGTCTCAAACGACTTTAAATGTAAACTTAGAGGAAACTTGAGTCTGTGGGTTCTTCTGACGTTTATAACTCAGATATTTGTGTTTATTTTTCATTCATCATCATCATCATATCAGTCGGAACACGTCCACTGCTGGACATAGGCTTCCCCCAAAGAGTGCTAAAGTAGCCGGTCCTGTCCTGTGCCACCCGATATAAACGATTTCCACGCGGACGGAGTCGCGGGCAGAAGCTAGTAATATTATAAATGCGAAAGTGTGTCTGTCTGTCTGTTACCTCTTCACGCTTAAACCGCTGAACCGATTGCGATGAAATTTGGTATGGAGATAGTTTGAATCCCGGGGAAGGACATAGGATAGTTTTCATCCTGGAAATCACCCCCTAAGGGGATGAAATGGGGGGTTGAAGTTTGTATGGGGCTGCGATATAAACGATTTCCACGCGGACGGAGTCGCGGGCAGAAACTAGTAATATTATAAATGTGAAAGTGCGTCTGTCTCTCTGTCTCTCTGTTACCTCTTCACGCTTAAACCGCTGAGCCGATTTAGATACATTTTGGTATAGAGGGAGTTTGAGTCGCGGGGAAGGACATAGGATAGTTTTATCCCGGAAATCAGCCCGTAAGGGGTTGAAATGGGGGGTGAAGTTTATATGGAAGTACGATATTTAAACGAGTTCCACGCGGACGGAGTCGCGGGAAAAAGCTAGTACTTTATATTAATATAAAGTACTAGCTTTTGCCCGCGACTCCGTCCGCGTGGAACTCGTTTATATCGCAGCTCCATACAAACTTTTACCCCCCATTTCGCCCCCTTAGGGGATGATTACGGGGATAACAACCATCTTATGTTACTCTTCATCCCTTCAACTATCTCCACTTAAAAAATCACGTCAATTCGTCGCTCCGTTTTGCCTTGAAAGACGGACAAACAAACAAACAAACACACACATACACTTTCGCATTTATAATATTAGTATGGATATTTGACCCTGATATAAATATACTGCGAAGAAAAGACTAGAACCTAATTTTGTATTTGACCTCACTCGGACCCTAAGGTGACAAGGTTCTAAAACCAGCGAGTACCTATGTAATACAAATATCCTTCACCTATTTTGATTGTTGATGTTATTACTATTCATTAAACAATCTGACAGGACGACAGTTACTCTCTATAACTATGAGTTAATAATAGCTACTTCTAAATATTATTGTTATCGAAAGGTGTATACATAGACTAGCTGCCCGGCCCGGCTTCGCACGGATTACCCGTTTTCCCGTAGGAATGAACCATTTTCCCGCGGTAAAAAGTAGCTTATGTTCATCAGGGATAAATAATGTCGGCTTCTAATGGTAAAAGATTTTTTCAAATCGGTCCAGTAGTTTTGGACCCTATTCAATACAAACAAACAAACAAATCTAACCTCTTTATAATATTAATGTAGTTATAGCTTTACATAGACAATATGGAATACAGGCCTCGTAGTGTGTACGTCCCTCAGAATAATACGTGGTGCATAAATCTTTGGAACGGCGCAATTCTGGATTCCTGCGCTTCGGAAAAAGAAGGGTTGACGTCCTTACTCCTGCGAGCATTGGGAGTGTTAAGTTATAGCTTGCAATGAAATGATACGGATGTCAGTTTTATCAGAAAAGTTATGAATATTTCCGTTAAATTGTCTTAATCTATCGTCGGAGTTAGAATATTGCGTTCATTTCGTGACATAATTCTTTTGTTTCGTGTGTCACGAATAAATGTATTTCCACTTCTATTTCTAAATTATGCCTGAAAATCATATTTTTGCATGAAAGAAACGCATACAGCTACAAAATTTGTCGTTTAGATTTGAGGTTTACTCAATTTAATCCATAAGTAAATATTCAGTATTTTTTATTAGACACACTAACTGAAACAACAAAACAACAAGGCTGGAACAATCGTCTTTAAAAACATTCTGAACAAAAATTTACATGAAAGTTATGTCAAATTCATCCTTTATCTTCTAAATGAGATCATAGACAATTAAAGTATACAAGTAATACTCCAATATATAGTATCATTATTCTCACGAATAAATGCGACAGCGATTTTCGTATTTTAAATAACTACCTACCAAGCCCTCTTTTACTGGAAATTCGAAACATGTTACTGATATATTTAGTACAATACGGCAGTTAGTGAGAAACCTAGAAAATAGAAGATGACAGGGCAGCTAATGCGACATGACAACTTCATACTTAACATAATTAAAGGAAAGATAGAGGGGGGGGAGAGGGGAAGCGAGGAAGAGGAAGACCAAGAATAAACTACACAGAGCAACTGCCAAAGATACTAAATGTTAGCTCGTACCAAGAGGTTGCGTGGGATCGTAAATCGTAATCCCACGCAACTTCTTATACTTCTCTCAATCTCTTTCACTTTTCACTCCGGTAGATGGAGAGCCTATTTTGAGCTACACCGATAAGAGCTTAGCTTTTAAATAAGAGATGATTATGAGTACGACTTACGAAAGATTATTTGTGTCGTAATTTAACGTTTTTTTTTCACGCACAAGTAATCTACGCTTCTGTTTATCCCGCGATTACAATCTCAAGCATGTTCGTACTTCAAAGTGTTCATTACCGGCATAAACAATACTCCATCTGTATTACTCAGATATTAAATAACTCAATTCGTTTCTAATTTGTCGACAATTGTTCCCGACAAAGGCAGTGCACGAACGAGTGCTCGCGAGTATGAAGGAAGTAGGCAGCTAGGGGGCGTAGGGATGCGACGCGGTTGTCGATAGACTTGTCTAGGTTTTATAGATTTCATTCATATAAAATAGTCCAGTCAATGAACTGACAACTTGTATGGCAAAAAACCAATATTGGAAATAATTTATATTAGCTTATTTTTTCTGTGTAACGGATATAATATCAATTAAATAGTTACCCAGCGACAGAATCCGACAAAATTTCAGATTTCAAAAAAGCTTCTGAAAAGTCAGAAAAAATATGAATAAATATTTTTGTCTTTATTTTGGTTCATTTAGATTTGCTCTATAATATTCAAGTTAAATCATACAAAAAAAGACAATGCATGTTTCATTTAAATCTACATAATTACTTCCGGATGGAAAGTTTGTTGGATTCTTGAATAAAGCATCTTAGAATAACATTTTAAAATTAAATCAACAAAAAAAACGCTATTATAAATTAATGTTTTTCAAAACCCGATTTTTCCTGGAGTAAAAGTAGTATTTACGTAGACGTAAGGCACTGTTACATTTGCAATAAAGAGAATTGAGGCTTTAATTTGACTACACAGTTTAACTGATCATTTATGTTGTGGAGCTATTTTCTTTATGTACCGGTCATGTCAGTCGTTCGCGCATTTGCAGCTGCGAAGATCGAGTAGTCGATCGACATTCCTCCGTTGGTGAGGTTATGGCGCGAAGCAGAAATACCTGCCTCCTGATGAATTCCTACGCATTATTTATCGACAGACGGTTAGCATTTTGTGAGGTCTGCTTATAGTTAGAAGATGCACGGCATCGGCATCTCTTATTAACTGTAGTTGATAGGTACGAGGAAATAGTAAATATATGCTACGAATATATTTACACAATAACCAACTACGCATTCCTGTAATCAGCCTTCCTGATTTTTATTATTCATCTCTAGCTGTAAGTACCGCGGCTCCTTCCGCGTAGCAGGGTTCGAAATTATCAAGATAATTACGCGTCTTGATAATTATCAGATAATTTTCGGATAATTATCACCAGTATTAAGAACCAATGACACTCGTGTTCGCTCAACTTTGCATAATCCGAACTGAATTCTTCTTGTAAGGGGAATCCCCACGGCGCATAATTAAGCATTGAGCGCCAACAACAATGCATTGCTAGGTAGTACATAGTCGCAATCCTATCCACTCCATGCAACACACCACAAAATCAAATATACACATGCTATATGGACATGTATATGGCATCCATGCTCGCTATTGGATGGATGCGTATGTGCGAATCTTATGCGTATTCGTGCTTATATCCATATGCGATTGCTGTGGTCGTGGGGTGCACGCGGGTTGAGGTTGTTCTGAATGAATATTCAGGACAGCAGAGTGATGGGCTCTACAAACCATACACTTATCACTTCTGATTTGTCAGCCCCAATTTCTGACAAATTCTGGCTATTTAGGGATACCATTTAGTAAAAATAATATTGCCATACCAAAGCACTGTCCTGTCCTGTATTGTGATATTTTTTTTTTCCTAAAATATCGCTATTCGCAGTAAAATGCAAACCTGATTAAAAAAAAATATACAAAGACTTCAAAGCTTGACTCAGATCGACTATAACGCGTTTTTACAGTACTATAAACACCTATAAAATACAATATCTTTAACAAATGCGTGTTAAATTTGTGGAAAGGCTAATTACAAATT
The DNA here is from genome assembly GCA_947578815.1 of Epinotia ramella. Lineage (NCBI taxonomy): Eukaryota > Metazoa > Arthropoda > Insecta > Lepidoptera > Tortricidae > Epinotia > Epinotia ramella. Next base: position 521,917 of record CANPUT010000111.1, read on the forward strand.
ATTATATAATATTTTAAATATTTTCTTTCAAAATTATCTGACAGAAAATTTGGCTGATCATAAATATTTCCATGGTCCAAATTGTGTTGATTGTGATGTGCATACAATTTGTCAGTACAATTCGTTTGACAGTTGGATCAGCAGCGCAACATGCGAAATTTCGCGAGACTTCAGTGAGGTAAATAAATAAGTTATAGGCGAAAAGTAGTGTTTCTGTTCCCCATTTTCGTTTGTATATAATCCCGTGGAACTCGTTTATATCGCTGCTCCATACAAAATTTTACCCCCCCATTTCACCCCCTTAGGGGATGATGACGGGGATAAAAACTATCCTATATTACTCTCCATCCCTTCAACTATCTCCACTTAAAAAATCACGTCAATCCGTCGCTCCGTCTTGCCGTGAAAGACGGAAAAACATACAAACAAACAAACACACACATACACTTTCGCATTTATAATATTAGTAGGATGTATTATATTTGTAAGTATGTGTTTTATTTGTGTATTTTTATTTAATTGTCTATTGTTGTTATTATGTATGTATACCCACTGTGTGTTTACATCTGTAGTTGCAACATTTCCTTTCAAAGAAAACAAAATGGACAAGTATGTACCAGAGTGGGGCAAAAAGTAATTGCACTACAAATTACAATTACAAAATGTAATTTCTATTATTGCATTACAAATTAAAAATGTAATTTGTAATCGCATTACAGATTACAAAATGTAATTTGTAATCGCATTACAGATTACATTTTGTAATTTTAATTTGTAATGCATTACTTCGTAAAATTACAAATTACTTTTATTTAATAAAACATTTTTCATTATTCACCTTGGGTTGGGGGGGTATAGGAAATGGCCGCCGGTTTTTGGACTTGATATATATATTTTTTTGTTTTCCTATCGTAAAAAATGCGTAAAAATAAGCATGTATTATTCTTTAAACTTTTTCTCTCAGATCGATATTTACCGATATATTCGGGTTCAAAGGTCAGTCACTTAAAGGTGGCAAAACCGACTCGGATGACGGAAAGATGCTTATTTTGACGTGTTCTGTACGTAACAAACATTCAAAATAGGTGTTATAATAACACCACTGGCAAAAAACTTACCAAGTGCTGAAGACTGAAGTTAGAAAACTTTGGAACGTTATACTTCGGCCATTTTTAAATTTACAGAAAAAAAAAAAACAAGTAAAAGATGCTTACTTTGACGTGTTCTATACGTAACAATAATTTTAAATGGGTGTTATAATGACACCACTTTGGCAAAAAAAAAACTAAGTGCTGAAATGTCCCTGCATGCGATTACGAATGTAATGCCGTAATGCATTACATTTTTAATCGCATTACAATTGCATTACATTTCTAATCGCATTACATGTAATCGCATTTGTAATTCATTACTCGTAATTGCATTACATGTAATTTAATTTGTAATGCGATTACAAATGTAATGCATTATACGCCCAACACTGGATGTACCTACTTTTAAATGCATGCGTTTTACGAGTACAAGACACAGAGAAAGAAACCTTCACTACACAGTATAAAACCGTAAATCTGTAAACAGAGGATAATAAGTCAAAATTCAAAAAATATTTTTAGGTGTCATTTTAGACAGAAAATAAACTGGTCTTCCTCATTGTGACGATGTAGTTTCTAAATGAGAAAATAATATTATTATACTTACGTGTATCTGGACTTTGGTCGCATATCCATTTTGCCTAAAACTGATGTATGATGCCCTGATAAGGAGTGTTCTAGACTATGGGACATTTCTGCTCAAAACAGAAAGTTGTAGTAGGTTTCAAGAAACTATTAAGTACCTATACAGCTCTCAAAATTATCTGTGGTGCTATGAAATCTAGTCCCATTAATGCAATGCAGGTTGAGTGTTGTGAACCAACTCTTCATTTACGGCGACAATTCCTTTCTGATAGGTATCTTTTCCGATGCTCTCAATTTTCAAATCACCAACTTTGGCCTATCTTATTAACACTTTCACTGCCAGGAACCCGCCTCGCAGGCGCATACGCTGTAGTCGCTTTCCGCTACATACGAGGAAAACAACGGGATCGACAACTTTTGCTTGTTATAGGTTTGTACGGAACGGGTACACTACATAAATACGAAAAACTAAATTCCGATATTCGGAATCACGAATATCATAATACCGATTTTCATAATTCCGAATGTTTTAAAACTCCTAATATAAGTATTCCGATTGCTCATAAATCCGAAATTTCAAAAGGGTTAACGGTTATAATTCCGATTATCAAAATTCCGAATTTCAATTCCCCGAATAATAAGAAGTCCGACTGAATAGTAATCCGAAATATCAAAAATACGAATTCCGATTATTAAAATACAGATTTTCAATAATCCGAATATCAATACACCGACCAATTATAAATCCGACTAAACAAAAATCCGAAAAATCTGAATTACGAATTCTTGTTACTAATAACTATTCAATGAATCATTAAAACAACCCTTAAGATCCCTACCGCAGCTAACAAATACGAATTAAGTACCTAAGATAACAAAGTATGCGGTGAAAGTTATTACTGGAGGTGTGAGGAACCAGAAAATTCATAGTAGTTGTATACATATTTTTGGAATGTTGGGTGGATATTTTAAGAATATTATAAAAGAAATTGAATGTGGGGTTGGGTTGTTGTAAAGGCAGACTTAATGCAATAATGCGAGGGACACACGCCAATTATTTTAACCTAAAACCTAACCGAAACCTAACCTAACCGCCAGTGTCGACGTCACCCCGCTTCGCGGGGTGCCTATTTCCGCTCTAAGGGACACAAGCTAACCCTAACCTAACCTACAAATGATACCGTTGTTACGACTATTTGTTGTTTTTTTACTGCGGGGGGCTTTGCCCCCCGAGCCCCCCATTGCTAGCTGCCCTAACCTAAGCTACTATATTATAATCCTGATACGAAAATATACTACTAAAAGTTGTCTAATGTAAAAAAAGGAACTGTTGCACTGACGAAACTTTATTAGGTTAATAGTTTTTTAACCTACTCAATGCAAATTTGCCAAATGATAAAAATCCCAAAAATTTCAAGTCGTTATAATAATCGACTTTAAAATAATTCTACCAAAGGAAACGTTGTCAAACATAATTTGCCAATAGTTGTCAAAGTGAATCATCGGCGAAAAGGTGGTTGGCAAGTTTCCTGTGGATCCAGTGAGGAGAGTCCGCAGCAAGCTCGATTCTTCATACAAACGTAGTTACGTCCTTACTTTAATATAACATGTCACATTATCATGAAATTCTCTAAATATAATGAGGTAAGATATATCTAGGGCTAAAACTAGTTTATGACTCTTAAAATGTTAATAGAAAGAAAACTGCAGCTTTATTATACATGCCTATATATAGCTATATATCTAGACGTCACTATTAGTTCTTCAACAGCCGTACAGGGGCAGCACCGCCGTCCATACATGCACATTTGACGATAGAGTTGCCACTCTTTCTCCTCTATATTACAATACTCTTTGCCGGCGGCTAGAACCATACTGACTCCGTGTTTTGCGTGTATTAGGGTCTCAATAAGACTTTACTATGTTGAGTGAGGTTCAATGCCGCGAACGCACAGGATATAGAGAAAATATCGCTGGACAAACTTCGAACGTGAATATTTGTGTTAAAAAGTAATCTTAAACATCCCGTGCAACGTATATTTAATAATTTAATAGTCTAGTTTCTATAAAAAACTATGTTTTATTATCATAGAACTGTATTTCAATAATATAAAGAGCTAAAACTGGAGCAGTGTCGAGTTTGGACAAGGCAGGGCACAGTGAAAAACGGTATTCTTTTTTTTTTTTTTACAAAAGTATTATACTTGTAGAGAAATAATGTTTTGGCCTCGATATGTCATGTTAGTGTCTATCTATGAAAATTTTAATTATATGTGAAAATTATATATTTTGCATACTTTCTATTCAAAAACGTGATGGCAGGGTACGATGCCACTATTTTGAGAATTACCCTTATCTCCATTTTGACTGACCGGATTTTGAAACAAATTAATACTTAATTTTGTATGATTTTTTTAAACATTGTCTAAAAAAACACTTATTTCGTATCTCTATTGACGTGAAAGATCTAACATATACGAAATCTACATATTTGGGTTTGTCTGTGACGTCTAGAACTTTATAAAAACTTTCTAGGAAAATGATTTTGAACTTGATAGGTTGAATAGTTTTTGAAAAGCTTACCTAATGTTTGTAGCTATTTTGAATCAGTTTTCGAAACAAATGCACGGTGAGCCCGCGGACTGGACGCCAGCGGGCAGCGGGGCGACGAGCGGCAGTTCATACATTCGAGCGACTCAAATGTATGAACCGCTGGCGTCTAGCCGTGGCCTTAGGGCTTAGCGAATCACGGAGCGAGGAGCTAAGTGAAACGAATGTTCTATCATTTTCTCACTGCACACTGTCAGTGCGTATGTAGACTCAAGTTTTATTGACATCCCACATAGGGGTTATTTTACCTGAGGCCGTTGCTTAACTACTTGTAATAAGTACAAGCAGAATTCTAATATAGAGGGCTGAAAAGAGGTCATTGTGCAACAGGCCCCTGGTTCAATTTAGAAAGCCAAGAATACTGTCACTGGCGCGACGAATTTACTTTACACATTTATAACATCGGTTGTTGTGAATAGAATAGGCAGCATACTCCATGATCCCTATTCTATTCACAAGAGTATTGCTTAAACATTTTATTCTCAAACCAGATGCAAGTTATCTTTAAGTTAATTTGATCTTTTACAGTTAGTGAAAATCGATTCTGAATACCATAAGTTAAATTTTATGTTCTGGGATATTTAGTAGTACATTTGCTCAAGAATCTCGAACGTTGCTAAGAACAGAAGCATTACATATTTTATGATATACGTAAACATTCCACAAAAACAAATAAGAGCATCATTTGTTTACAAGATGCGGGTCAACATGTGAACATCCATAAATCTAGAATAGCTATTAGGTATATTCCATACTACCTACTATCGGGCCCTCTAGTGCAATAAACATTACAAAGTCCGCAAAATGCTACATATCGAGCCAACTAAAGGTTACGGTCTGATAACGCTCTTCGTAGAAGGAACAATTACCTGCAGGTAGGACTGGATGGTGACGTCAGAGGGGGTTCAAAGGTTTTTAGATATTTCTAAAAAACTGACTTCCTTAAAGAAAAGGACGTAAGTGCCATTACATAAGACTTCAATAACGATACGACCGTTTTAATAGGCACGGAACCCTTCGTTGTGCGTGGTCCGACACACACTTGGCCGCTTTTTTTTTTTAAATGATGGAACAGTTTCTTTCTTTACCAGCCATAATAGTATTATTCCTTAGTCCATTGCTTTGTGTATGAAATATAAAAAAAAAACGAAATCAGCTTCCATCAAACAACGGAAGGGTTCACACAGGTGTTAACGCTATGGTAAAAATCAACGAATTGAACTATGAGTTCTAGGTCATATTGTCACTCATGATCTGAAAGACAATTTATGGACACGGAACGGGAACGGAGGGCTCTCTCAGTTAGGGCCAATATTATGATCTCCCGTAAGTTCGGGCGGTGCACAGGGGAGGTTAAAATAACTTTATTTAAAACGTATTGTACCTCCTTGTACACGTGCAGCTTATGGCGGTTCTATACGCAGCGGGCATACGGAGCGCTCCGTGTCCAGTTCAATAACGCGTTCCGGGTGCTGGTGGGGCTGCCCCGCTTCTGTAGCGCATCAGGGATGTTCGCGGAAGGGCGAGTAGACTGCTTTTACGCGAGCATGCGTAAGCGATGCACATCCCTGGTGCGCCGGGTGCGCGCCAGCCCCAACCCCATCCTGCGGTCTATAGCGGACAGGATTGACTGTCCGTTTATGAGGGCCTGTTGCGACTGTTGCGAGATACATATTTCGCACAGTCAGTTTTTTATATAATGTATAGCAGTATAAGTAGGTGGTATGTACTAACATTAGAAATAAGTAAATGTACTAACTATATCATGTATGAGTCTTGTGTTACTCGAATTAAACGTTTCAATTTCAATTCCATGAATATTTATCCATACTAATATCACCTCTTCACGCTTAAACCACTAAACACATTTGAATGAAATTTGTTATAGATAGGGGAACCTGGGGATGATTGATTTTGGACTCTATTTTTTTTATTTTTTTACATTATGGTAAAACTTTTTAGGTAAAAAGGTTCAGAATATATCTATTCATTGATAGTTTGAATGAAAACAAGATTGTGCTATAATTGAACTCATTATTAAATGAAATACCATACTGTAGACTTTTACTTCTTCTTTCAGGGACACTTGCTGACCTCTAATTGGGAGCCTTGATCACAGGCGGATCAAATCTCCCAGGTATGAGGGACACTTGGTAAACCGATTTTTACTGTGTCTCCCCATACTTGATTCATATTTAATAAATAACTCGATTCGCAGTCAGCAATGCATCAAAAAAAAGGAAAACGTACAGCGAACAGATATTTACCGTAGCTTCCATAAATAGAAGTTTGATTCCCACCGATCAGATGACTTTATCCCCAGGAATCAAATCTCCCATGATTGGGCACATGGTAAACAGATTTTCAGCGCGAATGCCATACTCATAGGGTTGATTCCATCTAAATTAATTGACTTAAATCACAGGAATAGAAGTAATCTGGGAATTAAAACCATAGTGATCCATATTTTTATAATTTTAAATAAGTAACTGTATTATTTTCCAAATAACAACACAAAACTGGTAATCTATTTATTTACCATCAAAAAGAGACATTACACAAGACATTTGGTACATAAAGTTTCTTCTAACAATTAGATTTATTTATTTAATCTTTATTGCATAAAAGAACAACTTATCGTACAAAAGGCGGACTTACTGCCGTAAGCATTCTCTACCAGTCAACCTTATCGGTAATATAATCATATCTCTTTTTAATAATCTCTTCTCTTATCTTATACTTCCGCGGCATGGTTTCGTTTAACCCGACTACGGAAAAAAATGTATTGAATTTTAATTTTGAATTTCGGAACACTCTTTTTATTTTTATTTTATTTTCTCAAAAATTTGTACACTTACATACCTATACATCGATGAGATTATTTTTTTGCATTTTTGCTGGGATGTCTAATTAATTTTCATATAAAATCTCTTCTTTAACGACTAACATAATAAACATCTTATAGCATTTCTTTCACTTTTGATTTAATAAATCAAGTTAAAACTTACCGAAAATTAAGAAGGGCACGACACAAATATTCCATCGTCCGCCATTTTCAAATTACTGACATTAGTCACAAGTCAGTAGAACTAGAAATCAATTTTGTCCCCTAGGGATCGACCATCCCAGGTTCCCTATAGTTTGTGTCCCGGAAAAGGACAAAGGATGGTTGTTATCCCGGAAATCATCCCCTAAGGAGGTGAATAGGGGATTAAAGTTTGTATGGAGCTACGATATAAACGAGTTCCACGCGGACGGAGTCGCGGGCAGGCTAGATATCCACAATTATCGTTTTCCATAATTATTTGAATGCCCTAAAACTAGTTTTACCTAATTAACTTTGCCACAATATGAAAAAAATAGACAGGGAGGTACATTAAACTGCTCCGTCGCTGCGGGAAACGGTTTCTGTAAATATCATAAGCAGCATTTTACAAGTGAAAGCATTTAAATAATGATCGTTTTCTCACTAGGCAATACATTTTGACAAAAGTTTTCATAGAGGAAATTGGACTTCTATAGATGCGTCGAAAACTTATTGCAGACCTTGCCGATGTTGCTGAAAATTAAGGAAACTTCTTAGTTACCTTAACTTTCACCAATATATTTGTTTATAGTCTGCGTCCTTCCTGCCCGGCTGGGCCCTTTCAGAATACACTGAAAGGGCTCAACCAGGCAGGCATGTGGCCTTATTTCGTCAAAACTAGTACAGAAAGAGATAATTTTGAGTAGAAAACTCCATTGCGTTTCAGACATATTATCCAACCAGATCGCGGCCCAGATCTTAAAACATGAGTGACTCGTTTGATTATACCCTTTAACATGAGACAGAAACGGTTGATCGTACCTGAACTTCCGAGGGCAAGTAGAAGGCAGGTCCCTGAGGTTTCCACCCGCTTGGAAGGTAAGGTCCAGACCCTGAGCTGGACACGGACGCCACTGCGAAGATTACGAGAGCAAGGACCTGGGGAAGTTATAAATGATTCTGTCAAATTATAACACAATACAGAAACTTATTGCGGACCTTTTATAAATACAGCTGTACGAGAGGATAAACTACGATCTTATTGCTAAGGAGCGATCTATTGAAAACAATCTTTTGGTACTGGAAGAATGACAATTTATAAGTAGGTGTGACTTCACTCAATAGCCTAATCTGAAAATAAATTTGTAGTTATTTTGTCTAATTGATTAATTTCACTTTGGTCAGACGCAGAATAACTTTACTATTTAATCACTGATCGACATATATAGATTACTTTGTGTAGGTAGCTGGTTCTACATATTAAATTAATTAAATCAGAACAGATAATTATGTCTAGAGCATCATTCTGAATAATTTGACAGGGAAAATGTAGTTATTGTGGGACACTGAAACTATCTGCTTAGTTTTATATGTAGGTACCACATTTTTTCGTCACAAAGATAGCACACTTGATTAATTTTTGTATTAAGCAGTTACGCTGCTAACAAAATTATACATTTTTAAATAAAGGAAAAATTGGAAAATTTAATGCTCCGAGCCGGATTCGAACCGGCGACCACAGGCATTCATGGCCAGTCGCTACTAACCAACTGAGCTATCGGAACAATCCGGTTCGGGCACCAAATTCTTCAATCAGTTCCTTCCTACAACGCCTTAGGGAGGCGTGTAGCGACATCTACCAGAAGACTTAGGCTTCTTAACGGCACCAACGTCTCAAATTATATTGAGAAATCGTCAGTAACGATGCGCCACCCCATACTATATTAATTCTTGTATTATGTACTAACGAAATTATACATTTTCAATTCATTCATTTTCATTTTTCAATTTTTCCTTTATTTAAAAATGTATAGCACACTTGCATTTAACGAAATGATTCGGAGTAGCTAATCCCGAGGAATTTTAGTAATTATACACAGGAAATGGCTGTTTTTAGAAGAATTATCACTTGTTTTAGCCTCAAAACATCACAAGCAATCTAAATCTAGCTTTGCGCACCTTCATGTTGTTATTGCTTCACGAGCTGAGATCAAGGAACACCGAATGATGTCTCCTCAACAAACCAATTTCTACGACGCGCCAATCGCCGGTTACGAACGCACCGTCACGCGATAAGGATGGTTGCAGATACCTATGTGCTGCATTGTTTAATATACAGTTGTGCGAGCTGACATACAGGATGTGTAAAAGTCCTGTTAGTCTGGGGATAAGTTAGGAAATAAATTTTGTTAAGGAATCTCCCATATTTACTTTTTTAGCCGATCTGAGTCTTGCAGACTATTCAAACAGTGTTGTGAATGGAGGCAACGTTTTTACAAGCTTTTATTTAACTTGCCCTGTTAGTATGTTAGTCTGGGACAAATCTTGCAAGTTAAATTTGACCCACTTCCCGATGACCGATTGAGCTGAAATTTTGGTTATAAGTATAGTTTGGATGACAATTCAGTATTATGGTACCATCGAGCTAATCTGATGATGGAGGCAGAAGGAGGCCATGGGAATAAGTAACTTGCCCTGTTAGTATGTTAGTCTGGGACAAATCTTGCAAGTTTAATTTGACCCACTTCCCGATGACCGATTGAGCTGAAATTTTGAGTATAAGTATAATTTGGATGATAATTCAATATCATGGTACCATCGAACTGATCTGATGATGGAAACAGAAGGTGGCCATGGGAATTCACATTTTTGAGTTTTTTTTGTGTAGTTTTTTGTTGTTTTTTTTTATTCTCTTGAGTTTAAATAACTGGATGACAGAGGAAACTGTGAGTAAAAGAAGATTTTAAATTGGTTATCTTAATAAAAAAATATAACAATATCTTTTTTGGGATTTTTTTAAACCTCTGCCCTGAAAAAACACAGTTTTTGAGATACAGAGTTGTTTTAGATAAGCATCGACATACTCCACTACTTCGTCTGCCTTCGTAGTGTAGTGCAGCCGGGACCTGCACCATGCATCACTTTCAACCCGCTATTAAGATAAACAATGACCTACGAAAGTGTATGAGAGATGACAACGAGGGCTAGTATTTATAAAGCGTACCGACCTCTTGTCTAAGATAACAAGTATCAAATTTGACTACCGACTAAGCATGGTTCTTACGCAAGATAAGCGAGTTTAATTAAAACTAGGAACGAGTAATTAGATGAGTTTAAACTGGTTGTGAATCGCACTCATCGGAGGAAATCCCCGAGCGTATATCGAATGAACTTTCCAAATACGTTTATCTTTAGTTATTAGCGCTAATATGCGGTTGCGGGAATCCCTGATGCGGTCTCATCTTCAGTGCACAAAACCCTTTAAAGTATGTTATGTTTATACAACGTTTTCCTTTACTTACCGAAGTATGACAATCATTTAAACGAATGTTATAAATATTAATTTTATTATAATAGGGTAGTTTCCTCATGAAAATATTCATAACGTAGTGCTATTTGGATAGTAAAGCATGTAAAGTCGCCGTCGGTGGAATTTGCTAACTATGTAAACAAACCGCCATAGTAAAATACAATTTCAATATGGCAGTTTGTTTACATAGTTAGCAAATTCTAATATTGACGGCAACTTTAATTACCTATTGCAAAAACGTGTAAATTGCAAAATAAACAAAATCATCAATATAAATTTAATTTAACACTGCCAATGCGTACACTTCATAAGAAAATATTTTTATGACAACTATGATTTTCTATACAACGATTAGCAAAAATAGAAAACGGTGACGGCATACTTCAGCCCCCCTATTCTGTAACTTGTTTAAGCTCACCTCAACGCTCACCCACAAACCACAAATATATCTTGACACCGCGATGCGTAGTAACCAAGCGTAGGTAGAGGTCTAGTTTCGTGACGGGTGACCGGCGGGGTGAGCCGCTTTAGCGCGTAGCGAATAACAGCCCTGTGTCAATTAGTATGAAGCGTTTCGGCTGCGGCCAGCAAGGTCCGTCTTTGCCAATTTTTTTGTCAATTTATGTCCTTTAATAGTTGCTCCAATACAAAAATGTGTTACTCTCTAAAATCCGGTTCGTCGAAAAAAAACCGTAAGAATCATGCCAATATCATAACGAGCTAGTATTTATTGTATTTGGTTACCGCATTTGCTACTCCTTAAGTAAAACTATACCTATAAGTGAATTTTATAAAAGAATACCCAAATACATTCAATTTTACAGTAACTTATTTGTAAAAAATTACTTCAAAAATGAAAATTTTGGAAATAATTTATAATAGCTTATTTTTTATGTATAACGGACATATTATCAATTAAATAGTTACCCAGCGACAAAATCCGACAAAATTTCAGACATCGAAAAAATGATAAGTTAACTGGCTTCTAAAAAGTCAGTAAAAATATTAATAAATGTTTTTGTCTTTATTTTGGTTCATTAACATTTGCTCTATAATATTCAAGATAAATCGTACAAAAAAAGATAATGCATGCTTCATTTAAATCTACATAATTACTTCCGGGTGGAAAGTTTGTCGGATTCTTGACTAAATCATCTTAGAATAACGTTTTCAAATGAAATCAACAAAAAAAACGCTATTATAAATTAATGATTTTCAAAACCGTATTTTGCCTGGAGTATTCTTTCACGTCGCAACGGAGCGTCGTATTGATCTGTTTTTGTTGTATGGAGATACATAGTTTAGAAGCTGGAGAGTGACATAGGCTACTTTTTCCAGCGGGAAAACATCTAATTCCCACGGGAAAATTCAATATGTTACATTTTCCTATAACCACGCGGGCGAAGCCACGGGCATCAGCTAGTATACATATAAAACTCTTACGTTACTAATCTATTAACAGACAGCGCACCGCCTAAACCGGTAACGATATAAGCATGAAATTTGGAACATTCTTTACAGTACGTGGACGTGTACTAAGAAAGGATTTTTCGAAATTCAACCCTTAAGGGGGGTGAAATAGGGATCGAACCGTTGTATGGAAATCGTTAATTTGGAAAGTTATAGACTTGAATCATTGTATGAAGGTTTGTTACTAAAAAGAAAAACAAATGATTTAGCGTTGTTATTAAAATTCATCCCCTAAGCGGGTTAAAAAAGAGTAGAAGGTTTATATTTGTATAAACTGTGGCTAGAAACAGACAGCAAATTTCTTTAATAATATGTAGATCTAGCCGGAAATATTTTTTTTAGACTTGCTGAAATAGGAGCTGTACCGAGAAGACGTTCTTTTAAAAAGTTAGAAATATGAAATACTCGAATACGTTCTTTAGTTATAATATAAACCATATCATTGTCATAGTGTTTTCATTAAAATTCATTTCCTAGGGGGTAAGCGAGGCCGGAGATAAAATATAGCATAGGTATGTCCATTCGACATACTGGTACACTTCATCGTACGAGACTTCAATATTCTTTCATGATAAAGAATTTAGGTCCAATGACTCAGTGAGGGTGGCGCGGCGGCAGCGGCAGCGGTTTTACTAATTCATTGCGTGTGATCCCAACTATCCACAGTGCGCTGCGCGTCTCGACCGAGCAATTAACAGATAAAACGCTTGCCGCGCCGCAATTCGAGCAAAAGTGTAAAAATTTATATGGAAAAATGACCGATGAGTTGTCCTAACCCGCGTACGAAACGTTACGTGATTAGTGTGATTACCCCTCGGGAGACCCATTTAAGATAACGTAGGTATTTTATCGTAATCCGATATACTTAATAGGTATAAACTGCTATATTATCTACAGTGTTACTTGACTGTTCAGATTAAGATTACGAATTACGATACATCAACAGATATATTTTTAAGTAATTATGTAGATTTAAATGAAGCATGCATTATCTTTTTTTGTACGATTTATCTTGAATATTATAGAGTAAAAATGAATGTAAATGAACCAAAATAAAGACAAAAACATTTATTAATATTTTTACTGACTTTTTAGAAGCCAGTTAACTTATCATTTTTTCGATGTCTGAAATTTTGTCGGATTCTGTCGCTGGGTAATTATTTAATTGATAATATATCCGTTATATACATAAAAAATAAGCTATTATAAATTATTTCCAAAATTGTCATTTTTTCCATACAAGTTGTCAGTTCATTGCCTGGACTATAGACACTTCTGATGACGTTATTACTGGATTCGACCAAATGAAATTATATTTACTGAAGACGAGGCAGTATGGCCCATGGTCTTAGCCAGTCCGAATTAAAAAAAAAAAAAGAATTGCCGCCATTACTTGGATGGTTTTTTTGCTGTTACGAAAGTAGAATTGTGAAAAGTTGTTTGTCACTCACATTTTAGTTGAAAATATGAGTAGTAGTGACTCCAAGAACGATATGCACACTCCGCCGGAAATAAATGCAGCTACGATTGCAACAGAGATATTTTACAGGTAGCAAAATAGTAGCAATGCAGGACATTTTCCTACGGCTTCTGAACCCTATTTTACAAGCTTTTTATTTAGTTTCACCTGTCCCGATGTTTGTCGTCAAATCTTGCAAGTTAAATTTGACCCACTTCCCGGTGACCGATTGAGCTGAAATTTTGGGTATAAGTACAGTTTGGATGACTGTTCAATATTATGGTACCATCGAGCTGATCTGATGATGGAGACAGAAGGTGGCGATGGGAATTCAGTACTTAACCGACGTAACCCCGTTGAGTTTGGGCTCGTTAGAATCGTCTCAATGTGTAGTTGATGATGGTATACAGAAAAGTACAGTCGGCAATAAAAGCTTGTACCAAAAATTATTTTTTTGACAGAAACTTGTTACACAGTTATCAATACTCTCGATGGTTCCAATCCAATGAGGCAACAGTGCCAACACGATGGGTCTATCCTGCATTTACGATTGGCTATCGGCCGCATGTAGCCACCTTATTTCTTCATCAGATCAGCTTAACACGACTGCAAAATTTAAGCTCATAATCGGTTGATGACGATGATAACTGCATTAAGAATTCAGTTACAAGATTTAACCATATTAAGCCTTAATGAGCCTTCTGTGAAAAATTGTATTCTTCTGTAAAATTGTATTTGTATATGAAATCAACATAAACCAGAAAGTGACAATTACCCCGGTAGCCAGGCGCCACTGAAAATCAGCGCTGCGGAATATAACCTTACGGCTTATTTCGTGGCACTAAGCTGAGTGGCGACCATTTTAGCATGTTTTGATTAAGTATGTCTGTAATTTCTTGTCTTTTATTCCTTATATGCTAAATAAACATATTTTCTTTCTTTCTTTCTTTTCTAATATTTACTTATTTATTATTTAAAGCTTGTAATAAAAATCGACTGCAATATAAACAAAGCATTGGGTTGTGTTCAGAAGTTTGTAAAGACCTTCGAGATCTTAACTTAAACTTATAATTGCCTACTGTCATATCAAGTAGCAGGGTTAAAATTATATTTTAAACGTAAAATTAAACGTTCCACGGCGCGTGCGTCGGTCAACTAAGCGAGAAGGTAACCAACGCAGGCGCGCACAATTACTTGTCAAGTTGTCGCCTTACGGCAGAAAAAGACCCAAGCGACTTCCGAATACGCGTACCTACACAGCTTAATTATAGTCAAAAGCAGATAAAGAGTAATATACGGGTGTAGACTCGAAAATTATTATCACTCCAAAAGAAAGAAGGCACAAAAATATGCCTAGTGACGAAAATCCCATTCAGATATATTAAAGAATTACGAAGCTACAACCGTTTTAATGTAGTTAGAGAGAGAAAACGCAAACTGTGACGTCACAAACTGCGAGGCTGCCGCAGGGCGAGCCAAATATAACGGTTTATGGATTTATTCATAAACATCCATTAAACCTAAACGATACAGATAAAGAATATAATGGAAAAATAAACCATCTTCGTCTGTAGCTCCCGACAGGATTCGAACCTGCGACCTTTCTATTAACGCTAGACTGCTCTACCAACTTAAAAAAATGATCAAATGATGATGAAATGATGAATAATGATGATGTTTATAAAAATGATCGGTTTAACATAAATATTTAATTAAAAGAATTTGTTTCGTGATAAGGGTATCCATTAAACCTACTACTTAAATACCTAGTTAAAATGAGTGTGTCCTTAGGTATCTGTCACTTTGACATTTATTTTAGTTAGAAAGGGACAACACATTTTAGTGAACAAGGGTTTGATGTAGGTACTTGAAGTTAAAAAAATGCAGGGGTTAGTTTTATCTATCACCGTAACAGAATAATTGATCGAGCGAGCGAAGCGAACGTAGTTCTCCGTTTCTGCTGATTCTTCTGCAGTCCGGCCGATAAATATCCATACGGTCTGGTTGATGGTAGGCAGACACCGTAGCCTATGGACGACGCGACCCTTTATTGGTTTGCGGATTCGTTGTGTTGACAGCTCGAGGTGCAGAGCTATAACTACTAACTTCGAATGTCGAAGTTCGGATATCTCTATCTCTATCGCACTTACATTACTTGAGTGACGGCGATCGCCGATAGACTAAATCACAGGTCGTATTCACGAGCCACATGTTCACCTCCGTCTACAACCACCAGGACGAGGAGGGCAGGTAATATACTGCATCTAGATACCTACCTTTATTACATTCTTTTTGAAGTGAAAACTTTTTTAGCGGCGCTGAGTACTTTTTGGAATGGGGAAAAATTGTTGAACTCGCGACAGATTTTTGTGACGTCAGATGTGAAGCGTCAGAGCCGCCGCTGATCGCAGCTTACCGACATTACGCACAGTGGTCAATTTGCACGGCAATTTGCATCGCAATGTGATTTCAACGTGTTTCGCGCCTTCGTTCTGGCATGTTAGGTATTGGCGCCATTTATAGTGCGTGCATGGCATCAACCCCACATCACCGCCCTGTGAACATATGCATATAATGCTAATACATAACGCTCGCGACCATGCCAATGGTCCATGACCATCAATCGCGCCAATACCTCATATATATGATGCATGTCATATATAATCGCAATAGCAAAGGCATTGCTAATGGCTGCATGATCGGTGCTTGCATTGAGTCACTGGGAATTATACGATCAGGAACAAGGCTTTGACAAGCCGAGCAAATCGAAAAATTCTCTATTTTACTATGACGTCGTGCACTCTAACAAACAACCTAACTACGTTACGTAATCACATCGCTTACATTGCACGAGTAGGCTATACTGAATGCGAGAAAGGGGTAGCCTATAACGTTATTATATTATTATATCGGTTAAAAAAGTATCGGTTTTATATTAATGGTTTAGATTTATAACGTTATAATGGATATCGCTATACAGCGCGTCAAATATCGTTTTCGAGTATAGCGGTTTTAGGAATAATAACGTTATAAATGATAGCGCTATACGAAAATAGCGCTATTTAAAGGCCTGGGTACAGTCGCCATTGGATATATCGGAGCGGCCAAAGTGCTCACAAATATGTAAACACATCTCTATTGTAGAGGCATTAGAGACGTGTTCAGATATTTGTGCGCACTTTGGCCGCTCCGATATATCTGTTGGCCACTGTCCATACTGCATATGTGACGTGTATCAATATTGTACTGTGAAATAATTCAATTTGAGTGATATTGCAAGTATAGTCACAAGGTCATAAATAAACGTAAGTTAATTAAATGACAAAAATATGTGAAATCTCTTACAAAAAAATCTAAATTATGAGCCATGTTGTGGAACAATCCCCCGACCATGGCGGCGAGATGGATAACGTGTGTTGGTTGGTGCTTCTTAAGCAGAGCTTCAGTTTGCTGCTTATCTCTGAAAACGTCACAATTTTTTTTTTGTTTATTTGAAGATGAACAGGCGCATAAACAAATGTACATGGGGTACACATAGAGTACATACAGATATAACGCGAAAGACCGTGAGGTTCATTAATATTATGATCATTATGTTAACAAAACAACCTAATCATAACCATACATCGGGGTTTTCGGAGCGGGAACGATTTGAGAAAGAGTAGAGATAAACAGATATGTTAGTCTAAGAAAATATCTTATTATGCCTAATGAATAACTACCTCTCTGTGAGTTGTATACAATCTGTGACAAAGTTTTATTTTAATTTCCGTAAAAGTCTTATAACTTATAAGGTAACAATTAAAATAACTTTAATTAATTACCTGCTGTAAATTGAATAGTTGACACGATTTTCAGAATAAACTATTAATATTTTTTCTATATTTGGGACAGTTAATCTACGGCGTCTTGCTGTAAATATCCATTTCAAGGAGCTAAATGATCTTTCCACGTCGACAGTTGTAATAGGTGCATATTTAAATTTTTTGTAGGAATCAATTGATGCACGAGAAGTTTGAGATTGAAGTTCTATTTCTTTGCCTTGTACCAACTCATTTATAATTTTTAGTGTGCTATAGCCAGAATTCTTCTTTAACACCAACTTCAGTTTATCTTAAATCTGTTTTCCTTTTACGCTCATGTTTAATTTGGAAATATCTCTATAGGTTTCATGAACTATTTTTAAACTATCGCTGATGGACAGCTTCGCATCCTGTAGTTTTTTAATAGCATTTGGGATAGTCATCAAATGATTTGCTATGAAATTTAAGTCGCTTTTTATATTTGCATTTCCAAACGCTCTTTTTGCCTTTCTAATACTCTGGGCTTCGGTGGGACTGAATGTATTTAGAACACGTTTCACTTCATCGTAATGTTTGCTGTAATACGTTGCAGCTTCTATCCAGGTTCCCCACCGAATAATTGTTGGTCGAGGTGGTAAAGGCACTCCGGGGAGCATTTCTTTAAACTTTTGTATTCTTTTAGGAGATTTCAAAAATGTCTTCTTAACATTTGCGATTAAATCATTCACATCTGGATAAAGTTTTCTTACTAGTTCAGCCACTCTATTTAAACCATGAGCCAAACATGTGACGTGCAAAAGATTGGGAAAAATACATTTTAAATTTCTTCCAGCCTTTAGCATGTAGCCCACACCGTCAGTTAAAAGTAAAAGTACTTTATTGTGATTATTATGGTTAGCACCCCATAATTCATCAAGAGCACTTGTGACCGTATTGGATATTGATACATTGTTCGTGCTGTCTAACCGTTTACTGGATATCAAGTGTTGAGTGCCAATGTGATCATCACGTAATGCTCCCACTATTACGTTAGCTATTTGACGACCATAATCATCCGTGGTTTCGTCAACACTCACATATATATATTCATTTTTTAGCTCGCTCCGTATTTTATTCATTTTTTCATCGTAAGCTTTATTTAAATATTCCCGTCGCAGTTGACATTCCGAAGGAACTTTTGCAGTTTTTCCAAATTTACCGGTAACACAATTTTCGATAAAATCTTTAAATATCGGATTGTTTACCTGCGTCCATGGTATATTACAGCCCACACCAAATTTCAAGAGCTCACTATTGAAATCATATTTCATACCTGTATGTTTATTAGATGCGACATGTCGCGTTACACTAGATTTCGTTTGAGCGAAGCTCACATTGCACTTGGTGCAAAATAATAAAGAATCTCGAACCTCTATCTCTGGATTATTTTCTATCCACGAACGCATAAACTCGTAACGAGTTTTTTTCTCGGAGGCATATTTGTGTTGACTGATTATTTACAGTTTTTTTAAAATACAATTGCATATAAGTTTATCTACTAGACAAGCAAGGGTAACGGTTGACAATAGGTGTCTAATACAATGTCAATCTTGACGCTCGATATCTATGAAGCATTTTCTTATAAATGAATAGACTTAACTGAAGAGGTTGATAATGAATGGCCAATATAAAATATGTACCTATATGTATGATTAATCTTTATTTATTTTTCAATCAATTATTCATTCGGTAGAAACCTACTAGGGTATGATCTGTTTTTAAGTAAATACCTACTCTTTGGCTAATGTCAAACGTTCCCGCTCCGAAAACCCCGATGTATGATCATAACACAGAACAAACAGCTTAAAAGAAAATATTTGTACCGGTCCTCGACACAGTATCAGTGTATGACACAAGCACAAGTTAATGTAATACTTAAGTACATGAGAGAGAGAGAAAAATATTAACATAAAATAAAATGTTAAATATTAACTAAAATGGCTAACCAAAGTGATTCTTGGCCTCCAACAAGAATTATCATTACTTCTTCTGATCTTGCGCCATTTTCAACCAGTTATAAAAAAAAGTTAATTCTAAATTTGCAAGTAATGGAACAAATAAGACCTGTATTATATACTTGTATATCATTCTTACATACAACTATGTGCAACTGTTTAACCACTTCAACAGACTTTTGTTTAAAATGGTTGGAAGATTGTGGTAGTTTTTTTTAAAACAATACTATTTTATTTACCTCAATAATTTGGCCATTTCACAAAACCCATAGTCCTAAAAGCTTTTTGGTGTTGGGATATGACTAATATGTTGAGAAGTCTTGATGTGTGTGTGAAATTCATAAAAGCTCAAATCAATATAATCGAGATTTTGTCACCAAAAAAATGTTATCATCTGCCAGTTTACATGCATAAAATATTATATTCAGAAAATACACTTGGTTTAAATCTTATTAAAAATAGGTCCTAGAGAACATTTGCTTAACTAATAGCAAACACTGGGATGACAAGCTTACAATCTCAATGCTAAAGTCGAAAAAAGTTAATGCAGCAGCTTCTATCTTTTTTTCCTAGCTAGGCAGACGGAGCTTAACATGGTCAAGTCTACTATTTAGATGTGGATATAGACACCTATATGTACTTACCTAAGGTCACCATCCTTTGAGCCACAAAAAATCCAGGTCTCACTTTTGGCCTTTGGTTATTTAAAAAGTGTGACCTGCAACAATGCATACTTCAGACTTTTCAACTGACTTCAAAAAAAGGAGGTTCTCAATTCGGTTGTATTGATTTTATTTTATTTTTAATGTTTGTTACCTCAGAACTCCTGTGAGCCGATTCCTACAATTTTTTCTTTTTTAAGTATATGCTTCCAGATTGGTCCCGTTTATTTCAAAAAACTGTAAAAGTACGTCACAGATTCTGATATGATTCCATTGAAATAGCAACTAATGAAGTGCCAAAGGTCTCAGAATCACCTCTCTTGATGAATCGACGGAACTCCTCAAATATTATCGGCCAGCGATTCGGTTTTTTTCTGTAATAATCAATGTTCATGATGTATAGTGGAAAGAAATTGTGGAAATGTTCAAGTGGCGTGGCAGAGTACTGAATTGAAGTCGGTTAAAACTAAGTTTTTAAACTAAATTAGACGCTAGACGCTTTAAGTCGTTTATTTTTCCACACGTTTATAATGCTGTGCTCAAAGTCTGTGATGTGAAGCGCTACCACCTCGCTAAAGCTAAGAGTCAAATGCTTAAGTTTTTACTGCCATTGGAACCCACCTACCTACAAGGAAGCTGAGGATATGCTGTCCTAGAATCGTGGTCGAAGCTTTGTTTCCTAAGTAGCTCTCCTAAAAGTGACTTCTCGCCAGGCCAAATTTGTCCATTGTCTACTATCACTTCTACACCCACATGTCCCACATTCACAGCATAACACTCCCACACACCACACTCCACACCAAATCATTTACACACACTTACAGGCAGTAGAAACTCCAAAACCGTCTGGGGGGGGCACGTGCCCCTGTGCCCAAGCATCTGCCATTTGACCTTCCCACCCAGAGGAAAACCTAGATCTTGTTGGTATTAGACTAGTTTCTGCACGATGTTTTCCTTCACCGAAAATAGCTACTTTTAATTATTCACAATAAATATGCTGGTAATAATTGATTTAGACGATAAGAATTCCGAAAAATTAAGGGCCCCTATAAGAATGGCGAAATATCCATCCAGGCAGTAGGTAGCATGATGCGTGTTATGGTCTTATGGTTTCATCTAACGTGACGTTCCAGTACATTTTCGCAGTAAAACGTGACCATAAAACCTATCGTGCTAGCTGCATCCACATTTTTGATAGGGCTAAAACAGCATGGGCATCGGGACTGGGGGGCGCTGTGTGACGATATACTTTCTTAATAGCAAATATTTGTTACGATTCTTAACTTACGGAAAAGAGGATTATTATTATATTTTATTTTTTTAAGTTTATGTCCTAAGGATCCTACACCGATATCGTACTGGATAATGTGAACACGCTCTAAGTTGTATGTTTTTTGTATCGATCTCTACCTTTCACCTCTTGTTTCCACCTTTGTTCACCTCTATTGTTATGAATTATGATCGAAAGTGTCAAGTATAGGGGCAGCGTGAAGCACTGGGAAGTTTAAGAATTTTGAAAAACAGAGTCGGAGACAAAAACCGACCGTTTTAACTATTCGTTAACCGTATACTCTCTCTCCAAACCTTATCAATAAGTTCATCATCCTTCGCTTCTTTGGCAATTGCATTAGCTCTACAATCGGAGTAATACTTCCCGCTTGTATGCTCTAATTCAGAAGCCACACACAAATGAATCGATGTCTGAGCACCCTCTTTAGGCGTCTTGAATAAAAAGTCAATCACTGCCAGAATAATCTTCCGTGGTGTCACCGAAATATGGTTGAAGATCTCCGTCTTAACTACTCCTGGATGAAGGGCATTTGCGGTGATTCCTTGCGGCAGCTTTTTGGCCAAAGCCTTGGCCCACAGGACGTTGCACAGTTTGGTATTACAGTAGCAAGTAAAATAACCCTCTGTTTTCAAGCCAGCTAAGTCCTCCGGATCGAGTTTGGCGAAATGCGAGCCGTAGGATGAAACGATGACTATGCGGCTTGGTTTTGACTCTACCAGCTTCTTAAGCAGTAGGTTAGTGAGCAGAAATGGACCTAGATAATTTACTTGCATCACCAAGTCGATACCGTCTTCTGTTACTTTCCTTTTGACTCCACTACATCCAGCGTTGTTGACCAAAATGTCCAGTCTTTCGACAGTATTGTTGAAATCCTCGCAAAATTTTCTAATGCTTCTAAATTTTGAAAGATCCAGATGTTTATGTTCAACGTTGATGTTCCCTGTGGTAGTTACAATGTCTGCAACAGCAGCTTCTGATTTTTTGATGTCTCTGCTAGCGATAATGACCCTTGCGCCTCTTCTGGCCAGGTCTCTGGCCGTCTCAAGTCCAATTCCAGAGTTTCCTCCGGTCACAAGGGCGATTTTCCCGTGCAGCTTCGTCTTGCACTTGCACACTCCTTTGATAGGTTCCAGCCATAGTTTTAAAGCCAGTAGGAATATAACGAACAATATGGTTAAAAAGCAAAAGAGCTTGAGTAGAAAGAGGAAAATGAGGTAAAAGAACATGTTTACTTGTTAATAAGGAAGCTACTGTGTAATAAATGAATTGAAAGTTTATTTTGTTAAGTACAGTCGTGTGGAAAAGTCACTGCCAAGTGTAAACATGTAATACTCAAGTCCGTAAAAGAGATCTTTTGTTTGTCCGTAAATCTCATACATTGTGGACCTTCCCCGAGTCAAGGATGTCACAAGAGTTTGAAATATGTACTTACGTATGTGTAGTCCTGTAACTCAGCCGCCAGCGCTAGAGACCCGAGAGCTAACACAGGTATGGGCATGCAGCATAGCTCGTAATTCACATGACCCCAAACACTTTTTTTACGGTTACCGGAGAAACTTTTGCAGTTACGTAAATCGTTGGATGATTTAGCATGCTCATTTTAAACGTTTAGTAAGACGGATCACGAATATTACAGCAAATACCTACAATTTGTGAAATTAAATTTACTTATTCCGGTGATATGCTTGAATAATACTAAAAGGATTATTTTCAAAAATTAAATTAAATAGTTGTATCGGGTCGAATTTAGTTTCTCGGAACGGGAACTTAAGTATGTACGGAATATTTACCGTTAGCTTTTCGGTGAAGGAAAACATCGTAAGGAACCCGGTCCCAAGTAGTCCCAATAAGGTCTAGTTTTCTCTCTGTGTTGGAAGGTCAAATGGCGGTCGCTTTCGTAAAACGAGTGCCTATGCCAAATCTTGGAATTAGGTGTCAAAACGGACCTGGCCTCCGGGAATAACGCTAGCTAGGAGAATGATGATAACTTGAATCGGGTCGAATCTTAACTTTTTATAAACTGTGAATTACACCGCCATATAATGGTAAGAAGGATACGATTTGAAGGATCGGCAGCACAGCGACAGGAATAACTTAAAATAATCACGTGGATTTCCGCGCTGCCGCAATGGCCGCGCCTACATCTAATCGCCTATCAGTTTCAAATGTCAAAATGTAAATATCTAATGTAAAGTGACATGTTTGAGTGGCCACAACAAAGTATAGTTTGCACTTAATATATAAGTACTTACGTAGGCTTGGTGCGAAATAAATCAAATAACGGAACGCCTGCGGGTCTAACTAGTTGCAATGAAAACTAACTAGGTATCCGGCTTATTTCGGTCATACCTATTGAAATTATAAAGTTCATAAATCCGTTACTTCGAGTGAGTTTTATTTAATCTTTTAATGGCGTTATTACACAGGAAATAAACTAGTGTGTAAATCGCTTTCGTGTCCGCTTGTCATGCAGTTAACCATTTTACTACCTTTTTATTATGATGTCTGAAGTTACTCAATCATGCTAAAATAATGTATATCATATTACATAACTAAAAATAAATAAGTACTTACTTACATTACTCTATGCGGGAATGAAATCGGTCGATAAAATGTAAATATCCAACATCAACGTTTTAAACAAAACTAACTGTTTTTAGGGTTCCGTACCAATAAAGGTAAAAAAGGACAGACAACAATTATATTGGGACTGCAGAAGATGCACATCCATTAGGTGCAATACATATGCAATTACATGATGATATGCATTCTATGTGTCGCAATATATGCCAAGTAGGCGATCGCTGTAACACCGGGCTGGTGTGATGTGGTTTATAATTTCTTTATAACTTTCATCATGTTGTGATTAAGCCCCACAAGTCTGTATTGGGGAGTGAGTGGAACATTTTGACGCTTGTTTCGTGAGACGTGGAGCATCTTTACAATGGCGTAAGTAAGTAATGTCTAAATCAGCTCAATATTCTGAAAAAAAAAGTGATTGTGACTCCTCAGAAGTTCCATGGCCAAGTGCGTCCATAGGCTACAGCTTACTATCAGGCGGGCCGTCTTGTTTGACGCCGTCGTGGTCTATAAAAACGCTTTCATTTTAAAAATGCCTATTGTTGAAAGGAATGATATTAATAAAATGTAGAGTAATAAAATCTCCCAAAGTAGGACCGGTCATTGTAGCACTCTTTGGGGGAGGCCTATGTCCAGCAGTGGACGGCTTTCGGCTGATGTGATGAATGTGTTTGAGGTATTTAGTTGTTAGGAGTATATAACGGGTAATATCTGCAACTATGATATGAAATATATACAGGGTGGAATCTTGTACGTGATCCAAAATAGCAAAATGTGTTTTTTTTTTTTTTTTTTTTTATTTATCAAAAGTACAAAACAATTAACAATGTTATGTTACTCGCCAAACTGCGATAACAGTTTGTTGGCGAGACCGCGCTCATTTTAACTAATGTGTTAAGTACCTATGTTAAAACTATGTTAGGTATGCTATATGAACTACATATAATCTTAAACACTAAATTACACACTAAACATGATAATGCATGAACACTTCACTCCTGCACTTACAGTGCTATACTTTTACAATTAGGTGTTTATTTGTGAAAAGATTCTTTTTTACCTATGTAAGTATTAATGTAATTTTTCCAAAAATGTATTTTTTAATCTACTTTTTAATTCAACTTTGCTGCACTTTTTTTCTTCTCTTAACCAATCAGTCTCGTTATATATTTTTGGTATCATAAATCTATCCATGATTCTGAGCAACTTTTATTATGGGACCAACTTTGTGTTATGCCAAAAAAATCCAACTATTTCATTAACTCTGCTCATTTTAGACTGACAAGAATGTATGAACAGGTGTGTTTTTTTGGCATAACACAAAGTTGGTCCCATAATAAAAGTTGCTCAGAATCATGGATAGATTCACATTTTGCTATTTTGGATCACGTACAAGATTCCACAATTTCGTAATCGGGGTGTAATTTCCACTTTAAGACCAAATGTGGAATAAACTCGTTAATGGAACTAATTATAGTGCGTTGCGCTCACTCACTTGGTTATAAGTTGAATAAGCGAATGAATAATAGTACATTACTGCAGAGACCAGGCGAAAGCGGTCGAAGCGTGTAGTGCTTTTCTCAAAAATAAAACAATACGTTTGAATAAAAGTTATATAATTGTTTGAATAAAAGTTAGATAAAAGTTTGAAAAAAATATATAGGTACAGTCACCAGCATTAGTATATGCCATAACAAAGTAAGGAGAAGAGAAAACTTGAATAAATTTAAATTTGCAAAAAAAAAAAAAAACCCGCCCCCAAGCCTCGTCTCGAATTTCTCACCATCCTACGGTCACGTGACCTCCTACGCATCTGACCTCCTGACGTCACAAAAATCTGTCGCGAGTTTAACAGTTTTTCCCCATCCCAAAAAGTGCTCAGCGCCGCTAAAAAGTGTTCACTTCATAAATGTTCTATATTTAAATATTATGATATGTAATGGGATTTCATACTTACTTACTGGACACTTCTAAAAATTGTCCAGGATTAATCACTTTCGGATACTAGCTGCACAGATGTTATGGGAACATTACGCACTATTTTTGAGAAAAAAATTTTTCATCATCATCATCATCTACTTTCAATCCCGAGGTCGTGGGTTCGAACCCCAGCTCGAACCACAAGGTTTAAAAAACTATGTACGAAATATTATTGATATTTAACAGTTGCTTTTCGGTGAAGGAAAACATCGTGACGAAACCGGTCTAATAATAAATAAATAAATAAATATTAGGTGACAATCTTACACAAAATCGACCTAGTCCCATAGTAAGCTCAGTAAGGCTTGTGTTATGGGTACCAGACGACGATATATATAATGGATATAAATACTTAAATACATAGAAAACTTCCATGACTCATTTTGAAAACCAATTAAAAGTAAATGTATTACAAAAGACCAAATTGACGAAATATAAGTGCCTTCCATTTGCAAATCTATTTCGAAACGTATAACAAGTATCTTCACTAAAGTATCAATGATATATATTTGAAAACAACTCTTCGCGGCGGTCGTCGATGCGACGCTCGCGCGCCTCTTGCGCTAGACGCTCTTCCAGTTGTAATCTGAAATCGTAGCGCAAATATGCAACGATTTTTAAAGAATCGCTGAGCCGACGCAAATAAAAATAAAAAATACTCTTCGATATGGCATTATTTGAACGTTTGAATTTCTAGTGTGACACTAAATACTATTTCAAAATTGAATAACGATGTAGAAGAGGTTATTTTCAACTTATAATTCGCTACTGCTTCGAAATTACAATGTCATACACAATCTTCGACTTGAAATTGTTAATAATATTATAAAAAATAGAGTATTATAAAGTCTTTACTACTACACACCCTAACAGGGTCCATGGTGTACCTATTCTTTGTAAAATCTTGTGGTAACATGGTTGCAATAAATCACTACTAAAACAAAGTCGCTTCCCATCCCTATGTATGCTTAGGTCTTTATACTACCTACGCAACGGATTTTGATGCGCTTTTTTTAATAGATTGAGTGATTCAAGAGGAAGGTTTATAATATAAATACGGGTACTATATTATCCATATAAACTTTATATGGATAATATAGTACCCGTGCGAAGCCGGGGTGGGTCGCTGGTAAATTAATAAAAGTAAAAAAATCGCGGTTCTACGAAAAATATTTGCTTTGTTGGTAGTGTATATTCACCCTTATTCTAATCTGTTGTGATACTTTACCTAGCTTCAGCCAATCGCAAGTCGAGAGGGTAGTGTGGTGCGTCCGCTTCGCTTCCAGAAGAGTCTTCCCGCCACCCAAAATTGTCCGCCACTGTAACGTCACAGCGTGTCACAATCATACAACAATGTAACTACATACTAACATTACAGTAACAATAATAGTTATTGAATATCAGAAAGTAAAAGGTTGTATATTTAGACATTTAATCAAACTAAATAAAATGTAACGTTTTGGTACACACATACAGATACACCACAATACGTGTTTGAATGTTTAATTGAATTGGACAGTATTACATTATTCTTGTTGTGTTGAACCTTATTTTGTTATAAACTGAATGTTATTCCTAGTAGATCATATCTATCTAGCGCCATATTAAATTAATAAATTACCTTTACAAACTATATGTTACAACGCCAAGTAGGTACTATGCTACAAATAAACTGTTCCTAAATTAAATATTTTGGCGTCACAAGATTAATGTGTCACTTTTATGCCTCTAACCATACTTTATTTTTTTACTAATTAGAATATTGAAGACAGAACCTAACGTCAATAATACTTCAGAAGCATGTACGAAATATACTTTTACATGTGGGATACACATTTCATGCACTTATCTAGTTACTTGACAGTCCGTGGTAACTTTAGTACCCAACAGTAATATAAATACGCAGTAATTAAAGTCGTGTGATATTGTGGATATATTTTGTATTTAATTAATTAAGATGCCACTCTAACGGACTATCAAGTAGAGAAAAGCAACAACAAGCTCAAAATGAAGCAAAAGCGCAAATTACAAATATCTTACCTTAAACAGAAACGACCAAACTCAAGAAATCTCATCAGCAGCGCAGTGTCATTTTCGCGAAAAAATGGACACTAGCGTAACCAAAAAAAACTTGAGTCTAGTCTGACTTCAATGCAGCTCGAAGTTGACTAAATCAAAAAAAAAACTTTCAGCCGAAAGGTGGTTCAAATAAAACAAAATCACAATCGTCAAAAGCTTTCAAACGTGCATTGGGTAACTGATGTTTCAAAAAATCTAAATTACTACTAAGTATTTAAACATAAGGTGAACGTGCAACGGAATCTTTGATCTTATAGCTACTTGATAGTCCAGCCATTTATAAGCAAGACACTTAAGTACTACACAACGCTTTCTAATATAGACGGTTTGGAGCAACCCACCCTACAAAATAAATATTTGTTGTCTATTTTATGACGTTGCTTCAATGGACATGTATAAACGTGTCTCAGCTTTCAGATTTGGTAGCCATTTTTAAACACGGAATTTCATATAGACAACGTATCTATCTCTTTTTTAACCGACTTCAAAAAGGTTCTCAATTCGGTTGTTTTTTTTTTAATCATATTTTTTTTTTTCAATGTTTGTTACCTCAGAACTCCGTCATTGATGAGCCGATTCGTATTTTTTTTTTGTTTGAAAGTATATGCTTTCCGTTTTATTCAAAAATTCAGTTGGATGATGGGATCCATGAGGAATTGAGGGAACTCTTCGATTATATTAGGCAGGCGCTGCCGACGCGGCTGGAAGTCGTAACCGAGCCCCGAGCTGTGAGTGAATCTAACATTGATATCAAAGGAAAAATACATCTCCTGTGTAAAATAAAAATAAATCGTATACTATGTTCTCTCTAAGAGTAAAATGTAAAATATTCTCCGCTACCCAAAGGTTGTCTGGAAGAATTTATTTTTTACATTTGTATGGGGCAGGTCGCCCCAGACGACCAACACTCCATACAAATGTAAAAAATAAATCTTGTCAAAAAAATTATTTTTTATTTTTTTCGCATTCTATGCTCGATTCTGAACAAACTGTTTTCAGGTTTTGCGTTATTTTATTAACACGTTGTATAATAAGCCATTATATCTATAAACGAGTAAACTACCCACGGGACTCTACTTTGAATTTTCATTTCGAGTAAATTAAATAAAAAATAAATATTATTACGGCTTTATCATATTGATATTTAAGCTCGTGTGGTGTTGCAGGCTGGCGCCGCACGGCCTTGCGGCGGGGCAGAGGCTTACATACATTACATACATTACATACATTACATACATTACATACATACATACATATTCGACCTGCCTGCAGGTGTGGCTTTTGGATATCACTGTGCTTTAGAAAGCAGCGATGAATTTAAAGACTTACTAAGCGTTCACAAAATATAAGGCTTGAGGCCGATTTCCTAGCACTAGACTGCCAGCATCATTTATGACCTCGTTCGGTAAAAAACTCAATTTCATCTTTCCGTAGGTACTATTAACTCGTGAAAATTAAACAACCAAAATTCAAACATCCAAAGACAATTGAAAACGCAATCAACTCAACACCAAAAATTCCGACCAGTTTACATCCCTTTCAAGTCTCCTTCAAAGAAATAAAAATACGTTAGAAAAACACCGTCATTTTTCAGTGTCAACTTACGAAAGGACAATCGAAGTCCATTCTAAAGATAACTAATTAGTATGGTCTCTATTTAGCTCGTTAGTTTCCTGTAATTATAGCAATTACTAGACTTGGCGGCCTTTTTACTCGGCATGGCGACGAGTGTTGCTGGCTTAGGGGTGGCTTTGTTATTTGATGACAGAGTGCAGAGTTTTTCATGTTTTTCATTTTGGAGTGCTGATATTTTTACCCGACTGCCCGAAGGAGAGGAGGGTTATGTTTTTCGAGCGTATGTATGTATGTATGTATGTGTGTGTGTGTGGCTTATTCTTTGGCACGCCCTGCAGCCTAAACCGTTTGACGGATTTTGAGGTATCATTTAATTCGTCTCAGTTGCAGAAGTGAAAACTTAAAAAAAATCGCTTAAAGTAGAATAACTATGTCAAGTGGGGTATCGTTTATTTAATAATTTGAAATTCATTATTAGGTTCCTTGTATAACTTTCATGATAAAAGAAGCATTTCGGATTTATAATGAAAATAACCCTCCTGTCCTTCAGGTATTATATTTTTATAATAATCTTTTGTAACCAAGTAGCCTAAAACAAAATGCGGGGGGGCACTCAGCCGTCGGTTTTTTTTTTTTTTTTTTTAATTCGTTTAATAGAAGCTATCCTAAGGCGTTGCATTGGACATTATCGCGTGCTTTGAAACGCCGTTCTGACTAGATTAAGAAACAATAAAATCTGATTTTCAGATAATTATATGATTCTTGACTATACGTTTGTTTATCTGATTTAATCGCTACATGATTGCCTAACCTTTCCTCGATAGAAAGAAATTCCAAAGGTGGGTCTCAACTTTCTTTTTGAAGTGAAAACTTCTTTAGCGACGCTGAGCACTTTTTGGGATTGTTAAATACGCGACAGAGTTTTGTGACGTCAGATGTGAAAGAGGTCACTTTTTGCTGCTAGCCGATTCGACTTCATTCAAAACTGAACGCTATTCGTAAGAGTATAAAGCCGTTAAACACTTTTTGCTATATGTAACCGCGGCCTAACATTATTCCTAAACGCAACTATAACTCGCCTTGTCTATGCGCCGTGTGCGCCGTTCTTCCTCTCTCTGTCGCTCTCTCACGCTCTCTCGCTCGTTGGCGAACGGCGGCCATTATGTCATTGTCATTCGGACGGTATGCATTCGCATGAGTGCAACGAATTATCTCTGTATTCTCTGTGTAACTCATTAATATCATCTTGTTTGTGAATTAAACATATTAAAAGGAAGAACCAAATCTATTACTTCATATTCTCCTACATATAGCATATTCTGCTAATTTTGTAATAATACCAACGCATCCTTCACCGTTTTGCTATTGAGAAAATTCGAATAGTTCGAATTTGGGTGTTATTCCTAAAGAGATAAAGCTTAGAAAAATATTTACCAACGGCAAAAACAAATTGATATCTTGGTCGCCACCGCCGTCTGCTGCTGCAACAACAGTGCTGTTCTTGCAAATTCGAATAGTTCGAATTTGGGCGTTATTCCTAAAGAGATAAAGCTTAGAAAAATATTTACCAACGGCAAAAACCAATTGATATCTTGGTCGCCACCGCCGTCTGCTGTTGTGCTGTTCTTGCAAATTCGAATAGTTCGAATTTAGACGTTATTCCTAAAGAGATAAAGCTTTGAAAAATATTTGGCAATGGCAAAAACAAATTGGTATTGTGTTTGCCGCCGCCCGTCGGCGCGCCGACGGGCCCGTCCGCCTAAGTAATTGATAATTGTTTATAAATTTGCGTCTAATTCGTTTTTAGGGTGACACCGTAAGATGTTACGTGACCTGATCGAAAAACTGTTACAATGTTGAGTTTTCACTTCTGCCGGCACTCCCGGAGTGCACCCCGGTCTTTTTTTACTCAGCCTACTCAAACAATACATTATTTTAAGACACAATCAAGTTAATACTATAGTATTTTATCTTATCTAAAATCTCACTTAATGAAATATAAATAAAACATCAGTAAGTTAGGTATTTATCGAAATTTGTCCAAAAAAGCCATTCCCGAAGAGTGCTGCATCTCTTTTTCTCATGCGCGGAAGGCATAAGCGTGTCTCTGTCTAGGGGGCGTGGTCGACTCGAATCAAGGCATCCCCTAACCCGTTGCATACATACAATAATAATTTACTTTCAAAACAAAGTTTTAACCGACTTCAATTAAGTACTCCGCCAAGCCACGAGAACATTTCCACATTTATTTTCCAATTTACCACATGAACTGATTTCCGAGAGCAAATGCGTTGATTATTAGAGAAAAAAACCCAATCGCAGTATGAGGCCCGATAATGTTTGAGGACTTCGGTCGATTCCACAAGGATCACCTTTGGCACTTCATTAGTTGCTATTTCAACGGAATCTTATCTGCGACGTACTTTAGTACTTTTAAGTACATAATTGAGGAATTCCATAAGTCATCTGTGGTCTCCATCATCAATTCCACTCCACCACACGAGTTATACTTAATAGAAAACACCAAAATCACTTCTCACGTGCCTAATATAATTGAGGAGTTCCCTCAATTCCTCAGGGATCCAATCATCCAACTGAATTTTTGAAAAAAATGGGACCCACCTGTAAGCATATACTTACAAACAAAAAATACATTACGAATCGACTCATCAATGACGGAGTTCTGAAGTAACAAACAATGAAAAAAAATGAAAAATGAAAAATACAACCGAACTGAGAACTTTATATTTTTAATACCCCAAGGAGGAGTCCTTGGGGTATTAAAAATATAATTGTAAACAACACAAAACTTGAAAGAGATCACAATTTTGTTTCCGTCAAAAGCAGCACAGCTATGACACAGAAGGTATAAATGATTATAACCAGTAACTTACGGGGCGGCCGGATACTAAATCAAAATGTAATTCAAGATGGTTTCTTTTTATGATCAAGGTATGGCGGGCCGTATGCAGAATATTAATTTAGGCCAAAATACAGGAAAATAACAGCCCATCCTTCTGCAACTCGTTAAATTGGTTAGGAAATTGTATTTAACCTTTTTTAAAAATACAGATATTTATATCCATGCCGCTGACGGAACTGCTGGTGAGGGTCTTCTTTCTATGACTGGGTTAGACGTAGAATCAGACGGATCACTTCATGTTCACTCGAGTGAATGATTCATTTTTCTTTCATGTTTTGTTTCACTTTTCGTTCAGATGTGTCACTTTGAGTGAAAGATGCAAAATGAAACAAGAAAATGAAAGAAAAACGAACCGTCTGATTCTAACTTTAGGTAAGTAGGTTAATTTATTTTGTATTTTTTTTCTTCGTTTATTTTATTTATAATGATTATAGAAGTTTTATATAATATATAGATTTGATGTGGAGATCAAATCAAATCGATAGTACCGAAAATTAAGGTAGAATCAGACGGTTCACTTTTCTTTCGTTTTCTTGTTTCATTTTGCATCTTTCACTCAAAGTGACAATTCTGAACGAAAAGTGCAAGAAAACATGAAAGAAAAATGAAGCATTCACTCGAGTGAACATTAATTCTGAAGCTTTAGAGTTACCCGACGCCAACAATAAAAGACTGGGTTGCACTCCGGGAGTGCCGGCAGAGTGAAAACTCATTAACATTGTAATTTTTTTTCGATCAGGTCACGTGACATCTTACGGTGTCACCCTAAAAATGAATTTGACGCAAATTTATAAACAATTATCAATTATTTAGGCGGACTGCCCGCGGGCGCGTTGGGTGTGACGGGCCCCCGGCTCCGGGCGGCGGCAAACCCAATACCAATTTGTTTTTGCCATTGCCAAATATTTTTCAAAGCTTTATCTCTTTAGGAATAACGTCTAAATTCGAACTATTCGAATTTGCACAGCAGACGGCGGTGGCGACCAAAATATCAATTTGTTTTTGCCGTTAGTAAATATTTTTCTAAGCTTTATCTCTTTAGGAATAACGCCCAAATTCCAACTATTCGAATTTTATCAATAGCAAAACGGTGAAGGACGCGTTGGTATTATTACAAATTTATTTGCAGAATATGCTATTGCAAAAAGTGTTTAACGGCTTTATACTCTTACGAATAGCGTTCAGTTTTGAATAAAGTTGAATCGGCTAGCAGCAAAAAGTGACCTCCTTCACATCTGACGTCACAAAAGTCTGTCGCGTATTTAACAATTTTTCCCCATCCCAACCCAAAAAGTGCTCAGCGCCGCTAAAGAAGTTTTTACTTCAAAAAAGAACAATGGCAATCACCACCAGACTCCAGTTATATATGAGACAACAGAGTTTTTAAAGATGATTTAGATATTTAGTAAAATTTACCTACTGCTTGACAGCTGAACTTTTCTGTATACTGTCATCAACTGGTCATTGAGACGATTCTAACGAGTCCAAACTCAACGGGGTTACGTCGGTTAAGCACTGAATTCCCATGGCCACCTTCTACCTCCATGATCAGATCAGCTCGATGATACCATAATATTGAATTGCATCGAAGCTATACTTATCCCCAAAATTTCAACTCAAGTTGTGGAGAACTAGTTAAAAATGCAGTTCCAAGATTTGTCCCACACTAACAAATGAACAGGTCAAGTTAAATAAAAGCTTGTAAAGAGATAAAGGGTACCTATTCTACCTACGTACCCGTACCCTTTGACCGAAATGAAGCGGGAATATTCATCAACTCTCGCTGCGCGGCTCCGTTCGCCGCGCTACTCCGTCGCCGTCGTAGATTATACTATAATCATTGGATCATGTTGCATCTCTTTCGCACCTGCACTGCCTTATGGAGCGGGCCGTGCAACAATAGTACCGACTTTTATTGCCTGACTCGCCAGTTGGTGTTGCGGATACTGTATATGTTGTGCCTTGCAGCGAAAACTGAACGTGGTCCTTCGATACGATGTGGCGAGAGACGTGACGCGGAGAAAATGTAAATATTCAAAACACGTGTTAATTTTTTACCGAACTCGGCTATGCTCTCTTCCAGAGATACTTGTATAATCTCTGCCTTAGGCTGCGGCTCCACTGAGGCGGAGCGGAGCGGAGCTGTGCGGAATTTACCAATAGAATTTAAGCTACGCTCCGCTCCTTTCAGTGACCTCAAATTCTATTGGTCAATTCCGCACAGCTCCGCTCCGCTCCGCCTCAGTGGAGCCGCAGCCTTACATTTTCACGTAGGTCTTTCTGGTATTTCACAAAGGACAACTAGCTTAAATAAATTCGTTTATTCCAGACCAACCAACCAACCACCAACTTGGACTATTGTTGTTAGTAAGTACTTAAACTACTTAATATTAGTAATACGGGTGTAGACTCGAAAATTATTATTACTCCAAAAGAAACAAGGCAAAAAAATATACCTATTGACGAAAATCCCATTCAGATATCTCAAAGAATTACGAAGCTACGACCGTTTTAATATTGCTTGTTAGAGAGAGAAAACGCAAACGGTGTGTGACGTCACATTACGGGATGCTGCCGGGGGGCCGCGTCGACGGCGGCGCCGACCGCGATGCGGCGCGGCACGTTGCCGTCTTCTGTGACGTCACATTCTTCCAGCGTCATCGTTTCATATGAAGTTGCGTTTTGCGAAAAAGGGATAGAACATACCCCTTCTTAAAACTTTGGACACTAATAACTTCGTGATTATTTAACCTTTTGCGTTGATTTTTTCTCCATTTGACTACGTTTTTTATCCTTTTTCGAGAAAATAAGACATAATTGATTATTTTATTTAGTGTCTACGTCCCCTATTATAACACAGGCAGGGGTAACCAGGCATAGGTATAGGTAGGATAAAGCGGTCGTGTCAGGTTGAGCCTTGATTGATGAATCAAAAATCTTACTAAATTGATAAAAGCTTTGCTTAGTTTTGGACTAGGTCGATTTGTGTAAGATTGACCGGAAATATTTATTTATTTATTTTATTTATAATGGTTTTGTTTTTACTTTATTAAGACGCACACATCGTATCGTATGGACCTGTGCCCAGTCATATCAATGTCTGAAAATACGGTGTAAAAATGAGGACTAGTTAATATGATCGATCACGTGCCACGCCACGACTTTGGTGTACTAATAAATCTAATGATACTGCGATTTTCACTTGCGAGCGTAACTCTGTCGTTCATTGAACCACCGTGCATTACAAGATTGCAAACCGCTTTAATTTCGTATCGTAAGCAAATGTCAAAACTGATTTAAGGTTTCTGCCGTCACGTTTCTCAATGACGCAAACGCCAAATCTAATTATATGTATACACATTAGGTAAGTCAATTATAAGTGATATGTGAAAGAAGCCTCACAGACTGGTGTGGCGAATCGATTTCTTTGAAGGCTACAAAACACCTGAAATTGAGCAATTGTTACAGATTTGTTTGCGAAGGCAGATGAAGAACAATGATGAGTCAAGTGATGGTTGAATCGATTGCATTTGTTTGTTTGAGGACAATAACCCGCTGCTGAACAAACTGAGCCGGTATTAGACTTACAAAATGTGACGTGTCACCGTGACATCTCCTGTTACATGTCTCTTTCTTTTGTCGTGTTAAAATAATAGAATGTAATATTAAATTCTGTGCCCTGAATACGTCAAATTTTGTAGATTGAATGCCAGCACTAGTTATTGGGATTGATTAGTCTAATATAGTCTAAATACATGTGAAAACATTACAGAGATTGCAGTTTTTACCATTTATCAATAACATTTGCCATGGTTGCACGTTGGCAATTATGCCTGCTTACGGGTTTTATATCGGTCGCGATTTGAACAGCGGAAAATCTAGCATTATTTTTAGGTTTTTGAAGGTTAATATCTCTTTTAAGAATAAATGTATGAAAAAAAGGAAAACATAGGAACATGTCAATAGTAGCCATAGATTTATGAAAAAAAAAATGATCTACTGCCATTGTCCAGGGAGAAAACAGGGGACTACGTTTGTATGGGAAAACCTCTTGTGTTTCCTCTTAATTCTCCATAGTAAACGACTGGTTGGTTTAATACGTTATGTTATTTATTTAACGACGTGCGTTCCATATTCTCGAAAAAAAAGAAAATGTTTTGATTCTTCATAGAAACGACTGGCTGGTTAAATAATATGTTGTTACTTATTTCTTAAACGATGTAGTCCCGTTCGCTTAGTTAGCAGTAGTTGGACTACCCTCCTCAATAACAGTAGGTCGTTACCCCGCCGCGGCAGCTTATCCGCAGCATTCTGCCGGCTATCTCGCAGGCTTTCCCAGAATGCGTATAAGGCTTATCTGATGTTACAGACCAGGTAGGCGACCATGCAAATTTATAAGGGTTTGCTAATGAGTGCTAGTTATAAAGAAGTTAGTCAATTACAGTAATGCATGCTTTTCATCGGGGAGCTCGGGAGGTGTGACAAAAGAAATTTGATGATGGTTATGTTACTCCGAGGTTAAGGGATCCAGTAAGACTTACTTTCGAATATAACACTTTTATGAAACCCTAGTTGGTGCAAAGGCACCAATCAGTTGTTAGACTTTCGCAGTCCATATAAAAACTTGACATGAAGAATAACAAAATGATCCAACGATCCCGTAGGCCGCACTAATGCACATAATAAGCATTACGTTCGATTCGAATGAGCGAGAGGCAAGGTGTCAGGCGAGCATGGAAGCACTCACTACTGTACAAACGCCAACACAATTAACTGGCCATCCTGTATTTATATCTAGAACCATTACAATGCACATAAAGTGCACGGATGGTTAGCTGTATTGTCGATAGTACATTTAACTCCTAGGTAACGCCATAATTATGTTTGTGGTGTCGACCCCGCCGTTGAATACGGCATTTAAAGTGACAGTGTAACCAGCGGCGTCAATGGGAGACCAAAGCAATCAGTACATACAAATTTGAACAGACCGTTCGGTTAAAGAGCTAATGAATGCGCCCGCCGCGCGGGGTCGGATCCCGGACAGATATAAATTATACACGCGTTCGTCTCGATACGTGTCAAGTCTTTACAATGTAGAAAGCAACGCCGAGGGCACGCCACAGTGTATCACTGATGGTCCACTTCGGATAAGCCCTCGTTTAAGGGTATGGACAACACTCCATACGCAAAATAGGCGCTTTTTATGACGTCGAGTTGCGGAAACCCAGCCCGCGTATACCTATAATAAGGGTATGGACAAGTGGCTTTGCGCGGGTGGTTGAGTGGAGCGGACCTCACTGAAACTTAACTTATATACAGCAAGTGTCAGGAGTCTTGACAATAGCGATAACTTTCATCCTGACATCGTAACATAATTCGTTAAAGAAAGCCCTCTTTTTTATGTTTTCATTACGTTTAGGTACGCATTTGACCAGTATCTCACCTGATGGTAAGTGATGATAAGGTCGCGGGTGTTACATGCATACCTAGATAGTGCCTATTGACTCTCGTCTTGAAAAGATCCAAGTTATAAGTAGCTGGGAAAAGGTTTGCCGGAAGTAAGATCCACTCATTAGATGTCCTCGCGAGAAAACTGGCACTGGAAGCAAAGAGCTTCATACGAATCCGCCAATTTAGAGAGGTGGGTATTTTTCGTTTCGTCAGCTATTAAATCCATCCTTCCTTGCGAAAATTAATATAATCACCATGAGACGTTCGTGTCACATACATACATACATACATTCACGCCCTTATCCCTAAAAGGGGTAGGCAGATCACATGAAACTTGTGTTCCAGTATCACTTTTAGCATAAATGTGGGTATAAAAGATCGACAACATGTAATATTGCAGTGGCAGGTTGCTAGCCCATCGCCCACAACACACTTCAACCCTGTTCCCTTAGTCGACTCTTACGACACCCACAGGAAGAAAGGGGGTGGTGCTATTGTAACGAGTAAGTATAATTAACAAGGCAGGTCGACTTCTGTATCTGACCCTTGATCCAGCCATCTAGCGAGAGTCTCTTGAGGTGATGGTCGAGACTCTTCGCTATTAAGCCGTTCGCCGAAACGACTATCGGGACGATGATCGTCGAATCAACATCCCACATGGCGGTTACCTCGTGAGCCAGGTCTAGGTACTTGCTGGCTTTGTCCTTTTCGATTTTCGAGAACTGGCGCAGGTGTGTACTTATAGTAAGGCACTTCGGAGACCACAAGACCGTATAGCAGAGCAAGTTGCTGGTGAATAATTCTGGCTACAAGGTTATGTCTGTGCAAGTACTCGCCGTTAGCAAGATGACCACAACCGGAGATAATATGCCTGAGTGACTCCCCGGGACGGCGGCATGCCCGACAAATGTCGACCGTACCGTCCTTCAGGATATACCTCCGGTAATTGTTCGTCATGATAACTTCGTCCGCAATTGCACAGACAAAACCTTCGGTTTCCCCGAAGAGATCCCCGAAACGTAGCCAGTTCACCGACGCGAGCAGATCTACATCGGGCCCTGTGAGGGCCTTGTAGAACCGCCCGTGTAGCTCCTTGCTCCTCCACACCGCCTTGCGGTCCTCGGCGCTCATGACTTTAAGTCTGCGCCAGTTCTCGTTTGCCAAGGAGAGCGGGGTGAAGTTTCCGTCTACTGCTACTACGTCGCGATGCATCCCACACTCGTTGTTTAGGAAATAATCCCTGAGACTGCACACCTCGCGGTTGTGGAGGTCTTTGGCATTTTCTTCCCCATTATTATTATTATTATTATGTATCTCCGATTGAAATTCACGGGGGAACCCTAGTCATTTGAAAGGCGTGCGTGCGGATATATATCCAATACGTAGAGGCCCTTTAGAGACGAAGTTTAATTTTATGTAAGACACCTGCTAGAACCCATTCACGGGTACATCGGTAGATACCCGTGAACCGGTTCCAACAGGCGTTGGGGCTATTGTGGGTAAGATGGATAGATAACTGGGTCTATGGTGTTGAGATATGGGTGGAGTATGAAACTGGGCTATTACAAAGAGGTCCGGACACATGCCATAACATTGTTGCGCACAAAGTTATCGAGGCAGGCGGTGACTAGCCGTTCATTAGATGGGCCCCTGAAATTGCCGTCGTATAGACGGCCAGGAGCAACACCGGGGTGAGTGGCTCAGGGGTGTCGAGAGGTGGTGCTGCGCTTTCTCCGAAATTACTCGCGGCGTTATGCCCTTTAACACTTCCACCCCTGAAACATATAGCTCTGACGACTACAGAGACGGGCAATGAAGGCAAGCCAGAGCTGAGAATCCTGCGGGTTCCCTTGGGGTTCCACTCCGACCGACGAAGGCACGCCGGAGACGGAGGCCCTGACCGACTCTCGGGAGCACTCGGGTCCGTGGGGTCGTTACTCCCCAACTGCTCGCCACAAGCTGCCCTGCGGGCTTTTTATTATTATTATAAATGAGCATTTTTAGGTATACCACGATGGTGGTAAACAAGCGTACGGCCTGCCTTATGATAGGCAGACACCACCTATGGAGACTTGCAACTACAGAAGAGTACAAGTGCCTTGCCGCTCTGTATTGATTTGAAGATTCGTGCTAGACTACTTCATGCAGGTACCTTCTTAACAGGGAGCTCGGTGTTGTAGGAAATGTACAGGAAATACTTCTGATGTGAATTGTACTTCCTCAGTTTGATTGCTTTGGATATGACCGAACCGTGCCGGGAGTGCAGTGAATGCCACCTCTTTTTATTTTATCTCTATAATAATGTCAAATTACGCTGCTGGTAGACAAAGTATATACCTACCTTCAAAAATTTGTAACAAAATCCAGTATAAAAAGCTTAGCCAAATAAAGTAAGCGTTCCATTTTGGCGTGACCTTGAGCGAGCGAGATAGCCTGTCGGATATTGGCCACATAAATTATTTGCAGCAGTCACCTGTGTTGTGTAACGTTAAGGTTGGAGTCGGGCGGAGATGGTAGCGGAATGCGTTTGTTATTATTTAAACTATTTCTGGGTCTCTATTCGCTTTTGCATCTCTTTCGTATTTTGAGGGCATGATTTCAAAAATTCGTGAGGTTTTTCAAATGGTTTACTGCCGCAACACAATTAATCAATTTTCAAATACCTATATTATGTAGGTAGGTACCTATATTTTTGCCAGAAGCCAAAACACGAATTCTTACAATACTATAGAAAAAAAAACCGGCCAAGTGCGTGTCGGACTCGCGCAACGAGGGTTCCGTACAAACCTATAACTAGCAAAAGTTGTAGTATGTTTATTACTAAATGAAAATGGAATCGTAACATTACAATGTGGAAAGCTGGGGGAGCATAAATTTAAACAGGGTCACTTTATCAATTTAGAAATCATAAAAAAAAACCGGTCAAGTGCGAGTCGGACTCGCGCAACGAAGGTTCCGTACAAACCTATAACTAGCAAAAGTTGTAGTATGTTTATTACTAAATGAAAATGGAATCCGTAACATTACAATGTGGAAAGCTGGGGGAGCATAAATTTAAACAGGGTCACTTTATCAATTTAGAAATCATAAAAACAAATACATAATATTACCACATCTCTTATTTTATAATATAACTGAAATACCTACACTAGATTTGCACCAGCCTGGCAAAACTTCTTTTATCAAAGTTGTTTATTTACAAAGTTTTTAGTCACTATCTTTTTATAAATCCAACCTGTATGCTGGCTGTTAAGTCGCGTCGCAAGCGACTCTGCGGATCCTCTCTCACTCGCACTGTAGAAATTAGAAAGGGTACATTTTCTCATCTCGCGTGGCGTCATGGCGTCAGATTATGCTAGTTCCACTAGTTATTTGCGCACGTGAGTAATACTATTGCTATATTAACTTTAGAGTGTAAAATCTGAGATCTGCTAGGAGTACCTAAGCACTGATTTCACTCTTAAGTTAAAATATTCTGGTATTTCTCGTATTGTACGTATGTTATCTTTGGCAAAACTAAACTATACTGCCCCTGGCGTTGCTCCTAGCTCCAACAGTTAAATGAAAGGCGTCAGATAAACCCGCCGGCTTGGTAAAGGAGCCGCTGGTTTTATTAGTATCGGAACCAATAAGGGAAGTGAGACTTGAGACGCATTGTCTACCCGCTAGCGCTTGTGGCTACAAGCGGTAAAGATGTTATGAGACACATGCCTTTGTTTTAAATTACTTTCTGTTGTTTTTGCAAATTGTACAACTGTAATAAACTTTACTTTACGTAACCTGGTATTATTTTGATATTCTACTAGCAAGTCCCTAGTACAATAGTTTTATTCCTATTATAAATATACGAAGTCTAGAAAGAAAGGAGGATCCTCTTTGTTGATAATCGAAATAAAGTTAAAACATAGTGCAAGTGAGATATTGCAATGCAAGTAGGTATCAACTTAATACTTGGACAAGTCATCATTCTCATTCTCCTAGCGTTGTTCCCGGTTATGCCCCTAAAGGAGCTCGGGGTCCGCTTTGACACCTAATCCCAAGATTTGGCATAGGCGCTAGTTTTACGAAAGCGACTGCCATCTGACCTTCCAACCCAGAGGGAAAACTAGACCTTATTGGGATTAGATCGGTTTCCTCACGATGTTTTCCTTCACCGAAAAGCTAACGGTAAATATTCCGTACATAAGTTCCGAAAAACTCATTGGTACGAGCCGGGATTCGAACCCACGACCGCCGCTTGACAGCCGCATGCCTGAAAAGGCGAATGAATTAATGAATGTATTTATTTGTATAACATAGCACAGTCAAGAAGATTAGTTGTTGAGCAATTTAGAGCTCACTTTCCACTGGACACTTCAAGGGCACTATTAAAAACCAAATTAGTTGACACCTAAATGGACCAACAATTAAAAGCCTTGCAGGTACAAACGACAACACTGTTAAGTGACCATCCTGTGTTTATATAGAACCTTATTACAATTCACTTAAGGTGCACCGATGGTCAGTTATGTAGCTGTGTTGTCGATAGTACGTGTAAAGATCTTAAAAGAAAAGCATATAGCGAAACACTATGTTTTGCCGGTTGGCGTACTTACAAATATTTTATAATGTCTTGTTTCTCCATGCAATTGTCCTATCATCTATGATATCAAAACCAAAATAAAATAATAATAACAAAATTAAAAATTGAATCAAAAACTAATCAAAATATGCTGCTGCAGAACATCAAACCGAACGACGAACCGAGTCAAGCACAGAGCCAAACATAGCTACGGACTTTTACACGATTATTCTAACAAACGCTCTCGGAAATGCTCTCAAAAAAAAAATCTGCCAAGCGTCAACATTAGGCATTTTAAGCCACGCCCTGACACCCGCCCGCGGCCTTCAGGTCTGCCGTGTATAAGATGAATAGTATCGGGCTTAAGATGGATCCCTGTGGTGTGCCACGACTGAGAGGTTTGACGCTCGACGTGACAGTTTCTCCGTGTTCGTTCAGAAGTTCCACAAACTGCTGCCTGGAAGAGAGGAATGATCGAAACCATTCGCACGACGGATTGGATACTCCATAGTACGCCATTTTCGTTAGTAGGAGAGCAGGGTTTAAGCAGTCGAAAGCGCGAGAAAAATCCAGCAATACAAGTATAGTGCCCTTGCCGCTATCTGAGGCTGCGATGATGTCGTTTGTGACTTTGAGCAGGGCAGTTGCAGTACCATGTTTGCTCCGGAAGCCAGATTGTAAAGCTGGCAATAATTTATGTTCTTCCAAATATTTAGTGAGCTGTCCACAAACTATTTTCTCTGCTATTTTAGAGAGCAGTGGTAGTAAACTGATGGGGCGAAGATCTTTGTGTGTTTCTGTCTTAGTCGACTTGGGTATAGGTCTGACTTTGGCGACTTTCCAGCTATCAGGGAAAATGTTAGAATGAAATGATGTGTTAATGATATGCGTAATAATCGGCAGGGTCGTGCTTAAGGTGAGACGAATCATTTGAATAGAAATTCCGTCATGGCCACTAGCGTTGGTTTCTATGGAATCGATGATATTAGAAACTTGTCTATCTGTACATTCTGCTATAGTGAAAATCTTGTTAGTAAATATTTTGCTTGCGAAAAATGATTGCACGCTGCAATCTATGTTTGCATTCCCCGGTAACTTTAGGAAGAAATCATTTACTGCGTCCGGGTCGCATAAATGCTGCGGTATTTGAGCCCTATCTGTATCACCTAAAATCGACGAGTTCTTAAGGTGCGTCCACATTTTTATTGGTTGAC
Source organism: Epinotia ramella (assembly GCA_947578815.1). Taxonomy (NCBI): domain Eukaryota; kingdom Metazoa; phylum Arthropoda; class Insecta; order Lepidoptera; family Tortricidae; genus Epinotia; species Epinotia ramella. The sequence goes on from CANPUT010000111.1 coordinate 565,580, forward strand.
GTCTATATTTGTTGACAAAGAATTTAAAGTAGGCTGTTTTTTCACGTTCTAGTGCACCGTAGGTATAATTGCGCAGGTCTTTATAGTAGTTTTTATGGCATTGTGCCTTTGATTTTCGAGCCCTGGTCTGCGCTGAATCCCTCAGTTTCATCATAATTTTAATATTGTTTGGTTTCTAAAGAATATAATTTATCACCCATTTGTAGAATTATTATACTTACTTAAGCGCTAATGAAAGAAATTATATAAATTAAATTAAGATAATTAAATAACTGTAATATTTTTTTAGTATTATCAATAAACGAGTATGAGTATAGGCATCACAATAGTCAATCCTTAACAAAATTATGTTAAACTTTCAGACGCATGGACCGACATGATGAGCAGCGAAGAGACAAGACAAAGAATAAATGAACTAGACAGTGCAGTGGCAGATGAATCTAGAAGAACGAACTCGAAATTCAACGAAGAATATCTGGGCATGCCGGGTTCCTTCAGAAAACTCATTGTTGACTGAAATCTGTACATAAATACTCGTATTTTCAATCGTAGCGAATCATCGCAGTAAACCTCGTCGAGTCACTCAACTTCTCAAATTCGCGTAGAATACTGAAGGTCAATAATGAATAGGCGAACTATGTGACTGCGTCTTAAGCCTGCTGTACACAGCAGAAGCAGCTATGCGTTAGAGGAAGAGGGCTATAACTCGATCTCTTTCGTTTACATAGCTGCCTGCTCACGCGCCAACGTTGGGCCAATGTGTACAGCCGGCATTAGGGCGGGGTGCACCAACTAACGATTACAGACCGATCAATATTTAATATGGCGCCGGTAGCTGTCATTCCATAGAAACTTGTCAAACTTTCCATACATTCTGATTTTAAGGATACGATATCAGGATTTTCGATTATCAATTTTATAGGCTTACGATTACAGACAGTTTGATGCAACCCACCCTTAGTGCAAGGCCTGAGTGGACGCCCCGCTCAGAGCGGGGCGTGCAGCGTCCATATAAAACAAATGCAATTTATATGGACGCTCGACGCCCCGCTCTATTTACTTTGTGTCTGTGCTATGGCTACCGCGCGGTCACGTGCTCGACGAGCGGGTCGGGGCGCGCGGGCGGCGCTTCACGGATTGCCGCGCACCTCACCCCCTCAGATTGCTTACAGCACTTTAGTCATTATTAATCTGTGGGTCTGCCCTTTAATTGTAGGCCACGCGCACATTCCGTAATACTTGCAACATTAGTATAACACCACAATTACCAACCGCTATATCCGTTGCAGACCACGCGCACATGCCCATGTGCTTATGGCACACATGCACCAATAACAATAACTCACAACACATCATTCAGCACAATGTGTCGCATGAATAATATTGATGGTTGTCTACATAGTAGCATCTTGCGTGTAGCGTCCTTACTATATGTTGTATTATGCGATGATGTGGTAAGAGACTAACACGAATGAAGTTGACAGTTGAGTTGCTACCATAGTTTTCGTCATAGCGACATCTATGTTAGAGAAAAAGAACTAGGACGAAAAACCGCTTTACCGACAGAGTTATAAGTGGCGCGCGTATACAAATACAAGAGTTATGGCGTAAAGACGGGCTTTCCTTATTGACGGACTTGCCCACACTGACCTTAGTTCCATTAAACATCTGAAATAGTTCCATTTCAGATGTGCACCTAGTTGCTTGTTGTTCTCAATCAATTGAACCGGACCCAGTCTTGAATAGTCAACAATTACCTGTATCTTAGATGACAACTTACCTATTGAAGGAATCAAATACCAAGTACCGTTGCCTGTATCACAATACAGAGGAAGACAGCGGTTATTTGTATGTACTCGTATGTTGAAATCGTTACCCAGTCAACCTCGTAGTTGCCGAAGCGGTACACGGTCAAAGGGGCCTAAGAAAAATTGAGGTCATCATCATGAGTTACGACCCCAGCATTGGGGTATCGGCGCAACGAGGAGGGCTAATTATCAAAATCTGGCAGAACAGAGTGACATCGCGGATAATTTGACATGTAAAACTACGTTTTATCAAGGAATAAATGAAATGAAATGAAATAGGCAATATCACGAAACATAGGTAATTAAAAACTCGTCCCCAGATTGTTAATACATGTTGTTATTGTTACAAGTGGTTCAAGTACATGTTGTTTAATCCCCTAGTACATATTATCTAAGACGGCTAAAGCTGTTTATTGGTATTTAAGAAAAGCCTGCAGGACCGTCACCGTTAAAAATGTTGATAACAATCAGATTTCAAGTGATGAAACAGTAACGCTAAAAAGTCTTTATGATATTGGTTCGCGATAAATGTGTAGGTAATGTGTTAACTACTTACCTTCTTTATCAATTTATTAATGTAGTACTCGTAATCTGAATCTGTAGAGAAAGGTATTCAACACCTGTAGTGACTTGAGCGTAAATCTTGTTTACAATGGTAAGGCATAATTTTACTAGCAGGCCCAAGATTTGATTTGGTTGGTCACAATGGCGGAACCAGGATTTTAATTTGGGGTAGGCGTGCTTAAACTTCTTTGGGTGTGGTTGACAATGTAAATATACAAATATCCGATTTCTAAAAATATGCTACCAATTATATAAAATTAACCTTCTGAATGTGCGTAAGCTATATCCAGCAGCTCCGGCTGCGTTATGTGTAATCTATACTAATATAATACATCTGTGTGCGGGTGTAGCTTTGTAAGTTTGGATTGTACGTAAGACCGATTAAAAAAACACCAGTATACAGAATGCAACTTCCGGGTGGATATATGTAGTATAGACTAAATTTAATCCCGCGGAGCCGCACGGGGAGCTGGTAAGTTGTATTTTTTTATCGTATTCTAATATCATAATTTTTGTGTAGTGTTGCTGACAAAAATATCTTGCTTTAGTTATATAGGTATATATGTATATGTTGTGCTCTATAAGTTTGCTATTTTTAGGTTAAGAAATTAGTTCTATGAAATGGTGCGTTCCTATTAAAAATTTATATATACCTACATACTTTCTGAAGCTACCTCAAATGGGTTTGTATAACAATTGTTTACATAAATAAAGATTTGAAAACAAAAAACACTACCACTAGTACTGACTACCTACTATAGGTACCTACCTAACCCTGTTAAAGTTTTACTGTACCCGCATGCAAATAAATTAAAATTATCTACCCATTTCCCTTTATATTTTATTTACCTCTTACATACAGCCCAATAAACCATCATCTAATCCGATTTTGGCTACAAACAACACGTGCATAGAAAGGATAGAGCTAATTCTGCCCACAGGTGAGCTCGGGATTGGTCCCTCGACGCGGACAGGATACACGAATATACCAAGTCTCAATAATATATGACTTGACATGCTATTATGTCTTCCAAGAGTCACATGCAGCCTTACGCAGACAGGAGCTTGTGATTGAGCTCGTAAAATAGTGCATGACGATGAACAAGACGAAGGAGTTCCTTGTTGGAAGCACGTAAAATGTTTAATAATATATGATATACCAACTAGCCGGAGTGTTGACGTGGGCCTTTGTCACTAAGAAGCGATTCACACTATGCTGAATAAATGAGTTCGGCGAGCTTTGATATGCTAATGTTACTTGAAATCAGAGCGAGCTTAAGTACCGCTGTGATTGGGTTTACAGAAAATATCACGTAGACGTACACAAAGAGAGTGTTACAAACATTTACAATCAAATGCCCTTTGTTGCACGCCATTATCTATTTACCGAGGGAATGAAGCTGATATACGTCATGATCGTACCTATTAAAATTAAAACATTTATGATAGAAACAAGTTTAGAAACAGCTAAATATTTACAAAAGGGATATTACAGGTTTTTGAATACTATTCAAATGTATACAATTTGTGTCAGCACGCTCAACGGGCAATCTTATGAAGCAAAACCGGTTTAAAAGGAAAGGAACGTGAGAACTGCTTTCGATTCAGATCAGATCACTTTTTCTAGATACCCTAAAGACGTTCGATGTTGCGCAAACGTTCGATCAACTACTATTTAAATTTATAGATGCTACACACTACGTGTAATGCCATGATACAGTGAACTGTTACTCGCGTCCGCAGGAGCTACCTACCACAACCCTGCACGTGTCCCCTGGGTGGTACTAAAGAGTGACAAACTTTAAAGGCCAAAATAATACATGCCATACGATTAAATAATAGTGAAAAAGGTTGCGTTTCAGCTCTTGCGCACAACTTTGACAATGACACTCATCGTATCAAGGTCGGCATTTTACCAGGACGATCAAAGGCAAACGGCAGGACCATATCTACTACACGAAGCACTAGCTATGCGGTAGAACAGGTGCAATGATTTGAGTTTTTGACGAAAGAGTTTAGACAGAAGAAAGCGGACTCCGGGCTCCTTTGGGGCACAACCAGAAAATCGCTAGGAGGATGATGATGACTAATATCATTCGACCGCGAATGGTTTGCGAATGGAGCATGGATATGACAGTTTTGCCAAATAATTACGTCAGATTGAGAATTAATGATCAAATAATTTATTGAATCAGGCGTGAATTTCACTAATTGGACTTTTGGCCGCCTAGATTGGGGAAATCTACGTATGTGCGCTGTCTAAGCCTAATATGACACACTTTTCGAGCATGAGAAGTGAAAAAACTATTTTCAGTACCAAACCTGCTCACAAAATTTCACGAGAATCGGTGGAGAAATGCGAGCTGTAGAGGAAAATTGCCGGACATACGAAAGAATTTTTGCCAAAGCCGAAATTGAGAACGACGTTCGCTTCGCTCGCTCGTTCAACTACTTAAATGCTTGGATTACGAGTATGCGATGTTAGGCCGTGAATATTGTACAGTTAGGTTAGGTTAGGCAGCTACTTTGCTAGAGCTAAACTAATTGTTAACCGGCTAAGCTAAGCCAGGAAGTTACCTATGTCACTTTGGAAATGTAGCTTGGCTTATCCCTGGTGCAAGCAGCGGCACATCATAAGTAACGGTTGCCTAGCTTGGCTAGTTTGTATTCATAGCTTATCATTTTCGAAATGGACGATTAGTCGTTGGCTTGGAATACTTTGGAAGTTTTATAAAGTGGTTACATCGGCTGTTTAAGTAACCATGTCATGTCATGCAGTTAAACCTGCAAAGATGACGATAATGATGAAACCTTCAAGTATTCTTGACCCATTATAAATTGTGAAACTTACAGAGCAGCATTGTGACACTCTTCGAGGGAGGCAGAGATACAGCAGTTAGACGCCTTTCGGTTGACATAATGTTGATGAACTTTGGTAGTCGTAAGTTCAAACCACACCGAAAACGAAGGCATTTGTTAAACTGTGCGAAATAAAGTTCGTTAAAATTTAATGCAGGATTATCCATTTAAATCTAATACAAGATGTAATCTCTTAACAGCTGGAATAATAAATTACGTGTTGCCATGTCTGTAATTGTTAGTCTGTTTAACTCTCCAGATTCTGGCGTTACAATCACCTTTCTTATCTGGGCATGTCTTCCTTGCAATCTGAGCCTATTTAGCGCCCTTCAAATGGGCCATGGCTCTTTACGATCTAGTGACCGTAAGAGCGAGTTTATTATATATTTATTATATTAAAAAAATGCAATCAAGCAATATTTGCTCAGCGGAAAACTTGTCTATAAGAGAAGAAAACATGACCTTCTCCCACCCAGAAAGATTATGGCGATTTTTAATTTTGAACATATTAAATCTTTGAAAGCTCACTGTATTTGACTACAAAGAGAGTTTGAGTTGATACGAAGTTTCCGGTGGCTATTGACCGTTTAAAATTGATTGGATTATAGTTTGTTTAATATCATTCTTTTGAAAATGGAACGGCAATTAAATTTGGTTTTAAGTGCAATGAGAATCATATCGTACTACTGATTAATGTTAATTTGTCTTTTTTTTTTTTGCAATAGTAATCAAATTGTATCGAGGTTCCAAATAGAATTTATTTTGACAAGGTATATCATCATGAAAAACAAATATTAAATCTGAACAAAACCATCAAAAACCCCTTCCTTTCTAATAAAACTTCATAACTAAACCAAACAAGACACGCGCAACATGTTATCAAAACCCAAATTATAATTAAAACAGTCAGACGTGTTTCCTCTTCAAAGTCCGGAGAAACGTTAGAAAAATAAATGAAATTAAAAAGAAAAAACATCGAAATCGTCCGGACCATTTAACGCGCACCGGACGGGACAAAAATCCGAAAGTATTATCTATGAGAGATACCTAGAGGTTGATATATTTGTGTTCTTTTGCTTTTGGTTTGTTTCTTCTATTTCCTTGTTATTGTGTTCTTACATTTGTTGACATTGTCTTAATATTTCTCTGTTTTTGACGATCGTGATAATAATTCTTATTTTTTTGACATGTACTTATGCAAATCTGTAATGTAATTTTTTATCATGAAATAAATAATCTAATCTAATCTATTATTAATTCCTAAACACATCTTTACTCTCAAGTCCATATCAGTCATCGCGTGTTTTGTTTATTTAGGTAATATAAAACAGTGTTTAAAATATATAGAGAAAAAGCTCAATATAAACTTGTTAGATCTATTGCCACAAACATTTGCTATCTACTAAACTTTTATCCTCTTATACATAAAACTTAAAATTCCTTTGATAAATAAAATGTGTTTTGTCCCTTTCTTACGGATTTTAATATCAGAGTGACTGATAAAGACGAATTTTAACGGCATTTTAGCTAAAGTAGGATTGTTCAACGTTTTACTTGATAGGTGAAATTAGAACTGCATGTTTCCTATGTCCAAGAGAAGAAATGCGTTGATTTCCACCACATTACAATGCAAACGAAGTCGCAGGTACAGTTAGTAAGGATATGAATATCTGTACAGGACTCTATTGTCAATGTCATAAAGGCGGGTACCTACATATATTTATGTCCTGACTGTAATTAGTTGCTAAGTAAAGTACTACACTTACTAAATATCTATGCGGTTTTAAATGAGTAAATAATATGTCCAACACAAATATGAGAGAGATAACAAATAATTTCAACAACAAAGAAAGTTAGAGACGCTAAAACGCAAGTAGGAAGTAAAACGTGCTTGAGCAACTGCTGAAAGAATTAATGATAAATTCAGAACTTTTAGGGATTTTTACCACTTATCGGACAAAGGTTTCACTAAAAGGCTATTAGTGTCAGCAGTACCTAGTTGTGGGTAGATAAACAATAAGAGCAATTGCAGTGAAATAATATGACTTCACGCACAATGGGTAATTTAATGGGCCGTCGCACCCAACGCGCCCGCGGGCCGTCCGCCTAAATAATTGACAATTGTTTATACATTTGCGTCAAATTCATTTTTAGGGTGACACCGTAAGATGTCACGTGACCTGATCGAAAAACTGTTACAATGTTATTGAGTTTTCACTTCTGCCGGCACTCCCGGAGTGCAACCCGGTCTTTTTTTTTGCCTTCTTTCTTTTGGAGTAATAACAATTTTCGAGTATTGCATCAAAGTAGTCCATTCATAAAAGATTCGAATTCCAATGACAATTTTATAAATTACATTAAGTAAATAATCTTAATTATTCACCTATGAACTTAATATTGACTCCCAAATTCGTTCCAATTAAGCGTAATCGAAGATCAGATTTCATCGGCTCCCTTGCAGTGCACTTATGAATAACATCATTAATAAAACTTTCACACAATCGTCCAAGCCATTATTGATTACATCGAATATCAGATTTACGTCCATTATGCTGATTAAGTCGATTACGGATTGATTTATCTCGCAATGTCGACAGAATCGTGTAATTATGCCACGTCAGGTCATATTGTACTTACGTATTTCCATTCCATATTGATCAATTTAATAGGGGTGTACACTCAAAATGTATTATTACTTCAAAAGAAAGAGGGAAAAAATGTGCAATAAGAAAGAGACGGATAGTGCGAGAAAAATCGAGAGTATGTCGCGGCCGTCTCATGATAGACGTGCTGCAAATAACACTATTATGTTAATGTTTGTAGGTTCTTACCAGCCGAAACCCTATCACTAAGGCGTGGTGGCCTCTGAAAGAGCACGTTGCATATTTATTGAGAAATTACAAAAAAAGTTTTTACGATACCTTAATTTTCGAACTAGAAATACAAATACAGACTAGGTATAATACAAGTTGTCAACGACATAATATGATACAATTAGAAGATAGAAGAGTCATGCTTGACATAGGCCTGTTATTTGATATTATTAGGGGTAATATGGACTGCCCAAACCTTGTGGCTGAAATCAAATACTTTACACCTAAAACAAACACAAGGCGCCCTCGTCTCTTTAGTGTGCCCCAGTCGCACTAGCTATTGCAAGAATTCCGTGATGCACAGAGTAGTGAAAACATACAATGGTAATTTCAGTACTATAGATCCGTTTGTGCATAAGAATAAAAAATCATTTAAAAATGCAATTGCAAGTAAAATAAAGAGGCAATAATAATCACCACACACCCACATACTCACACACACAAACACACACACACACACACACACACAACACACACACACACACACACACATTATGTAAAGGATAGTTAGTTATAAGTTAAGCATCTCCGTTAATATTTCTGTATAATCTAGGGAGACCTGCTATTGGCTAAACAGTTGTATCTTAATTGTAAGAATATCATCATATGTTATTAAAGCTGTTGGTTTTCTAATAAAATAAAATGAATAAAAAATAAAAATAGAAAGGGATGGCCACGGTTAGGCTCGTTCGGCATTCCTAAAAAGGGAATTTGTTAACAGAGAACCTGTACGTAGTACTATTATTTATTATGTGGTCAACGTTGCATGGGTAATATTGTTTTTAAAAAATTACATTTTATTAACATACTTATTACAATTTAACTGTATTTTAATTACATCTCATCTTCATTGAAAAAAAAACTGCCTATTTATGCTCTCTCTACTGTGTGGTACGGACGTTCAAAAGCATGATGGTGTTATGACATAAAATAGTATTTTTGGTTTCCCGACTATGTTTTCCTTCACCGAAAAGTTACTATTACCTACATATCAAATTAAAAAGCTTTATTGGATAAATACAATCACAACTAAAGTTTAAAAAAAAAAGAAACTAACTTAAATAAGCTAATAGCTCCCGCCGCGACCCCCAGAGGCAAAGGTGCCCATCACGCTCGCAAGAAATCTAGGCCTTTTGATGGACAGTAACCTCCTATTTGAAAATCACGTAGCTGAAACAGTCCGAGTCTGTAAGTACCGTCTAAAGGTTTTGTATGTTCGCGACTTTTTGAGTATTGATCTGCGAGTGAGACTATGTGACGCCCTTATTTTATCGAAACTTACTCGGTCAACAGCGTGCCGCGGCTCCGTGGTCTTTGCTCTTGCGCCCCTTACCTACTGCCCCTGACACAGAGTAGTAGTTTAGTACAGAGCTATCATATTGCGGATGACATGGATCCCAACACACATGGGGTAATTGCGTAACTTTTCAATTCAAACCAGCCGGGACAAGTAAACTGTAATCTTATTACAAAACATGTCATTTTTATCTCTATGAAATAAGAATTTTCAATTAAAGTGAAAGTACGTTACTCATCTAGGGCGGTCAAACGAACAATGCCACTCAGGTATTTGACCCGAGCCAAAATTTCTGACTGTACGGTTCACTGCACGCGAGTTTAACACAGAACCCAAAGGAAGCAACGTGATAAAATATAACCCATGATACATTTTTTTTTAATAAAGGAAAAATTGAAAAATGTAATGCTCCGAGCCGGATTCGAACCGGCGACCACAGGCATTCATGGCCCGTTGCTACTAACCAACTGAGCTATCGGAACAATCCGGTTCGGGCACCAAATTCTTCAATCAGTTCCTTCCTACAACGCCTTAGGGAGGCGTGTAGCGACATCTACCAGAAGACTTAGGCTACTTAACGGCACCAACGTCTCAAATTATATTGAGACATCGTCAGTAACGATGCGCCACCCCATACTAAATTAATTTTGTATTAAGTAGTTACGCTGCTAACGAAATTATACATTTTTTTTAATACTTAAAGGAAAAATTGAAAAAAAAAAAATCGAATCCGGCTCGGAGTATTACATTTTTTAAATTTTTCTTTATTTAAAAAAAAATCTATTTATTATTATTATTACATTAAAATCTATTATATAGGTGCATAGGTTAAAAAGAATTGAAATCAGCTCAGCGCTTCCGGAGATTACCTCCCACGTATAAACTTACAGCTACATACACTCTCACATGGCTACACACACACACCTTACCTCTTGATAGTATTAGCATTAGATTAGATCAAATATTTCATTAAGCCCAATAATAATAATAAACCATTTATTTCAGTCATAGTAAAAAATACCTTAAAGACGTTATACATACAATTATAAAATTAAATCTACATCATCTACGATCATGAAGTAAACAATTTACAATAAAAATATGATGATAGAATTTAATTTTCCTGATATAAGCGCCATATTTCGGCTTCATTTGAGTTTTCTATGTATTTAAGTATTTATATCTATTATATATATCGTCGTCTAGCTCAGAGTATAGAGTTCCAGTTTCGTTAGGCGTGACGGGTGAGGTGAAGCACATTAGCGCGTTCCAAATAACAGCCCTATGGAAACGAATCTCTTAAATTTTATAGATCTGCTTTGTATACTGGCACAAACCTGACCCATCTAACCGTGTACGCTCGTTAATAGTAATCCGCGTGATCTCAAAGGCACCGCAAATTGATTTTCCTAATTTCCAATATCTCTATGTGATAAAACTGATCCTATCTCAAACCTATGCCATTAGATAGTGCTAATTTAGTGTGTTTCGATGGATAGACCTTAATCCTAACGCAAAGGGGCTGTTTTACCATAGCAAGGTCGATAAGGAATCTGTTAAGTGTAATTGGAGTGAAAGGTCGTAAAGTACCCGTAAAAGGATAGCCAGGAAGCGTTACGCTGTTACACAGAAGTGTACCGTATGCCGAAGGCTTAAGAGCGAGATTAGTACTGGATTGCCATGTTTGAATGAGGTCTGAAGATGATATCGGGATACTTTTACTACTTACCACTTGACTTCTTCTTTCTCGTGTGAAGGGATCAAACTTAACTAAATTGATTTAAACACTTTACTATTATGACCACGCGTAATTAGCACATTGTTGCTAATATTCACATTTCGGTTAATTTTTATTTTTACCCGACTACGGCAAAGCGGAAGGGGATATTATTTTAGCAGTATATGTTTGTATTTACGGTATGGTAAATGCCATAGAAAATTGATTCACATTTATTGAAGGACTCTGCTACCAGCTCGACCTTCAAGCCAATACTCCATCACTAAGTACGATTAACATTGATTTTTTTTAAATCAATGCAGCGTAATAAAATACTTGTCGACTTTTATGTATTAATCTATGGCAAAGAACTACATCTTTACATTTTTTAAATAAAAGAAAAAGAAATAATTTCGTTAGCAGCGTAACTGCTTAATACAAAATTAACTACATCTTTCTATATTCATTTATTTTGTGTGGCTACCTTTTGTGTGTGACTTTATACTTATTTTATCAATTAAATTTTCACTTTGTTGGTAAACTTCAGCACAATTCTATCACCGTAGCGAAAATCGAGAATAAACCTAATTCATAAACTATTTAATCGTATGGCATACATTATTTTTCGCCTTTATAAAGTTTATCACTCTTTAGTACCACCCAGGGGACACGTGCAGGGTTGTGGTAGGTAGCGTTTTCCTCTCTGTAGTCTCTTTTAAACATTTGAAGTTTTTATAGCTCTGTTTCCTACTAGATCTAATATGTAAAGTCTGGGTCTGATAGTCCCACGTCAAATATGTGACTTTTTACATCTGATATATTTGAGATGTCGATTATTATAATCATTCAACTAAGTCGACTAATTCGAAAATCATTCGATTATTAGTAAGCTAATCTAATGTGCCCGAGTAGAACTTGACGTTGACATTAGTCGCTGTCACTCGATTATTAGCATTAGTATACAATTAATTTCCAATTCGAATATTGACATTAGTAATCGCTAATTATTCGAATAGGCAAATCATTCGAAGTCGCGCATCACTACCATAAAGCACACATCAGGATTAATAATGACATAAAACTAGAGAAATGCAAAGGTAAGAGGCACAAAGAGGTGTGCACATTGCACAAAGGGTGCACAATGCACCAACATTGCATTGCTTTGTACAATGTGCATATATATGAAAAAAAAGAAAAACTTTTTGTTTAAATCATTGGACTCATTTGTTTAACGTACACATTGTATACTAATCGAAAGTTAAGAAGCCTATAGAATATACTAACGCTTGGTTGCCTTTTCTTTTCCCGGTTTAACTTGGGTTGGCAGGTGGCCGGTAAGTCGAAACTAGTAATGAACACTTAAGAGGGGGCTCTCCGCGAAATCGGGGTTCTTAGATTGAATATTTACCTATGACAAACTAAAGCGAATGCCAGGAAAAAGAACATACCAAAACTACATCATATTTGCAATTGAATCGTCTGAACAAAACCATACAAAACCAAAATTGCCTCGATAGAAAAGAACCGCCAAAACATGTCTTATTTTTACTCAATTTCAATAGTGTGAGGTTCCCGTGCATATAAATTAAGTAAAAGTTGAGTGTATAATAGCTTTTCACATTACCTAATGAAAGTACTAGCGGGGTATTTTTATGTAGTCCCTTTTCAGACTTATTGAGGTGAAACGTATTTGGCGTATAGGCCTTTTTTATTTAGCGCGATACCATGGAGTGTAGGTATACAGAGTGTTTTTTTTAAATGGGACAGTATGGGGAAATCCGAATCTAAAGGAGATAGAGGAAAAGTGTCCAAGGAGACATTAGGTGTTTTTTGATGTAAACAAATTTGGCTCGTTAAAATTTTTGGTCAAGCGTGAAAACGGTTAGGTACTTTGGTTTATTATCTTTAATGAAAGGAATGAACAATATCTTGGATATTTCCATAGTATTGGTGATTTTTGTAGGGGATAGTTGCCTAATCCAGTGTTTTTCAATCTTTTTCATACCGCATTTTTTTAGTACAGAAAAAAATATTTCGCGACCCCCCACCCTACGCTGTTCAAAATACTTACAGCACTTTAACTTTAAAAATATGAGTAGCCGCGACCCCCTTTAGAAGGCTTCGCGGCCCCCTTGGGGGTCGCGACCCACACTTTGAAAAACACTGGCCTAATCCATGTAAATTACGTTTAGGATAGATGCCCCGTCGAGAAAGAGGTTTATCCCGCAAAAATTTGGATCGCACCTAGCCGTCCCATGCAATCGCACAGAGACATGCAACACGGTCAACTTAGTTGTAGTTGCAGAGTCTCTCGATAGATAAATAAAATAATGTGTGTTTCATTCGCGAAACTAGAGTAATTGCAATCAAGGCAACTATACCCCCGGGTCGACTATCCGGGTTTTACTATATAATACAAGTACATGAAAAATAGAAAACTATACATTTGTAATTAAGTATAGAACCGTCAGTGGGCGAGTCCTGTGAGGTGGTTTTTTTATGTAATACGGTGGCAAAACAATCATACGGTGTGGTTCAGCAGACACCGAAGCCTCTCCATAAAAACCTCACGCGCGTTGCCGACCCTTCCTGTTAAATTCTTAAACAACCCACCTTCAGAATGCGTGTTTGTTAGATTAGGTTTGTTTTAGTTGATGTATAGAAATGTCTCCGAAATTAATCCAGTTTCTAGGAAACCCTTGGAAAGGCAAACAAACGTTAACGTTTTTTGCCTGAAACACAGGGTATCCTGGTGCGATCGAGCGGTAATCACGTTTCGAACGCGCGTTAGGACAATTCAACTGTCACTTTTCCATATAATAATAGTACATTTACTACAGAGGCCGGGAAAGTAAGGTGTTGCTGGCCGAGTACACATAGACGGCCGAGCGTAGCGAGGTCGGATAGTTATGAGGCTGGCAACCCCTTTTCACGCCGAGGTATGTATAGTGCTTTTCTCAAACTAGCAATGAAATAAATTGAAAAAACTTCAAGAAATCAAACTTTAATTTTCATGGCTGAACGCCGTGATCCTGTGCCACAAACTGTGGAATGGAAATTAAAAAAGACCATCGTCTGCGCTGCGCCCGAAACGTGACACTTCGAAGCCCATTATGAAGAACACAACGTCAATATTTCATTGCATGTTTGAGAAAAATATATTTGGTTTTACCTAACGGACGTATACAACGCGTTAGGTGATTGACTAAAGATACTGCAGTCCGCCGCGTTGTTCGACTCGTGTGGGTAAGTGCCGGAAGCACGGCGTCCTGCCAAATTCTATCCCTACCTCGCTCTATCTTATAAGTTCGTGTCGCTCGCACAGACCACCGCGCTCGGACATTAGCGTCAGCTTACGAGGCACCATGGTGATTTGGATTTTGCCAAAAGGGTTCCAAACGTAGGAGATGGAAACGGCAATGGAAATGGAGACATCATCGAACTGCCTGCGCTATGTATACCTACTTGAAAATTAATGCTCCACTACACAAAATGCCCCACTAGACATACAAAATTATCAATGTTAACCAGTTAAAACTATACTTACCCCTAAAGACGACGATTTTTCCTAGCCTTCCTACTCAATGACCAAGTTCTATATAACTTAAGGAAAAGAGCAAATCAATCGGCAGTTCTCACCGCCTACCATGCGTTTGTGACATCAACATTACGTTATGGCATTATATTTTGGGGGAACTCCACAGATAGAGAAATTGTATTCAGGGCGCAGAAGAAATGTCTTAGATCAGTGTTCGGTATTAGCTCTTTGGAGTCCTGTAAGCCATATTTTCAAAAACTTAAGATTTTAACTCTGCCTAGTTTATATATTTACGAAATATGTGCTTTTGTTAAGCTGAACCCTCACTTATTTGTAAGCTTCAAAAGCAAACGCTTGCGTAGCAAAATACAGAACCTAATGATTCGGTTTTTTAGTTAACCGGATATGGCCGAACTGCTAGCCAGGTTTAGCCTGGTTGGTAGTGACACTAGTTTATTTATATTTATTTTGTATAAGTATGTTTATCGTCGTCTAAAATTTATTTATTTGGAAATAAAGTGTCATTGCTCAATAGCGCGCGACGGTTTTTTTAACTTTTTCTGGGAAAATGTAGAAAGTATTATGAGCAGGAACTAAACCTAGCAAAGAACGATGACCACTTCACCTTTCACTCACTTCATAGACACTTTTGTAAGTGACTCACTTACGTAAGAGTACATTTTTATTATTATTAGTACCTAATGCAATAAATCGTATACTACTTGGTAAGTAGATTAAGGTTCAAAGTCATAGACAAATTTCTACGCTACTGTACCTACATAAATATCAAAGTAAATGTGACTGTCCCACCAAGCGCAATATTAAAATGACCTATCCGAATACGTCATTGAAATAAACATCCGTACATAGCAAATCCATCCAAATGGTGACATTCATAAATTGTCATACCCTTGCAAATCGGGGGAGACTGATGTCTTGCCTCTCAAAGTATGTTATTTATGCGTCATTTTGATATTGTCAAATGTTATGCGGTAGGGGAGATTGTATCGAATGGAGCGCTGAATGTTGGCTTACTTGGCTCATTTTTTAAGGAATTCAGCGTACTACAGTAATGTTTGCACCAAACTGTCTATAGGTAATCGTAAGCACGGTTAGTTCAAATCTGAATGAATGGAAACTTTGACAAGTTTTTATGGGATGACAGCTCCCGTCGCCATATTCAACGTTGATCAGTCTGTAGTCGCAAGTTGGTGCAACCCGCATTTAGACTAAAATATTTTTATGGCTTTTGGTGCTTGAAGTTCTCGAGAGACGGCGCTAATCAAGGTTAAGAACAAATTATAACAGATTACACAGTATAACAGTGAGACACCAAGGCACTGTGAAATGCATACAATGTTATTTAAGCACTAACAAGAACTTATAATAACAATAATCTTCACAACTGAAGACGGAGCGGTCATCCATCGCCTCACATAACCTCTTACATCCATCACATATTTTCCAACTACTTGCAAAAACATCGCAGTCAGGTGCTGACTTGACAAGCACGTTTAGATAATGTAAATTTCCTGTACACCACAGTGCACGCTTTGGAATCTGCCAGTAAGTCGCGATTACATGTTCTAAAAATAAACTTTAAGATAAGTTGATAAGCATTGTTTGTGCTGGCTATTTGGGATTCGATTATACGAGTAAGTGTGCGTCTTACTCATTTTTGACTACTCATTGGCGTGAGCTAACGCTTATTACACCGCCAATATTCTCAATGTGCCATACACAATCAATGCCCATGCAATCAGTGCTCAATGTACATGAGATAATATTACTTTCACGTCAAATACATGCCAACTTAGTAATTAAACTGCCCAAACAGTAGTGGGTCAACTTAAGCCAGGCCAGCCAAGCTGGTCTTATTTGACAGACGTTCAGATGTACTCTATGAGTAATGATTCCAAGGATTAAATACATATACAGGTCTTCCTAAATAGTAGTAAGCTAATTTAAATAATATTAAGTAATATATGTCGTAAATATACATTTCGACAATATTTTGTACCAAAAAAGTACGTTAATTTAAACAGACTCTTTATTTCCCTCGTAACAAAAATTCTTAAAGAACCAGTTTAAGTTATTTGATATGAACTTTATATTACACATTACTTTCTTAGGTACACACCCATTTTATACCAAAAACTTTCTTGAGTTTCAGACATATTATAATTTGCTGTTAAAACTAAGTTTTAACCGACTACAATTTTCAGTACTTTGCCTTAATTGAAGAGTTCCCTCTATTTCTCTAGGATCCTGGATCCGATCCTGACCTGATGATTATGGGGCCATCTGGGAAGGATACCCTTTCAAACAACCATATTTATAATTTTAGTGCAGGCTTCTTCGAGTAATCGGGGAGCATAAAAAAATTAAGATACCGACGAATTAAGAACTCCTTTTTTAAATTTTGCCATGTTCGTAACAATAATTAATTCCCACCTCTCTTAAACAACAACATATGAGCCGATATTGTCCATTTTTCTTCCGCAAATCCTTACAAGTGAGCCGGGCAAGGGTTGCCGGTGATAAATGACCGGTCCGGATAACCGGGTCACAGCCGTGCGAGACACCGGTCTGAGATAGAGCGATTGATGTTACGGGTGACAACTACATGAGGGTGTTTATTTTTTGACCGGATATCCGGAAAGTTTTTATGGGTGTTAAATGTTTTATGGACATTGTAGAACGGTGGGTTGGCCAAGTAATTTAATACGATGGGATCTAATATTTGTCTGAGCCAGATTAGATATGTTTTGCAATATTTTTTTGTAAGTTCAGCCGGTCGAATGCGTAAGTGCAATACGTACGCCAGATAGATCGAAATGTATTTGTATGTAAGGGAAAATCTCAGTCGAGCTGTCCCAACACTCGTGTCTTATTCTGTTACGCAATTACCCTTCAGATCAGCGAACGAAAAAACCATAGTCTAAGTAGCGCCGCAAAATAGCCCCACAGAATGGGTGCCATTACCTATGCGGGGATGGGGGCGGGGTGTCAAACGATGCCAGGCTGAGTTTAGTTCGAACATGCGTTTACCAGGTTTTGGGCACGTCTTTGGGTATAAATTTGTAAGGAGCTCGCATTTTATGGTTTTTCGATCGCTGCTTCAGATAACATATATGACTAGTTTTTATTCTTGTATATATGTTAGTCTTTAAGGTATTTGTTATATGGGCCTTAGATGCTGGAATTAAATGAATTATTATTATAATTACATATAACAATGTTTAATAGTGACAAAAGAAATATAGACATTAAAACAACCTTGGCAACAAAATATGACTATTGATTTATACAAGCCGGAACATATAACTACTTTATACCATTTTTGAAAGTCATAGTGACACATCGTGTCTTTCATTAAAACTACCAATAAAATTGAAGCGCTCATAGCCTAGCGGCGCCTGGGAGTCAGAAACGTTAACGCAGGTTAAACAAAGATGGCAGCGGTTAGTCTCTGCATGGGTGACCGCCTGATGTTTGAGTTGTTAATATAAATGAGCGCTTCCGTGCTTTGGAAGGCACGCTAAGCAGTTGATCCCGGCTGCTGATTTAGATTTAGATTTCTTTATTTCATAAAATAAATTTACATTATAACTATTATAAGTTAACTTTAAGCTAATTTACACGAATTTATTTAATGATCGTCAAATGAAAATATTTATTGAATGAAATGTCACAGGTACAATACAACATTATTATGCACATTTATTACAAAATGATTAATGATAAAGTCAAAATAAGGAATATTAATATTAATATTGATCGCTCGTAATGATCATCAATATCATAATTATGTATAAATAAATAAATAAATAATAAATAAATAAATAAAATAAAAAACTAGAACATTATAAAATCATAAAACAATTTAAATTAAATTAACCATGTCACATAGATTATATGTCCATATACTCACATACAATGGATGTTCTAATAAAAATATTCTCAGCTGACGTTTGAATGTTTCGTCAAATGGTTCAGTTCGCAATTTGGCGAGTAGACGCTCGTAATACGTTGGGCCAATTACCCTAGGATTTTTTACTGAAAGGGCCATGCAACGCGGTACTGTTCCTAGCCTTCCAGTGTATCAGAGCTGTTTACCTGGTCTATGACAATAGTCGTTAAGCCGAGTTAGAGAACTTCTAACAGTCGAGTTGCCCACTCACTTGACAAAGGGGGACAACTGTTACTCGCGTCCGCAGGAGCTACCTACCACAACCCTGCACGTGTCCCCAGGGTGGTACTAAAAGAGTGACAAACTTTAAAGGCCAAAATAATGTATGCCATACGATTAAATAAATCTATAAAATTATAATTGTATTAAAAGCGACAACTTAATAAATACCAGTTAATATGATATCATAATGTCACCATACTGAAATAAAAGCATCGGAATTAAAACCCAATAAAGGCAAAATTGCGAACTATCGGCTGCGACGCCATGTGTCCGGATCATTCCGGATGACCGGACCAAATGACCGGGTGCGAACGAGAACTCGACCGGACAATTGACTGCCGGGTAAAGAGAGTATACACACTATACCCCATTCCAGATAACATTGGAATTTAACGGTTAAATCTGCTTAGGTTTCTTAGTTTATCTAGGATATCAATGGGAAATATTGAACTAGGGTAAGGTAACAATGAACGACCAAATATTCGTACCTTAAAAAGTCAGTCTTATAGTAAGTAAGTACTATAAACTCTTAAACTTGGCAAAAGATATAGTAAGTGCCAGTTGTGTGCCAGATACACCGTTCGATATTTTAGGCTAGGTAAAAAATAACTTAACAACATAGCCACGTTAGTGAATGTCTAATCGATGGCCAAACAGTTACTTAATACAATTGATTAATTCAATGTATTGAAATTGACAGCATCTTTGTAAATTAAATAACGAAAGATTTAATTTTTATTGTTGTTTTGATGTCGAAAATCAGAATATACTTCACCAAGTGTGCGGTTTCATTCAACGCGCGCCGGCCGCCGACTGGGGAGAGAGGGACGCGACCATATTGAAGCGTGTCTATGTTCCTAGCACGGTTTGGGAACGTCACATTTTCGAATAAAAGTGTTGGTTCTTTGTGTACTACTGGATCATTGTTGGCTACCTTATCCAACATATTTTTACATAAGTATTTCGATCATTAAGTGCCTTTCAAACATAGCAATACTATTTTCGTCGCATGACGAGAGACGCATGATTTTTGTAATCTTATACGGAATAGGTTATACGTATGTTTAATCATTAATAAGAGTCAAGGATATTGAGATATCATTGCAAAAATAAGTTCTATGTGTGACTGTTTACTTGACTTTTCTCATATTCCGATAGAAGCATTTTTTTATAAACAATTAATGCGGAAGATACGGAAATCACAATCATAAAAAGGTACATACTTTATATAATAGGTTTTTCTTTAACGACAGATATTTATTCAATTTGACTAAATGCGATTTAATGTCATATCCCCTCTTATTTGCCCTCCGAATCGCTAAACTTAAATGGCAGTGAGCGGAGCACATAGCACGTAGAACCGATGGCCGTTAGGGTGGAAAGGTTCTCGAGTGGCGACCACGTACCGGAAGGCGCAGCGTGGGTAGCCCCCCCCCCACAAGGTGGACTGATGACCTGGTAAAGGTCGCCGGAGTCCGCTGGATGCGGGTCGTGCAGGACCGGTTACTTTGGCCCTCTTTGGGGGAGGCCTATGTCCAGCAGTGGTCGTCTTTCGGATTTAATTTGACAATAATGAAAATGCGTGATGACTAAATTATCTTCCTTGTCTGTACTCACCTTTACGAATGCATCGAAATCGAAATTAAATACACATGCGATTCTCTACACGGCCCACCTATGCCTCACAATCAGCCAGGCCTTTTCCAACCTTATTACAAAGCGAATAAACCTTTAACACCAGCAATTCAATATTGGCCAATTCGCGATTGATAGTGTCCGCACTGAATCTACCGTTGGGTTTTGCGAAATCTAATCGTAACGATATGGGAATAAGGAAGAGTAGACCAGCAAAGGTAAAATGGTTGTCGATTGATATTGGGAAGTGATCCGCAAAGTCACAATATGTTACACTGCGCTTTATGAAATATCTGATTGTACGTTCATACTCGTACATTCACGGCCATGTTCTACACATAGGGTAGGCGGAGGAATTTTCAGTACAACTTCTAGAAATTGTAGGTTTAGTGGGACGAAAAAATAAGGTATTGCAGTGACAGTTTGTTAGCCCATTGCCCACAACACGGCTCAATCTGATTCTGTAGTCGACTGTTACGATACGGGAAGAAAAGGTAAATATCTTATTATAAACTGATGTAATACCAATGGAAAGCTTTATTATCAATCATTGAATCAAGACAATCTTGAAGAACATTCGTCCTGAAGAAAAACTCCCGAATAGTTCAAAATATATCGCCCGTAATGACATTGACCTGAGTTTAACCGAATAATTATTAGTATAATTTGAACATGACTCACGAAAGTTTAAATTCCGCTCTTCAATTGTTAAAATTGAGCTCAATTGTTGCAAAGTTTACCAAGGGAAAGCAAACCAACCAAATTCCTTGTAAGTGTGAAATCAAGTGCATAATCAGACCAAATATTGGCGATGGGAACAAAGAAAACAGGGGCGGTTTCTTATAGGGGAGGGTAAAATGACGCCAGATAGAGATAAATAGAAGAGTAACGATTTGCTCAGAAAATCTATGCAGTACAATATAACGATTTTCATTGCTGAGCTATGAGTGAAGAGAATATTTAGGGAAATGTTCGATCCTGAAATACTTCATCATTATCATCATCATCATATCAGCCGAAAAACGTCCACTGCATCAGATAGGCCTCCCCGAAAGAGTGTCACAATGAGAGATGCAATGGTGGCCTAACACCCCCCCCCCCCCCCCCCCCCCCTCCAGCGGATTCCCACGACCTTTACCAGGTCATCAGTCCACCTAAGCGGATCTCACATAATTATGTACGTATTAAGGATTAAAGTAGCCACCAAATTAAAAGGTCAGATGACAGTCGTTTTACGAAAGCGACTGCCATCTGACCTTCCAACCCAGAGGGAAAACTAGACCTAAAACCCACGACTGCCGCTTGACAGCCGCATGCCTGAACCACTAGGCTACCGAAGCTTGCCCGAAATCATCATAATAAACTGTTCCCGCGGTGCAGCAATAGTGCCGGCACGGCCGCATGCGTACATGCTATCAGCATGCATTGTGGCGGTGATGCGAGTGCGGCGTCGGTTTCGGATGCGTGATGTATTATAACATTAGCGTAATAATTTTGATGTATTTTTAGGTTGTTAGGTTTTTTATGTGTCTTTAAATACCTACTTACTAGCCATATCTAATGTTGTCCTTCCTCTACACACAACTTGCGTGAAACCCTAGATAAGTGCCAGAAAAGCATGTCATTACTGCCCTAATGCACCTGCCGCAACTCAGCGCGATCAGAGTTTTATTATCTCACAAAATTAATTAACAATTGTCTTTTTTAATAATCAGATTTATACTATTTGTTAATATTTAAGTAAATAAAAAATAAAACGCCAATTTATAAAAATGGACAGTAACGGAAAAGACGGTAACGAAATCATAAAGCATAAAAAATATAATGTTCATTAAGTTACAAACAAAGTTAAGTCAATAGAATAGATATAGGTATGGTTATTTTACACTAATATATTGTCAATTTATTGACGAGTTAGTAACCGAAGCTTTACACATACTTACGTTAAAAACCTTTTTTTAAACGCTGTTTTATTATTTATACCTACCCTTAAACTTATTAGGTACCTTCTAGACAACACAAAAAATGGTAATGGTAATAGAAAGACCCCTTGGAACATTGATTTGTATATGAAGTCAGCGATCGGGACGCTAACGGGCGAAAGTAACACACATTATCTAATACATGCGATGCGTTGGATGCAACGCAACCTGGCTCGAATATAAACAAGCCAAAAATCGATGGCCTCGCCAACACACACTTACCGTATTTAAAGTGCCTCCACGGCTCCCGCTGGTTGGTTAAGACTCCACTTTTATGACTAAATCAATGTAACTACATAAATATAAAACAACAACAAATAATAAAGTCCATAAGTCGCGACGGGAGAAATATTCTATTATTGACGTAGTCCCGCGCGGAATTTAGAACGCGTGTGCGATAACGATAACGAATGCGCGCGATTTTGACGTATCGCAAAGCGCACCGGATGCGTTCGCGTAAAATTAAATCGGTTTCTCTTATTGTTTTGAAGGAGAATGAGTGGAGTAAAGTGCGGCGACGTGAGGCATTGAGTGTGCGCAGTCGAGTCCGAGGCGGTACTGGCGGCGGCCGCTAGGCGGCGCTGCGGGCGGATCGTATTGATAAAAGCGCAGGGCGAGTCGCCGACGACGCGATGCGTCACACCACGGCGACCAACCTTGAACTCTCGCTATCGGATATTAGATAATATAGGCATAGATAAAATAATGCGGTAACAAACAAGCATAATTGATAAGGGGAAAGGCGTAGCGACAGGCGTCGTAGCCATGAACTGCTACGAGGTCGGAGTTTAGCGGTGCTACTCGTAGAGCGATGTTTTATTTATGGGTAGAGCGTTGCAACTGGTTGACAGTAAAGTAAACGTACCAATGTTTTAGCTTAATGCTACAAATTAAAAAGAAGTATATATGTAAATATGAAATACTAGCTTCCCATGCGGGTACGCCCGCGTATTTCAAAAAACGCAGGCAAGTCTGCGGGGTAATAGCCTTTAACCAACCAAAAAGTCCATCCTACACGCAGACGAAACAATTTTTGAATTCAGATAAGGTTGCATGCGGATGCGATAGAAAAGGGGTCCCCACACTTAACCTAATATCGTTAGTGCTAATTTCATTACACCTACCAACGTTCGATATAAATAATTGTCATTAGCCCTGATATTCGGATAACTAATCTTGTATGGCATCATTATTTGCTGGGCCTAATTTCATACCTCCTAATCTTTCCTAATACTAAACATCAAGTGTGCTAATATATTGGAAACTAATCATGATTTTTCCTAATGATTACTAAGCCTAATTGTTAATGTACTAAATGACTACCTAGACCTAATGCATTTTTCTTCGAAACAGTGAACTTTTCGGGTTTTCTTTGAATATCATCAGATTTCTAGAATCAAAAATACCTCTGGACATCGGATTATCTAACTAATCTACTCTAATGCAGGTCAGTGAAGGTATGACGAGGAGCGAAGCGGGCACGTGTGTTAAGAAGAACTGCGACTCCTCTCTCTAGGGTACAGTCGACAACACAGCTAAGTGACCATCGGAAATCTAATCTGACCTTAAGTGCATTGTAATAAGGTTCTAGGTTTTTACGGTATGGTCAGTTAGCTGTGTTGTCGACTGTACCTACGCCTATCGTCTCGTATCGTCTTTCACCTGTTATGATGATATTGATGACTATGATGATGACCTCCATCCGTTCGAATTATGCCTTAATGTTTCAAGTTTATGGATAAGAGAAAAAAAGGGGTTACCTAATTGGGTGCCGTGAGCTCCTAAAGGGATGAATGACCAAGTAAAGGTCGCGGGTGACCGCTGGATAAGCCGGCTGTACACATTGGGCCAACGTTGGCGCGTGAGCAGAATGCAGCTATGCGTTAGAGGAAGAGGGCTTTATTTCGTTCTCATTCGTTTCCATAGCTGCATCCTGCTCACACGCCAACGTTGGCCCTATTGTGTACGGCCGGCAATACAGGTGGCGCAGGGACAAATATTTTGTAGGCACTTGAGTAGTGGGTACCATAGAGTACTCCTGTGGTGGCACAATGGCTTATGGTGATTTTGATGCAATTAATGCAGTATTGGATTCTTATCGCCTCTGTCGTTAATTTTTCTAAGCACCTAAGTACCTATGGTGGGCGTAAGTATTGTAGCTAAATAAAAATACAATTTCTTTATAAAAAATATTATCTTCCTAAAACATGGTTTGTGAACCTTAATTATAGTTATACTAATGATATAACGTCTTGATTCAACATTAGTAAATATTTCGTTTAGCCACCGATTTATTTAAAATATTTACTATGTGTAGGTAGGTATACTGAATAGGACAAACTCGTAATACATCAATTATAGTTTAATTAGCAATTAAAATTGGCTATTACCTATTTAAAATCACTT
This sequence comes from Epinotia ramella, assembly GCA_947578815.1. NCBI lineage: Eukaryota > Metazoa > Arthropoda > Insecta > Lepidoptera > Tortricidae > Epinotia > Epinotia ramella. Next base: position 590,454 of record CANPUT010000111.1, read on the forward strand.
AAAAAACACTGATTTGCACAGCTAATAAAAATACTCATCGTTCATAAAATTCGATTTTGATGTGCAATTGTTAAATGATGTGTAAGTCAGTGTTTTTTTGGTGCGTAGTCAGTATATTTTTGGTAAGCGATAATTTTTTTCCTATTACATATTCTCGGATTGCATTGTACGAGTATAATGGTTAAACCCGATTTTAGGTACAGTTGTGTGACAAAATTAGGGAAAACTTGGTTCTTATGTGAATTCATGCTCTATATTTAACCAAAAATTCAAGGTGTTGCATTCACAAACACTTGACTTATATATGCGAACAGAGGAGGGCATGAAAAAATTCAGATGGTTCTTCAATGTGTTCAAGACTTGGGCATTAATTATAGTTTTGTTTTATTCAAGCTAAATATAACTTCACTTCTTTTAGGTCACTCGAGGCCAACTTCACGCATATATAATACATTTTGCTGTATCCACTAAAATAAAAAATATCTGTGGCACATTTTGACGTAACTCTCACTTTATGTACGTTACAGCATTTTGCGCATATACAAATCATTGATGCAATTTGTCGTAACGCCCACTTGATGTACGTTACAGCAAATTGCGCATATACAAATCATTGATGCAATTTGTCGTAACGCTCACTTGATGTACGTTACAGCATTTTGCACATATACCATCATTGATGCATTTTGTCGTAACGCTCACTTTATGTACGTTACAGCATTTTGCGCATATACAATCAATGATGCATTTTGTCGTAACGCTCACTTGATGTATGTTACAGCATTTTGCACATATACAATCATTGATGCATTTTGTCGTAACGCTCACTTTATGTACGTTACAGCATTTTGCGCATATACAATCATTGATGCATTTTGTCGTAACGCTCACTTGATGTACGTTACAGCATTTTGCACATATACCATAATTGATGCATTTTGTCGTATTTCTCATTTTATTTTCGATACGATACATCCTTTTACATCCCCGAATTCACACAGGACTGTCCGTTACGCCAAAACAGTTTTATTTTATCTAATAGTCGAAGTCTGACACCCTAATTTGCCATGGAATTTTACTAGCGGTGTGATCATAGAGTTTACTAACTCTAACGCTAGTCTCAACATATAACAATTAAAGGGACAACACCATTGCTAAAATCTGAGAAAAAGGAATGACACGAAATACCGCTACGAAAATAAAAACTTCGAGCATGCGTCAACGAGAAAATTAGAAACGACGGAGTTTGTGTAAGAAACTGTTCGCAAAATATTTAGCTGTCACAAAAAGGTATTAAGTGCTGTTTACAGCGCCGCGTAACGGGTACGACTCGGTCACGATATATATCATTGCAGGCAAGGATGCTCAAAAACAGCAGAACACGCATTGACACCGAAAAATTACCGGCTCGGTGTATAATTTTTACGACCTGCCAGTATTTGTGTGTAATGCGTAATAGTGCAGTGCGTGCATCTATTCGTACGACTTTATACCCGCCTGCCGAAGGAGAGGAGGGTTATGTTTTACGAGCGTATGTATGTATGTGTGCATGTCTTATTCTTTGGCACGCCCTGCAGCCTAAACCGTTTGACGGATTTCGACATATGAGGTGTCGTTGGATTCCTCTTAATCGTAGGAGTGACGTGACACATAGGCCATCATAGCAGTCCGGTTTTTCGTAAATTCCTTTGATTTCACTTGTTTAAAAGCGTGATCATTAATGTTAATAAAAAGCAGTCATAGTTCCACTACTACCTGCTCTGCTGTAGAGTAGGTGTGTTGTTTTCCTGGTGGTAAGGTGGTAAGGTCGCACGCGCTCCCGATCATGTGCGGTGTTGATGTCGAGTGATGGATGGAAGGGACTTCAATTGGTCTCTAGCCGCCAACACAACGAATTTTTAAATCACCAAAGAGTCGGTATGGCTCCTGTGATCCTGGAGCCGTAAACGCCCACAGGCCAGGGTGTCAACTTGATCATTGATGCATTTTATTTTAGAAAAGATCATGTTAAGCGAGAAGCAATTGTCAGAGGGAGTAGCAGAGGAGTACCTCAGCCATAAAGAGCGGTACGAGAACAGCATCAGAAAATCTGTGATCCTGTTTAAATTGGTCCGCCGGCTGCAAGAGGAAGGGCGATCTAACATCACTAATTATAGGTATGTTACAGAGAAAACTAAGACATACCTACCTATGTCAATTTCGCACTAAGGAATAAGTAGTCAGGGCGTGGCAAATCAGTTTAAATTCTTAAAGCATACACGGGAATGCCTTTAACCTTTACTATCCTAACAGAATTGACTTATCACGCCAACTGTCTGTAAACTTGCATACTGTTGCATATTTTTGCATAAGAAATGAGAGACCTTCGGACACATGCTTAATATCACATGAATTACACTATTGTATTTCACGTGCGTTATCATTCTGAACAGTATAGGAAAATTGAGATTATGGATACAAGGAACGTACAGGTACCTACGTATAGCGCTAGATTCAGAAATAGGAAATCGTTGACAGCACACAAAGAATGGCTATTGCTAAACCGTGACGTGTGTCCAGCCTACTCCGAAAAATATAAACTATGATTTAGAGTAGGTAGGTATCTAACTACCTAAAGTGCGTTAGACACAATATGTCCAGCAGTAGACTGTAGTGATAAAACAAAGTGTTAGTCACAATCGATTAAAATGTCGCAGAAATTTTGTCTGTTAGGTACCACCCCTTACCCACCTACCAGTCCTACCACTACCACCAGATGACGTCGGGTCCGGCCTAAGCAAAGCCTAATTATCATGTTGTGTGTTAGGTATAAAAAGTTTGGAGAAAAGTAGGTAAGAGCGAAGGCTGTTTTCAGAAGAAATAAGCCCACGACTTTTTTGTAGACAATTTAAGGAACAAAAATGAATGATATGTACCTATGAAGCCAGATAATCGTAGATATCAATCGGTTTCCAGGGACGTGATAAGCGGCCTCCTTGGATCGTCTAGCACGCGTGACGGCTCGCCGTTCGGAGTCCACTACATCATGTTCATGCCTGCGATCCTCAACCAGGGTACTGAAGAACAGCAGGCCTACTGGCTGCCGAGGGCTTGGACCTGTAGCATCATAGGGAGCTACGCTCAGGTATACCTTTGTGTATTCCAGCAGGGACCTGATAATTTAGCTGGCAACGGTTTGTTAACTTTTATTAATACCCCCTGTTCATGATTTTTCAGACGGAGCTGGGGCACGGCACGTTCATCCGCGGGCTGGAGACGACGGCCACGTACGACGCCGCCACCAAGCAGTTCGTGCTGCACAGCCCCACGCTCACCTCCTACAAGTGGTGGCCCGGCGGACGTGAGTACCTACTATACGGTCTGATCATCCGCGGGCTGGAGACCACGGCCACGTACGACGCCGCCACCAAGCAGTTCGTGCTGCACAGCCCCACGCTCACCTCCTACAAGTGGTGGCCCGGCGGACGTGAGTACCTACTATACGGTCTGATCATCCGCGGGCTGGAGACCACGGCCACGTACGACGCCGCCACCAAGCAGTTCGTGCTGCACAGCCCCACGCTCACCTCCTACAAGTGGTGGCCCGGCGGACGTGAGTACCTACTATACGGTCTGATCATCCGCGGGCTGGAGACCACGGCCACGTACGACGCCGCCACCAAGCAGTTCGTGCTGCACAGCCCCACGCTCACCTCCTACAAGTAGTGGCCCGGCGGACGTGAGTACCTACTATACGGTCTGATCATCCGCGGGCTGGAGACCACAGCCACGTACGACGCCGCCACCAAGCAGTTCGTGCTGCACAGCCCCACGCTCACCTCCTACAAGTGGTGGCCCGGCGGACGTGAGTACCTACTATACGGTCTGATCATCCGCGGGCTGGAGACCACGGCCACGTACGACGCCGCCACCAAGCAGTTCGTGCTGCACAGCCCCACGCTCACCTCCTACAAGTTTGAAATAGGTTAATAGGTGACAGGGAGTTCAAGCTTTCGAATATAAAAAGGAGTTAAATATTTTTTGTTACAGTATACTCCTTTAACTTATTCATTTTTGGCGTTTCTTTTTAACGTGGTCTCCTTTTTCAGAAACGCTGACAGAATTTTGACTTGTAAAAGTGCCATTACGGCCTACTTGCAGAATAAAATTCATTTACTTCGTTATTATTTAATTTAAGTAGATGAGTTGCTTGAGACTCGTCATATTTTGCAAGTCGAATACCGGCCTTATGAAGACAAACGCGTCACTTATGTCCATACATAGATTTCACTGCAAAAAACAAACACGTTTTTTTTTCCGTCAGCGATCTCATAAGCTTCATTTGTTCTAAGCAAACCTAATTTTAATAAGTCTACATTGTAAATAACAAAAGTCCTCGTAGGCATGAGACAAAGTTAAAGGATATCAATATATAAGGGTCCCCGATAAATTGACCTGAGTCAACATAATTGCGGGGACGATGTGGGTGTCTGCACTTTGGGGGCAATGACAGTTTTATTAAAGACTTGTGTCAACGACTGCCCAAATTGGGCAGCCCTCAACATTTTGGTTTGCTCGCTCGATATGCTGCAGTCTTTGCCTGTGCGCGGCCGAACTTGCGAGGTTAAAAAACATACTTAATGTAAAAAACAAATGCTTGTTTCCGAATATCAAACTTTAGATAAATTGATTACCTTTTTTCGAAAGACAACTTGGAGTTTGGAAGCAGTAGCAAAATTTTAGTAGTTCATATAGTAAGTAACCTATTGGATAGAGTAGAGATCCTATTGGCAAGACCAAGAGATGCAATCCTTAGGATTGTTTATTTTGAGAGTATTATGATTTGGTGTAGGAAAGTACTCCCCTTAAATACGAATCCGAAAAGTAATTTTGCTCGCTGGGATTGAATTTATGATTATGATTTTCATCACATACAAATGTTATTGTCTTTATTATAATAGCCTCAGGTTACCTAGACAATTTGTTTTCTGATAATGGTAACTAAAACGATACTTATTTTGATAGTTGTTTGCCCAAAGAAAAAAAAGCAAGATAGCAGTTTTTTTTTTTTTAATTTTCTCTGACTACGTACCTAAGCCTTATTGAGCTTACAATGGGGCTAATTCGATTTGCGAAATAATAAAAAAACTGGCCAAGTGCGATTCGAACTCGCGCACGAAGGGTTCCGTACCATTTTCTATAAAAACTGAAAAAAACACGTTTGTTGTATGAGAGCCCCTTTAAATATTTATTTTATTCTATTTTTTTAGTATTTGTTGTTACAGCGGCAACAGAAATACATCATCTGTGAAAATTTCAATTGTCTTACTATCACGGTTCATGAGATACAGCCTGGTGACAGACGGACAGACAGACGGACGGACAGCGGAGCCTTAGTAATTAGGGTCCCGTTTTTACCCTTTGGGTATGGAACCCTAAAAAGACCAAAACATATTTAAGAAAACAGACACATAAACATTGTACCTAATTGATTTATTAAAGCGTTTAGTTTTATATTCCGCAAAATTCAACGTGAATCGTAATTTACAAAACAAGACGAAGGGTAACAACCACCTCACCTAGAGAGCTAAAACTAACGACCGCAATTATCCAACTCGACTAAAATTTGTCCAATTACTTTAATTAGTATAGTTACTGTAATTACTGTTGCTATATAAACCGTAGTAACTACTACGATTTACGGTACTGGTGGTTCCACTGCTAGGTGTTGAATTATTTAAATTATCAGATGCAAAAATTAATAAACAGTCAATTGACTAACACTGTAGTAGCTTATAAATTAACTAGCCCGCCATATTGTCTTTACTCTTCTGCTCAAGCTGTGCTAGGAATCGGACGTATTGGCTTCCAAGTGATTAACATAAATAATATACCATTTAAATATTATCTAAAACTACTGAATATTTTATTTGAATCCCAACCTAAATCCTAAAGGTTATGGGGCCCAGTTTAACGTTAAAGTAGTATTACATTAAAAGCGGTAATTTAAAATTAACCGTTAGTAAAAATGGACAATTCAAAAATAAAACGAAATATAAAACCATTCAACGGAGAAAAATACAACGTGTGGAAGTTCCGAATCCGTGCGTTACTAAGCGAACTGGACGTGATTACCGTCGTAGATCAAGATCCAATATTACGATCAAATGACTGGCAAACGAAAAATCGGATAGCTAAAAGCATAATAATAGAGTATTTATCCGATTCGTATCTCGGTTTTGCAAAAGAGGAAAGTTCAGCCAAAGATATTTTTGAAAGCCTGGATGCGCTATACGAGCGGAAGAGCGTCGCTACACAGCTAGCATATTTACTGCACTATTATTGGAAATATCAGCCACAATGCCACCTGTCGCGAATCTAGGTCGGATTTATTATAAAAGCCTTGTGAATTCATACGTGTGGGCTTTGAGTTTTTATACATTTCATGTTTCGACTTGCTGTCATTTTTATTTTGTGTAACTTTATTAGCCTACACAAAAATAATGTTCAATTTAGTAATTTAAGTGTTCTTAAATAAACAACTAACTCATACGTAATCATTGCATATATTGTTATTAAGAAAGTTTATCGTAACAAAAAGTTTTGTCAAGACGAGCAATCTACCTATTTTAAAGGGAAAAACAAAGCACTTATGTACCTAGATTTCTCGAAGAAATACTTATTGTTTTTATAATAAGTATTTATTAAGTATTTATTTTAAAGTCAGGTATGTTAATAACTATACTCATGTCTAGTCACGGGGAATAGTCATCATCCCACATCCTACCGGAGCCTGCAACACAACTAGTTCCTTTTATAAAACACTAGCAACCCGCTTCGGCTTCGCACGGGTATTATACATATAAACCTAATGAATCACTCTATCTATTTAAAAAAACGCATCAAAATCCGTTGCGTAGTTTTAAAGATCTAAGCACACAGGGACAGAGAGCGGGAAGCGACTTTATTTTATACTATGTGATGATGCGGAAGTCTCTTTCTTGATAAATAAAAGACAGCGTGTGATGTGTAGTACGTATAATCGCAGACTGAACGGCCTAGCTGAAACCGAAATTTGGAATTTCGTTAGCGGACACTTTCTGCTTAATAAACATTTACTGTTAAACAACACATTACCAATACACACTGTAGTAGGGACTTGTCGGGCTATACCTATAAAGTTCTGTTTCTAGCTAACTTATGTCTAAAAGATCTGTGTAAGCTGAAGGTGTTGTGTCACATGTGTTGAGTTAAGGGTGTTAGCATTGGTTGTGTTAAGTATGTTACATTTATTTAATTCTAAGGGGACGTGGAACCGCCGCCCATCATGTCTTTATGTGGTATATAGGTGATTTCACCTATTCTATTATAAGTTAATAGTGGGTTAAATTCGCCGTGTGCCAGGTAAGCGTCCCCAGGTGTGTCGAGATCTTCTATACCCTGTGTTGCCACCTTGTCCAGCATTTTGCGATTTAGGTCAGCGGCTCGAAGGCGCCACGCTTCAAGGTCCGCGATTTCCCAGAGCGTTTCCGTGGGTAGACGTCTCGAGAACTGACCGGCACTCTTGAGCGTCTCTCTATTTTTAATAGATTCGAGTAACTGTACCTGGATAGTAGCTGTACCACTCCATAATCCATGATAGGCAGGATGCAGGATTGGATTATTGCCAGTTTGACCTCAACATCCGTTTTTGCATAAAAGCCAATGATTGGTCCCAGAGCACCTCTTACCTATTTTAATTTTTTAACTACTTTGTCGGTATGTGGGTTCATTTTGAGGGATTGGTCGAAAATGACACCCAGATACTTTATTTTTTTTTTGTAATTAGACTTCTATGGTTTCGGGAAATTTCATAGAACTTTAATGATTTTTTGAAAATGTCCTGCAAGTTGTACTAGTACAAAAAAATGTGCATTCTCAAAAAAGTCCAATTAAGTATAAGTATAATTAACCAGTGATTTTTTAAACTTAAAATTTTGGGCTATGACGCTAAATTGGTGTGAACAAGTGTTCCTTCTGAGTCTACACGAACAGAGCGTAAAAAAAGAAGCTAACTAAATTTTTAATTGTCCGTTAATTGCCAGAGACAAAAGATGGCCACTCAAAAGAGTTGTACAATTGATTAATTGCAGATAATTGGACTAGAGCTAACTGACCAGCCGTAGTGATGTGCGCTAGTAAATATATCGATAATAAGATCAACACACAAACAAACAACACACAAACAACAAACACACACAAAACACACAAACCCACAACAAATCCTCTCCATCTTAGCTTTATTGACTTGATTGATTGGGTTGACTTGACTGTCCCTACATGTCGCACTGCGAGGGATTGCACTCCCCTGTCAGTGTTGTTTTGTTTTAAATATAAGTTTAGATGTGCCAACTAACCCCGTAGTTTTGTAAATTCTATTAATAAAATATGTGTCCATGGTTACACGAAATAAAGATCATTCATTCATTCATTTATGGCATGCTAGAGGAGCCAAGGAAATGCTATACCAGTAGGTATAGTTGAAATTATATAAGCTGTCCTTAAAAGCTTATCTTGTGAACAATGGGACATGAATGGGACTGTTTCCTATTGTCTTGCCTACCGCAAATCCTCCAACCAGATAAAATTAAGCAAGTAACAATAAAACTCATACAAATAGCTACCATCTCCCCTAAGTCACAAGGTTGAAATCGCTATTCACAATCGTTGTTCACAAGATAAGCTTTCAAGTGCTAAACGGACAGCTTATATAATTTCAACTATACTAGTTTTTGCGGGAGCAATTGTAATCTGACTTATGATGGGAATGGTGATGGGTTTATTGGAATTACCCAATGATATCGCCAACGAAAAAAACTAATATTAGGTATTAAATAATGCGGCAATAACTATGTCTGTTTGTAACCTTTTCACACTTCGAAATTCTGTATGTTATGGAGATAATTTTAATCCCGGAAAACAAAAAAAAATATAGGTAGGTTTGTTTTTTTGCTTACCCGTGAGCACATTATTAAATAGCGATCTGCGAAACGGTCGCCAGGGTGTACTGCCATCTGGCCGAAATACTTTTCGCCTAATTTCACTTCCCAACCAACTGATTGCAACATTTTTAGTTGGCAAACCAATGCTTGGCATAATGTTACTTAGCATAATGATCACAATCATATTTTGCAGATATTCATTTTACCAAGAATCATTTCGGAAAATAGTTAATAGGCAAATGTTTTATTTGAGCTTACTATTTATTGTCAAATAACCTTTGACCAAATTTTAACTTCGCATAATTTATATTTGACAAATAATACTACGTAGTAGTTTTTTAATCAGAATTTATTGACACAACGGGGAGGTAGTGACGAAAAATAACGATACGGGACTCTTACGAGGCCTCGTAATCGGAATGAGTACACTTTAAATATTTTAACGAGGAACAATTGGAGGGCAAGTCTGGTGCCAGCAGCCGCGGTAACTCCAGCTCCAATAGCGTATACTAAAATTGTTGCGGTTAAAAAGCTCGTAGTTGCATTTGTGCTGCGCGCTGTCGGTGCGCCGCTTCCGCGGCGATACTGACACGTTTGCGGAGCATATCGTCGGTGAATCGTATGTAACAGTACGGTTCAATATAAAAATCCTATCGCGATGCTCTTCAGTGAGTGTCGAGGTGGGCCGACAATTTTACTTTGAACAAATTAGAGTTTTGAAACTGATTTTCAAAACAGTTTTGTGAGAGAAAAAAACGGTTACGTTTCGTTTCACGGAAAAGTCGAAACATTATAATCAGTCATGTTTCAGGTTTTCATAAAAGCCTTTATAATACTGCGGTATAGTTTTCGACTTTACTAAAGACATCAAGTCTTTGTATTTTTTGTTAGGTATAGAAATAGTACCGGAATAAGCTTTTGTCAGTTCGACATCGGTGAATTTTTTTAGCTGTTTGCGTGTTCTGGTGCTAGTGATGTCTACAGTTTTGTAGTCATCTTTGTATGAAGTCTTGTAAAAATATTTGCCCGGTTGCTCTTTTTCTACCCTCACTGCACAAATGTCATTAAATAGAAATTTGTTTCCATCACAGTCAGCATTAAAGTTAGTTGTCGTAGTTAGTTTACCTTATAGTTCTTGCTTATTTTTGACCTGTCGCTTGCTTTCTCATCTCTGGCCAAATTTTTTTCTTCGTGATGTGTCATATGTTCAATTTAAATATCTAATTTTTCATCATTAGTACAGTTTTTGTATTTTTCACAATATTGACACGTCTTTTTTTGGTTTGAAAAATCCAAAATTAAATTCATAGTTGAACAACTTCCGGTACATTGAAATAGAAACAAATTCTTTCCCCTTTTCTTGGCAGTCTTTTTTGTAATCGTTGTATAAATCCGTAAGTGCATGCCCTCCTTCTATATATTCCTTTGTGCTAGAAGCACGAACATAATGGCTCTCAACTTTTGGAACATGGATAATATGGTCACGAGCTCCATCCTTTCTTTCCTCAGGTACCTTTGGGTGATTATCATGTGTGCCTCTTAATTCATCAATTGAAAAGCTACCATCCTCTGCTTTTTTTAGAGCTGTTCTAATCAACTTTTAAGAAATCCCTAAAGTTAAAAATGTCTTACACACTCTTTATTTATGTTCATCCTTATAGCAATAAAATTATATCTGTGAGTTCCTTTAATTGGCTTTGTATTACTATGTAAGACTTATATTATGTTTTTGCAGCTGTTGGTACTCCTTTAGCATAAATAAATAAATAAATGCACGATTAAGACGCCGTGGCTTTTGATTTTCTTTTTGTTCCGGGTATCTGTATTTCGGATCTACCGTTTCCAGCAAATTCAATATAAATCCTCTCTGTTTGATAATGTCAGCTAAAGCCCAAAATTGCTTGAAAGTTTGTTCCCTATCACTTGCATTAGATTTTGTAGAACATTTATATTTAAACTATCGCTACATGGAAGTCCAATACTTTTAGCCTGCACTTGGTTGCCTTTGACATTTGTGTACTCTTTTCCAGAATTATTCAATTTTTTTACAATATTTCGGTTCCATAGTGCAGGGTTACCTTTTCTTTTTCTTGTTGTAGGTACAGTTATCTTGTTGTTTATAACACTGGATGAAGATTGGTCTGAGTCAGAGTCATTATTTTCATATTCGTTGTTCGGGCAGCTGACATAACTCGGATCAGCGTCAGAATCATCTTTCTCTGAACTAGAATGGTTATTATAGTCAGGTCTAATATTAAATGGCACCGGATAGCTTGACGAGCAACTAGGCATCGCAGGTATCTCCTTTACAGGGGTTTCACAATCCGTTACGTCATTGTCGTCCAGTAATGTAAAATTCGGACTTCCTGAGTAGCTGTTTCTAATCAATGCAGATATATCAGCCTCGCATAGCAAAGAAGGACTATCGCCGCGAAAGAAATCGACCTCATCATATTTAGTGTTTTGATTACCTGACTGTACACTTCTGTATAGGTTTTGTTACATGTTGAAATCAACTCATGAGGTATTGAAGATGTATTTTCTTTACCTAGACCTTCAGGCAACATGCTGGTGGGAGTAGCAATAAGTGGTTTGTCTCTATTTAGTGGAATTGGTACTTCTGACATCATGTCGAGTTCACTATTTTGTCTGACTGTCGTTAATTCTATGTAGCTTTTTTTTGTGATGGTTCCAGCTCTTGATATATTGGAACAGAAGTGTTCGTGTTGGAAAAGTCGTCTTCATTTATGTCCCAACTTGAGACTCGTGTAATAACTGATGAGATTGGGCATGCTAGTAATTCATCACTAAATTGCGAACTTGCCATTTTAGTGAGCGTCCCATAGTTTGTTGATGGTGGTGGTGTATCAGTTGGCCCATGCGATGATGTTATATCAGCATTTTTTTTGTTACAAGGCAACGGTGATTCAAGCATGTGTGGTGGTGTACATTTTTGGGGCAAACCAGTGCTTTTAGACCCAGGTGTTAGGTCGTGGATAAACGAAGGTATTGGGACAGCTGTAGCATGTCCAGGGACTGCAGGTATTTCTGTTAGTTTTCTAGCATGCGGCGTTGACTTATATATTTCATCAGTGGACATTGACGCTGACACATCTAAGAAATCACTGTCAGTCTGTTGTGTAATAAATATATTAGATGTGAGCTCCAGTTTTCTTGCAGTCATTGATTTTGATGGTAATGAATCATGACTTATCGTCATTGACGGTGTATCTGGCAGCTCAAAGTCATGTTTGGTTTGTGTTTTACCTTCGGAATAATCAAAATCGCTTACGGTTGGTGCTGAGTCACGAAGAGCTCGAGCAGTTTCCAATAATTGTCTTCCACGTCCTTTGAACATATCTTTCATGAGGTCGTAATCAAGTCCAGAAAAACTTCTATTTTCTGGTGAATTCTTCACTTCTGATAAAGGTGTCACATTAGCGCGACTTCCTGAGGCAGCATTATTTCTGATGGTTACAGATCGTGTCTTTGGCTTTTTAGATCTAAAACAAACAAGAATATATTATATATCATTACAAACATGTCTAATGCAAAAGTAGCTCATAAATTAGGCAATGTATTTATTTTATTTATTTAAACAAGTAAAATGTAGCATAGCCTTCATTACTTACTAGGTGTAATATTACAAATCGTAGGAATATTCATCATAGGTACCTACTTATTATTATTATAATATCTATAGGTACTTACTGTACTTGTTGTACTATTAAGTGATGTTTGTTTCGTTTATATTTTGACGGATTCATTGTAAAAGCGGTCCCATTTACTGTTGTGCGATGTGGACGTAACTCAAAACCTTTTTCCGAACGTTTATGCTACACGGCCGCAACTCCAAAGTGTCCGAGCAGCATGGTAGTTACGCGTCCGATCGTCGCGGGCGCAAGCGGCTGACTGGCGAGCGGCCGTATTGCAGGAAAGGGATAGTCGATTTTTGGAAATTTGCAAAAGGCCACAAGTGCATTAAGAGGCTTTAAAGGATAGTTTTCCTTATTTTTTTTAATTAAGGTGGTAATTTGAACCCTTCTGGCCACGAATCTGCAATAATCTCAAAAATCAAAAATTTTGAGATGTGGCCGTATAGCAGGCAATAGGCGAAGTATCTGATCGATATTGATTCTTTTCACAAATCATTGTTAAGTATCAATTTGTTAATAAAATTTAAGTTATTTTTAGGTCGTCCATGAGATTAATAATTATTTAAGGTGAATGTTACTTTTCAGAGATCTCCTTAAGGCGTTGCCTTGATTTGAGTCGAACATTCCAATTCCGCGGCATGCGAACGCCACAATCATTTAGCACCGATTTATACACACATGCACCATGACACCAATACCACCAGTGCAGCAATGCTCGCGCAGCATACATGTGCTGTATGCTGCGCGGGTACATAGTTAATTCGTACGTAGCGGATATCTATACATTGAGCAACTGTCAAACGAGTTGTACTGAGAAATTGCATGCACATGTGGTATTACCTGTGGTAGCTTATACAAATTATTCTGAAAATTGCTTTATTTGTATGACATTAAAGTTGAAAATTAAATGAAGGCAAACTATCTGTCAGTGGTCAACTAACAGTAATCGTACTGTAGGATTGTTACATCTGTACGCCACACACAATTATGACTTAGACATGTTTTACTGACAAATTGTAGTAAAATCACGTAATCTGTAGAATCCATCATTCTACTCAAATCTGGCGATTCCATCAAATTTAAATCTGCATGTAATGGTCTGCGCGAGGACCCAGAACTTTCTTGTAAGCATGTAGAGTATGATTATGGAAACATAGCGCCGTAAGAAAAAAACCGGCCAAGTGCGTGTCGGGCCACGCGCAGTGTAGGGTTCCGTAGTTGTTTGTCTTAGTTACATCGACGTGCGGTGCGGTTGCGTCGGCCGAATTTGTACAATTGGCTTTTCCAAGTACACATTAAGTTCGTCGACTATTTATACTATATACTATCAAATTACTCGGTAACTACAACTACTTAAAATGCCTTCTTGTCCGTGATAGTTTTCCTTTTAAATCCATTATATGTACTACTACCACGATTTTTTTCACATCCCCAGTAGTAGCCATTTAGCCGGAAGGGGACGACGACGAAGACACAATACTCGAACAAAAATTAGGGCTTTAAAGCCCAATATCTCGCAAACGAATCACTGATTTCAAAAATGGTTTTAGGAAACCCATAATAGTTTTGAACGAGCTATCCAACGATACCCACCCACACCATGGGTTTAAGACGGACAGACAGACAGATAGACAGACAGACGGACGGACATGGGGAAACTATAAGGGTTCCTTGTCTTCTACGGAACCCTAAAAAACACGAATAGGAAGAGATATGTGAGCTAGGCTAGCAATGCTATTGTCCTCGCACATCTCATCTGCGCTGGAGGATACTCAACCTTACTCTGTTAGACTACCTAGAACGAAAATTGTCTACAGCAGAGTCGTGATTGGCTGGACCATGTTGAAAGAATTGAGTCAAAGGAGATTCACGATTTTAATTTAATATTTTACTGATAGGCGTTGGTTTAGAATAGCACACAGACCAGTAAACCTATAGACGTCGCTTAGTCGGGCGACCCCCTCTGCCACACATACGGTGAATTCACTCTATATTTGAGACACGGGACCAATCACTTACGCGCGCGGCCTTGAATGCACCAATCACAGCGCAATAGACGTCCCCCGCGCCCCGCAAGTATGGCAGCCTTGTTTGTAAGTAAAAATTAGGCTAAGCGGGGTCTTTAGGATATATGGTCTGTGGAATAGCATCACCCCCTTTCCTCAAGTGGGTGTCGTAGGACGAATATGGGAATGGGTTGAAGCATGGTGCTCTCGATGGTCTAGCAAATTATCACTGCAATATCACATCTTCTAAATTTTAAAACCTTAAATTTTTAGAAGTAGGTACCTACCTATCACTTGAAATTCATTAATTTGCTCTAGTTTAAAGTGTAAATGTTGCAGTGACAATGACCCATAGCAGTATAGTGCAAACTTTTATCAGACTGATATGTAAACAAGAATTCACGTCATTTGATATGTGAATGGTGTATGTATCTGTGACGTCGGGCGTATAACGAGAAATAAACAAATCGATAGGTTATAGTGGCGGCGGTGACCTCCAAATTATACAATCGATATATCAACAGTTAAAATTTAAATCCATTAAATATTTAACATGTCATTGCTGTATTTCAACGCCGTCCAGTGATTGCGGTTAATCATGTATGCTTGCGGTAGTCAAATGTGCAACAATAAATACGAACATTTATTATTCCTCGCGCAAGGATGACTGCGATTATGGTAAAGGTTCAAATAAACAAGCGATTTCTGTCGGTTCGGTTGCTTCGAATAAGTTTACATATTGTATGTAAACTGTTTAAAAAAACCACGTAAATATAATTTACTTTAATGGCAAAGTTTTAACCGACTTCAATTTAGTACTCCGCCAAGCCACGAAAACATTTCCACATTTATTTTCCAATTTACCACATGAACTGATTTCCGAGAGCAAATGCGTATAAATAATAAACGCATTTGAGAACTTACTATCTCAATTTTACCATCTTTAGCTCAGCAGATTTAGAATTTTTATGAAAAAAAAAGACCGAGTTGCACTCCGGGAGTGCCGGCAGAAGTGAAAACTCAATAACATTGTAACAGTTTTTCGATCAGGTCACGTGACATCTTACGTTTGGGACAGCGTGGAGCAAGCATTACTGCTCGTACGAGAAAAACTCGCGCACGCTCCGGCTGCTGCCATACTCACAGATTAACCCCAAAACCGTGAGTATCTGCTTACATCTGTATTCAAAAACTGCATAGCATTTAAGTTACATTTTTAGTATGATTATTTATTTGACTACAGGTGTAAAAGTAGGCACTTGGTCGTTTCTTTACGGTTGAGAACTAGCGTCTTAACCGTGGTCGAATAATACGGTAATTGAGAATAATATAAAAGAGCATAGTTAATATAAATAGATAATTAAGCTTCTTGATAATTATCGGACAATAATCACCAGTATAAGAACCAATGACACTCGAGTTCGCTCAACTTTGCATAATCCGAACTGAAGTCTTCTTGTAAGGGGAATCCACACGGCGCGGCACGTCACGTTGACACTTCGTGCGTTCGGATAGACGCAAGTGCGGAAATACACCTTCGC
Source organism: Epinotia ramella (assembly GCA_947578815.1). NCBI lineage: Eukaryota > Metazoa > Arthropoda > Insecta > Lepidoptera > Tortricidae > Epinotia > Epinotia ramella. Next base: position 606,617 of record CANPUT010000111.1, read on the forward strand.
ATACTTCGAATACAGTTCACTGTCACGAGCGCAATTTTTTGTTATTATTAATCGATTAATTATCCATCTGTCATTATCACGATAATTATCATGATAATTATCATGATAATTATTCTGATAATTATCACGATAATTATCATTGATAATTATCCTTTCGAACCCTGCTTTTACTTGTTTAAAACTATGATGGCGGCTAACAAGCTAGTGGTCTGTTCTATGGTAAGCAAGCACCGTAGTCTAAGGGCGCAACCGACTCTTTATTGATTTGAGGATTCGTTGTGTTGCCAGCTAGTTTCTTGCACGGCTGTCTTGTGTGGCTACAAATATATTCAACGCACCTTCGTGAGGTAAAACAACGACAGTGATGCTGTCTTAAGGGCATTATTAAACAATAGTGTGCAAATCGAACTATTCAACAAAATGACGTCATTCGACTCTCACTAGTTGTTACTTCCTCAGTCCTAAGATCACAACACGCCGGTTATGCGTTCATGTCGGTCACAAACAGCACATCTCTGTCCTTGAGGCCAACCTCGACCAGATTGGAGAGACCCTTCGGTATGGTCCGCTTTGGAAAGTTTGTCGTTATCTCAAACTCTTCGGGGGATTGCGGATGGCTGAACACGAAGTCGTATAAGTCCTGAAACAAGTTAAAAGTTGTTTTGATTTCCGTGTACTATACAATACAGTCGACATCAGGGATATATGTAGACATTGTACGGCTTATTACAATGTTATAAGGCGAAAAAGAGTGAATATATCTTAAACGTCCACTTTTCAAAAAACCTCCAACGCACTCCTCAATAAAGAACACGTTACGGAAAGAAGTAGAGTAGTAGTAGAGAGAGTAAAAAAAGTAGAATAGCGTTATTTATAACAGTCGCTCTTAACGCTGAAAAGCGATTTATTTCAGCTTTTGGGTAGTTCAGATATTGCAACATATTCAGTTCATTATTTTTTTCAGTTTAACAATGATTTTGCAACATATTCAGTTCATTATTTTTTTCAGTTTAACAATGATTTTGCACATTAGGGGAAAAAGAAGAACTTTCGTGTGAAAGAATAGTACATTACTACAGGCCGGGAAGTAAGGGGTTGCCGGCCGAGTACGTATTATAGACGGCCGAGCGTAGCAAGGTTATCAGGCTGGCAACCCCTTTTCACGCCGAGGTATGTATAGTGTTTTTCTCAAACATGCAATGAAAAAATATATAACATCGTTTCCTATCAATGCCCGAGAACCCAGGATACGCCCACACCTCGACATATATAAAAATAAAAAATCTCCAAGAAATCAAACTTTAATTTTCATGGCTGAACGCCTTCATCCTGTGCCACAAATTGTGCAATGGAAATTACAAAAGACCTCCAATTTTGTATGAAATGCCATTACGGGTCTCTCGTCTCGCTGCGCCCGAAACGTGACACATGCACATGCATGCATGCCCATTATGAAGAACACAACGTCAATATTTCATTGCATGTTTAAGAAAAAGAAAGTTACGTACTTATCAGAATTTTTACCGTATGCGATATGTAAAGGCCATTTTCAAAAAATTGTGTACCCAATCAGCGTGAGTTGTTAAATTATAAAAACCGGCCCATTGCGAGTCGGACTCGCGCACGAAGGGTTCTGTACCATTATCTATAAAAACGGCAAAAAAACACGTTTGTTGAATGGGAGGAAACCTGATAGTTGAAATTTTCATAGATGACATGTTCACATGTTCCTGGTGAGGTGACAGACGGACGGACGGACAGTGGAGCCTCAGTAATAGGGTCCCGTTTTTACCCTTTGGGTACGGAACGGACGGGACTAAAAATTTACTCAGTGTCAGTTTTGTGACGTAAATTCCCCCTATAGTGAGGGCTGTCTGTACCTGCGTGGTGGTGTCCGCGGTGAAGCGGCGCGTGAGCCGCTCCCCGCTGGGCAGGCGGATGAGCAGCACCACGGCCGCCGCGCCCGCGGGAGGCTCCGGCTATAGTGAGGGCTGTCTGTACCTGCGTGGTGGTGTCCGCGGTGAAGCGGCGCGTGAGCCGCTCCCCGCTGGGCAGGCGGATGAGCAGCACCACGGCCGCCGCGCCCGCGGGAGGCTCCGGCTATAGTGAGGGCTGTCTGTACCTGCGTGGTGGTGTCCGCGGTGAAGCGGCGCGTGAGCCGCTCCCCGCTGGGCAGGCGGATGAGCAGCACCACGGCCGCCACACAGTCAGCAGAAGTAGTTGCATACGCGTTAAGTGATTTGCACAGGGCTTATTTTTATGTCAAGTCGTGTGTATGTCATTGTGAGTGCTCCGCCTATCTATGTCTGCTGGTTGTACGTTTCCGGTTACCGAGCGGGTACTGGCAAGATATAAGCTTGCAGCCCCGGCCAGCCAAATTTGGTATAGTTTAGTGCATTTTATGTTAACATTCCTTATTAACTGTTAGAAGTTATGTTTTTATTTCTCTATCGGTGTGGGTACGCATTTAGTTTTAATAATTTTGTGTTATAGACATTACCATATATGATGATACCCAGTATTTGCAGTTTCTCCGAACCTGGTTTTGTGCCGGACTAGGGCAAAGCCAAAAGGAAGGGATATAATTTTAGCAGGCTGTGTTTGTATTTACCTGTCTTCCGCCCTAGCGACTAAGCTAAAAGCTACTGAGCCGGACCTGACCATCATAATTTATCGATATCGATAACGTTGCATACTAATAATATCGACATCGATAATGTTAAACTACATCCCTAATCCCTTTCGTGCCATTATGTTGGTACGACTTACTTCCGTATTGGATTTTTTAATGTGGTATGTGTGTGGCAAAATAGCTAAATTCAATTGAGTTATCATGTCAAAATCAAATGACAATGTCACTGTCATCCAAAACTTAGTTCGAAGTCCCGTCTCTTAGAACGTAGTGGTTATATTCTCTTTGGGTAAAACGACAAAGGGATATGAATTCATGTCCCTCTCACGCTCTATCTATGCAGTCCACCCGTCAAATCGAGTTCGAGAGTCGAGAGCTTTGCAGTCCGCTACGCAGGTTCGTCTAGATACGCCCCTTATCTGAAAGCGCATCCACACGTTCTTACATGCGGGTCCTACAAGTTGTAAAATAGATTGAGATAGGGAGACGCTGCACCTACGAAATTGGCGGACGGCCAAGCAAGATCACCGAAAATCTAGTAAGTACGGAGTGACCTTGCTTTGGCCGGCCGCCGTGCTTCCGGCACGTATCTACACGGGCTGAAATCACGCGGCGGCCTGCATGCAGTCCGCCAATTTCGTACGTGTAGCGCTCCTATAGAGAGACAACATTGGGGTCCGGTTAATGTAGGTACGGCCCAATAATCCGCGTCCTCTTATCTTAATCTCTCACTTTATTCATGGGTTGAATTGAAACGATACAGAAATATAGTAAAGCAGCAAATCCTCGGCCACCCGAAAGTCGTACTCTGGTGAAGTGTGCGTCTCCAGGATATGACGACCGCTAACAAACATGCCAGTCATATGCTCTATCAACCTCCTCTCTCCTATAGTGCTATCCCGGTTGCAGTCCGAAGAATTGGCATAGGCACTATGTTTTGCGGAAGTGGCTGCCAAATGACTGTCCAAGCCAGAGGGAAACCAGATCTGACTAACAATATCATGTTAGTCAGATCTGGCTTCCATGAACTATATAGAACTATCAGTCATGTTACATGACTGATAGTGCTCAAGTCGCACGAAGGCATCTAACTTTACTTAACGACCAGCCTATGCTTAATGAAGAGAATAGAATCGGCATACATAAACAACGACATTGCCACTAAACGGTTCCATCTCAGCGTTGTGCTGGCATAGTGGCACCCCCATTTTAACAAAAAAAAGACCGGGTTGCACTCCGGGAGTGCCAGCAGAAGTGAAAACTCAATAACATTGTAACAGTTTTTCGATCAGGTCACGTGACATCTTACGGTGTCACCCTAAAAATGAATTTGACGCAAATTTATAAACAATTATCAATTATTTAGGCGGACGGGCCGCGGGCGCGTTGGGTGCGACGGGCCGCCGGCTCGCCCGTCGGCGCGCCGAAGGGCGGCGGCAAACACAATACCAATTTGCTTTTGCCATTGCCAAATATTTTTCAAAGCTTTACCTCTTTAGGAATACCGTCTAAATTCGAACTATTCGAATTTGCAAGAACAGCAGACGGCGGTGGCGACCAAAATATCAATTTGTTTTTGCCGTTGGTAAATATTTTCTAAGCTTTATATCTTTAGGAATAAGGCCCAAATTCGAACTATTCGAATTTTCTCAATAGCAAAACGGTGAAGGACGCGTTGGTTAAAATTACAAATTTATTTGCAGAATATGCTATTGCAAAAAGTGTTTAACGGTTTTATACTCTTACGAATAGCGTTCAGTTTTGAATGAAGTCGAATCGGCTAGCAGCAAAAAGTGACCTCCTTCACATCTGACGTCACAAAACTCTGTCGCGTATTTAACAATTTTTCCCCATCCCAAAAAGTGCTCAGCGCCGCTAAAGAAGTTTTCACTTCAAAAAAGGCGGCATTTGGGGGCCCCATACGGAGGCTCCCTGGACAGAGGCTGCGGCCAATGTTAACGACTACTTTCGTAGACTATAACAGCCGGTATCGACAGGTTAGCGTGCGTTCCAAAGCACGGAAGCGCACAGTTAGTAGGTATTCATCGTAAAAAGACGAGTTGGTTATTTAGTAATTATTTCATCATAGTAATTTCCCTTAATGTGGCAAACAAGGTACATTACCTTTAATCAGTCCACGTGCTTCTGCCCATTACCCTCACGGCCTTCAAAATGGCCACCGACTAAACTAATCATCAGTTAAAAACACGATTAACAACCGGTTAGCAGTTGATTAACGTGTACCTACATTTTACTGCTAATTACTCAGGAATTGAGTTTAGATCGATATTGGTGTTAAGTTACTAATTAGTGGTTTCATTTTTAACACAGAGATTAAAATTTGAATTTACTTCCCACATTCCTTTGTCAAAGAATAAACAAACACATTAGTGTTGAGATAAGGTTTATTTTGCCGACTGTACTTTTTTGCCTAGGTCCCGTCTAAATGCCGGCACCACACTGCGCTATGCGCTATTCGTTATGTGACTGCGCCGTATGCTGCGGCGACTTTTTGCAGCGATGCAAGAAACGCGCGTTTCACGCGCGTTTGTCGTGTTGTGCCCCATGCCTAACCTGACCTAATTAAAATTAGAACGGTTAGAAAAAGACGGATAATAGATCACGCCGTCGCCGCGATACGTGGAATTAATTGTTGATTTTTGATGGATAATCTTTGTTTTTACTATTTTCTCGTAGTCGAAGTGAAAAGTAGTGTATAACTCTGGTCTAAAAGTCTTCTTCTTTTATTTTATAATACTGTGTGTTTTGTTGTGTTGTGTCTCGAATAAATATTTGATTAGATTTGATTTAAAAGCCATATATCTTCTGTTCCTGTAATAATTGTTTTGTTGTTGTGTTCAGTTTCATGTACAATAAAGAATTTACATACGAGTACATACATAATATTACCTCTCGAACAATTTTAACCATCTCGTGGTAATATGGCTTATTTTAGACCCTTGTCAAACAATCTATTATTATATGGCAACAGTAGGTAATATCACTGTCAAATTTGTCAATTCAGCCAACGTCATGATGTTAATCTTGATACTCGTACTTACTTGATATGCTAACTAAGATAGTAGCTTTTCCGAAAATACTAACCATAATACATTGGATGGCTTGGCCTTTTAAGAGAATTAATAAGTAACCGTAATATTGTGCGCGTGCGGTCAGTATTTGAGCATAGTGTGATTCCCCGAGAGATCCATTTAGGTTTTTTTGGTGGAATTGAGCTTTGTGGTCTTAAACGGGAAACAAAGGTTATAAAATAGTTAAAAATATCAAGAAATGATTCTAAAGCTATATTTGGGTCACCGCATTTGAATATCTCTGAGAAAGACAGCTTACTCAGGGATTTTTCAAATAATATCAAATTTTTGGAGCTAATGTCACGCCGCTTTTCGAGGCCGTGATTAACAAAGCAGGTTTTCTTTGTTACACAGGTTTACTTTATTATTATTATTATGTTTTTTCCATATCTCGGGACCATGGGGTCCCGGAATTTAGGGAGGCATGCGTGGGGCCGAAGCCAACAGCGCAGAGGCCCTTTAAAACAAAAATAATCTATAGCGAGGGATACACATGGCGGATACCATCTCCGAACGCAGAACATGATACATCCGGTGATGGTCCCCGCCAGGTGCAAGACTATTGCAGTGCAACACTGTGCTGCGATGGAAACTAAGGCCATGGGTTATTGGGGTGAATGGTGGGCGGTCTGGATATTGGGCTATGGGAGGAGACTAGCGGACACCTGCCGTAACAATGAGTCTCAGAATTGTGAAAAGGCCCCACAAACAGTCGCACGCACAATGCGACAATGGAGCAACACGTCTGAGCGGCTGTGAGGTTGTGGAGAGGTGAGTCTGCGGTGCGCCAGATCCCAGTAATCCGTTCAAGGGCCGCCGGCGTTATGACATTATACACTTCCAACCTGGAGCATAGGTTCCGCTCTTGCGACTCCACTCTGGTGGCCGGTTAAGGCAAGCACAGAGGCGAGGGCCAGATCACTCGGGCCCTCTGGAGGTTAGGGGTCCACGGGGTCGCCACTCACCGTCAGCTCACCACAAGCTGCCCCCGCGGGCTTATTATTATTACTAGAATGTATATCCCTAAGTATTCATTTTTAATTTCTATCTATTTATAGCACGTTCATTAGCCTACCTAATAAATAGCCTTTTCAAACCACATGCTCGACAATGCCGAATTATAGGTCATGTAAACCCTACCGAAAGCAAGACATTAAATCCCTTGGTATTAGCCGGGTTATAATGTTGTACTGAATTTCATTATAACCCGCTGGTTAATAATATGATTTCACTTTTCATAATTCTTATTACTATATGCATAAAGTTTAATTTTGCTAAACACAATTTGTCCTAGGCCATGGTCTACTTGATTTGACAAAATAATAGTAGATTGTGTCACAAGGGAGCAAAATGCCATATTTACGGCGAGGGCGTAGATTGAATCCCGAATGAAGCGAAGGATTCCAGAATAGAATCCCGAACGTAGTGAGGGATTCTAACGTGGAATCCTGAGCGTAGTGAGGGATTCAAGTGTTCACGCCCAAGATGGAAATAATTTTGCTTCCGTGTGACTCATACTGCTTTTCACATCACTTATGAGGATAATGAAATATGTCAGTAATAAAACACATGTATTTAAACTTACTAAAAGTTTATTTATTTATAGCCTCATATGTAAAAACATGCTGCTGCATTCCAATATTGTGGTATTTTAATACGTTTCGTAATATTTTATAAGACAAAAAATATATGCAAGTAATCGATTATAAAAAATAAGTAATCGATTATGTGTATATTAATTTCATGTATTCGTTGGGATATATTTTTTTACTCTGGCAACAATATGTCCTGGAACAGAAAAGTGCCACTTTGATCCCTCCTAGCAGGGAAGAAAAAGCCCTTATCCGAATAGGTGATGTGAAAATGAAGTTTGCCTCCGTGTGAACCCCGGTCCGGAGGAGCGCGGTGTTCGAAATTCGAATTTCGAATCTAGGACCACGGCTTGTGCTTTCGAATTTGGAACGTCGCGCGCCTTCATTTGTTCACGCGTGACGAACAAATCGAGTTCTTGTAGGTGCCTATAGAAGATTTAATTTCAAAAATAATATTGAAAATGTCGAGTGATGAAAGTGTTTTGACTCCTGAGTTTATCAAATTAGATGCCATAGGCATTGTCAACAATCTGCTGCCAGAGAAGTCAAAGGAAAAATACCTAAAAGCCTACAACGATTTTGACAAATGGAAAGCTGTAAAAGGCGTAAAGTCTGTGTCTGAATCAGTGCTTCTGGTCTATTTTGAATATTTGTAAATATACATTATTTATCTACTGAGCCTGTTTTTTTGTCTCGCATAAGGTGTGAAAAGTAGAGTATACACCTCGGGGATAAGACTGTTTTAGTCTTGGGCAGTTGAACCCCTCACTGCACTCAGGACTCAGTCTTAATTCCCTCGCTTCGCTCAGGAATTAACTTATAACTCCCTCGCTACGCTCAGGAGTTAAATTATGAGTCCTTCGTTACGTTCGGGATTCAATTCGCTCCCGTGACATAAAACAGTGCTTTATCCCCTTAGTGTATAATCTACTATTACCTACCTACTGCCCATATCGGTACATTTAAACATGTCCGTCTTTAGATCTATCTATCTAATGTCAATAGCGAAAAAAAACTATGACTTGTGATGAATGACTTACTTAGAGGGTAAAAATCTAAGAATAAGCTCTATATTTCCATTTTCCAGTATAGTCAAATGGGCATTCAATTTATTTTGAAATATCAGCATAAGTACCTCATTTCATATAGGTACAACTTACCTAACAATAGATTTTTAACAGAAAAATTGTTTGCGTTTCTTCGTTTATCCAGGATATCAAAGGGAAATGTTGTGCTAGTTTTCATTTTTTCGGTTCATAAGGACTTTTAGTTCACATCAATACTAATATTTTTTCGTTTCAAAATGATTTGCCTTGAAATCGCATGAAGATTAATGCATTCTTTTTCTAATCTTATATGGAATATTAGGGAATACGTTAGGTTAGGTTCATATCTAAGTTTTGAAGTAATGTAGGATGTTTCTAATCATATTAGGAATAGGATAAAGATTACGTTATCATATCTGAGTTTTGAAGTGCGATACGAGTATCTACGATTAGGTAAGCATAATAAGTGTTAGTCAATATTTTGAGTCGACTCGTCAATCCATTACCGTGCTTGTAAACACTAAGGTGTCTATTCCGTGGAATTGACGTCATTAAAACAAGTCAATACCTATCGATTGATCTTAACACCTTTGACTTATGAGTACATGTAGTCAGCATCTGTATGACGCCTATAATAAAATATGATTTGTCAATACCCACAGACACCGTTGCTTTTCCAGAGACGACTGTACCTAACCCTCGTTTGTTTCGGGGGGTTAAAAACGAAATAAGTTTTTGTCAAAAATTACATTTCTGGAACAAGCTTTTATTGCCGACTGTACTTTTCTGTATACCATCATCAACTACTCATTGAGACGATTAAAACGATCCCAAACTAGACGGGGTCGGTTAAACTCGGTTGGTTAAACGTCGGTCACTTGCCGTTATCCGATAGAGCTGAAATTTTGGGTATAGTTTGGATGACAATTCAATATTATGGTACCATCGAGCTGATCTGATGATGGACAGAGAAGGTGGCCATGGGAATTCAGGACTTAACAGACGTAACCCCGTTGAGTTTGTGCTCGTTGGAATCGTCTCAACGAGTAGGTAGTTGATGACGATGACGGTATACAGAAATGTACTGTTGGCAATAAAAGCTTGTTCCAGAAATGTAATTTTTGACAGAAACTTATTTCGTTTTTAATAATAGCTTGTACCAAAAATGAATGTTTTGACAGATTAGAAGCATATTGTTATCCAGTGTCTATTATCTGTTGTCATATATTATGTTTGGATAGCGTTAACTATTTTCAACGAAATGATTTCATGCGACGTGATAAGACGCGGAAAACACGAGACATTGCGCGTTCGCGGGTTTCGTTACTTTACTATGTCAATTTTTCTTCACACGGCGTAGTCCACCTGTACCTATAAGTCCTATAACCTGTCCACGGCCAAGTGATGTATTCTACTAATATTATAAATGCGAAAGTTTGGATGTTTGGACGTTTGTCACGCTTTAAACGGCTTAACCGATTTGGATGAAATTTTGCACGAAGATAGTTTATCGCAAACAAAGTCGCGGGCGAAAGCTAGTACCTACTATTTTATGAAGTGTGTGAAGATCCTGAGAAAAAAGTTACGGAATTCTAAAAGTCACGCGTTTCATAAATAAATGATAATTGACTCTTGGACTGTGTGTGTATGTCACCTATGGTTATGCTTTGAGGTGATAAAAGTCAATTGTATGCATTCGCGGAACTAGTGTTTAGTAATAATGTTTGGTTTAGACTGGGTCACGACAGCAACAAAAGTTGTTGCAATCACGTTGCAACGCCCTGCGCAAAGTAAGTTGCGTCGAGTAGCGTCGTCCACGTGGCACCAATTTCGCTGCGCAGCGTCTATCACCCGAAAACCCGACATATTAGTCAAAAAAATCTTCATTTCGTTTCTGTAATCTTCCGATTCGCGGCATTCACTTGTGATTATGACAAGATCGAGGTCGAAATTGTGCTATTTGGTTCGCATCGATTGAAATTCAGTTGAGCCCGACCCAACTTTTGAAGACCCAACTTTATTTTCCTTTTTTACTCATCCATGTATCGATTAAATCAGATAAACAATCATATATGATTGTTTATTTGACTAAGTCAAGAATCATATATCTGAAAATCAGACCTTATTGTTTCTTAATCAAGTCAGAACGGCGTTTCTAAGCACGCGATAATTTCCAATGCACCACCTTAAGTGGCAGTGGACGGGGCACATTGCACGTAGAACCGATGGCCGTTGGGGCGGAAAGGCTCTCGAGTGGCGACCACGTCCGGAAGACAAGGTGGACTGCTGACCTGGTAAAGGTTGCGGGAGTCTGCTGGATGCGAGTGGCGAAAAACCGGTCATTGTAACAGTCGTTTTCTGTCTGATGAAATTGCCACAAAGTATGTTAACTTGGATTTTGCTAGCGCAAAATACTTATACGTATAGTCTTATGTAAGGTGAGTCGGGGCAAGAGTAACATCGGGGGAAGAGGGTCAAAAGCTTCTCCAGCTAATTCTTTTGAATTGAGCGCCTTTTTGTTCCGTCGGTAAAACAGACTAGGGGCCTGTCTGTTTTACCGACGGTTTTTTGACTTTTGACTGAACATTTAGACCTACGTAACTGACAACCAACAAGTCTTACGGTTGAAACCAGACTAAACGCGAAAGTGCCGGCCGATGCGATGGGCGGTTCTTTTGGACGGCCATTTAAATGTAAAAAAAAAATATATATATATATAAAAAAAAAAAAAAAATCGCGCACACACGGTGGAAAGAGCTCCTGCGTACTTGCCATATATTAGGGGGGTGACGGATATGATTGGACGCCTATTACGCCGGAGGTTGAGCATTAGGACAATTTTCCGCCCTCATACCAAGATGAGGCAGATGTTGCGCTCTCCTAAGGACCGAGACCCGCTGGGTAGCCCGGGGGTGTACGAGATTCCCTGTGATTGTGGTAAGGCGTACGTAGGGGAAACTGGGCGGAACGTCTCCACGAGATTGCTGGAACACATACGCAGCGTGAAGAAGATGGATGTTAGGAACTCGGCGGTAGCAGAACATGCGTGCGATACAGGCGCGTCACATTTCATTCGTTTCGACAAGGCGAAATTGCTGGTACGGGAGAAAGGTTATGTGCCACGCAAGATTCGCGAGGCGATTGAAATTGGGCGCCGCCCAAATTTTAATCGGGATGGTGGTTGGATGTTACCGCCAGCATGGAAAACTATCATTCCTAAATTGAAGTGGACAGTGTGTTGTGACAACCCCGTGGACACAGTGAGTTCAGTGTGCGTGTCGTCTATCGGAGGAGATGACCTCCTGCCGCAATCTCACTCAACTACTCCAGCGCTAGACTGCCCCCCTCCCCCCGCCCTGTCGGCGCGTGCGTCACGCGCCGCTCGGCGTTCGGAGCGAGCGCGGGCAGTGATACAAGCGACACCGCCGCGAAAACACTCATCCTGAAGAAGAACTCCCGAAGAGTTCGAAACATGTCGCCCGTAGTGACATAGAATACGTGAGTTGAACCGTGTAATTGTTAGTATTATTCTTATTAATCTTTATTTGCTTGCTAAATAAAATTTTGTGACTTGGCAATCACACAATACTACATAATTTTAGGTAAGTGTGCAAAAATAAATACAGTTAAGTTGTGTGATTGCCACGTTGCAGAATTTTATTTAGCAAGCAAAAACATTCCATGTAAAAAAGAGGCCAAGTCTCGAAACTCTTCCACCGTAAAAAGTTGTGAGATATTTCGTAGAGCCAAGTCTTAGGCATTCTTTAATCTTTATTTGCTTGCTAAATAAAATTCTGTAACTTGGCAATCACACAACTTTCCTGCATTAATGGATTTCTGCATACCTAAAGCTATGTAGTATTGTGTGATTGCCAACTCACAAAATTTTATTTAGCAAGCAAATAAAGATAAAAGAATGCCTGAGACTTGGCTCTACGAAATATCTCACAACTTTTTACGGTGGAAGAGTTTCGAGACTTGACTTCTTTTTTACATGGCATGTTTTTTATGGGATGATGCATTTCCGATTAATGAGGCACAGAGTAGCTAAAGACAATCTGATTTGAAAATTATTAGTCAGGATATTCGTATCAGGCTACAACCTGCGCCGACAAGCCGAGCAAATCGAAAAATTATCTATTTTACTATGACGTCGTGCACTCTAACAAACAATCTACGTTACGTAATCACATCGCTTACATTGCACGAGTAGGCTATACTGAATGCGAGAAAGGGGTAGCCTATAACGTTATTACATTATTATATCGGTTAAAAAAGTATCGGTTTTATATTAATGGTTTAGATTTATAACGTTATAATGGATATCGCTATACAGCGCGTCAAATATCGTTTTTGAGTAGGTATAGCGGTTTTAGGAATATATAAGTTATAAATGATAGCGCTATACGAAAATAGCGCTATTTAAAGGCCTGTATGCAAGTACCTCAGTTTTTATATAAATTCCGTATGGTACGGCACACTGCACCGCACCTCCGTCCGGCGAAATTTGTATGCAGCTCCGCACCTCCGTCCGGAGATGCGGAGCTGTGTGACGACTGCCTTAGGTAAAATGACGCACAGACGCCCTTGTCTCCAGTCACGGAGGTCAGGGGTGAGTTGAAATTATTCGTGCCTTAATGGTGATGACTCATGACAAATCATGTTTTACTCGGACGTGCCTCGAATTTTCATATCCATGTTTATGTAACGTGCGAAGGAGACAGATTTTTAAACCTTTATGTGTACATGCCCCCACATGCAAAGAAATAAAATAAAAACTTCAAGTTGTTTATGGCTGAACGCCACGATGTCGGATCACGAAATGATACTGAAACAAAAGAAGATCACTTTGTATTAAAATTAAATAAATATAATAAATAAAGAAATATTAGGGGACAAACTAGGGGACAAACATAAATCGACCTACCCGCTCACTTGATATCGGATTTTAAAAAAGGTAGCCTAAACTGCTTCTAATTTTTAGGGTTCCGTAGACAACAAGGAACCCTTATAGTTTCGCCATGTCCGTCTGTCTGTCTGTCCGTCTTCGGCTTAGCTCAGTAACCATTACTACTAGAAAACTGTTATTCGGCATGGGTATATAAATCAATCACGCCGACAAAACAGTACAATTAAACCTTGTTTTTTTTTTTTAAACGTTAAACACATAGTGTGGGGTATCGTTGGATAGCTCGTTCAAAATTATTACTAAACCATTTTTCAAATGAGTGATTCGTTTGCGAGATATTAGGCTTGAAAGTCCTTAATTTTTGTTTGAGTCATGTGTCCCCCCCCCCCCTGCCGGCTAAATGGCTACTACTGGGGATGTGAAAAAAATCGTGGTAGTAGTATATATAATGAATTTAAAAGGAAAACTATCACGAACCAGAAGGGTAACCCTTAAATACAAATATTCGTGTCACACAAATAAATTCCATTGCGGATCTCTCGTCTCGCCGCATCCGAAACGTAATACTTCGAAGCCTACAAAGAATACAACGTCAATATTTCGTTGCATGGTATTTCATTGCTTTATCATAATTTCACATTGCAATATGTACCTACCGTGTTTAAGCAAATAAATTATTCTATTCTATTCTGTTCCATGTTTGAGAAAATTATTACTTAAGTAATTGTTGCCTTAGCCCTGTGATATTTGTAAATTAGGGTTCATGAAGCCAAGACAGTGGTCTACTACATAGTTTTAGACTCCATTAACTATTGGTGCGTAAGGGTTATGGATCAAGACTCTTGAACCATAACATTCTTGAATCATGAGTGATATTTGTTTTTGATTAAGTCCACCTAAAAAGCCATCTGTTTAGCCCTGGGGATGACTAGCAGAGAATACCTTAAGGCACCAAGTCGGCCTTTTGAATTTTATGTTGTGCAATAAAGTTTGCATAAATAAATAAACTCTAATAATAATTTGTATATTAAGGATTAAAGGTCGACTCGCCTACGAAGGTACCTACAAGATGAAATCGGGATAATTCTAAGACGAGGAGACAGATCATGGTGCAAAAACGCTCCTAGGACTTCAAACTGTGAAGCAGATATGTCACCGATATATGGTAAAGACTAAGACAAATTCCTAACGGCTGCGTTTACGCACAGCGGGGACACACAACAACTGACGCCGCGACGCGACACGAGTCGAGAGAAATCTACTCTCCTCTTTCTAATTTCTACAGTCCGAGTGAGACAGAAGTCGCTGAGTCGTGCGCGACGCGACTTGGCAGTAAGTTATGCTAGACGTAGGGTACAGGTACAGCATACTTACTACTTGCGCGACATGACAAACGTGCTTGTCAGGCGTCTATGGCGCCTCTATGTTCGCCTGACACATTACATTACACCTGAGTGTGAATACAGCCTTAGGGAAAAAATGTACCTATACCTAGGTACCTAAGCAATTTACTGCCAATGCTAATAACCTGTTTACTCATAAGTGAATAGATCAAATACGAGTGTGCCAAAAATACACTAAGTACTACCTACTTACACATATTTTGTAAACATTACCCCCCCTTTATCAGGTAAAGTTTTATACCTAGTTCCTCACATTGTACCAAGTACCTAAGGTACCCGCCATTGTCCCTCATTATTCACAAATCGCGACCACTTAAAGTAATTTTAAGATTGCATCTCATTTATGCGCTATGTGTTGCACGCGGTTTTATTGTTATTTTTTATAGTTACCTATTCCGATGCTTCTAATGCGGATTTTTTTTACACGCACACCAATTTAAATGCTTAAAATACATTATCAGTAAACATTAAACATATAGGTAATCAATGATATTAAACTAACATTAACTAAATTAAATTAAAACCAAGTTAAATCTAAAGGCAAACCCTCGACGCATTGTACCGAGGATGCTGGCGGCATTTCCTCGCTGAATTGCAATGCTGTACGCCTAGCACAAATTGCTGACAAGTCGCTTCGCGCGCGACTGAGCGTCTGCTTTCTCACTCGCACCGTGCAAATTAGATAGAGGAGGGTAGATCTTTCTCGACTCGCGTCGCGGCGCGGCGTCAGTTGTGCTAGCCCTCCTGATGCGTTGCGCGAGAAAGCCGCCAGCTCATCGGTCACCAGATACGTCAACCAGACCTTTCGCGATTTCCGCAAATAACATTTGCGCACTGAGGGTCTCGACGCCAAATGGTACAAAGTTGTACTCTCTGCCGAGGCCTCTATATTTAATGCGTTTCATATTTTCGGCATTCTCCGCCGCTGCAGCGTCCCACACAAGCATCCGTCCCAAACTCCACGGAACCAGAGACTTATATAATCGTACATATATGCGTGAATTATACACATGCATATGTATTAATCACGCAAAGTTCATCAACTGTCATGCATCAAAATACACACACCAAATTGCGCATATACATTTAAGCTCTATGCAATGCATAGAGTCACGTTATGGCATTGTTATGTAACGGAAATGGTGCCGGTTTGGCCTGCTATTATATGGAATATTTAAAATCAAGTGTCACTTTATGATTGACATATTTAGAACTTTCCTTTGTAAACCCTTGCAGCAAGACGGGGGATGGTAAGGGAATACGCTTAAGAGAGTATTTGTCCGCAATTGATTGAGATATTAACGAACAACTACTCCCCGTGTCTATAAATGCATCACAAAAGAAATCATTAACATAGACCTTTTTTATGAATTTATTACGTGGATCAAGGGTAGAAACAAATTTGGTCTCTTGTTGTTTATCTTGGTTCATTGAATTCTTTTTGTGAAAACACATGGATTCTTCATGCCCCCTCTTGCCACAGAATTCACAATTGCGATTTAACTTTTCGCAATTTATCTTTTTGTGATTACCGCCACATACATAACATTCAAGTGGTTTTCGTTGTGTTTGGGTAATAACCTGACTGTTATTGGAAGGAGCGGTCTGCCTTGAGCCACCCGCCGTAGCTGTTTTCGCAAAAGTACTAGGCTGTGTGGTTGTTACATGTCCAATTGGCTTGCTTTGTCCATCGCGTATATTTAAACTCAATTGTTTGGAGTGTCTAGATTTATACACACGCCCATGAAGAAAACTAGCCAAGCTATCGCACGTTGTGAAGTTACTAGCTTCGATTGATGCCCCTATCCCAGAATCTCCTATATTACCGATAATTATAGATATTATATCCATTTCCGTGAAATTTAGCGACAAACGATCTATTTTGGAACATACTTGAAAAATGTGGCGGCATTAAAACAACGGAAGGCAGATAATCCAAGTTCCGATAAATGCAAATCGCATGTTATTTTAATAACTGGCCGGCAGGAAATTCTTCGGCCAACTGTCAGCAAACAGTGAATGTTGTTAACACTTTCTGTTTACTTTTCATGAGTGGTTTCACTTGTCATGTCCGTTCGTAACCCGTTCTGTGTCAACAAGCCAGATTATCTCTATTCAACATAAAATGTTTTAACCAGAAAAGGT
This sequence comes from Epinotia ramella, assembly GCA_947578815.1. Classification (NCBI taxonomy): domain Eukaryota; kingdom Metazoa; phylum Arthropoda; class Insecta; order Lepidoptera; family Tortricidae; genus Epinotia; species Epinotia ramella. Next base: position 623,436 of record CANPUT010000111.1, read on the forward strand.
TCTTGGCGTTGGAGCTCTTGGTCCAATAATATAACACACGAATAATTAACCTTGAACTTATATAGATTTTATAAATTCTACATCAAATCCGGCTCGGAGCAATTAACAAAAACACCTTCAATTTGAAATAAATAGTTTATAAATTGTTAATATTTTTCGACTGCTGCATATTCCAGAAAAAGTAAATACTTAGGATTAAAAATTACACAGACTCATTTAATTTTTATATGTACCCACCTAGTTTGGATAGGTCGTTAAGGCGCCGTAGGTTCAGCGAAGTTAAACGAACAGAGTTTTTGAAACAATATTAATGCGTCTGTTTATAATAATAGGTTTCAAAAAAATACGAATAGTAATCTTGAGGCTTTTTTGCAGGGAAATCAGTGCTTCGAAACATGATTAAGTAAATTTCGCTCGATAGAAAAAAATAAACACACAAAAATACACTTAAAATATTCGTAACAAATTATGCACAAAAGCTATAAATATTAAAATTGCTTCTAAAAATCGGCAATATCATGTTTGAGGGAAATCAGTGTTTACATTTGTATTTATTTAAAGGGCCAAAAAATTAAAATTAATAAACATGATATCCGCGCTTCCGAGCACGCACTTCCATCTCGCTCACGGTTATGCTCAGTGAGAGGGAAAGAAGGCCATGAACCTACGGCGCCTTAATCACTATCAAACCAAAATGGACGTAAACGTCCGTTCCTTCGACGTTGCACTAGTGTATTAAATGGGCACTTTATGTCAAAGCAATATTTCTTAAAGTAGTTAAATTCTAACTATTTAAGTGGTTTTTTTTGCAAATTTAAGCCGAACTACTTTGACGTTAAGTGCCCATATCATACACTAGTGTAACATCAAGAACTAGGACGTTTACCTTATAACACATACGCAACAGAAAGTACCAATATTTCAATTTCTTTTTTAAGAAATAACATCAAATGCTAGAGGCACAAAACTATGTTTGGGCTCCTAGCTCCCAATGACCTTCGATCTGTAACTGTTGGTTTTTTGTGTTTTTTATGGCTTATCGTATTAACAACAACGTGGTTTACCGAAATAGTATGCAATATCTACACAGTTTTCTTTTCAGGATATATGGCACCAAACTTTGACAATTTTAGGCCAAAAAACCGTTTTTTGGACGTAAGTTTTGTGAAAATGAGTTAAAAATTAAAATCTCTCGTGGGTTTTTAGAGACGTCAATAAGGAACAGTTACATGTAGATTTCATAGATAAAAGTGCATAAACAACATACTAATATCGAAAACAGAGCTTTTCTGGAGCATGTCGACGCTTATCTAAAACAAGTCGGTATCGCGAAATAATCCGTTTTGCTACTAAGTATAAGACTAGACGCAGAACACGTTAAAGTTTATCGTGACTAAGACTCCCGTGTTCTAATTCAAAAAATTGCCACCGTGGCAGCATTGTGCCGTTATGCCATTGGTGGGGTGTCGACGTCATTTTATCTGGAAGACCGTCCGTAGGCCAAATGAGCCATAGCGATCGACGCCGTCACCACGTTTTTTTGTTGACTACCGGCACATCCCCAAATAATTCGTTAAAACACATCAATTTGTTTGTACAACAGCGGCATTACGCGAAATAGCTCAGTGGAACACTAGCGAATTTTTGTGCAATATAGGATTATTCATGGATGGGACACTTTCCGTTAAACAGTAAGTACCGATGTTTTGACTTAACAACAAATAAACGAGTATTCACGAAAATAATGAAAGTTGGCTTGTTCATGTAAGCAAAATAAGCCCCTATACTACATAAGACTTACTTCATTATTGGTATACTATACGAATTTGGACTATGTTCATCATAAATATGCATTTAGTTTCTTGATTCAAAACGAGAAAAGCCACTATAAATAGATAAGCAGCTCAATGATAAACTTATTTAGATGTTATATGTATTGCAAAAAAGGTATTAAGGTATATTATATGTATTCATATCAATTAAAATAATAATATACAACACAAGCCTTATTGAACTTAACTATGGGCCTAGTTCGATTTGTGTAAGATATCATTAACCTCGAATATTTATTTATTTTGTAATATCAAATAAGATAAGTATAAGATACATACCTACTACATGCTCCATGTACATGGGGACTTCAATTACTCGTGTGCGTCTCTTTTTTGTATAAAAAGTGGTATAATAACAATAATTATTATATTTTTATTATGGACACTATTTTTGTCAAAGAATCAGTAACTCTTTCAGTTGACTATATTATACTTTGGTTATAGAAATGAACACGCGAACTGGAAAAAATATCCGAAATCTGCTTTGGTTTTGCTGCGGGTAGCCTCATTTTTGATGCGATCGCGCAGAGAAACTCCCAGCATAGCCCTCTCTATTGCCCTTTGGGTGACCCCGAGAGCTTTCAGCTGGAACTCCAAAACCGTTTCCATTGCCTAGGTTTTGTGGAACCTGTTCGTGCCACTGGGTCTATGTTCTTCGAGGCCTAGCGGGCCAACAGAACTAAAAGGCTCTCTAGCTCCACTCAGAAGCTCATGAAGGAAAGGAGTCAAATGATTCTGCAGTCTTCAAACGATGCGACTTTATATCGGCAGCTAAATAAACAGAATCTCCAAGTCTCTTACTCGCGATCTGCGCCAATTCACTACGAACCGTATTGAAGAGGCCATCGAGAGAAATAAGGGCTCTAATGTGTTCGCACGAGATCTCGATCGAGTCTATTGGGCAGAGCCAGCTCGCAAGGTAAAAAACTGAGGACTGGAGAGTCTTTTTTCCAAACCTGAGCTTTTGAGTGAGTGCGTTTCTACACGTCATACATATCGTATATACGTCAACTCGCAGACCCGAAGTTGGTCTGGCAAAAGACCATAGCTAGACCAACCCGACACTTTACCGACGACATCCCGGACATCAGCCTGTCCGAGATTAGAAACAGCTTAAGAACAGCAAGGCACAAGGTGAAGACGGAATTACAGCCAAACTCATGACGGCGGGTAGAAAACCGATCCTTACGACCCCTCAGAAGTTGTTCGACACCGTCCTACTGGAAGGGAGAACGCCAAAGGCGTGAAACAGAGGTTAGGGGTGCTGTTGTTCAAAAAGGGGAACAAAACCCTGCTGAAGAATTACCGACCCATCTCACTTCTGAGCCATGTTTACAAGCTGTTTTCAAGAGTCATTACAAATCGCCTCGCATGCAGGCTTAGTGACTTCCAGCCTCCCGAAAAAGCCGGTTTTCGAAGAGGTTTTAGTACCGTAGACCACATTAATACGCTCCGCCAGGTTATACAGAAGACTGGAAAGTGAAACTTGCCTCTCTGCTTAGCGTTCGTGGAGAAAGCTTTCGATTCGATCGAAACCTGGGCTGTACTACAGTCTCTCCAGCGGTGAAAAGAAGACTGCCGCTATATCGAAGTACTGAAGTGTTTGTACGAGAACGTCACTATGTCAGTCCCACTCCAGGATCGGAGCTTGAAAAGTATTCCGCTACAGCGGCGTGTTAGGCAAGTGAATGTTATTTCCCCAAAACTGTACACCGCTGCAATGGAGGACGTTTTCAAGACTCTAGACTGGAGAAGGCTAGGCATCAACATCAACGGCGAGTACATCAATCACCTTTGGTTTGCTGATGATATAGTAGTCTTGGCTGAGACCATGGAGGACTTGATTACTATGCTCGATGACCTCAGTAAAGCCTCCGAGCGAGTTGGTCTAAGGATAAACATGGATAAGACAAAAATCATGTCAATCGGACACTTTCAAGACTTCTTCAGACTTTCAAGTTAGATAGGTCCAACTTTGAGTAAGAGTCCGACTCGGCTGGGCAGCATTCGGGAACCTACGGCACATCTTTTCGTCCAATACTGCGCAATGTCTCAAGACGAGAGTCTTTGACCAGTGTGTGTTGCCACTACGTCACTGTGTGATGACGTATGACACGGAAACGTAGACGGTTACCTCATAAGAAGGCTCAAAGTCACCCAAAGAGCAATGGAGAGTGCTATGCTGGGAGTTTCTCTGCGCAATCGCATCAGAAATGAGGCTACCGCAGCAAAACCAAGGTAACCGATATAGCCCTCCAAATCGCTAAACTTAAGTGGCAATGGGCTGGGCACATTGCACGTAGAACCGATGGCCGCCGGATGGCGCATCGTAGCTAGGCCCCCCACGAGGTTCAAAGATTCAAAGATTTTTATTTTGCTCGGAATGCAGTTACATAGTTCTTAAAAATACAACATAATCGTCCAGTGCATTCAGCCTGCGTGCAGGCGTGCAAAACATTTTTATGGAGCCTTAAAGTCCATAATAATATATTATCTTTGAATCTTTAAAAAAGAGTTACTAATTTACATCCATACCAAGTGTTGTGAACTAAACTATACCGTTATTGTCTATATAGTTTAAGTATAATTGTGATGTATGTCGTTTAAGGCCATTATTGTCCATATTAAAAAATAATATTTGAGAAACAAAGCAAAATAAGTCAGTATTCTTTTAATATTTTACATATACGTTTGTCTTAAAGACAAATAATACACTATTGTTCATAAGAAAAAAATATTTTTTTGAATTATTTTCTATTGAGACGTTAGTACACATAAAAACTTATCCAAAGTATATAAATATCGTGTCACAACTCTAAACTGTAGTACATTTTTGAGTTTTTTTTGCGTAGTTTTTTGTTGTTTTCTTTTTATTTTCTTGGGTTTAAATAACTGGATGACAGAGGAAACTGTGACTAAAAGAAAATTTTAAATTGGTTATCTTAATAAAAAAATATAACAATATCTTTTTTGTGTTTTTTTTAAACCTCTGCCCTGAAAAAACACAGTTTTTGAGATACAGAGTTGTTTTAGATAAGCATCGATGTGTGTAAAAGTGCATCATAAAAAATAAATATCAATTATTTTCAAAAAAACTCTCGTGCATGTAGATAAAGGATTGAAGAACCGATAAGTGCTTGTGCCATAAAAATATCTATAGTTTTGACGGAGAAATATCAACTCAAAACTCGCCAAAACTAGCCAAAAAGCGCGTGGAGCCCCTTAAGTTTACAAAACTGTAGATTCACACCTAACCTAGCGTTATACAGTTATACCTAACGGAATGCAGCGGACTCAAAAACTAGGATAATAAATACCGATCACCTGCCCAAAGCGAACATGGTCGAAAAAAGAACTGCCAAATACGACTGAAATGGCTTTTAAATAACTTGTCATTGCCCGGTTACCTTATACGGGCTGAGGTCCTATTTCATATGGCGATCCGGTTCGTAGTCCATCGACGACACAGTTACCTGACCAAAAGTGGACCTTACTGCAACGACATAAGGTCTTCTAACGGTCAGTGTAATGTTGCTGTTGGTACAGTTATGCCAACCAGTAGCCACTTCGGAAAGCCAGTCGCTAAAAACACCTTTCGAAGTTACGAAAAAAGTACGTATATCGACGGAAATGTTGAATGCCGTCAATCGCTGGTATGTTCAAGTAGTTTAACATTTTGAAGTTTTTTTTATTTACATTATCTTTAAGTATACTCGCTTTGAGTCGGTGAGCCATCGCGGTTAGTTAAAAAGTTAGTTACTATAACATCATAACATTCATAACGTCAATCATCATAATATTATATAATTATGTGTACTGAAAATCAAAATAACTAAATTATTAAGATTAGTTAAATATAAATACATATTTCATATTCATAACAAATCTAGAGGCAATCAAGTTAGTTAATAGTAATTTAGATTTTCTGCTTTAATTTGCATATTTATCGTATTTTTATAATAAGTAGGTATCTGATCGATATTGATCCTTTTCATCAATCATTGTTAAGTATCAGATTGTTAGTAAAACGTAAGTTATTTTCTTAGTCCTTCCAGGAGTATTATAATTACCTAATGTAAATGTTACTCTTCAGATCTCCTTGTAGGTATTCTAACCGAAAAATGTCTACATTCATTTTTAGTTGCAAGATTTAGATTCCTTTTTTGTTAACACAATTATCATAATATTAATGAACCTCCAGGTCTTTAGCATTATGTCTGTTGGTACTCTATGTGTACCCCTTATATATTTGTTTAAGCGACTGTTTGTGTTTCTAAATAAATTAAATAAATAATAATAATAATAATATTCATACATTACAATAAAAACATGCACACAATATTGAGATCGTCAAGAATACATGTTCACAATAAATATGTAATTATTTAGATGTTAACGGAGTGTTGTCATGTGTTTACACGGATATAATCAAATTTCAAAAAGTATCTATTTAGGTTTAAGACGATATACCAGTATAGAGCGAATTTTACTTATTTTACTAACTAGTCCTTCAGATTCGTCGCTTACAATAATTGTTGTGTGATCTGCATATAAAATAAAATCCATACTAATATTGTAAATGCGAAAGTGTGTCTGTCTGCTTGTTACCTCTTCACGCTTAAACCGCAGAAACATTGAGATTAATTTTGGTATCAAGATAGGTTGAATCCCGAGAAAGGACAGTTTTTATCCCTATTATTATCCCCTAAGGGAGTGAAATAGGGGGTGAAAATTTGTATAGAGCTACAATATAGACGAGTTCCACGCGGACGGAGTCGCGGGCAGAAGCTAGTATGAATATAAAGAAAAAATAACAGTATGGGTTGTTCAACAAAAAATCATGTCCGTAACTGTGTTACAAAATACAAGGCATGGAGATTAAACAAAAGAATATTAACTAAATCATTAGATATGCTTTCCTGTAGGAACGGAGTACGTTGGGTTTTATTAATTGATCCATTTTAATACTGACCAAAACAACATCGAATAAACTATATAATATATTACAAATATGTCCATAAATCTACTAAAATTACTAAAACTAACTTAACCTACGGGGTATATTACACTATATATTCCCCTAGATCAATACCACTTGGTAGGGTGCCCATAACGCTGGCTGCATTACCTCCCTGAATGGTAATTATGGTATCTAGGGTGCTTCGAATCGCAGACACTGATTGATCGTTGGCGGTTAGCAGATTGAGTTCATAAAGTACCCTATCAGGGAACTTTTCCATGATAAGACTGCGTAGATGATTGTTCTCATCATTCTCGCCTAAAGAAGTCAAGACCCTAAGATGTTTATTTATTTCATTTAGGTTCCTCCTGCAGTTCTCCGCAGCATGGTCACTGCGCCTTATCTTAGATAAAGCCTCATAATGGGAATCTATAACTTTATCCTTATGCCCATATCTAGCCTTCAAAGTCTCAATTGCTACATCATAGTTATCATTGGTAACGCTCAGACCTTCCACTGCTTCTTTTGCTTTATCTTCAAGCGACCCAAGAAGGTATGCCAACTTTTCTACTGGCTTCAAATTCTGGGAATGAACATTAGCCTCGAATCGGTCCCAAAATTCAGTCCATCTCAAAATGTCCCCGTTAAACCTTTGTAGTTCCAATTTGGGAAGTCTGGCTGTCGCCTTAATTCCAACTTCCTTATTCTCAGCTACTTTTGCGTATGAATTCATAATTAGTTCTGCGAAAATCGGGGCCTCATAGGGTTCGCTGATGCCCCTTCTTCCAGCATCTTTTCGAGGGCCAAAAGCTCCTCCTCTTTGCGGGCCATTTCTTCAGCTATGAGCAGTCGCTCCTGCTGCTCCGCACCTTCCTCCTCATCCATCCTGCTCGTCTAAGTCCCAGAGAACCGGTTCTCGTATATAAAATAAAATAACAAAATAACTTTGACAAACGTCAAACTACCGACCAAGTCGCACGTAAAACGGAACGACAGACGTCAAACGTCACCTTGACAACTGACAGATGTCAACCCGACAGGTGACAGCTGTCAGACGTCACCCGCTGTCGTGTGTCTAACCTCAAAGCACATGCGGTCCTAACCTCGAAACACGTGTTATTGTTAATCAAGATATCGGATTAAAAATCACGTAGGGAGATCAGAACTGCACCCGCAATGAAATTGGGCAATTAAAAACTAATTACAGTACCTTTAAATAGCCGGGGTATGACGATTTAACGTCCCCCGCGCTTACACTATGGCTGTAACCAAACCACTATAAAAATCCTTATCTGTATGGCACAAAACACTGAATACACTAGTATACAATATAAATAAACCACTAAGGAACAAATTGAAACAATAATAAATCACAAAACACCACGCATTTAAAAGTTATTAATTTTTAAATACGGAGCGCACTCTCGACACGTCCGCACGCCGCAACGAGCCGACGCCGAGTAGATAGGGACAGTGGGAATCTCGTTAATCCATTCATGCGCGTCACTAATTAGATGACGAGGCATTTGGCTACCTTAAGAGAGTCATAGTTACTCCCGCCGTTTACCCGCGCTTGCTTGAATTTCTTCACGTTGACATTCAGAGCACTGGGCAGAAATCACATTGCGTCAACACCCGCGAGGGCCATCGCAATGCTTTGTTTTAATTAGACAGTCGGATTCCCCTTGTCCGTGCCAGTTCTGAGCTGACCGTTGAACGGCGGTCGTACAGAACCGCACCGCGCACACGCACGAGACGCGCGCACGATACGGCCTTACGGCTAGGAAGATCCGCGGAAGGCCGGAACGCGGGCCCGGATTCCGCGCCGCATGCGCGAACACGCGACGCATCGACCAGGCCCGGCACCGGCCGCATCCGCTTCCCGTCCAAACCCGACACGCCCCGGTCCTCAGAGCCAATCCTTATTCCGAAGTTACGGATCCAATTTGCCGACTTCCCTTACCTACATTATTCTATCGACTAGAGGCTCTTCACCTTGGAGACCTGCTGCGGATATGGGTACGAACCGGCGCGACATCTCCACGTACATCCCTCACCTGAATTTTCAAGGTCCGCAGAGAGTATCCGGACACCGCCGCAAATGCGGTGCTCTTCGCGTTCCGAACCATATCTCCCTTCTATAGGATTCCATGGAACTCGAACGCTCAGGCAGAAAAGAAAACTCTTCCCGGACCTCTCGGCGGCGTCTTCAGGCCACTTTGGGTTACCCCGTCGAACACTCGTCGTTAAAACGAGGGAACGATTATTGAAACGGTTCCGCTGCCGGGTTCCGGAATAGGAACCGGATTCCCTTTCGCTCAAAGGACGTTATTTATCAAATACATTAGATATGTATAAATAAAACACGTCGCATCGACATAAGATTTCTCCTTGAGCTTAGGATCGACTGACTCGCGAGCAACTACTGTTCACGCGAAACCCTTCTCCACGTCAGTCCTCCAGGGCCTCGCTGGAGTATTTGCTACTACCACCAAGATCTGCACCGACGGAGGCTCCAGGCGGGCTCACGCCCAGACCCTTCTGCGCTCTCCGCCGCGCACGTCCTACTCGTTACAGCTTAATGATATTCGACAAGCGAACATCTCAAGTGCCCGTAACGGTGGTGTATAGGCAAAACGCTTCAGCGCCATCCATTTTCAGGGCTGGTTGCTTCGGCAGGTGAGTCGTTGCACACTCCTTAGCGGATTCCGACTTCCATGGCCACCGTCCTGCTGTCATGAGCGACCAACGCCTTTCATGGTGTCCCATGAGCGTTTTTTAGGCGCCTTAACACCACGTTTGGTTCATCCCACAGCGCCAGTTCTGCTTACCAAAATTGGCCCACTTGGCACCGTCATCAAAGCTCCGGCTTCATCGTTCGAGTAAGCCGGAGTTCTCACCCATTTAAAGTTTGAGAATAACCCGCATGCAATGAAATGTACAAAAAAAAAACACGGCCCGAAGTTCCAGTAACCCACGCAACTAGGAACTGGATGAAGGATTGACCAAATTGCGTTGGCATGTCATAGGGTTATGTGAAGTTCGAAGAGAGGTGTCAGGGCACGATAACCTTTAAATCTGGCAACTTGCTCCGTTCCCGGGAGGGTGCCCGACAGTCCCAGACGATGCGAATTTATACCGGCAGCTCAATAAACAGATCTCCAAGTCCCTTACTCACGATTTGCGCCAATTCAATATAAGTCGTATTAAAAGGTAATCCAGTGTAGTAAGGGCTCTATAAAATCACAAGAGATCTGTCCACTGGGCAGAACCAGCTCGCCAAGTTGAAAACTGAGGATGGTAGAATCGTTTCTTCTAAACCTGAGTGTAGGTGAGATAGAGCGCTTTTACGGACAGCTATACACATCCAGCATCCACTCGCAGACCCGATGCCAATATTAGTGTAGTCTAAAATAGCAATTCCTTTTAGTCTTTTATATTTGTTATATGTATGGCAGTTATGGAATAAATGTATCGTTTAATGAGTTCTCATCATTATGACCAGGGTCACCCAGTAATAGAAACAACCTCGTAGCAAAAAAAAGAACCTTTATAAAGGTCGAGTTCATAATGTATGTGTATCCCTGCCGTCACACGAGCAATTACCCTTACTATGCATCTAAGTGCATGTATCTATGTACTTCCACAAGATTGCAACTAATAAATAAATGCATGAACCCAATGAAGCGTGCCAAGCGTACATACGCTATGCAAACCTGCGTTGTACGACACCTTGAACCTTGTGTTTATTGTAATAAAGGTCAAGGATGTAACGCTAGATGTTTAATAGTGAAGTGTAGTATTTTCTTCACGTTCAAACGCAGTGCAAAGCTAAAAAGCCTATTAATGTACGCAGAGCTAAAGCACATACGTCTTTCTGGTTTTCAATCAAATTGATAAGGCAAAATGAAACGAACGCAGGTTTTAAATGAGGTGATTAATTCTCATCCATATTAGGTTCTGCTAAATCGAGCAAAAAGTGAATTGATAATCTTATTCGATGCTCTATCGTTGTATATTAATCGTATCGTATTTATCGTGTAATAATTACTTACCTACTTTTCTTTTTTTTTGTGTGGAGATTGTGTTTTTGTGTTTTTTTTTGCGACATTAAATCTTCTTTTTTTTTATCAGTGGGAAACAGTTCAATGTTGATATATCGCATATTTATGGAAATGTATAAAACGATTATTAATTATGATATGATTCTGTATAGAAAAACTCTACTGACTCAAGAGACGCACCAAAACCGATTAGTAAATATAATAAATGTTTGGTCTAAAATTCCACAACTTTAAAATAAGTTCAGTTTTTGACATTTTGGTTCCTAACGAATGCCACTTCAACCTTCAACCAAGAATCTCGATGTACCCTTAATAGTAAGTATTATACGACATCAATAAATATTATTAGAAACACTAGTAAGGTAACCGTTTAATTGCCAGGTTCCCATTTACAGTAATTGCAGAGAAAATACTCGTAACAGTCCATTTCAATAACTCTTGATGTCTGTCCAATTAATGTCTGTTACGCCAAGCGGGTAATTATAATACACATTTAATTAATCATCTGTAGACCGAACAAAATTTTACGAGAATCGGTTGAGAAATGGTAGGTACACACAGCAACACAGCTAACTGACCATCGGAAATCTAATCTGACCTTAAGTGCATTGTAATAAGGTTCTAGGTTTTCACGGTATGGTCAGTTAGCTGTATTGTCGACTGTACTTGTAGAGGAGAACAGCGGGAAAGCGGGACAACGGGACATCCGGAAAAACGAATTTTGCCTCAAGCATAGAATTTAGTCCGGCTCGGAGCATAACTTTTTTTTATTTTCTTTTATTGTTTTTTCGTGTATAATATTTTAAGCCCGGTTTTATAAAGTAGCGTTGTCATAAAATTGTTGTGATACATTTTATTTTTAAACTTCGGAATGTTATCATGAAGAACCCTCGATGTATTTCATTGTTGTTACTGTTATTAGTTACATACAGCGAACTAAAAACCGTAGAATGCGAGCTCCTTAAAAAAAATTCTTCCCTGACATGTGCCTAAAACCCGGTATGCGCATGTTCGAACTAAACGGCTGCCTGGCATCGTTTTGACCCGCTAAAATAAACAAAGAAATAGTAACTGGCATTTAAAAGACGGCACAGGTCGTATTCAGCCAATTCAACTCGTATTTTTCTGTTGCAAACGCGATGTTTTTGTATGTGTCTCTAATAGTTAGCGTGTTTCGGTTGAAAAAAAAACGACGGGAAGTCCCCTTTTTTTTGAGAATAGCACTATATTAGCCTGAACCGGAAGGGTAATTGCAGGCTTCGTATTATAATTAAACAGACTCGCAAGCTCATCCGTTTAAACAAATTCTGAGCCTGCAATTGCCTCCTTCCCGGGCACGGGAATAATATACTAATATACAATTTTAGAAACACAAACTATACCTCATTCTTATTAAATTATAGGCCACAGAAACTTTGTAAATGATCCTAGCAATAGTAATCAAGGATATCAGAGACACAGACCTGTTGGAGGTTAAGTTGTGTGCATGCCAGAGGACAGGAGGAGGAGGGAGTGACAGGTTAAGGCCTTGTTAACTTGCAGGACGCACGTGTCCGGTGCGAGGCGTTCCAGTCGCTGCTGAGCTTCCACGAGCGCGGGCACGTGCTCAGCGCGGCGCACTACGAGCAGGCGTGCCAGGCGCTCAGCGACGACTACGAGATCGTGCGCGAGGTGGCCCTCAAGCTCGTGTGGCTGTTGGGGAACAAGTACTCGGAGAAGTAAGTTACACTTGTTCGCAGGACGCGCGGGTCCGGTGCCAGGCGTTCCAGTCGCTGCTGAGCTTCCACGAGCGCGGGCACGTGCTCAGCGCGGCGCACTACGAGCAGGCGTGCCAGGCGCTCAGCGACGACTACGAGATCGTGCGCGAGGTGGCCCTCAAGCTCGTGTGGCTGTTGGGGAACAAGTACTCGGAGAAGTAAGTTACACTTGTTCGCAGGACGCGCGGGTCCTGTGCCAGGCGTTCCAGTCGCTGCTGAGCTTCCACGAGCGCGGGCACGTGCTCAGCGCGGCGCACTACGAGCAGGCGTGCCAGGCGCTCAGCGACGACTACGAGATCGTGCGCGAGGTGGCCCTCAAGCTCGTGTGGCTGTTGGGGAACAAGTACTCGGAGAAGTAAGTTACACTTGTTCGCAGGACGCGCGGGTCCTGTGCCAGGCGTTCCAGTCGCTGCTGAGCTTCCACGAGCGCGGGCACGTGCTCAGCGCGGCGCACTACGAGCAGGCGTGCCAGGCGCTCAGCGACGACTACGAGATCGTGCGCGAGGTGGCCCTCAAGCTCGTGTGGCTGTTGGGGAACAAGTACTCGGAGAAGTAAGTTACACTTGTTCGCAGGACGCGCGGGTCCTGTGCCAGGCGTTCCAGTCGCTGCTGAGCTTCCACGAGCGCGGGCACGTGCTCAGCGCGGCGCACTACGAGCAGGCGTGCCAGGCGCTCAGCGACGACTACGAGATCGTGCGCGAGGTGGCCCTCAAGCTCGTGTGGCTGTTGGGGAACAAGTACTCGGAGAAGTAAGTTACACTTGTTCGCAGGACGCGCGGGTCCGGTGCCAGGCGTTCCAGTCGCTGCTCAGCTTCTTCGAGCGCGGGCACGTCCCAACTAGCAAAGTAGTCATAAGGTTGAGCTTATTCAGCTAATAAATCATATAAAAGTCATGTAAACGTGAATTATACAGCACCTGTCTTATAAAGCCAGCGTATGCAGCTTTTTAGTTACTCAGCATATCAGTCATACTATGGTGCTGAGTAAACGTTTACTCGACTTGCTTTAGCTGATAAGTTCTGCTGTGTTACTGTACTTATACTGAAATAAATTATATTCTATTCTATTCTATTCTATAATAAGTCATATAAGAGATGCAGAATAAGTCACTTTTATACGACGCTTATATGCCTATTTAGTCGAGTAACAGTCACTTATATGACATTTCAAGTGCAGTCGAGTAAAAGCAATGTAGTTTGCTATTATATGACATCATGTAACTTATCCAGCAGAACAGCTGTAAATGTTACATGCTGTCATATAAACGCGAATTATAGAACATATCGTGCCCGTAAAAGTAAGTACTGAAGCGCCACTCGAGTTTAGGTGTCTGAACTTAGCATCAAGTCTCCGGAACACCCGTCGAACACCCCTGCCAGGCCACTAGTAGCTAACATCGCAGACGCGAACTATGGCGCGTACTGTAACACTTTATCTTTCTAGTGGATCGCCTCGAACTGTGAACTAAGGATACTCGTTTACAAAACAGCCCGTGTATCTCGGTAAAGTCTTGACCAATTTGGCTCATGTTCGAACTTAAAAATGGTCATTTGACTACCAAATTTCAATAAATATTTGTACAGTCAGCGTCATATAGTTAGTAGCAGCCAAGGTAGCCAAATATTTCGGTACACGTCTTTATTACTGTAAGAATAAGGGTGTGTTACGAAATATTTGGCTACTCTGGCTGCTACTAACTATGTGACGCTGACTGTACATACATAAAAATGCCGGATTGTTCCAGTAGACCCTGAGAAGTTTGCTCGCTCATTCAATTAGTCATCAATAAAAGTGACTATCAGAGTCAACAGAGATGTAAATAAAGTGTAAGAAAATATACTGACGGCAGTTGGTAATGTAATTGCTTGCAGCACAATTACGATGTCAGACGGCGAGACGACGATGCGCCTGGTGGACGACGCGTTCATCCGCATCTGCTCGGCGGTGAACGACCTGTGCATGCAGGTGCGCGCGCTCGCGTGCTCGCTGCTCGGCTCCACGCGCGCCGTCTCCGACCGCTTCCTGCTGCAGACGCTCGACAAGCAGCTTATGAGCAACATGAAGGTACTCGCCGTACTAGGCTAGGAGACACTATACCTACGCGGCCTGCATTTGGCACGCGTTCTCGACCGATACAACATTCTGAGGGCTTTGTGTCTCATTTTAAATTAAACAATGAGAGTTTTCGAAGCAAAACACAGTATACACAACACATAGTGACAACCAGAAGGTTCGCATTACTGTTGGGTAGGACATAAAATTAAAATGAGTTTGTATGAGCGCCTCATTTCCAAAAATGAGACAGTCCTACTTCAAATGAGAATCTACAATAGACCACCAATTACTTTCATGTTCAATATTCTTACTTACCTTCCTCCACTACATACAATATTGTACTGTAGATAGGGGAAAGTTAAGCGCGAGTGGCGAGTCTGGAGCTCGAGAGGCGAGGCTCTGAGGTTTGAGGGATAAATGAAGCGCGAGATGATGACCGAGCGAGTGAGGAACGAGGCGGTGCCTCGTGAGGAATGAAGTAGTACATTTTTCAAGCGTGAAGTGATGCGACCATTTAATGAAATGAGTATGACAAATGAGGTGCCTCACGAGTGAGTAACCCAACACTAGTTCGCATAACCATCCACCCATGCAGTACATGCAAAAGTGAGAGCTCTATACAGTCATGACCAAACCCGCGCACGCGCTGTTATTGGGTGCGGATACACACCGATATGCGCAGCATGTGCATGCGCATCATGTGGTCAAATGCGTGCGCATATAGGCACGCGGTTGGTGGTGCGTCCTTAATTCGAGCAGGATAATTGATCATTCTATTGTGATAGGCCCAACCTATTACGAACGACTACCCGCCGCATTGCGAACAGAGTCATCTGACGAAACATTCGAACGCCAACTGAGAAACTTTTTATTGAAAAACGCATTATATTCAGTAAAGGAATTTATGGCCATTAAACATTAATAATATCACTGTTTTTGACATTGTAAACTATATCGTTATTTGTATTTTTTGAATTTTTCGTTTAAGTATAGTTTGTAATCTGACGTTCTTTATGTGATATTATCTTAGTCATTTATTTACTTTTGCCTATTAATTAATTGTGACTATAATTTAAACCAAATGCAACTTGACATTTAACTACAATTCTTATTCTCTTTGACGATCATAATATAAATTCATATAGATTAAGCTAGCTTTAATTTATATTGTAATTGTATATTGTGAAATAAATAAATCTAAATCTAAATCACACACGCCTGTTCGGCATCCCCATCCCTCGATATATATAAAAAAAAAAACAAATCGAAGCCGGACAGTTGGGTACCTTTTCTTGTAACTAATAAGTAGGATAGGTAGGTAAGGTTGTAATCAGTAGCAGTAAACTAAATGTTCCCAATGGATTTTTATGACTCAATACAATTATATTTTTTCACAACCAAAACAGCAATTTACTTATTTTCCATACAACTCTTCAGTACGGACGGATGGGAACTTGTGACGTCATTATTCAGTGTCCATTAGTATAAGCTGATTTTGCAGTCACAAGGGATGCCTGATTTGGACTTTTATTTTAGTCTTCTGTTGTGCTCTTATTATACTCAGTTCCATCAACGAGTACTACGAGATCAACTCGACTATAGGGCGACCGCGTGACTCGCTCCTCGCCGGCTTGCGCGCCGACGGTATAGCGGGTTCGCGTGCTGTACCGTCCGCACACAAGCCGGCGAGGACTGAGTTAAGCGCGAGGACTATAGCGAAATATAAGCTTTTACCCATTTTCCGGTAATATCGTGCCGTTTGCCATTGTTGCCTGTATACCCTTGCTCGATATTATCTGTCTTGGGACGCTGTGAACGGGGCGGGGCTAATGCTATTTACTTTACGTATTATAATTTAAAAATCGTCATAATTTTACCAAACCCTTGAACCGAGGGAAACTTTTACGTGAAATCGAGGTTGGCGTCACGACAGAGAGTGCATGTGGGTAATAATAGGATAATTTACCGCGCTGTTTACTCAAATTTTTGGTTGTTTATGTAACTGGAGCAAAATAGCCAAACTAATCGGTCAACAAATTGGAAGAAATTGGTGGCCAGGATTACAAGTTCGTTAGATCTTCATTTTCGCGAAGTCAAGCTATTAATAGGGGCCCATCTAGCAGTTGGCGAGTCACCGTCTGCCAGAGATAAAAAGTGAGACAGTTTTATTAGGCAGGCGTCCGATGTTTCATCCAATAGCCCAGCCACTAGTCCATCATTTTAACCCAATAACCCGTTTCATTTAGATTCCATATCAACCATCAATAGGCCCTATACATACACCCCAGCGGGTGCTGTCTCTGTGTGCGTCCCATGACACGGGCAGGGACAGCATCCGCTCGGTGTACTCCTTGCATTTCATTAAATTGTCAAAGGGCCTCTACGTGTTGGCTCAGTTGGTACTTTGTAGGTACCTAGCCCCACGCACGCCTCCCAAAGGTCCGGGACATTATTGTCCCGTGAGCGGGAAAGACATACATAGTAACACTTTATTTACTCATAAACATCTATTACAATAATGACCTTATAAGTAGAACGAGACTTATGAGTAGACTAACTATAACTATACTAACTTTCCCTCTTTATAATTTTTTTTTTTTAATAGCTTAAATTGTGTCCCACTGCTGGGCAAAAGCCTCCCCTTTTTTCCGCCACTCGTATAAAAAATATTAAAAAAGGGAAAGTTAGTATAGTTATAGTTAGTATAATAAATACTTAATAAAAAGAATAAATCAACCTATATAACCTCTCATAATAAGTACATTATTTTATAAAAAAAAATACCAAAGGGATACACAGTGAAATAACATTTATACAGAGACACGCAATAATAAAACGGGATTAGTCGACGAAAAAATCTCCAACGGTAAGAGAGTGATAAGTTATGCAGGAGTACAGTTGTATAATAAATTGGCTATTGTTATTAAAAATGCACATCCCTAATTTTGTTTAAAAGCAAACTTAAAACCCATGTCTTAAAGCAAGCTAATCTTCTGTTAGAACTGGCCTACTGTTGTTCTATTACCACTATGCAATTATGTTATATAAAAAAGAGGTAGGTGGGCATTTCTATCTACCGTTGTACCCCAGTTGAATTGAAGAGTGCCAAATATAATTTTAGGTTTTTGCTATTCTTATAACTAATTATAAGAGTAAATATATTCTAGTTTACTAAAAACTAAAGAGATTCGCTATATTTATAGGATAAACACGTTAAAATAATTATTTAATAGGATGAGGGAGGTTTTTGATGGTCAGTTTGGTTACAATTTATTTTGCATGGTAGTTAACAAGAGACGTACCTTAAACTAAATGTTTGGCACCAGACAAAGCGGCATTGCGCGTTCACGCGTTTCGAAATTTTGCTATGAAGATATATGGAAAATATAAGACCCTCTCAGTCGGAACCGTTCCAACGCCTGGACGAGCAGCTAACGCGGCGTTGCCGCTCTGAGCTTGGCTGTTATTTGCTACGCGTTAATGCGGCTTACCCTGAAGGTCACCCGTCACTAAACTAGACCTCTACGCTTATAGTTACGAGTACTACGCATCGCGGTGTCAAGGTATATT
This sequence comes from Epinotia ramella, assembly GCA_947578815.1. Lineage (NCBI taxonomy): Eukaryota > Metazoa > Arthropoda > Insecta > Lepidoptera > Tortricidae > Epinotia > Epinotia ramella. Next base: position 641,674 of record CANPUT010000111.1, read on the forward strand.
TGAGGTGAGCTTAAAACAAGTTACAGAATAGGGCGGCTGTAGCGCGTTGCGCGCTGCGGAGGGCCGATGCTGTTCACGTGCCACATCGTACTTAGTCTTGAGCGGTGATTAAGATTATGTATGGGTGTTTCCTCAAGCGGAGCGGTGACGCGCCTTCACGCATTTCATGCAACATGGCGGAGTGCGGTACAAAAACACCTCGTGTGTTCTCCTCCTAATAAGGTGGCTGCAATGGCTTCCGGCAGTGTGCTCAGAATTAGGTCGAAATCTGTTGGAATATTTAAACAGGAGCTTGGCTAACGCAAACTCCTTGCTTCGTGCGGTCAAGCTCAAAGGAAGCCAGTACGTCAATATGGCTTAGCGAAATGCTTGGAATAAATCTATATCTTTACTAATATTATCAAGTTATATATTTAAGGTAAAGTTTGTATTTAGTTGGGTAGGTATCTGTGGAACTTTACATCCTATTTCAAAAGCTCTCACTAGAAAATTCGACAAGAGATGGACTTTTGGCTCGCTAGGCATTCGCTCACTTCGTAAGCGCTTGCCGCTACAACTTACAAGTAAAACTACAGAATCGCAGCTACGAGCGTAGCGCTCCCAAATTGGGGGCGCTTTTGTTCACCTAATTTATACGGATAACGTTTTTTAAATGTCTAGTGACATTGAATATGTGAGCTGAACCGTGTAATTATTAGTACTATTTCAACATGTCTCACGAAAGTTTAAATTCGTTAACGTTTTTACTTAGATTTTATTGTCTAATACTGAATAATCATATTACCCGAATCATCGAAACCGCCGAGGTCACCTATTTTACTCTATAGGCTCTACCTCCACACAGACAGGCGGCTTGCTTAGCGTCTAGAGCCTAGCGAGTCACCTAGCGAGTAGCTTAGTAAAACGAACATTATAGAAATTTCGCGACCAGCCGCACTGCGCGCTTGGCGTTACGAAGTAAATAAACGTGTTTGTTTTTGTCGCAAGGCGCGAGGCGAGGCCACGAGGCTCTAGCTAGACGCTAAGCAAGTCGCCTGTCTGTGCGGACGTAGCCTAAGGCAGGTCCGTGTAGGTACGACGACGAGCGAAGCGAGGAGGACTGTTAGTTGTACCGCGACCCTACGCGCGCGAGCCGAGCGAGCGAAGCGAGTGTGCCGCGGCAGCGGCCGGCGAAGCGCAAGAACCGATTTTTTTAAATTTACTTATCGAAAGCGTTTATTCATTAGGAACAAGAAAATTAGGAGTTGAAGTACGTTCTTAGTTATGATTTTAGGACTAACAAAATTATGATGTACTCGTATGTCCGTTATGAAGAAAACTGTTATGATCAACAAAAGTAGGACTTCAATCTAGTGTTGTGAATTTAAGCTTCGAGGCATAAACTACAAGACTCGAGTCGCGACTGCTGAGTCTAGAAGCCTCGAACCTTAAAGCCTCGAGCTTATAAGCCTGAAATTAAAAGGTTCGTGTTACTGCTTTCAAGCACAGAAACCTTGAGTCTTTATGCCTGAAGCTTTAAACCCTCCTGAGCTTTGAAGGTTTAAGTTTATAAGGTTTAGATCGTGTAAAAGTTTTAAAAGCTTGTAACAAATTCAGATCAATTTGTGACATATTTGAGACATATAGAGGCATTACTTTTCTTATTAATAATATTAATAAATAATAAATCAAATCGTGTCATATATATGCAATATGATTTTTTTTAATGTAAAACGTGTAACTTTAAGTAAAGTCAAGTGAAAAAATATAATTGCATACAACTTACTCAAAATATGATTATAAGTAATTACTTTAAATTCACGAAATTGTTACTAGTTGAACCAAATTTAAGTCAACCGGGACGGGAAATAACTGGTCAAGTAGTTGTATTTTCAGTCTTAGTAAAACCTCTTGTTACTATCTAACATCAGTAACATCACACCTACTTGAGATAAAATCGTACAAAAAATCGTGAAATTGTACCTAGAGCGCTCAGTGTTTGAGCTCTTAACGCTTGACTGAGGCCTTCGAGGTTCGGAAGGCTTGAGCGTTCAATAAATGAGTTTTTAAAGCTTGAGCTCTGTATGAAGGCTGAGTCTTAAAGACTTACTCTTAAGAGCTCATAAAAAGCTTAAGTCGTTAAGGTTCTGAACCGTTTTTGAGCTCAAACCTTCAACGCTCAAGTCTTCAAAGCTTGAACCTTCAAGGTTTGCGAGTCTTTAAGGTTCGAAAGTCTTCAAGACTAGTCTTCTAACAACACTACAGTTCAATCAAGTTCTAAGTACCTAATGCAATTATGAAGAAAAATTTTAGGACAACTGATCATTATGACTTCCAATGATAGTTACAGAAATTTAGGAACAAAAAAAGTTAGGACTAGCGTTGATTATGACTACAATACGTTAGTATAAAAAAATAGGACAACGAATTTTATGGCAGCCAATATGGACCCTACTAAATTATTGACAACGAATGTGTTAAAGGCCCAATTCCATGTACACAGAATTTCATTCTTCTGCCAGTTATTTTACTCTACTCAGTGCCACGTAAGCTTGACCTTTGGCGAATGTTTTGGGACCCAAGTATATGACCGCCCTGTCTACTGTTGTGCCTTGTAATTTATGTACAGTAACGGCACAACTTAATATGAGTGGAACCATTACTCTTTCTATTTTACCTGCACCTTTATTGCCTTGAAAAGTCACACTCATTGGAGCTACAGCAACCCAGCCATTTTCATCCCGGTAACTTCTACTGATAAAACAGTCATCAAATTGGACAATAACTTTTTTGAGCAGCTCTCCAATATGGATCGTTACGGGCTTCATAAGAATGTACCTCGGAGTTCCCAGAGAGCCTTTTTAAAACTGCGATTGATGGGTTTTAAATCACCAAATGTGGGGTTTTCTTGTTCGACCCCTTTTTGTATGGACCATCTTATAGGCATGTTAGAAGTCCGTATTGTAAAAAAATCTAAGAAACTCTGTAATTTTGGCTCCTGGCTAACAGGACAGGATAACAAAAACAATTAGTTGATTGGCCCAGTTAATGTATAGATAATCCCACCAAAAACATTACATGTAAAGTGATGCCAAGACTCCATAGCTCATACAGCTTTCAGCGTGAAAAAGATATCAGATCGCAATTAGCGCCAAGCTTCCTACTCCACACGGCGTAACTCTACCACTACCAGCCACGCTCTACAAATTCTACATCTTGGCTAAAAAGTATAGCTTTGTTTATGATGATATTAATAAGTGATGGGTAATTTAAAGAGTGGGGGGTGATTTACAAAAAATCCTGAAATACATATCTTATTATTTATAACACGGAAAACAAGGACCAATTTTCTAGCATCAATAGTTTCAAGTTTTAAGATTTTTTCGTTGTTTGTATACCAAACTACACTATATACTAGCTGTATACTAGCTTACATACCAAATTTCAGCTTTCTAGGACTTCAGGAAGAACCTCTAAAGTATAAGAGCTATGCAATTAAAATTTTATAGTTTTAATAAGTCAACCACTGACATCATATCCCGAAAATTTTGTTTATCTGGTATAATCCAAACCCAAGTTAAGAAGGTTCAAAAATACGACGAAGCGCTTCGAGAAAAGGTAGGTAGTGCCCTTGCGCTTCGCTTGGCTCGTCTTTGGCGGGGGCACTCCCGTGCCCCCAGATATGAGATGATTGATGATCTAAATCAAACAAATGTTGCTAACGGTTTTACCTTTTTCAAATTAAATTCGCCTTAATTGAGTTAAAAACTCAACTATTAAACTTTAGGACCCGAAAATCGACACCTATTTTTATTTGACCATATCCCACCACCAATTTTACCCGAATGAGTATTTATTATACTCCCCTAAATTTTATTAAAAAGGTGTGTCGAAAAAGGTTAAGGCACTTATTTTATAAAGGTCAAAGCTATAAGAGTATTTGTATAAGAAAGAATATAGCTTTTAGAATACTCTAATCGCCGACTGATATTACACCGTTTCAAAACCGAGTTAAAAATATTTCATGTGCTGATAGGATTACTACTACCCTACTACTACCCTTCTAAGCAACGTCTATGATTTAATTAACGGTAATTGGCAAGTCAATATGTCTTGATTACGAAATCTGGAAAAAGGAATGTAACAATAAATAAAAATAAAAATAAACTAGACTGGATATTGTTTGTTTTTTCTACTTACTTAAAGAAAAATACAAGCTCAACTTTATTAAAGGCTGTTAAGGTTTTGATAAATAATTAGTATCTGTTATTTAGTGGTAAACTAGAAATAACCGCGTGTTCACACTGCGTCCGTTTTCGTGTCCGGGAGGCATCCGTCTCTTTCGCACTCGGGCGAAACATAGCAAGCGAGAAAAAGAGGGATGCCTCCCGGACACGGAAACGGACGCAGTGTGAACACGCGGTAATTAGTGCCAGTGCCAAACAAAAGGTGTACGCGAAATAAATTTCTTTCAAAAATATATTTTTTAGCTAGCTTATATGGTGACAGTTTGCTATACGATATTAAACCTTATGTGTTTGGAAATTAAATACCTTGAATGTATGTACAGTCAGCAACAAAAGTAGCTACGCAAACGAATAGACATCAAAAGTCTTTATTAAAAGGGAATAAGAGCCTTTGACGTCTTCGATTGCGTAGTTATTTTTCGCGTCACAGAAAGCGCGACCTTGAATCGACAAAGCACTAGTTGCGTGCCGCCGCTGGCGAGCGAATGTGATCGTTAACACACGCGGAAAGAGTTCAAGTTCAATTGTAGAATTAAACAGGACTATTCAAATGTGTATTATGTTTCACGGAAAAGTCGAAACGACCCAGCTCTAGAGGCCATACAGCTTTGTCAAACGACATTGTACGGATTGAGTCAAGTTAATGAACGGACATTTGTCATATACAGTATACTGGTCGAAAAAAAATGACATCATACCAGCCGAAAGACGTCCACTGCTGGACATAGGCCTCCCCCAAAGAGTGCCAAAGTGACCGGTCCTGCGCCACCCGCATCCAGCGGACTCCAGCAACCTTTACCAGGTCATCAGTCCACCTTGTGGGGGGCCTACCTGCGCCGCGCCTTCCGGTACGTGGTCGCCACTCGAGAACCTTTCCGCCCCAACGGCCGTCGGTTCTACGTGCTATGTGCCCCGCCCGCTGCCACTTAAGTCTTGAGTTTAGAGCAAATATAACTTGCCTAACCAAAATAAAGATCAAAATATTTATTAATTACTGAGAGATTAGAGCTTATTACTAATTCATTTTTAGGGTGACACCGTAAGATGTCACGTGACCTGATCGAAAAACTGTTACAATGTTATTGAGTTTTCACTTCTGCCGGCACTCCCGGAGTGCAACCCGGTCTTTTTTTTACATCCTGAAAGAGCGGCGCGGCGTCTCCTGACACAAGTTACATCTCTATTACTTAAAAGAAGATGCAACCTTGTTTTTGTTAACCTTTTTCATCATCCTCCGACTAGCGTTAATTCCGGTTATGCCGGGGTCCAGTTTGACACCTAATCCCAAGATTTGGCATAGGCCAACCGCCTGTCAATTATAATGTGCACAGTTTATGTCGGGTCATGGATACCTTGCCATAGTGATAAATCCCTGTCATGCATGACTTAGCTGTCCTATCGGTTGAATTCGGCCATCTTTGGTAGCTTTTTTGGAATCTAAATACGGCGTTGAGTTTAGTACAGGTTAGAAGATAGTTTTGCATGCTCATGTAAGACCGCGTGGAGACGAGGCCACTAAACTATGTTGATAACTTAGCACTACAACTTTCACTCACTCACTTCGCTGGTCGAAGATTCAGGGGTAGACTCTGAACAAGATGGAAATATGTAGTGTTAACATGATGGAGCGTGATGTACGTATACGAGTATCCGAAGTCGATGTCGAAGGCAGGGCAAAGTGGAGAAGGAATGTAAGGAAAGCTATCCGCACCATGAGGCATGTTTAGCTAGGAGGAGAAAGTACTGTAATAACGCTACACGCGAATAATGTTTAATGTATCAGCAATTGGTATGGCTAGTTGACGCGCTCGTTATGAGATGTCGCTAGTGCTGTCCGAACGGTTAACTAACGACTTTTGTTTTGCTTTGTCAAGTGTTGGTAGCCGGACGGTCTTGGCGTGGCGTCAATAGCCTTGCGACACCCACGGGAAGAAAGGGGGTGGTGAAATTCTAACCCGACACCACACGGGGGAAAAAAATGTGTTGAAAAATAAGATAAGTATACATATTTGAAAAGGTCAAAGTAAATACATGCTTGCTTGCATGCATGCATGCAACCTTAAATAAATCAAGATGGCGAATCAATGAGCAATAAAACAGAATAACAAGAAAATCTCATAGATTTGAAGATACTAATATTGATACCCCGCTGCTCCGACCAGTGTGTGCCTATTAGGTGCTTTTCTGTTGAAAAGGTACGCTTACTTTCAATTCTTGTAAGCTTGAAATTGTTGAACTCGGAGATGATACTGCAGAGTTGTTCGGTGAAGAGACTGCAGAGTTGAGCGGTGAAGTGATATCGACACCTTCTCCGTATACTTCTATTATTTTTTCTTCACTCATCATCATTTATTTCATGTGTTCTGCCTACCACTATTGGGAATCTTTTATTAAATACTTTTGGGACTAATTAAACTATTTCTAACCTAAATTTGTGGTTGTTATCTGATAAATTCTCCTATCTAACAGCTTATTAATGTTTTATAACAATTTATTTGGGCTTTTCTATTAAATGAAACAACGGATGTGCAAGACAAAACGTAGACAAGACTTTATTCTTTTTAATAGTGTTGCTTTAATCATTAGTAGAGGGCGCTAGTTGTGGGTGTCTGTGGTTTGCGATTAATTGTTATCCTTTATTTAACATTATGTAATGACATAATTTATCAGATAACAACCACAAGTTTAGGTTAGAAATAGTTTAATTAGTCCCAAAAGTATTTAATAAAAGATACCCAAAAGTGGTAGGCAGAACACATGAAATTTATGTTCCAGCGCCACTTTTAACATAAATATGGCTATAAAAGATCGACAAAATGTGTCATTGCAGTGATGGGTTGCTAGCCCATCGCCCACAACACACTTCAACCCTGCTCCCTTAGTCGACTTTTACGACACCCACGGGAAGAAAGGGGGTGGTGAAATTCTAACCCGACACCACACGGGGGAAAAAAATGTGTTGAAAAATAAGATAAGTATACATATTTGAAAAGGTCAAAGTAAATACATGCTTGCTTGCATGCATGCATGCAACCTTAAATAAATCAAGATGGCGAATCAATGAGCAATAAAACAGAATAACAAGAAAATCTCATAGATTTGAAGATACTAATATTGATACCCCGCTGCTCCGACCAGTGTGTGCCTATTAGGTGCTTTTCTGTTGAAAAGGTACGCTTACTTTCAATTCTTGTAAGCTTGAAATTGTTGAACTCGGAGATGATACTGCAGAGTTGTTCGGTGAAGAGACTGCAGAGTTGAGCGGTGAAGTGATATCGACACCTTCTCCGTATACTTCTATTATTTTTTCTTCACTCATCATCATTTATTTCATGTGTTCTGCCTACCACTATTGGGAATCTTTTATTAAATACTTTTGGGACTAATTAAACTATTTCTAACCTAAATTTGTGGTTGTTATCTGATAAATTCTCCTATCTAACAGCTTATTAATGTTTTATAACAATTTATTTGGGCTTTTCTATTAAATGAAACAACGGATGTGCAAGACAAAACGTAGACAAGACTTTATTCTTTTTAATAGTGTTGCTTTAATCATTAGTAGAGGGCGCTAGTTGTGGGTGTCTGTGGTTTGCGATTAATTGTTATCCTTTATTTAACATTATGTAATGACATAATTTATCAGATAACAACCACAAGTTTAGGTTAGAAATAGTTTAATTAGTCCCAAAAGTATTTAATAAAAGATACCCAAAAGTGGTAGGCAGAACACATGAAATTTATGTTCCAGCGCCACTTTTAACATAAATATGGCTATAAAAGATCGACAAAATGTGTCATTGCAGTGATGGGTTGCTAGCCCATCGCCCACAACACACTTCAACCCTGCTCCCTTAGTCGACTTTTACGACACCCACGGGAAGAAAGGGGGTGGTGAAATTCTAACCCGACACCACACGGGGGAAAAAAATGTGTTGAAAAATAAGATAAGTATACATATTTGAAAAGGTCAAAGTAAATACATGCTTGCTTGCATGCATGCATGCAACCTTAAATAAATCAAGATGGCGAATCAATGAGCAATAAAACAGAATAACAAGAAAATCTCATAGATTTGAAGATACTAATATTGATACCCCGCTGCTCCGACCAGTGTGTGCCTATTAGGTGCTTTTCTGTTGAAAAGGTACGCTTACTTTCAATTCTTGTAAGCTTGAAATTGTTGAACTCGGAGATGATACTGCAGAGTTGTTCGGTGAAGAGACTGCAGAGTTGAGCGGTGAAGTGATATCGACACCTTCTCCGTATACTTCTATTATTTTTTCTTCACTCATCATCATTTATTTCATGTGTTCTGCCTACCACTATTGGGAATCTTTTATTAAATACTTTTGGGACTAATTAAACTATTTCTAACCTAAATTTGTGGTTGTTATCTGATAAATTCTCCTATCTAACAGCTTATTAATGTTTTATAACAATTTATTTGGGCTTTTCTATTAAATGAAACAACGGATGTCTACTGTATCTTTTATGATGTTTTAATCAAATTCAAAAATGTCCTTACTCTTCCACAGATCCTAGCCTGGCAAATCTCCCTCTCAGCCGAAACGTTCACCGAGCAATCAGAACCAGAGACAACTCCAGAACTGGTCATCTGCGACGACCTCGAAGGCCAACTGACCCAGATTCTAGTGACGACGGAAGCTGCGCTGGGAGCTGATAGAGTGAAGACCTGTCTGGCGCTGCTGACGGCGTCGAGGAGAGGGCTGGATGATACGGAGATACTGGATATGATGGCGCATGATGAACTGTTCAGAAGCGAAGAGACTTATTGTGAGTGCAGCTTAATCTCTCGCCAATGAATTGCAACTACATTAATTTACTGTGGGGTGGTCTATTCCAATATTTATTTATTTATTTGGAGTACCAACAGCTACAGAAACACATTGATTATATAGATAAAATACAAAAAGCCAATTACAGGTTCCCACCGATAGCAATAGCGATATTGGGACACTACTTCACAGACTTCAGACTTCTCACTTCACAGTACCCTGAGGGCTCGCGTACCTATTCTGGCTACGCAGCGATCACTAAATCCCCTAGTCTTAATACCAACAATCCACTGCAGTACTAACTAGCCCTACACTCCACAGTACCATGGGCGCCCGCGTCCCTATTCTGGCCGCAGCTGGCCGCGCTGCTGTCGCCGTGGCTGCGCTGGGACGCGCGCGGGGCCGCGCGGTGGCGCGACGCGGCGCTCGCGGGCGCTGCGAGAGACCGGTATCTACAGGACTGTGAGGATAGCGTGCGGAGGACTCTGGTCGACTACTACGAGGTATATATACATGGGCGCCCGCGTCCCTATTCTGGCCGCAGCTGGCCGCGCTGCTGTCGCCGTGGCTGCGCTGGGACGCGCGCGGGGCCGCGTCGGTGATCTTAGCAACTTTAGTCCTCGCGCTTCACTCAGTCCTCGCCTGCTTGCGTCATGCGGCGAAGCGTCCGTTATATCGTTCGCGCGCAAGCAGGTGAGGCTTGAGTGAAGCACGAGGACTGTAGTAGCATCGCAGAGGTGACAGAGAAGTCCGACGGGTGTGTGGAGGCGACTTTAGACTAACTTCAGAGACACCAATGTACGGTTCACGGCGAGGACATCTGATCCGCAATTCCATTGAAATTCACATCTCTGTTATTCTGATTCTTATTGTGAAGGACAGAGACATGAAAGTAGGAATAAGTCTATGGCGTCATATTTTGTCACATATTCGAATCTTATTCGCCGAACTAACATTGGATTGTCTGTTGCAGGGTGTCTGGTACACGGAGAACGACGCAAAGATGGCGGGACGACTCATTTCACAGGAAAACAAATTCTCGGAAGAATTGTAAGTTCGTTTCCAAACACAATCACCTTATCTCTGATTTTTTTCTTAGTTTCTAAAAGTGTTATTATGTAGATAGAAATGAGGTTAACCTAACGACAATCCGTAACAAGTTTAAAATAAAAATTCTTCTAAAAAACGAATAACACCCATCACTTTCAATTCCTTTGGACGCGACCAATCGCCATAACCAAAAGTCCTTCATTATAAGTACTTTTTTATGTCACACACATAATGCTTGACATGTCATATGTCCGAGATACACTAATAATCATTCGACCGCGTAGCTGTCAACGCCCCAGTTATCTACCGAATTTCCAAAGTAAACCCTGAAAATTCTTATCATCTTCTAGCTACAACACCCGAAAACTGGACGAGCTGCCGTTCCAACACTACCACCTGTCCAGGAACGAACCCGGGACCTTCGCCTCGCGGCCCTACTTCACGGAGCTGAGCTGGGTGCGCGACAAGCTGGCCGCCACCGACTGCGGACACTTCCTGGAGGATATCGCGCTGGTGCATCTAGACCCGCTGCCCGAGCACATCGAGATACTTAAAGAGGTATAGTCTATTGTCTTCCTACAACTAAGAAGAGGTGCCAGCACTGCCACCAGTCCAGGAATGTACCTTTTCACGCCACTGTTCGGAAATGTGGCAATAGATGGTCTAAAACCAAGCTGTAAAGTAGGAAATAGTTGTTTAACCCAGGGGACACGTGCAGGGTTGTGGTAGGTAGCTCCTGCGGACGCGAGTGACAGTTGTCCCCCCTTTGTCAAGTGAGTGGGCAACTCGATTGTAATAGACGACGATAAATATAATTTTCATCACACTTGCTCGAAAAGGGCTTCATAATGCGCAGACATACAGAGCTGTAATAGTCTGTGTTACGCCCACGGGCGTAATGGTTTTTTTCTTAAATTGTATCTGTCACTCATGCGGCAGTTACAAAGCAAAGAGGTTTTATATCAAATACGATGTCTTAAAACGTATTTATAAATAAATTTAAACTCAAAAAACTACTGAAACATGTTTAACTGAATTATTTACAGATAATATGTAGTTATTTAGTGTCTATGTAAAATTTTATTAAGTGTTTTCAAATCGTGGCTGTATAGAGAAGGGTCTTTGCCATACGCGCCTCACGTCAAATTCAACAAAATGGCCGACTGACATGTTGCAGTTTTTATTACGATTTGTATTCATTTCATCTAAAATGTATTTGTTTCCTCGCAAATGTGATGAAAAACATTGTGTATAACACGGGCGTAAAAATATTGCAAACTCGAGTCATCAAAAGCCCTCCGCCTTCGGCGTCGGGCTTCTGATAGACTCTTGTTCGCAATATTCCACTTCCGCCCCTCGTTAAACAATGTACTATTTCATCACACTTGCTTCATAATGGGCAGACATACAGAGCTGTAATAGCCTGTGTTACGCCCACGGGCGTAATGGTTTTTTTCTTAAATTGTATCTGTCACTCATGCGGCAGTTACAAAGCAAAGAGGTTTTATATCAAATACGATGTCTGAAAACGTATTTATAAATAAATTTAAACTTTAAAAACTACTTAAACATGTTTAACTGAATTATTTACACTTACAGATTTAATATGTAGTTATTTAGTGTCTATGTAAAATGTTTTTAAGTGTTTTCAAATCGTGGCTGTATACCGAAGGGTCTTTGCCATACGCGCCTCACGTCAAATTCAACAAAATGGACGACTGACATGTTGCAGTTTTTATTACGATTTGTATTCATTTCACCTAAAATGTATTTGTTTCCTCGCAAATGTGATGAAAAACATTGTGTATAACACGGGCGTAAGAATATTGCAAACTCGAGTCATAAAAACCCCTCCGCCTTCGGCGTCGGGCTTCTCATATACTCTTGTTCCCAATATTTCACTTACGCCCCTCGTTAAATAATGTACTATTAATCATTTTACCTCTTTGTATCCGTCCGATATTTAAAAACGCTCTATTTTTTCTCAATAAATCAAGCAGTCCTAATTGGGAATGGATGAAAATTTCAGAAGTGCCAGATTTATTTGTTGCTTATTATTTTCATCAGCCAAAATTTCTTCAAATGTCGCTAGTTTCTAATAGTTCCCGTAATTACAATGTTCTGTTATAATGGGGCATATACATTACATGATTTGATTAGTCAGCCGCAATTCATCAGAATCTGACTAATTGCTATCGTGTGGATGCATGTTGCGCTGCAATCCAACCGTCAAACGAGTTTTCTGACTAATTGCATGAAAATCACAAGTTGAAACATGGAATTGGCATGATCTGCCAAGTGTTTTTTTTCTCACAATATTCATTCAAATAAAATTAAACGAAAATTAAAAAATATATACTACACAATATTGTTTTAATATTTTACACTGTAATTGTGTCAATTTTTTTAAACCGGTGGTTCGTAACTACAATTTCATTCAGTGTGGCCAGTTAATAGTAAGAAAGTGAAAATTGCCGCATTCAAATGGTCCTGCGAAGCAGACTGCAAGATTGTTACTAACCGATGAGATAGGGTGAGACAGCATGTCTATCATGAGACGGCCGTTACATACTCTCGATTTTTGTGTGCTGCACGGCTATCACGCGACGCCGCTACTGACACGGTAGATTTATGATTCAACAGTGCATACAAGATGTCCAAAAACATGATTATGTCATGAGTAAAACGATATATCGACATATTTGTATCGACATAAATCTATTATTATTTGTTTTATTCTATGTCTAACAATATTTCCAGCTGTCAAGTTAGTTCGCCCAATCAAAAACCCATCTAACTAATTGGCAGGTTTTATTTTAAATATACCATTCCATTTGTTACCTACTACCTAGCAGATGAAAAGTTGGCCTAATTTGTAAAATTTGATCAACATACCTCCTATGTTCCGCTTGGCTTTTATTTGCCAGCCGAATGACAGACATAGACGACAGCAATTAGCTATCATGTAGGTAACGACTCACACCACCACCAGAAGCTCCATTCTTAAAAGCACATTCAATTTCATATGGTTTGTATTGGCTGCGAGGGTCTTGCTCCCATGCTCGCAAAACCAATCGTTTAAGAGCGGGATGGACTATAATTGGAATTAATTAAAATTTGTTTATTTCTCTCTGAATCGACGCCCAGCGTTACGATTACGACTCTTATACGGTATTATGCCCGAGGCGGTAAAATATCAATTTCCCCGTAACAGTCACGTTTACGACGCGCAATTACGTCGTGATTCGAGGGGGGAGGGTGGTAAATAAATTCGTAATTTGTTTTCGATATGAGAATGAAACTGATATGGAGGACATTAAGCGACCTTTGATGATCCCTTTGAGAAGAGGTTTTACTTTGAAACACAGAAATATCGATATTTGATATATACCGCCATTAAATTGAGCCTGTCTACGTGCTTGACAAACCGAATAGGTATGCCTATGGGAAACACATATGTACGTGGATCCACTTTAAATAGTACATTACTACAGGCCAGGAAGTAAGGGGTTGCCGGCCGAGTACATATAGACGGCCGAGGGTAGCGAGGTCGGATAGTTGTAAAGCTGGCAACCCCTTTTCACGCCGAGATATGTATAGTGCTTTTCTCAAACATACAATGAAATAAATTTAAAAAAATCCAAGAAATAAAACTAATTTTCATGGCTGAATGTCGTGATACTGTACCACAACTTCTGGAATGGAAATTAAAAACTTAGGCCTCCAATTTTGTATGAAATGCCATTACGGATCTCTCGTATCGCTGCGCCCCAAACGTGACACTTCGAAGCCCATTATGAAGAACACAACGTCAATATTTCATTGCATGTTTGAGACTGGTACATTGTTTAACGAGGGGCGTAAGTGGAATTTGCGAGGACACAAATACATTTTAGATGAAATTAATACAAATCGTAATAAAAACTGCAACATGTCAGTTGCCCATTTTGTTGAATTTGACGCGAGGCGCGTATAGCAAAGACCCTTCGCTATACAACCACCACGATTTGAAAACACTTAAAAACATTTTACAAAGACATTAAATAACTATACATATTAAATCTGTAAATAATTCTGTTAAATATATTTCAGTAGTGTTTTTAATTGTAAAATTATTTATAAATACTTTTTCAGCCATCGTATTTCATATAAAACCTCTTCGCTTTGTAACTGCCGCATGAGTGACAAATACAATTTAAGAAAAAAACCATTACGCCCGTAGACGTAACATAGGCTATTGAAGCTCTGTGTGTCTGCGCATTATAAAGCCCTTTTCGAGCAAGTGTGATGAAAAATCAATCACTACAGAGTATAAAACAAAGTCGCTTCCCGCTGTCTGTCCCTATACATGTATGCTTAGATCTTTAATTTGGTAGTTAAATATAAAAGTGCCCGCCTTCAGAATAAATTAAAAGCAATTTCAAGAGAAGCCCGACGCCGAAGGCGGAGGGCTTTTGATGACTCGCGTTTGCAATATTCTTACGCCCGTGTTATACACAATGTTTTTCATCACATTTGCGAGGAAACAAATAAAATGTAAATTAATACAAATCGTAATAAAAACTTCAACATGTCAGTCGTCCATTTTGTTGAATTTGACGTGAGGCGCGTATGGCAAAGACCCTTCGGTATACAGCCACGATTTGAAAACACTTAAAAACATTTTACATAGACACTAAATAACTACATATTAAATCTGTAAATAATTCAGTTAAACATGTTTAAGTAGTTTTTTAAGTTTAAATTTATTTATAAATACGTTTTCAGACATCGTATTTGATATAAAACCTCTTTGCTCTGTAACTGCCGCATGAGTGACAGATACAATTTAAGAAAAAAACCATTACGCCCGTGGGCGTAACACAGGCTATTACAGCTCTGTATGTCTGCGCATTATGAAGCCCTTTTCGAGCAAGTGTGATGAAAATAAATAAAATAGCTAGCGGGGCTAAAGTATACATATATTTACAAAACATTTTAATTTAACCAATCAAAACGTAATCTATGATCAATTAATCATATTGTAGAGTCACGTCAAAACAAAACCATTAACTCAATTATAGAGCAAATTTAACGTGAAATGAGATCGGATCCCATATTAGTATCAATTAATAATTATCAGTGAACAGTGCGCATTACAGCGGTTACTTACGGCTACTTGCGTCGTGAGCGGGAAATACATTCAAATTCAAACATTCAAATAATAATAACGCGCACATTTATGTTTTCACAAAATTTCAACTCGTCAACGTCACACAAACAATATAGGAGCTGCCCTGACCGTACACAAACACAGACACCATAGCCTATGAATACTTGGTCCTAGACGCCGATATATTTAATAGATAGAAATACTGAAATACATAGAAAACATCCAAGACTCAGAAACAAATACTCATGCTCATCACACAAATATTTGTCCTTACCGGGATTCGAACCCAGGACCTTCAGCTTCGTAGGCAGCGTCACTACCCACTAGGCTAACTGGAAAAAAAATCATCATAATGCTAATGTTCTACAAGAACGCATGTCCGAATAAGCTATATGAATGATTAAGCTATTTGGGGCTCTGGATTGGGCCATGCATTTCTGTCAGTGAGATAGTCCTCAACCCTGTAATAAATAAGCCTTTGACATCAATGTTTTTTTCAAGTAATTTTTAAGAGCTGGAATGGGTAGGTAGAGCCAAAATTTCATTAGTTAATTAATTATAAAAATGGATACATTGACCCGAAAAAGACTTGTATACTTTACGAACACGAAACTTTTTGGTTACTATTTTATTTTTATTACGTGTATTAAAATTATGGGTATTATTTTTTTTACAGAATGAATCTAGTTCTTAATGACAAACACTGTTTTCATAAATGCTCTTATTTATTGTCTGGTTAAATCTTTGAAAACTTGGGGGAGTTTAAAAGCGACAGCTAGAACATTTGAGGGTGTTTTAGGAGGGGTATAATGAATGTGAAGGAGAACATGTTGAACTTGATATTCTGAATAGTCTGTAAAATATTTAGGTGGGCGGCGAAAAAATCAATAAACTATAATCGTATATCTTCAATAGTTGATGTTCAATCTGAACGTAAAAAAATCTAGTAGAACCCTAAATACCTACTATGACAAATAATTCTTGAAAATACACTTTTTCCACTTAAAATTGCAAAAAAAATTTCATTAACGATCACTACAATATTTTCGCGGTTTTTACAATTAAAGATGTCGTTCTTCTTACGGTATAGTCTGCACCTGCATTCGTAGCCCCGATTCCATTCGTCTTAATTGACAGAATTGAACATCCTTAGGATAACACGGTTTTTTAATACTTGTCTATTACTTTTAATTACTCGTTAATTTGATTGCCCGTGTGTGAAGTAGAAACCTGTTGCCATCAATAACTAAAGAAAATAACTTAGGAAGCCTATACATTTTTTATCTTATGAAAAGGATTTTTTCCTCGCAAATGTGTTGAAAAGCGTCGTATGATACGCGTGAGCTTTGATAATTACATCGTTGGCTCTCTTATCACGCTCACCTGCGGCTCGCGTACTTTTACCGTTATTTTTTTATTTGTTTGTCATTCGTTTGGTGTATTCACACAATCTAATTACGGTTAAATAAGTCTTCAACCATAAGTGGCTTATGTTCAGGCTGTGCTGTAGTGAGACGTAAACACGCTGAGGATGATAGTAAAACCTAGAATATTGTATTTTTTTTAATGTTTTTCAAGTTAGTTTCGTTTTCGGGTCACCTACGCTTTACATAATTACCATCCTGTTACTTTAAAATTTAAGAAATGACGAATGGAACTTGTCAACGAACAAAATTAGAAAATAATAATAACAACACATCGCATACGTTTCAAATACCTGAACGCAACCATAAACAAACTTTTTCACATCACTGACACGCGCGGGAAAACTGACAGTTCCTCCATTTTTGATTTTCTCACTTCATGGCCGTGGCGTTTTCAGCCAGTACCGATATCGACTGAACTATTATTGTTTTTTTTATTATGATTGAATTTGCGGTTCAGCCGTTAGTGACGTCCGCGCGTGGTTTTCTGCCGGTTCAGACTGACTGGCCGGTCTGGTTACCGGTTCAGTTGGTTCGTAAATAGAAAACTGCCCGCTGCGTTTAGCGTTTTGGGGGCACGCTGAGTCAGTTCTATGCATTTTAAGTTTGTTTTCCTATTGTTCGCATGTAAGTAACTATAAAGGATTTTTTATAAAGACAGTTTTAAAAATTATTTCCATCCTCCACTGAAAGGTTTTTTTTTAATGATTGTCCTTTTTAATTTAAGGTAAGTAAACGACTGACCAGTCCGGTGCCATTTATATTTTTTCACAGACTGGCGCGGTCTGGCCGCGGCGGTCGATAGGCAGCCGCGGTAACTCCAGCTCCAATAGCGTATACTAAAATTGTTGCGGTTAAAAAGCTCGTAGTTGCATTTGTGCTGCGCGCTGTCGGTGCGCCGCTTCCGCGGCGATACTGACACGTTTGCGGAGCATATCGTCAGAACAAAACATACTGGTAACTACATAAATTGTTACTTATTAATTTAGACAATTTTGCATCACTCGTACCCACATAATGTAAAGTAACAAAAGGCGTATACTGTACGAATATTTTTCGCTAATTTGTTTTTTCCTTTTATTTTATGCCAATAACCCAGGCTTGGAATGTTACGTACTGTATATATATATAATATATATATATATAGATGGAATGTGCATAAAGTTGCACGAAGACGTTTTACTACTAAAACAGTACGAGCGGAGTACGAAGAAACATAAATTGGGTCAAGTAACGAGAGATTCCTACAAGTTGAGAGGTGTTGCCGCCAGGAAGTGAGTTCTGCAGCAACCAGTTCTGCTTACTTGTTAACGGGACATTCAGTGCACGGCGTCTAATTAAAAAAAAGCATCTTGCGGCGTTCATAGCACACTTTAAGCAAGCATATATCGAGTCATGTTTATTGAAAAATATATGGTTAAATAACTAGCTTCTGCCTGCGACTTCGTGCTCATATCTATATCGCAGCTCCATACAAACTTTCACCCCCTATTTCACCTCCTTAGGTGTCCCCTATAACCTTCCCCGGGATTCAAACTATCGAAATAACTTATTTCATCTCAATCGATCGATTCAGCGACTTAAGCTTAAAAAGTTAAATAGGTATATAACAGATTACAGACAGGCAGACATGGAGACTGAGTAACTTTCGCATTTATAATATAAGTATGGATAGGATATAGGTTACACAGGATGACGATCAAATCTCAATTTTGCTATTATAAGTAGGTGCATAGTAGATAAATAATACATTATCTGAAAAGGTAGGTAAGTATAATGATCGGTAACTATTATGACCAGACCATTGAAATTTGGTTTTTGATATATAGCAAAAAGTTACAATTTGATTGAAGAAATGCTAAATTCAATGCCATTTCTGGTTTACAATGGTGGCGTATTTGCAAGATTATTAGTTACTCTACTCAATAATGCCAGTGTAAAAATAAGAACGCAATGGCGTTTGCCTACGGCGACTACTTACCACCGTCCGTATGCTTGTTTGTCACCAAAACACTATAAAAAGACAATATTTTAATTCTATTGGTGTACCGTTTTACTGCGTCGGTTTCTGTGGTTCCTCTGTTTGTGTGATAGACCGCAATCTGCTCGTTTGGAGCCCCGTGGATTTTTTCCGCACTTATACCCAATGGCTATGCATAGTTACTCAACTGACATAGAAAGTTAAAATTGATAGTATAAAATAAACCCATTTTATTAGACTTTAATACTTTTACTTTCGGGCAAAATTTTCATTTTGGAGTCAAGGTTCAGCTATTAAGTCGAGAATATTGTTTGTGTTGTCTTAATATTCTCATGTAATTTAAATGTTTGCAACTCTGTAATTAGTACCGAATTCATTCTTATTTTACAGTTTGACTGTCGATGTCGTACCCAATATTATTCCAGTCGATTATTCATTAGCATCACCTACTTAGCCGAAGAATTTCTTAGGTGCTGCAAGGTTATCAGAGTTGTCGGTGTTTGTAAACAGTTATTATAAATCGCTACGACTTTTGACCGATTGTTCAGATCGTAGAGGTAGCTCGTGCTCCGGTTTATTTATCAGTAACATTCCGATACCTATCTGGGTCAATATTACCAGCAATGATACGTTTTATAATGACTTGTAATTAACAGTCCTTGTGTGAAATATGGATTTATGAGGGTAGGGCGAGAAGTAGGTAGTAAATTATTGGGCTCCTGATTTTTTTCAAAGTACGGGTAATTAAATTTCCGTTATGAATTTCGTATCTTCGCGCGAAATTTGGATTGAGGTACGCTTTGGGTAACTGGTAGAGGAATACTATATAAGTACCTACTTATTTAGCATTTTTTAATATCTCTGTATCTGTTGAAACCTTTTCAGAAGGAAATTATCAAACCCGAAGTTTGAATAAGTGTAAGCTGTGAAAAGTGCAAATCAGTGTTTGTAGGTTGTTCGGTTTTTTTTGATGTGCCTTTAATTAGTAGCGTTAAAAAATAACCTTTGTTAGGATCCCAGAGCTGTCAAACGGTTTAACGAAACGCAAAGAAACATCAAACCGATCATTAACCGACTGCTGTTGAATTCTAACCCCCTAATGGTAGACGATAAAAAACGCTCCGCCGCTAAACGGGGGTTAATTTAGCAGGCATTTACGGGTTAAGAGGCTCGGAGGCGATTTGGAGATTTGCTGTATTCTCCAGTCTAGGGGTCGCTTTACACTTAAGTTTCACATTTGGAGTCTCAACCACGGTCGACTCAAGTAGACTCTCCATACAAACGTAGTTTGGTTATCATTGTAAAACGGCATACTGGAATAACAATTAATAATAAATAAATAAATAAATAACATGAACCTTTTTATACTCAATGATATCCGCCGTATCTAGGTTGAAAACTATTCTGTTGCTATTAATTTTAATAGAAATATAAAATAAAAAGTGGCCAAGTGCGTGTCGGACCACGCACAACGAAGGGTTACGTGCCTATTAAAAAGGTCGTATTGTTACTGAAATTGGCACTTACGTTCTTTTCCTTAAGGAAGGCAGTTTTTTAGAAATATCTCGAAAACCTTTGAACCTATCTTGTTCAAAACAATTTTAGCTGAAAGAATTTAATAAGCCCTTGTCCATAATTATATGGGGACACAATTTTAGTGACTTTCGGGGCGATTATCTCCGACTCTATTCACTTAATCAAAAAAAAGGCTGAGAAACCTTATATTTATTTTAAAAGGCCTATCGATCGGGGCGTGGCAACAGCCCATTGGCCACTCGCACGCGACGGGTTATCAGGGACTTATCGGACGATTGGGTGTTTATGTCCAAGTGGAATTTCCCCCGGGCATTAGGGGGGTTGATTCTTGTTGGATTTTTTAGGTTGTGTGTGTATAATGAGGTTATATTTACTTTGGTGTTGGTGTTATTGTTATGAAATAGTTCGCGATACTAGGATTTGACGATTTTGACGTGACAGATGACTACAAAAAGATGTATTCATAAATTTTTGCTGTTAATTAAATTCCTTCTAGATCCCATCATCAGTATCAAAAAGAATAATCCAACTAGTGTGCAGCAGGTAAAGCAGTTAAGGCTTAAGTGAGAGTAAGGGGTCGGGAGAAATGTCCCATCATCATCCATCGTGAGAAATTCGTAGTAAGTAATAAGTATTTATTTATTCGTATGGCCAAATTACAATCGTTCTCAAATAAATAAAGTCTCCAATAAGAGTCTCCAGCATGCGAGAGTGTGGAGCTGCGTTGCAGGACATGGACCGTATAATCGATTGTCCCCACTCACCAAGTGTCAAGGTAATCCAGCGGGCTGTTTCACCCTAGAAACCAGGTCACCCAATGGATCCAGCAGTCGGGTTTATTTACTGCTTTCATTTGCACTCAATGTATCTGTTCGTCCGGCACGCCGAACCACGACAACCAATTACAAGCCTAGCACCAATACCCATATCACAATACCATGCATTGTGCTATGCAACATTTATTATCTATAGCAGTGTATGGATGCCACAATGCATGTATTAAAGTTTCATTGTTTATACACAATGCATGGTGGTATTTGTCACCTTATGTGTGAGTATGACATTACAAGCTGCGTGCAGCTTTTTAGATCTTGGCTGACGTACACAGGCATTGTTGACCAATCAACAATGACAATATTGTAAATTTATTATTTAAATCGTGTTCAAGTATTTTTACCATTTGTTGCTCCTGCCGTTACCGACTATATACAATTTCACAATCTGTATCTCTTTATAATATTTAGTTTAGCTAGGCTAGCATGTATTTGATGGTAGCTCTCTGTATGGTGTTGTTGTTATCAGTTTGTATATCCTCCCGGAGGCGGTAGCGGCAGCGGTGCAACATACGTGGGAGCGTGGCCTCTCGCTTTCGCATGGCGCATGCCGCTGCCGCCTGAAGTAGTGGCCCAGCCCTAGCTATCACATACCTTAGTGGTTTCAGTCTTGCCGGTGCCAGCGGGCCCGGCCGGTGCTCCGCCGAACTTCAAGTGCATGGCACACATCAAAGTCAGGTAGCAGCGGTCAGTCAACGGAGTGATCACGAGACGTCCACTGGAAACAGGGAGAAAAACGTTTTGCGAAAGGCCATTACACAAAAAATACAAGCGTAAAAGTCCACAAATTTTTCGAATTGCAGCCAAGCCATCGTACCATTTATAGGCCAGTCATATCGAACATAAAAATCGCAAGCTAACGGCTAGTTTTGTTTTTTTTATATGTTGTTAGGACCACTACTAACTTATAAAAAAAAGCTGCAAACTTGGATATATACGGTACTATAGTACCGTAAATATCCAAGTTTGCAGGTTTTTTTATAAGTTCTAAACTATGCGATTTTTAAAATAACTACAAGTTTTTTTAAGTACAACGCATTAAAAAATCACAACTAATTTTACGAAAGCGACTGCCATCTGACCTTTCAACCCAGAGGGAAAACTAGACCTTATTGGAATTAGAGCGGTTTCCTTGCGATGTTTTCCTTCACCGAAAAGCTGATGGTAAATATTCCGTACATAAGTTTCGAAAAACTCTTTAGTACGAGCCGGGATGCGAACCCACGACCGCCGCTTGACAGCCGCATGCTTGGACCACTGGACTACCGTAGCTTGTCGAAGAAAATATCCATGAATCAGGATTAAATATTCGTGCTCATGACACAAATAAATGCCGTTACCGAGATTCGAACGCAGGACCTCCGGCTTCGTAGGCAGGGTCACTACCACTAGGCTACAGAGGTCGTCAATAAGTCCCAAACTAAATGCTTCCACACACCGGTCGCGGTTGCGGCGCGAACGCGGGTCGGGCGCGGGCCCGCGCAAGTTGTAAAACATTGAAACTACACCTGAAACACACATCGAACGCGGGCCCGCGGCGCTAAGTTATTAGGCTAGGCGCGGGTCTGGCGATTGATATCTCTCTCACTACCAACGCATTTAATATCTCTATCACACAGTAGCGCGCGCCCGCGTTGCTACCGCAGGGGCAGCGCGGGCCGCGGTGACGTACATCAGTAAAACGTTTGAAATGAAAAATACTAAAATGCTCTCACCTGTTCCCCAAATATTCATTGGCGTACACAAACGATGAGTTCAACGCCCGCACGTCCTCGTGGTTCTGACTGAACTGGTGGTAGAACGGAGCCGTGTTCAGGTGCTCCTCGTCCTGGATGATCTCCGTAGACTCGCCCTCTTCCATTACGTACGGCTCTTTTACTATCTCATAGTATCTATACAATAAGTCATTATCAATACTTATATATTCCCTTTGAATCAGCTTTCACGTAAGTATTTATGAACCACCTTAACCTTTTCACCGCCATTGACTTGATACGAAGTCCGCACATTTCGTGCCCCACACGCCAACACGACTTCATATCTAGTCTGAGCTATAACCACGAACTTCGAAAGTCAAAGTTCGGGTATTTCCATCTCTGTCGCACTTACATTACTCGAGTGACACGGATGCATGTATGCGAACTTCGAGTTTCGATTTTCGTGGTAGCGCCGCAGTTTCTTCAGTCAAATAGCTACTGCCGTGCGTTGGCATGAGGTTTAATTTCGCATTTGACGTCTGTGACAATTGGCGTGTGGGGCAAAACTTATTGCTTTTGTTTCGTGGCGGGGAGTAGGTTAACTAGCACAGACGAGTAAACACTATGGACTCGTATTCAATTCGGACTAAGTTTGGACACGGCGAAACAAGAAGGAGTTTAGATTAAGATACGTCTTTATTGCAGCTTGAGTAAAACCGGCTTAAGTGTTATATTATCGTCGGAACAAGAATCAAATTATTTTTTTATTAAGCAGTTACGCTGCTAACGAAATTATACATTTTTAAATAAAGGAAAAATTTAATTTAGATTTTTAGGAGCATTAAATTTTTCAATTTTTCCTTTATTAAAAAAATTATAATTTCGTTAGCAGCGTAACTGTTTAAGACAAAATTAATACGAGTATAGTATGGGGTGGCGCATCGTTACTGACGATTTCTCAATATAATTTGAGACGTTGTTGCCGTTAGGAAGCCTAGGTCTTCTGGTAGATGTCGCTACACGCCTCCCTAAGGCGTTGTGGGAAGGAACTGATTGAAAGATTTGGTGGCCGAGCCAGATTGTTCCGATAGCTCAGTTGGTTAGTAGCGACGGGCCATGAATGCCTGTGGTCGCCGCCCGGTTCGAATCCGGCTCAGAGCATTAAATTTTACAATTTTTCCTTTATTTAAAAATTAAGAATCAAAGGACAATGGGCAAATTTGTATGGGCACTGTCCCCCCCCACCAACAGAAATGAAACATGTCTCATTTAATAGATCTTGGCAAACTGATGATTTTTTATTATTATTATTATCTTTATTAAATTTTCTTCTTAAGCTAGGTTTTTACAATAATTATATAAAAAGTAAAATATAAAACTATACATACAAGACATAAAATCATTATAAAAACCTAACCTAGGGTACCGCCGGCAGCGAGGCGGGGCCTAAGCTGCCGGTGGTCAGAGCGACAGAGACAGGAACCTCCTGACTATCCGCGCAGTATCCAGGAGTACCGCCTTCTGTATCTGACCCTTGATCCAGCAATCTAGCGAGAGTCTCTTGAGGTGATGGTCGAGACTCTTCGCTATTAAACCGTATATATTATTATTATTATTATTTTCTGTAACCTTCTTCCTGTAACTTATTACCAGAGGGAGACTTTGTACAAAGTCGTCTGCATGGGCACCTCTGTCTCACCTATTTCTGTCCCTAAGAAGTTATGTTTTCATGGCGGTGTTCCGGTTTGAAGGGTGAGACATGGCAGTGCAATTACTGGGTATTGTGGCATAAGATCTTTACGCCACATGGTCGGTACGTGATAACCATGAGTTGTTACATCCGTCTATAGGCTGCGGTGACTGTTTACCATCACGCAGCCCCGCATGCTTGTTTATCACTCAACTAGTATAATAAAAAAACAAAAACTTTCAATGAAATGAGCAAAAAATATGTAAAAACAAAACACGGTTTTCCAAGAAAACCCCATAAATATGGCGATCCTCGTCATAGTAAAAAATCATCAGGTTGCTAAGATCTATTAAATAGAAACTTGTCAAGCTTTCCATACTTTCACATTTTAACGAACACCGTTCACGATTACAGACGGTTTGGTTCAACTCACCCTAACCGCGTGGCGATGGCGTGGGGGGGGGGTCATATAGTGCGCTCTGCAGTTGCAACAACTCGCGCGGACCAACACTGGTTCTAACGAGTGCTACGACAACCGATCGTGTCCGGCAGCATGTCGACGCATACGATCGGGCGGTAACAGCCGTTCGCGGCCGACAGGATGTCGACGCACACGATCGGCACCGTTGCTTGCGAACGTATCCGCACCCAGTCAAATAGTTATATTTTAGTTTTAACTGAGTGTTGGCTTAATTCAAATCCTTACTTACCCACCTTATCTGATTATTATGAAATCCACACAACAACGAATAAAAATCAGAACAGTGGAATCGTTGTTTACATAAGAAATAACATTCAGGTTACTTCCATAGAACCATTATTTAATGATGCGGACTGCCTTGAACTAAAATTGGGTCTGGATGTAGCAATAGTTAGTATCTATCGTTCACCGTCTATTAGAAATTTGCATAACTTTATTACTTCTCTCAACGCTACACTTACTTCTTTGGCCAGTTTTGCAAACATTACTATAATTGGAGACATTAACATTGATATTAAAGCAGACAGCCCTGACCCTAATTACGATGAGTACCTAAATACTATGGCAAACCACGGACTACTGCCGGCCCACGTTATTAATACGCGAGAAAATAACTGCCTAGACCATGTCATTATAAAAACCATTAGACCAACCACGACTCTAGTCCTAAATACCTTGATAACAGACCATAGACCTGTGCTTTTTATTGCCAATAATTGTTTAGATGTAAATGCACCAAAACCTCACACTGTTACTCGTTTAGATTACAACGCTGTATGTTCTGAACTTAACGAAGCGGACTGGTCACCAATTTTAGAATGTAATAATGCCAATGACGCAACCAAGTTATTCATAGATCGTCTACAAACAACTATACAAAATCACACTAAAAAATTCACCCTCCCCCGCTCGCTTACACAACTTAACAAATGGATTACGCCCGGTCTTATACGATGTATTATTAAAAGAGACAAGTTACATATTAAAGTTCGTAAAAATCCCAATGATCTGGATCTACTTCAAAAATATAAAAACTATAGAAATACATGCAGAAACATTTTAAAAGAGCTTAAAATACTTCATGACAAACAGGAATTACATAAAAATAAGCAGGACCCAAAATCTACATGGAAATCTATTAAAAGCATATGTAACCTAAATAAACAAACTAAACCTCCTGATGAACTTCTTCACTCTCATTGCTCCCAACAGGAATCTATCAATAATGTTAATAACTTTTTTGTCGATATTGGAGCAAAACTGGCACAAAACTCACTGCTAAAACAAAATCTAGCTGAGCAAGATCTTGCTGCTAACGTAAAGAATATCCCGTACCATCCAAAGTCTATGGTTTTACTTTCCACTGATAATCACGAAGTCTCGATTTGTATCAACTATCTAAAATCTGAATGCGCTATGGGATGGGACGGTATATCCACATATTTCATTAAAAAGACAAAGAACTTTATAATCACACCACTAACGCATATAATGAATTTAAGCCTATCGACGGGTATATTTCCAAACGCTTTCAAACAAGCTGTCATATCTCCTATACACAAAAATGGCAACAGAGATGATGTAAATAACTATAGGCCGATCTCTATACTTCCAGCTCTCTCCAAACTTTTGGAGCGACTGCTTAACACACGCCTAGTAAATTTTTTGGAGAGTAATAACTTAATTTCCTCAAACCAGTACGGCTTCCGCAAAGGCAGGTCTACGGAGGACGCAGTGAACTCCATCACAAGAAAAATTGCCAAATCGCTAGATAATAAAAAGAAGTGCACTGCAGTTTTCTTAGACCTCGCCAAAGCTTTCGACACCGTCTCTGTTCCCATTCTATTGGCAAAAATGGAACGCATTGGAGTGAGAGGTGTGCCTCTTGAACTTTTTAAAAGTTATCTTACAAATAGACATCAATGTGTACGTATAGGTGACAAGACTAGCTACTATGCCTCTATGAAGTTTGGTGTTCCTCAAGGAAGCATCTTGGGCCCAACATTGTTCCTGATGTATATAAATAGTCTTTGTGACCTTAACATAGCAAACGCCCACATCGCTACTTTTGCCGATGATACAGCTATTTTATTCGTTGGAGAGAGCTGGCGTGATGTTCAATTATCTGCAGAATCTGGCCTAAGGTTAGTAATGGACTGGCTTAACAGAAACTTATTAACACTTAATATTACAAAGACAAAGTACATCAATTTTTCTATCACCAATTATAACCAGCCCAACTCCGAATTCACAATAAAGGCCCATACCTGCTCTTTTGATTATTCACCCACTACAAGCACACCTGACTGCAATTGTCAAATACTGGAAAATGTCCAACACATCAAGTACCTCGGAATCATGGTAGATCAACATCTTTCCTGGGCGACGCACATTCGCCACCTCTCGAACCGGATACGTAAACTCATCTTCATTTTTAAAAAACTAAGACGTGTAGCTGACTTCTCTTTCCTTAAATCAGTGTATTTTGCTTTAACACAGTCATTATTAGCCTATTGCATACCGGTGTGGGGCGGCGCAGCAAAAACACACTTGCTACCATTAGAACGTGTACAAAGGGCTATCTTGAAAGTAATGCTCGCGAAGCCAATCAGGTTCTGTACACGCACTCTATACTCAATAGCCCAGGTTCCATCAGTACGACAAATATATATTGAACGAGTCTGTCTCATTCAACATAAACAGGCATCCCAGACCCAGAACATTCGTAATCGAGAAGATGGACGTAGAAAGCACAAGGTGTTTGGCACAACACAACACAAGACGGCCTTTTACCGTAGGCAATTCGATTTTTTAGCACCATTTCTTTATAATAAAGTTAACGAATGCCTACACATTCGCAACTACACCAAATACCATTTATTAAAATCAATACGAAAATGGTTCTCGTCGCTTGACTACAGGGGAACCGAAGGACTCCTGGATGTCATAAAATAAAAAGAAAAAGAATGTAAGATATTCCACCCAAATTGGTCTAGAGGTTTAAGCATGAAGAAGAAACAGAAAGATAGGCGCCGTTACATCAAGCATACTTAATCTAGTTATATATACTAAATCAATGAGTAAATGTCATGTGATTTCAGTAAGCCGTTTTAAAATGAGAAATAAACTACGTTTATATGAAGAGCCGAGCTTTCTGGCGACTCTTAAATTGAGACGTACCTATGTTTGCACTATAAATGTACAACAGTCCTACTAATATTATAAATGCGAAAGTTTGAATGTTTACATGTTTGTTACTCAATCACGCTTAAACAGTTCAACCGAATTTGATGAAATTTGGACGAAGATGGTATATAGCCTTGATAAAAATATAGGACACTTTCTTTCTCGGGTCCACGCAGACGAAGTCGCGGGCGGAACCGGTGGTTTCTGTGGGAAAACAACTGAAAATGGCGTCTTCAAAACCCCAGCTCAGCGGGTTTTTTTCCATGTAGTACCACTTTAGGCTCATGCTTCCTGGCATGTTACTTATGGCAGGAAATGGTCTGTACTTTGTACCCATGCTGGCCTAGTGAGTTAGGGACTACAGATACTATGGAATTTCGCACATTTATTCTCACGATATTATCTATCATAGAAAAGCTACTGCTAATTATCAAGTCATATTTCGTTCGTAAGTTCCGAAAAAATATTGGTGCGTCAGGTCGAGGAATGAAAAGGTTCGTCACTTTACGACTTTATTTTAATTATGTTAAGGTCTAAAAATGACGAACCTTTTCATTTAGCGACTGCACATAGATCTAGATAAAAATGAAATATTTTGTGTGGGAAAATTACAGTTACTTATTTGTCCTCGGTTTGAAAGCGTAGGGGATTTTTGTACAGCTATTTTCTAATAGAAAAAGATAAAGATGTGATGTGCAGTTTACCGAATGATCGTATACAGGGTTTTTCGGACCAGTATTTTTATTTGGTTTTCTTATAATATATTATTGCATTTATTGACCACAAAATCTTATGATGACGAATATATGAAACCAAAATCGATGACTCTGGTTGACACTTACATACGTAATGGTTGACTAGCTAGACTAGATTTCACATACTTAGGTATCTACTTGACAAATGTACAGTAGATATAAAAAAGCGTGAGATTTAACTGTGATAGTTGTTAGTAACAATTAACAACTTGTTACCCGACTTATTGTCAGGTAACTTTATATATCAGAGGCTCTAGTATAAGTTTTACCGAAACAAAACTTTACGATGAAATTGGAGCGTTTTTCGGTTGACTAACGGGAAAGTTTCATGTGGTGGGGTCGCGTGCGTGCAAATCGATTATCGGAAGGATTAACAAATATGAGCGAGATGACATTCCGCTGTGCTCTCTCTCACGCGTATCGTATGTCATTTAGACTTCCGCTTGACACATTGCGTCAACTATTAAAAACTTTTTAAATCAGTTCATAGGTGGCGCTATTGTATTTAGCAGAGGTCAAAGTGCCATAAGAAAACTAGCTATAGCAGACTCATTATTTTAAAGGGATGCTACATTGCATATACATATATTAACCCATTCAGGGCCAAGAATCGCTACGCGCTACGCTCGTAGCCGATGCCGTGGTTTTCCTCGTATGCAACGGAAAGCGACTACGGCGGTCTGACGCATATATGTGTCGTCATTGGCCCTGAATGTGTTAAAACTGCCAATATAATGACACCATGGGGTTTCATCGAAAATGTTCGAATGGGCAGCCATTCAATTTGAATATGTAGACATTTCCGTATTTTAGAGACATGTCTCAAGAGCTAGGTCTATCTGCCATTGTCAGGCCGATTGCCATGTCACTAACATTTTCAAAAATAACTTCATCCAATTCTTATGCCAGCACAGCCCAAAGGCAGGGATGAGTCAATGTTTTCAGCTACTTATCACTTTTGCTACCATGCACTATCTTGACGGACGGTAAATAAGAGATGAATCCTAGAGAAAATCGGCTTTCTTTAAATGCCGTTAAGGTCCGAAATTGACGAACCTTTTCATTCTGCGACTATACATTCAAACGATGATTCCATGCTGTAGCTTTATGCGGTTTCAAAACAAAGGATGTAATGCCAGCACCACACTGCGCTATGCGCTATTCGTTATTCGGCTTATGCGCATGTATTCGACGCAGTGTGGACGGTTTATGCGTCTATGTTTGCTGCATTCGCAAGCATAATGGGGTATCCAGATTAAGTGATTTTTCCCCAATTTGTCAGCCCAATTCATCAGAATCTGACTAATTGCTATCGTGTGGATGCATGTTGCGCTGCCGATACAACCGTCAAACGAGTTGTCCGACTAATTGCATGAAAATCACAATTGGCATGATCTACCAAATTTTTTTTTCTCACATAGCCTCGCGGCGCCTGTGAGTCGCTTCTGGGTTTTCAAACCGCTGACCACGCAATAAATCTTTAATTCTAGGGAACGTAAAAAAATCATTTGGACTCAGGTCAGGGCTGTATGGAGGATGGGACATCAACTCAACGTTTTCCTCGTTCAAAAATTGATTTGTTTTACGGGCAGTGTGGGAACTCGCATTATCGTGATGTAAGATGACACGTCGTGTGGGGTTCCCTCGGCGAAGTTCGGCCAGCATTTCTGGCAAACAAACTGTAATATACCAATCAGCGGTAACCGTTCTTTGTTCTTGTAAAGGAATTGTGGCAATATGTCCTTTTTTTGAGACGAACGAAGCCACCATTTTCTTCGACACGCTGCGGGAACGCACAACTTTAGTTGGTTTGACCTCGTCATCGAAGACCCAAACTGCCGACTGGTGCTTTCTTTCAGGCTCATAGGAATAAATCCCTCTTTTCCGCACTAGTGCGGGAAAGTAGCACCATATGTACTGTAAAATAGTTTTTGTACTCGTCGATTAAAATCTGTGTATTAAGAATTTAAGATTTCATAGAGAATACTGCAACGTCAACGTCACTCTTTTCATCGTTGAATAGTCTGTTACTTCCGAAACAACCAAAATAACTTTTTCAATACGCTCTAGACAACCGAAAAAAAATTGAAAATAGAACTTCGTATTTCAATAATATGTGTCCTTGTTTAAGGAGACTCGATCCGATACAAGATTGCCAATCCATCGCGTTTCGGAACGTAGCAGCGTCGCGTCATCTGTCAAAAATCTACTTAAACTTACTGCTGTATCCAGGGCATAAAAAAATAAAAAATCTACGCTTTGTGATTGGCTAGTATTTAGACAATCACAGCACAGTACTGCAACATTACGGACGCCGGTGGTGTGATGTGATAACTTTTCTTTTCAAAGCTAAACTTAAAAAGTTACAATAAAAACTAAGAAAATGAGTCATGACGAAACATCATTAACTCTTCAAGAAATAACTAATATGGCAGAGGAAGCCACACAAGTCAAAGAGCCTTTACAATAGTATAACGACAGTATTATTATAGTAGGTATTTAAGTAAGTTAATGACTTAAATTATTAATTTTAATGAACTCGTTCAAAAAGTATTGTTCACAATAGTGTCATAATACTCAGCAAGCTTCGTGGCCTAAACACGACACTCGACTAAAAAGCTCTCTATTATAACACGATTGTGAAAAATACTATTTTGGTTCATAAGTTAAGTAAAATCAAATGCGTGAGGTGTTTTAGGTACAACTTGAAGCAGCATTACTAAAAATTTTAGTACTGAATGATATGAAACAAAAAACACGTATTTTATATTTTTTTCTGAAGAATCTTATACTTCAATTTGGACACTCATTAAAAATTCACCCTCTAGATCGTGCATCGATTTCTTGAGTATTGGTTTTATCTGTCTTATAACTTCTATGTAATTGTAGGTATATCAATTGGTTTTGTTTGACTGAAGATAGGTAGGATACATCAGACAGGTGTATGATGCGTATATTACGAGTAAAATATAGGTAGGTACTCGTACGTATAAGTTTTACGGATACAAAACTTTACGATCGCGTTTGAGTTTTACCCTCAATTTGTATGGGATTTGACAGCTAAACGCAAACGCGGTCGTAACGTTTTGTTTCGGTAAAACTTATACTAGAGCCTCTGGTCAGTTTATGTAATTAGGTAGGTATATGCCATTAAGGAAAATTATCACATACCTACATATTGATGATCGGAATCTTCAAACTCTGCATTTCGAGTCTGAAACCCGTTGGGGTAAGAATACGATTGCTGACAAGATAAATGATCGTAAATTACTTTTCCACCTAAATAAAATAGCTACCAAGGAATAAACGGGAAACAAAGTTCTGTGTTTATTTTCATTTGATACTGGTATTGAATGGAATCCCGAAAAATAGGCAGCTATTTCAGAATTTTCAGATAACAATATAGAATTTTAATACTTAGACACAAAAGCGAAAAACTGCCTAAGTTTTAAAATTTTCTTGAGAGCGCATAGCTACTATAGTATTGAGAGAAGTAAAACTTAGGAAGGCTGAGGATATTGAGAAACTGTTTTTGCACTTTTTCAATCTATTGATGTGAGAGGTCGAGTTTTCCGTAGACTAGTGTCATTACGCGCCAAATTTTAAGTGAGATCGGCCTTACCGTAATTGCTGAAAGGCCTACACGTGTTTTGCCGATAAACTGGTCTATCCGTTTGGGAGTTACGATACCACAGATAGATACACAGATACACATGTTAAACTTATAACACCTCTCTATGCTTCGGGGGTTAAAACTACGCAAAGGATTTTGATGCGGTTTTTTTTAATAGATAGAGTGATTCAAGAGGAAGGTTTATAACGCTATCTTAACTTAGTTTTAATTTAATTTAGTTCTCAATCACTAACTATAATTTACAATCACTTACCTTTACTGTGAAGAGATTCAGTGATCCAAGTGGGTCGGCGTGTCCTGAGTACACAAATCTGTCTTCAAATTTGTCGTAATCCTTGACGAGTACTTTCCGTGCAAGTTCAGGTGACTGGACCACCCTAATTTAACTGTATATTTTGGTTGCATCAGTGCGAGCGAACTATCCCATATAGCAAATCCGGTTATGAAGTGGTCGGCGAGCGCATTGTTGACCACTGCAGTTCTTATCTGCCTGTCGCTGTTGCTGCGGCCCGCCGGCGGTAAGCAACGAATAAACACATGGTCTATGCACGACTTAGTAATACGGTTTCCGCTAAGTTCTATACGTGTGTGCTGACTGATGCCAGGTTCTAGTCCTTTTTCGCTTAATTTATTTAGATAATATGATACTGCAGAGTTTGACTGTTTTAAATCTATGTTAATATCGCCAATAATTACAAAGTTGGATTTATTTGAACTGCCACGCGTTTCGCGGGTCATATAAGCCAGTGGATTGGCTACAAAACTTGTTCAACTCACCTGATTCCGGGAGGCGCGATGTTCGCTTCAACTCCGGTTAGTATCTGTCAAGGTTCAGTCAACTGTCAGGTCAAGTCAAGTTCAATCAAGAAGGTCTCCGGGCTGAAGAAGCAGCCGTTGTGTTCCGGGGCGCCTAGGTAGGTTGGTATGTATTGTTACGAGCGTGGAGGGGGTAGGATAGAGTTAAACACTTTTTTAACACGACAATAGATTTATTCTGCGATTTACACAGGGCAAAGTCCACTGAGTCCACACGTACTAACGCTGACAACTCAATCAACTCACGCAAGTAAGGAAACTGGTTCCCACCACAACTGAGTTTATAAAAGTAGATATCTTTGCCACGTTCGCTGTATTCCAACTTCGCTAGTGAATATGAAACAGTTCTCCGAGTGCGAAGTTTTAAGCATCCGCTGATACGTGGTAATGGTACTTAAATATTTAGAGTTTTGGAGCAACAAGCGGTTTTAAAACAGGGATATTTAAACAAGTCTAAACACCCCGCCCGCCGCGCCGCCTGAGAGAAGTTAAACTCTCAAACGTCAAATCGGCCAAACCGATCCACCCGTCCGCGCCGCTCTAGTAGTATGAGAGAGTCGCCCCGTGGGGGAGACACTTCTAAACGCGCGCACGCGCTGCTCGTGTTTAAATTATTTCCAAAATTGTCATTTTTTCCATACAAGTTGTCAATTCATTGCCTGGACTATTATGTTTATTCGGAAGCCCCAAATCGAAAGTGAGATAGCCATACACGCCTTTCATGTTCATTATAGCAGGTTGTTGTAACAAATGGTAAATGGTCTTGTTCTTATTTGGCAGCTCCAAATCGAAACTCAATCCATCGGCGTTTCAATACATTTTTTTTATAAGTGCGTCTACGCACCTGTCGTGATCAACGGTCGAGCAACTGTCTCCCCAATCACCCCGGCAGGTGGGTTGTTACCGAAAATGAGGGCTTATTTGTTAAAATTTGTTACTACAGTAACCTAGGTGGCAAAATACACAAGACCTGCTTGTTGATACTGGTTCCTTGTCAGATTTAGGTTCGCGTCTCTTTTAATCTGTGGACATTTGTGCCATAGTGCAAAGTTAAGGGCGATAAAGCTAATTTTTTGGTTAAACTCTTAATCACTTACGACTACTCCTATTCAAAATAACGCGGCAGAATACATTGATGATGAAAGTAGAAAAAGTAACTCCGCTCCCAATAAGGATCGGTCAAATCGAATGAATAGCATGAGCTGAGAGTCCAAAAAAAATATCATAGATAGGTGTAACTGGCTCATATTTATCTCGATAATTTGGCTAAAAAACCGCGCCTTTTTGTTAATGTCGCGGCCGGCAATATGGGGGATCGCGACCAAGGTATTCCAAGGCCGCCAATCCAGTCCAATGACCAGGAATCCGTACCCACAAGCACATTTACCGAATAAATTGCCCATCATGGCACGCATAATCGCGCGCACGATAACATTGCCCACGGCTTTGCATTCATGCGTGCTGTATGCGGGCAATGCGTATCGCGCATTGTACATGTAAGTATTGCCCGGAAGTATGTGGGACCTGCGGCATTGGACCTTGGTTAATGGACGGGGTATTGGATCTGCAATTGATGTAAACACAAGCTTTTACTCGTTTTTGTTAAAATCTTGAAAACCAGATTTTATTGGATGTCTAATGTCTATAGAATATTAAGGTGTCAATGAGCTGGAGTGAGGTGATGATGGAGCCTGTAGGCGATAGTGTCATGTAATAATAGACCAATGGTATATGACCGGTCGGTTCACAGTCGTCATGTCCTCTAGTCGAGGTCTTGAGCTCGTCTGTCCGACCTCAGTAAAAGTCTGTCGAACACTGTCCTTTGTACTATATTTTCTAGTTATCTTTCGTATATATTCATCTAAGTTGTCATTGTAAACGGTCATCAGCCAAGCTGCTGTCAACCGGTCATGGTTACGTTTCTCGATCTTAACACGTTGACGGACACCACTCCAGACACAATAGAATCAAGTCGGAGCGGGGCGTCGACTGTCCATCGACTTGTTTAGAAAGTTAGACGCTGTATAGTTTTTTTCCCATTCCAAAATCACGCATTTACACATAGCATTGCAACGCGCCCGTTACGCAATTTAACATTTCGTAACAGCACACGTTTACGCGTTAACAAGTTGTCAAGTGCACACGTAATGCACCGTCGGCGTCGGCCGTCATATCGCGTTGTGCACAATGCACGGTCACGTGACAACAGCACGCGACGCCGGTAACTGGGGCGAGAGCGCACGAGCGTGCATCAAGGTCGCCGTTTGTGTGCACTTTAATGTCTTGTTTGTGTGCCAGGTGCAATCGCTTCCCTGGTTATGCTCGTTTTCAAATAAGCCGACTGTTAACAGCGTTACTAATGCACTCACTTGGTTACACTTGGTTATATGACAAGACGTCTTAAGAAATTTGATTCGAACAGCCGTTATCTAGTTTAAACAAGTGACAGCGCCATCTACCGGTCCACAAAAACTAAAGCGCCTTAATTAGTTTATTTCTATTATCTTAGCAAGCTTCGAAATATCGGTTCGCCAATTTAACAATTATCAGCAAAATAACAATTCTCCGGTTGTCAGTGACGATAGTTTGAACTGCGCGGCTGTCGTTGCTCGTCGACCCAGATACGAGATACGAGTATAGTACCTGCGAATACAGCGACTATCGTTATCAATCGATTATCAATGGCAGGTGACAATTCTCAAGTTTGTCAATTAGGGTTCCAGTTCCGAATTATTATTACCCTGGGGACGTCCACGCGTCAATAGACTCCCCTCGCAATCTTAAAACATCAGTAAAATAATCACACTTTATTTAATGTATATACTTTTAGATAAGTATTATTGGTAATAGTTGGTGTATCGTACAACGTTTTACTGTACATATGGCTCTTTAAAGTTTCGACATATGCACGAAAAGTGCTCTTTTCCAATTTCAGCGAAAGTGAGACATCGCCCTGGTCACGTGAGTTTTAGGGCTACGTGGATAATTGAGATGTCAAAAGATGCCCCTTGGCAAGGACTATAAAATGTAAAAAAAAAAAAAATTATAACTCTTTGTAAAATCGCAAAAATGACGCATTTTTTTGGTGTCTTTTCGTACAAAATCGGCAATATCTTGAAAACGAAAAGCGATATCGAAAAAATGAAAAAAGCCCGTCGGGGTATTGAGTTGGCCTACATTATGAAAAAACAAAAACCTCTCTATCTCTTACGGTCTAGGAAGGAAGGTGCCCTTTATGTGGCGTCTGACTTAACACACAATAGATAATAGCGACATCTATTGTGGAATAGATAGCAACAGCAAAACTAAGTGATTATTAAATTAAATAATAAATTAAGCACAAATTATGCCTAGACGTTTCCTCTCTATTATACTGTCCCAAAAAATAAAAGCCTATAAATATCAAAAATATTCTGTAGTGTTGATAATAAATAACTCTGATTAGGTACTGACATATCGATCCGATAACCGATGACCCACTTTGATACTAGCGACATATAAACTTGCTCCTTTCCGTTATTCATTTAGAAACACGGTAGTTTAATGTTCGTTTTACCTGAAGTGTCGTAAATCGTGAGAAACGTTTAAATTAACACGAAGATAGTGCTGCTATCTTAATAAACTTAAAACGTTTAAGTTATTTGGAGTGTGCCGCAATGAGCACCGAGCTCTGAGGCTCTAGTATAAGTTTTACCGAAACAAAACTTTACGATCGCGTTTGCGTTTTACCCTCAATTTGTATGGGATTTGACAGCTAAACGCAAACGCGGCCGTAACGTTTTGTTCAGTAAAACTTATACTAGAGCCTCTGATGAAACTTCTGTGTGCAAATAGTATACTTATGGTTGTAAGTACTTGTAGTAGTTGTAATATCTTTTTCACGCTGAAAGCTTTATGAGCTATGGAGTCTTGGCATCACTTTACATGTAATGTTTTTGGTGGGATTAG
Source organism: Epinotia ramella (assembly GCA_947578815.1). Classification (NCBI taxonomy): domain Eukaryota; kingdom Metazoa; phylum Arthropoda; class Insecta; order Lepidoptera; family Tortricidae; genus Epinotia; species Epinotia ramella. The sequence goes on from CANPUT010000111.1 coordinate 678,882, forward strand.
TTATTTCTTGAGGAGTTAAAGATGTTTCGTCACTGTCACTACTCATTTTTTTAGTTTTTATTTTAACTTTGAAAAGAAAAGTTATCACATCACACCACCGGCGTCCGTAATGCTGCCTGCCACAAAGTTTTATTTAATAAATTAAAAATAAATGGCAGGTTGTCACTAATTAATCAGTTTAGGATATCATAAAATAGAACAGTCAAAATTTTTTTCATTGCATTGAAATATGTTCCAAAATATATGATATAAAATAAAAAACACTCTTTTTCAGAGTAACTGGTAATGGGTCATGTTGCTCAAATCAAAGAATAAAATGATCTGGTGCAGTTTAGGTTAAAAAAGAGAATTATTGTTATATCTCTGTGACAAAAGAAAATGGTAGCTGCATAATAATTTCAGTGCAACAATAAATAAAATGATTCATAAACGGTATGTATGAATCACCTGGTACCTGGGCGACCGAGCTTTAGCTTTAGCTTTACCGATATAGTACATATATTGCTTATTTAATAGTATGTATTATGTATCACCGTGAAGTTCACCCTTACAGATGGGATGCTAGCTGCTTAGATAGGAAACTATTCATATGAAAATCTATCAATTATAAAAGTTTAAATTATTAACTATATCAATTAATATCCTTCAGCTAATTTCTGTAAGACGTCACTGAATACTATATTAAAATAGTGCTCGATTTCATTATAAAAATAGTATACATTAGTATTAATAGGCTGGACGAGTTCCAACAGTATTAATACAATTTCATTATAACATTTGTATATCCGCTAATAAGTATGTCAAAATAAACAATGCAAATATATATTAAATTGATAGGCCATCATTTAACATTTAACATAGGCAACACTAGATGGAGTTACAAAATTGGAAATGTACGAGTATTTAGGTAGCTTAACGAAAGTTTCAATAAGATAATCAAGTCATTGCTATTGTCAATTTATAAGAAGCGGCAGATGTCAAATATTTAGCATTTGTTGGACTTGCCAACAAATGTGTTGCAGTTGGGGCAGTAGTGTTCTGCATCCTTGAATGTGTCGAAGCAGTATGGCACCAGACCCACGCAGCACAGAGAGGCTCGGAACATAATATGTCTCCTAAAATGAAAACAGACAATGTTAAATTGATTGTTACCTACTAACTGCCGCACTCTGGTAGGTATATGTACAGTCAAGGGCATCAATTCTGTGAAAATTTCAAGTCTATCTATTACGGTTCATGAGATACAGCTTTGTGCGTGACATACGGACGGATAGCGGAGTCGTAATAGGGTTCCATTGTCACCCTTCGGCCTTCGGGTACGAAACCCAAAAAATGTAAACATATTGATGCCCTTAAGGCCCCGTTTGCACGAGCGCTTTTTCGGCAAGTCCCTAGGCAGCAAAGCATGTACTTTTAAAAATTTGTAGGGATGCTGCTGGTCACGTTTGAGTATTCTGTGTACCGCTGTATGGCTCGTATTAAATTGTCTTCCAGCATTTCTGGTACTACTTTCAGGATTAAGTGCAAAATGGCGAAGGATTTGGTCTTGCAATGGAACTGGAAGCTCATCGTGAATAGCTTGGGAGTTCGATTTGTGTTAGATTGTCTCCTAATATTTTTTTCATCTATAAAACTGTGCCTTATTTTGACACTGAAATGGATACCTATAAGATATAAGACATATATATGTAAGTAAGTAATCGTTTTAACTAAATAAGTAGGTGTACTATTAAACAAATTGGCAGTGGTTTGAGAGTTAGAAAACCTGAATTTTATAGTTATAACATTAGGTACTTGAAGAGTGACAGTGTAACTACTCACACTAGCAAGTAAATATATAAGGCCATACTCACACATATCACATTTGATGCCTTCTGACTTGGGTATTCTGGTCAGCTTCACCAGCGGAGTATTACCGATGGCGTGAAGAATGTCAGGGTGGGATTTCTGATTTCTGTCCCTATAAAAACATGAAGAACTCATGGATTATCCAAGACATTATATTATTTATATGGTTATCTCTAGTCTCTATCGAAGGGTCGATGGAAACGAAAGCTATAAATAAAACTTACAATACTTTAACAATGTGCGGCAATTCCTTCAGGTTAAAGAATTTCGATGTGCTGTTTGCCTGGCCATTTGTTTCGGCTGTAACACGGTGTTGCTGTGACGGCTGTGTATCGTTTAGCAATAGAAAGGTCAATCGCCACTTAAGCGACTCGAATGCAATCATTGGACATCCGCTTCTGGACAAGGGTTCGTGGGTTCAGCTATACACATCTTTTATGTTAATAGTATTCGATAATCGATTTATACGACTGTTTACTAAAATATAATACTAATGTGTATTTTTTACTATGATTTCCAATATTACATGAGTTCTCGCTGAAAGTATTCGACTGAACACTAATTATACAAGGTCCGACTCCCACTTGAAAAAGTTTTACTTGCTAAATGATTTTGTTCCACATGAATATGTAGTGGAGTTTACCGCGGGGTGTCATAAAGCTGATGCGCTATTGTTTCGCTCGCCGAGGTGCGCTCTCTCTGCGCGACGGTGACAGCTCCGCGTTATTCAATGCTTCCCGTGTGCCAGCTCGCCAGTTCTCGCTCCCCACAATGCGGCGTCATCCATCTATTAATATTATTTATAGCAACAATACGCTTGCCTTTGCTTTTACACGCGCGGTGAATAAGCACCACTAAAACTATAGAATCTTTTTAACAACAAGTTTCATGTGTAATGAAATGTAATTTTCTAGAAAATGGCTGTAGTGCACCCAACGCGCCCACGGGCTGTCCGCCTAAATAATTGATAATTGTTTATAAATTTGCGTCAAATTCATTTTTAGGGTGACACCGTAAGATGTCACGTGACCTGATCGAAAAACTGTTACAATGTTATTGAGTTTTCACTTCTGCCGGCACTCCCGGAGTGCAACCTCTTTTTTTTTTCCTTAACGCGGATAGTATTTGCTATTCGGATATAGATGTCGCTAAATTTAAATTTATAGGTACTAAGAGCCGACGCAGTCATCGGTACACGTCAGGTGGCGGGAAACGATGGTCCATACATTCTTATGATGCAATAAAAATGACGGTTTCACCTGTGATACCACTTACAATTTAGTACTTAGAAATATTATTATTTTAATGGTGGGATCGTAGCTCATCTATATACAATACCAACGATTTCAATAGACTTCTTACAATCACTCGAGTCACCTAAGCTTCTAAAAATGCTACCCATACTGCTGCCCACAGTCGTGTTCGAGACGCGCAACGCCGTGTTCTATTCATATAGCAGTCTGGAACACAAATGTGTGCAACACCACGTAATGCGAGCTTTTCACAGATTTATTGCATTCAAATACCATTCTACTTCAACCATTATGTTCAAAAGTTCCTACTTTTAAACATCTACCGAGAAATCTTATGTAAATTGGATATTTTGCACGGGAATGAGATTATTTTGTTGAATAAATTTAATTTGATTATAATTATCTGCACGCAAGAGTCGCTACTTTTAATTAAATATTTGATTTGGAAATATCATGATTGAGGGCCAAAAAATTAAAATTAAAAAACATGATATCAGCGCTTCCGAGCACGTACTTCCATCTCGCTCACGCTTATGCTCAGTGAGAGGGAGAGAAGACCATGAACCTACGGCGCCTTAACTATTGATCACAGAAAATACTTTTGTTTTACTCAAGCTGTATGAGTCTAGCCGAATAGCCGATGCCGTTGTTTTCCCGCTAAGTAGAAAAAAGCGTCTACAAACAGAGCGCCCGCTAGGTTCCTGGCAGTGATCATGCTCAAGTACACTAATTATAAGAATAGATAAAGATTGAAGTATGTGATAAAATTAATATAAATGAAAATAGATTGTAAAGATATTGTAATAATGGCATGAAATAAAAGGCTTATTTTTTATTTTTTTATTTATATAATATTAAACGATCACCGATATGCTGTTACGATTTCGATTTTCAGGTAAATATTTAAATGACGATATATCCGTTACCCATAAATTATAAGTTTGATTGAATCGTAATTATCTATATCTACTCTTTTACTCCAATTTTACATTTTTCATGGTTGAGGAAATATAATTTGCACCAATTCGCCGTAGTACAATTTGTTCGATGAATCGAATTTTCTCGCGATTAAAGAACGTAGGTACTTAGTAGCAAAATTCTTTAATGTAGGTACATATTTGACTGATACGGTTTTCACTATATAATTCTTTTTACTAGACGGGACTTTTTATTTGCACATAAGTGACACATTTTTAATACCACGTTGGTGGATAAAAAGCTTACTCTCTCTAAATTTAATCTCAGGCGCGGAGTCGTTGTGACGTTCGTCAATTAATAGTTAATTGTATCAAAAAATACGCTATGAAACGTAAGTCCTGATTTAAGTACACTCTCTGGATAGCTTCAGTTTCAATCTCTGGTCTACAGGCTGGCAAATTAACGAATACCAAACGTTACAATGCGTTACATTCCAAGTTTTCTGAAAGTTTTTAGAGAGAAAAAATAGTGGAGGCTACGGTATAAGAAAATTATCCCCCGAAAATAAACATCAGTCAACTTACATACTATGAGACAATAGTTATGGCTGTTAGATCTGTTGGCTACTTAGTGTTGCATAAACTTTAAATTCTAACTATGGGTTACAATAAAACCACTTGAAGCTTAATACAAGTTTAAACTTCTTCAATAACCTGAAGACTAGTTTTTGGTAACAGTCGATGTCCAAATTATGTCTACATACACTTTAGCCTTATAACAAGGTGCGAAAGTCGAAGTCAGATTTTTATTTGTATACACTTTCGACCTGACCCCGTATCATGGTCGGCCTTATCACACGATAAGTGACAGGATAGAGCGTCCGTCACTGGCTGTCACCGTTCGATAGAAACGGGACGACGCTCCTATCTTGTCACTTATCGCGTGATAAGGCCGACCATGATACCTACGACAGATAATTTGCCTTCATTTAATTTTCAACTCTAATCTCATGCAAATTAAGTAGTTATTTCTAAATCGGTAGACGTGGGTAACAGTATTCTGAAAATTGCTTTATTTGTATGACATTAAAGTTGAAAATTAAATGAAGGCAAACTATCTGTCAGTGGTTAACTAACAGTAATCGTACTGTACGAGTAGGTATAATAGGTTACCAGATGTCATTAAAGCATTGACACTAGACCAATTTAAAATTAAATTATTGGAACAAGCTCCATGCCGAGGGTTTCTACTACAAGTATGGGATTCTTCACGTAAGAAGTGTATTCATTCAATAACGGCTCGGGTTCAGGGAAATTGACTCTCGAGCGCTCCGGTTGTGGAATAAGCTCCATGCCGAGGGTTTCTACTACAAGTATGGGATTCTTCACGTAAGAAGTGTATTAATTCAATAACGGCTCGGGTTCAGGGAAATTGACTCTCGAGCGCTCCGGTTGTGGAATAAGCTCCATGCCGAGGGTTTCTACTACAAGTATGGGATTCTTCACGTAAGAAGTGTATTCATTCAATAACGGCTCGGGTTCAGGGAAATTGACCAATTCATTCCTCCAGCGAGCCCGGCCGGTGCGCGCGCGACCGTTTTTAATACTTTCAAATCAAAATACCTACAAGTTGTAATTCATTTATTCTGTAATATACAGTTATTAAGTTTAAATCTGTGTCGCCTACATTATTCCTGAACCTGCGTCAACAAGTTCGAACCGGATTCGACGTTTAAGCAGATACGCCGTTTCGACGAGGTCAAAAACAAGAAAGCGCGCCCGGCCGGCATTACATTCGCCATTAACGAACATCGGAGTGAATCACCGCAGCTAGCAAGCGAAAGTTTGTAAGGAAATACGACCTAAACGAGTTCCACGCGGACGGAGTCGAAACCAGAAGCTAGTACTTAATAAATAATCATAGATAGATAGATAACTATTGTACGACAAATTGGAGTAATTTGTGCGTCTCAATGGCAGCATAGGATATCATCTCCCACGTGGCCCAACTGGCGATTTGTAATAAACATGTTGCTATTCGATAGGCATCATATCATGGGTAAAAGCATAAGCGGATATATGACAATAGGGATGATGAATAAGATTTTTTCATGATGTCATTCAAACCAGTTTTTGGAGAGGAACAAATATGTTTGTATGGGAGCAACTTGCCGTCGCGCTGTCTGCATGCGTTCAAAGTAAGTATCAAATGTGATAATAAATCTGTATTTGACTAAAATATGAAACGAATGGTAAAAAATGGCAGTTTAATCGAATTTAACACCTTAGACACACATTTTTAACATGTCGCCCGTAGTGATATGGAATACGTATACATAAAAAAAATAAAGACATAGAACCGTTTAATGTGATTTTAAGACCAATCTTTGCAATTATTTTCTATCGAGCCGATTTCGTCAAATTATGTATAATGTATCTGTCGGTTGCCAACGACTTTACTGCATTGTCATAAGGTATTTTATTGTTTGGCGAGTATGTTGGATATGTAATAGTCGACGCGGCTCATCGGTTAACGACCCCAGTAAGTACTGAAGTTTAACGATGGGAGTAAGCAGGGGTTGCGAGTCAACCACACTATCAAACTGGTCCAAGAAGCTAATCCACGACTCTGGACGGCCATCAAATTTAGGTATAGGTAAGTCGGGCAATCGGCTCTGCATCGGGTCCGACATGGTAGGTCTAGTCAGCATCGGCGGCCGCAAGGGGGTACTACTGGCGCCAGGTTCGCCGCCCTCAGGTTTAGGTAAAACCTCGTTATATTTAATTTTGAGATCATCTACCATATCTCTAACAGATCGGGTTTGCCTACGGATGTATTCGTATTCGGATCCGTCTATAGTTGGGTCTAAGCTGCCGAACAGTTCCGAACATGCCTGGGTAAACCGTTCATAATGCACATCTAACTCACTTAACCTCACGCGCAGTCTCGGAACCGATAAGGAATCTAACACCGTATGGGTATCTTTAATCCAGTCGCTAACTAATATTTTTTAACAAGCTGTCCAACAATACCCCACACCATCCGTTTAACGAGAAATTCTACTGTTTTGTCGGCGTGATTGATTTATATACCCATGACGAATAACAGTTTTCTAGTTGTACGTAACGCAGTAACCGAGCTAAGCCGAAGACGGACGGACGGACAGGCAGACGGTCAGTCATGGCGAAACTATAAGGGTTCCTTGTTGACTACGGAACCCTAAAAAAGCGTTTTGTAAACTAAAAACTTACAAGTTATCTAAATACTTAGTGCCCAGTGTTGTTAACCATGAAGCCAGCAGCGCCGTACACAAACTAATTAAAAATAAATAAATAAATATTAGGGGACAATCTTACACAAATCGATATCTAGACGACGATATATTTAATAGATAGAAAATACTTAAATACAAAGAAAAAATCCATGACTCAGAAACAAATATTCATGCTCATCACACAAATATTTGCCCTTACCGGGATTCGAACCCAGGACCCTCAGCTTCGTAGGCAGCGTTGCCGAACATGCCTTGCAATTGCAGATCGTAACATAAAAAAAACATGTGGCAGTTCCGTAAACTTACTTGCCGCCAAACAGTTAAGTGAACTTCTAGTTATCTTTGAGAAGTTTAAATCTATGAAATACTACAGAGGTCATTGAATTTTCGTCTTTCACATTTCTAAGTGAGAGTCATGATTTTATGATGATTTTTTCGGGTGGGTCAACGCTGTCTGTTGGCGGCATAAGAATACATAGAATTGTGAAAGTGAATCTGACTAACCATCGAAGTCCACGGTACCGCTGCCGTCGGTGTCGATCTCCTGGATGAGCCCCTCGAGCTCCTCCTCCGACAGGGCATCGTCCAGCTCACGGAGGATCTCCTTCAGGCTCGACGTGGGAATATAACCGTTGCACTTAAATACAGTTATTATACATTATCATTTAATAGCCTTGTTAATAATTATACTAATATGAGAATATTTCTGGTGATAACAGGTTTCAATTTAAAGGTATTTAATGTGCCTAGTATAGTGCTTATTTTCCGCGGTATCTCTAAATAGTAGCGCCAACAACGCCATCTAGTTTAATTATTGTGCACCACGTGCAAACCAATTTTACTATAAGAACTTTCTTGTCTGTGGTAGTAGGTAAAATCTGTACTGTAATTACAGTACAGATTTTTGTAAGGTTATGAGTTTAAATTTGGAACAGCTATCAAAACTCAAATGGGTCTCTATTCTAGTATCCATAGATATTAAAACAGTTATCGATGCGAAACGTCAATTCAGTATGTTTTTTTAATATAAACCGCACGACATTTGATCAAGAGTGACATGAGAATAGGGACTTCATTCGTTTGTCTATGATTTAAAAAAACATTCGTCTTGACGTAGGATCGAATTGCCGCCATTGATCCGTTGATGGACGTGATGTGTACGGTATACCGTAAGTAATGTCCTTGGACCCTCGCTTCCTCGCCCCAAAACTAACGTCGCAACAATTCGCCCAACAGATAGCAAGTACGTACATACTATTACCGTCAAATATCAATCCAAACCCGGAACAGATATTGGTACCTACTCATAAAAAAATCAAATACCCTTACCGCGATTTGAACCCAGGACCAATGGCTTCGCAGGCATGTACACAACCAACTAGACCAACCAAAGCGGTCATCAATGAAGGCACGTGGAAATTATATCGGTAAAAAATGACAGATACAATACAGAGTAAGAATAGAGAAATATGTTCTGACTTCGCAAAGTTCTATTATCTATCACAATTGGTTGTGCAATTACTCAGCAGTTGCACATACCTATACAATCGCTGGAAAGGCTCTCACCACAGACTCGTATTACTGTACCGTTACATTTTCTGTGATAAAGTCTATAGCCCTTAAGCTACCGGCTGTAGGAAATCACAGCCCCCCTCACTCATATACTTATATGGACGGCATCCTTACAGGAGGTGTGTGGTCAGGGCCGACAGTGGGCCGGCCTCCACTGAGCAGCAGGTGACCTGCTAGCTGCGACGGAGCCTTCCCGGAGAGACTCAGCTAAGCCCGACCCAATTAATTCCCGATTTTCTAAAGCGGCAGGCAATATTTTAAATCACTGCTTTCAATTCAATATCAAAAGCAAACAGGAGACCCAGTGACCGCTAGTGTAGAATAAATGTAACTAGTCAAAAAAGGGTGGACTAGGCTTAATCAGCGAGCAAATACGTTGCTGTAGACAGATTGTGATTCATTGGTAATCATTAACTTGATGACATATCCATCTTGACTTACTTGACTTATGTTCCTGTGTCCCCTAGATGGGGCAGAGGGCGTCCACAGTGCGCCGCCATCCCGTCCGGTCTTGAGCTTCGCGCTTCAGTTCGCTCCAAGTCTTCTCTATGGTCTTCGCCTCTGCGATGATCGTCCGCCGCCAGGTCTGTTTAGGGCGGCCACGTTTACGCTTTCCTTGGGGATTCCAGTCCAGGGCTTGCCTCGGTATGTGATCAGGGTCCCTTCGGAGAGTGTGGCCGATCCAGTTCCACTTGCGGCGTTTGATCTGCTGGTCGATCGGAGTCTCACCGCAGCGTTCCCACAGTTCTATGTTGGAGATTTTCTCGGGCCAGTAAACACCGAGAATACGGCGAAGACAGCGGTTGATGACGACCTGGAGGCGGTGCGAGATGGCCTTTGCAACCTTCCACGTCTCACAACCGTACAGCAACACGGTTTTTACGTTGGACCGGAATATTTTACGTCACTCTGGGCGGTAAGTGACATTTACCGCCCACGGGCGTAGCGGCAAATCTCACTTCACACCCAGGAGAAGACGTAAAATTGTGTACATCTCTCTCACCTTCGGTTAAGGCCACAAAGACCTGCGATCTGGGGCATTCACTAATTCACCGCCCTATGTACGTAATGTACTATTATCGAATTCCCGTTAAACAAAAATCGTCTTTTCAGTGGGCAATAGTTAAGGGCTTATGTTTATATATAATATGTTTTTATCGCATAGAATTATAGAAGAGGCGACGCCGTTTATGCGGATTCAGAGTTCAACCAAAAATTAGGCTTTCAAGCCCTTAACTTTGGCAATGTCCACCGAAAAGACGCGCACCTAAATATGACAATGACCCACTTGGTTTGTGGGTATTTAGTGTTGTGTTCCTGAGGTGAGTAAGGTCGCCAGAGCTCCCGAGGATGGGCTGTGTTGAGAGTGTGCGACCTGCATTTGTCTCTAGCTGTCTACGCAAATAATTCTCCAATCAATAAAGGGTCGGGCTTGTGATTCTTCTGGTGTCGCTAGTGCTGCATAGCATCGGGCAGGCAGGACGCTAACTCGGATTCATAATTAGATTCCATCAAATCTACCAAGAAATGTCACTGTCACAATAACATATGTCAATGTCAGTATGAATGACGGTCCAGATGCCACCAACCCTTTCTTAATAATAAAATATATAATTATCTTACAGTAGGTGAAAAACTTAACGTACTTAATCCGTCTTTGTAATGGTGTAAAGAATGAATAAGGAAGTTAATACGTTGCCGATAACCTACGAAGAGGAAAGATGGCCGATTGAAAGAAATCCAGCTTTTTACGAAATACCCCCCGCGGCGGACAGCCATTCATAAACAAAGAAGAGGAAGGAGGTTACGTCCAAATAAAAATATAGTATTCATTTTCTGTATGGTGAACAAAGGGGCGTTCTCCCCTTCTCTAGTAAGGATGCTACAGTCAGAATAGTGTAATACGCCTTAAAAGCCAACACGACTAGGTCCTGGTTTATTTTTTTCCAATTTACGTATTCAAGGAATAATATGGGTATATTATTATTCCTTTTTTTTTTCCAACGATAATATTATTGTATAAAAACGGATACCAAATGTTATCAAATAGTCCTAAGTGGAACACCACAAACGCAGTTGATTGTACTTGTGTGTATCTCAACTTTTTTCCATCAGTTGCCATAGAGTCAGATTTTAAAACAGCGATTTTATTGGATTTTTAAGTTAACCAAAACGGGATTCCTTGTCTTTCATCGCCTAGAATTATCTTCTAAGCATGTTACTTCAAGTCAATATTGCGACAAAATTTCTATATATAACTTTGAACTTTTGAACTTTGAAACCTTATGTCAATGCAATAAGGTTGCTATCGCGCTGGGCTCCTTCACTCATATATCAGATACATCGTAAAGTAAAGACGATAGTTAAACCAAATGACCATCTTATTGTATGTAGTTAGTACCTACTTTTTTTAGACCAAACTGTTTACAGAGATCTTACATATACATACAGGATACAGTTCTACATTTCCAAAACTGTAACAGCCGCACCAGCTGACTCGACACGCCCATTGCCCCTAACTTTTTCCATAATAATTTGTATGAAACAAGGCCAATAGCTCTGGACAGGTCGAGAAAGCACGCATAAATAGGAGTGTTTCTAACGGTATAATACCCTACAGTTTGCTTCGACTAAATTCAATTTAGACCCCGTAGCATGGACGGCCTTATCACACGATAAGTGACAAGATAGAGCGTCCGGTTCGTTCTATTGAACGGTGTCAGCCAGTGACGGACGCTCTCTCTTGTCATTTATCGCGTGATAATACCGACCATGATACAGGGTCAGAGGTGAAAACTATGATAAGTTAGTCAATTAGCTTCGAACATCTTCACTTAAACTGCCAAATAATAACTAAATTAAAAAAGAAAATCCCATCATCTTTGACCCATCATTAAAAAACCTAACTATATGTTTATCAGATGTTTCATGTATGATATGCATGCATGGATGATAGTGAATGCAAGATAAAAAAACGAAATGACGGGAAAAAAGTAATTGTCTTTTATCTTACTAAAATGTGTATGGCAGATTCCGCCGGCGTTCATGCATACAGAGTGGAGGAATCTCCAAAAAAGGAGTAGAGAAAAAGAAAAGCTTTATATATAAGTTTTGTATATGCAGGGCGGGCAGCTATAGCTACTTTGCTGACTGTAACATTAGTACAATTAATCGTTGCAACTACAGAATTAATTATGAGAAGTGCCGTGGTTATGTTTAACAAGTAAATTGTATTAGAATGGGATCAAATCAGTCCCACGCAAACAACACTCGCGCACTGCCGTACGCGACCACCGCGGTAAACAAATTCTAAATTTGAATTTTCAAATTCCGAATTACAACATAGGTAATCAAAATAGTGATGTGCGTTAGTGTTGTTTTACGATTAATTAATTGCGATTTTACATGCGATGTTGCAAAACCGATTGTGTTCCATGTGACCATTAACAATATCTGCTTCAATGGTTCCATTATTTTGAATGTTGGAGCCCAGATATTTGAAGCTCGTTACTTCGTTCAAAGGGTTATCGTCTAGGTAGATTGTGCTGCGGTCGTTGGCATCGCTGCATCACTTCGGTCTTCTGCCGGCTCACTCGGAGTCCACCGTCCTCTAGAGCTGTTCTCCATGTTTCTAAGATGTTCTGCAGCTCCTTCGTATCTTCGCTGATCAAAACTATGTCATCTGCATAGATCAAGTCCCACGGGGGAGCACGTTGTATGTGCGATGTGAGGTACTTTACACGTACCGACGTGTTACACTGCATTTTTAGCACAATGCATTAATTATGCATAATGCATGCATGACATGCAGTTACACTGCATTTTTAGCACAATGCATTATGTAGCTGCACGGAGGATTTGATATGCAAGTTAGGTGTGGCAATCGGAGTTATGATATATTCAGTCTGCATGAGATGAGTGAACGCGAATGCGAATCGTGGAAACATGTCCGCCGTTTATGTTGTTTGACGTAAATATTGGCAAAAATTAAACAGTTTTGCATCCGCGTAGTGATTTAGGTGCTATAATAAGTTTTAATAATGTGTGTGGTCGTGTTGTGATCTGTGCATATGCGGCTGTTGTACAAAACTGGTCCAATGGAGTCTCTCAGAAAATGGTTTTAAAAAACTATCATATTGGTACAGATTAATTATATTAAATGAATCTTTTTTTAACAGTAATAAAAACGTTAAGTAGAATTTTGGTCATGTGCGAGTCGGGTTTTAGTTTTCCCATACATTTTGAGACACTGCGCCTGATGGAGGCAACAAGCAATTTTTTTAAAGTTCATAAATATTTATTTATTTGTTTTTATTTTATTCGGTTTTTTAGTATTGTTTTTTATAGCGGCAACAGAAATACATCATCTGTGTTTTTTTTGTATTATGAGCGTTTTACAAGGTCAAATTACTTTCCCCACTACTGGATAAAATGCGTTTTTGCCCACTGGTTTTAAAGGATAAAAGACGGCTTTCTGAGGCAGTGAGGGAAAAAATAAATTACTCGCCTACGTTACGGGTGTGTTATTCTCGTTATTTGTACCAGCATCACGCGGAGACCTCTCTTGTATTGAACTCTCGCGATCAATGTGTTCAAAACTATTTCCGTTACCTATTGCAAAAAATGCGTTGCTCAATGTCTAAAACAAAATTGATCTAATTCGCAATTCGACTCGGTCTCATTCAGAATATTGCGTTGTATGCAACAATGTATGAGATTTGTTGCCAAGCTTACGGCCGACATTGGTACTACTCTCCCACTTTAAAAGAGCATTAACATATGTCTATTCAGAATAAACATACGTCGTTTCACCATAAGAAGATGCAGGGTAATCCTGGCTGGTATATTTTGTAACTATTTAGCCAAACGTTATGTAACAAAAGCTTTGTGGAATAAGTAGGTACCTCATTCACATGATGCTAGTGATGGGAAAGCATTGCCGATAAGTTTGATGGTGTGATAAACTCGATGAGAATATATAAGAGTATCGTCGATGGGTATTATACATGAGAAGTGATGGGCTGGTGTAAAGCAACGTAACAGCACATATACTGCATATCGCACTTGATGGTACAGTACGACAAAATTGGCAGATGAGAAAGTTAGTTTTTGTTATTTCTACTTAGATCATTTATGCTAACTGCCATGTGGTTGTATTTATTATTCATATTTTCTTTAATTGGATTAAGAATGCACGCAGGCTAACCAAATGACTATCAGAAAGATTATATTTAACACGTTCGTTGACAGTACCTCAATTAAACGTTGTTAAGCCTACATATGGCCCGCCTGTCGACGTATCTACTGTCAGCAAACGCATTAAATCTTAAAATTGCTTAACTGCTACACGTTTCTCTATCCAACATCGCAGAAATCGCCACAATTCCTTTTCTACAGGTATATGTAAAATCTGAAACGGTATCAGTCTCGCTTCAATCCAGTTCACCAATAGACAAATGGGCCCATCACTACTAAGAAGCGACGCAACGTAATCACAATAGATCCGACCGTCACTAACAATACTGGACAAGCCATTGATGTATTAGGCGAGATAACGCGGTGAAATCACATGTGAGCCCTAGACTGCAGAATACTAAAAAACAGTGGGTACAAAATTGATAAAATAACTTTTTCTTGTATTCTCATGGGTCACTTATATTGAGAAGCTATTTTAGAGTTAAATTTATTTACCTCAATATAAAGTTACACACTAAGATAGCATATCGAGCTCAATAAATACAAATATATACTTACCTAATTCCTAACTTCCGATAGCGGATCGAATTTAGATATAATAAAAATTACCAAACATTTACTAATAATTTATTCAACGAAAGGTTTCCCTTTCGAAAAGTTGCCCCGTTTCGCTTCTTATAAAGTTATTTGTCTGAGTTATGGCGTAAATAAGTATATGTATATGCATGAGCAAAATTAACTACTGACGTGACGGACTGCAATACTGCCGAATTTCCCCATTCGACACGATCTTATAAAATGCAACCACTGTCCCAACATTAAGTATAGTATTTAACTTAATTGTTGTTTTTCAATTAGTGTAGTATTTTTTGGTGAATATTTTTTTTTTTAATGTTTTGCAATGTAGGTAACCAAAATATACCCGTATATTTTGAGGTTTCAAGTGGTTTAAAAAAACATTGCTTATGATTATGACGTAAACTACCTTAATAATTTCTCTCGAGAACCTTTTCGCCCCAACGACCATCCGTTATACGTGCAATGTGCGTGCTAAGCTACATGTTAGGTTCTAATGTCTTCTTGGAAAGGTAACAGTTAACCAATTAAAACTTAAAATATCCATGGTTTAAATAAGTGCTTTAGTTAAGCCTAGTGGTTCAGGCACGCGGCTGTCAAACGGGACTATTTATTTTATTTTGCTTTTAGTATTTGTTGTTATAACGGCAACCGAAATACATCATCTGTGAAAATGTCAACTGTCTAGCTATCGCGGTTCTTGAGGTACAGCCTGGTGACGACAGACATACGGACAGCGAAGTCTTAGTAAAAGGGTCCCGTTTTTACCCTTTTGGTATCGGTACCAAACAACATGAGTGGTTTTTTACTTTTTAGGGTTCCGACCCTAAAAAGGAAAAAACCACTCATGTTTAAAAAAAATGTTTCCGTACTCGGTGGCAATCGAAATTTTATTTTATAACATACAATATACCAGGTTTTGTCATTTTAACAACCTAGTGCCATAATTGCATAGCAGATTTTCAGATACCACTACCACTATTTTTGTTATAAATGAAATAAATGAATATTTATTCTGCAAGTAGGCCGCCAAGGGCACTTTTATAAGTCAAGCCCTGCCAGCGCTTCTGCAGAGACCTCATGAAGAATTACAAACACGTTGCCGACCCTTTATTGATTTTGAGGATGGATTGAGACGAATGCGCCCTCGTCGCTCACTCTCAACACAGCGCATCGCCGGAAGCTCTGGCGACCTTACTCGGTTCCTACAGAACAACTAGTGGCGTTATTATGGCTGCGGTCTTCTGTAAAGTACTTGCGCACGACGCACCTTTCCTATAATAAATAAGTTATAAAGAAAGTCATCATTAAAGTTCAAATATACATTTTATTATCATCACATTTTGTTTTTATCTCATCCTTGGTAATTGATTCCCCATTTGACCCGCGGATCCTTTATAAATAGGTTTATAAATATTCCGCGGGTATCAAAAGGGCTCCGAGCTTACAACTCAGAAGTCGTACCCGTGAGCTATCGTGGGCTGCCGCAGGGATCGAGTGGGCCGCCAGGATTCTGTTCCGGGTCGTTCCTGCGTGTAGTTCGGTTAGGTGACTGTAGAGTGGCATACGTCGCTGCTCTAGGCGTATGACGAAGCACTCAGTCGGCGCAACAAAGTCGCCCCAGCGCGGGGCAACGCTGCGCGTCGAGCGAGGATAGCCGCGCGCAGACACTGCGCGCTATTCAGGGCGGTGCGTCGTTCACAAGCCTATATTAGACATACATACACATTTGTCAACAATAAGCGCGGAAATCGTAACAGTCCGACACTGAATATCTTCTTCCTGTATAGTTTCCATAATGTTGTTATGATTTGTTAAGTTTCGGAAGAAGAAAAAGTCGAGAACGAAACCTCGATTTTTACATACAATTTTTAGTCGAAGATGCAGTTGTCCTTATTGAGTTCGCGTGCTTTCCCACCTACGTCAGCGCGACATAAATATTGATGTAGAATTCTTAAATCTGAAAAAGGCCTCGGCTAATGTTTCCTATCAAGTAAACTAATAACGCCTTTGTTATTTCAGATACCTACATACAAATGGGTACCGCACAAGGTAGGTACCTATATTCCACTTGATATCTTTTTACACAAAATGTACAATATCCCATGTAAAGTCGCAACGATCGCTCTAGCGGTTCGTAAACCCTCTCGAGACTGTAGTTCATTTTTGTTGAGCAAAGTTGGCACGTCGAACAACGTTGGATGTTTTGTTTGTTTGCGATGTGCGAGAAACAAAAATGAAATGCAGCTTTCAAGTAAAAGTTCATACTGCTACACTATGAGTTTGGATAGAATAATATTTAATTTAGCTAAGAGAGTAATTATTAAAAAGTACACATTTAAGCACAAACTATGCTTAATGCTGCGCGTAATTAATGTTATTTTTATACCTACAGACGTCAATCAAATTAACGGGGATAAAAAATATGGAATTTGATATATTTCGTCACACCTGGCTATACCTCTGAGTGGCAAAAATCATTCTTTCTTCAGCACACGAAACATAGTCCAGTTATTCGCACCATAAAAAGATGAAGAAAACGAATGCCGAAACCGCACCTCGACGAATGCTCCGGTTTTTTCAGCGTTTGCCGACATTTGCCATTTCGCTTCTGGCCATTCCAGCTCTCCAGTGTATTTCTATCATCAATATCATGTTATCTTAGTAGATCTTATCTCTTTGCGATAAGGTTTACGCCAAGTTAACTGTGGGTTGGCGATAAATCACGCGGTATTTCTCAATAGTCAGTAGCCAAAATCCAATGAAAAACACCTTCCTTCCTGCCTTAAAAAATTATAAAATGTTATGTAAAGTTAAATCTGCTGATAAATCTATTATCCTTAAAATAATTGCACGACTCCGCCGCGCCGTCGGTGCCCAGATGGAATTAAAGTAAGGACAAGACTTTCGATTAAATAACATACACAAACACATGTTAAACCGTCGGGGGTTATTTGAACATAATAAATTTCAAGTGCCAGTCAGGGGTATTAATATACGTACATATATAAGGACATAAATATCTGTACACGCCTTTATAACACTGATATTTATGTCCTAATTTATGTACGTATATTAATACCCCTGACTGTATCCCGCGGTCTGTATTCCTTAGGTTTCGAAGTAGGCTTTGTTATTAAATCAATTTCGATAAACAGCTAAGCTCGTTACGTGTCTCAAACTCAATTTACAAACGGTGTTCTAGAACCAAGTTGTCAAAGGCCGCCTTGTATATGCGGGGCACGTTGCAATTATTGCATTAGGACGCATCGTTCCTTGAAAATTACGTTTAGTCGAAAGAGTCGCGTAGACGCGATCGATTTATAAACTTAGCACCTTAAAGTAAGTTTCAATATACAATAACATAAAAACTTCACATAGGACTTTCATCAATTCGAGCCTTTTATGTATGGTTTACATTACACACCAAGAGCGCTGGCCAAGATTTTATGAACTTTATATCATAAGGCATACCATTGAAAATGCATAGGTATATGGCAGACGCTTGACTTTTCAAAGAGAAAAATATTTATATTAGCTTACTTATTATTTTCTTTTGATCAATTAGATACGTTGTTAATAAAACAAAGTTAAGAACAATAGAAATCATAACATATGTAAGTACAACGAAAATGACAACTTCTTTTGATTAATGTCGTCCTTTGTAGTTAAGACCTATTGTACTGCTCAGTATATAAGCCTTAGCAAAGTTTCAGAAGGCACACAAGCAGCATCATATAGCAACATGAAGACTTATATTGCTTTGTTTGCTGTTGTGGTAAGTAACTTCAAATATTATGTGTATTTAAAACTCATACAGTCACTATTTCACTTTAACTAGAACTGTCCCCACGCGATCGATCGTACATTTCAATGACCGCTAGGTGCGGAGTTAATTCGATATGGTTGAAGGTGCACGGAATATGCAATTGATGTGCCACTATCCGGTATCCGGCCACGATTTTACTATCCGACCGAATACCGAATAGTGGCGTAGTATCCGGCCGGATACCGGATAGCATTTCAACACTGAGGAACATAGGTAAAGAGAGAACAAAAGTAGTAGGTAAAAGAAGGGTGAATGAATAACAAAATATAAAGTAATCAATTATAAGGGATAGTTTTAAAAATAGTGCATATTTCTATCTAAGCCTGCCTACAGCGAGTAACAAGTATCAACGCTAGCAGTTTCAACCTGATATTCGGTATCCTGTCAAAGGGGAATGGAGCGCAATATGGTCGGCATCAAAAAAATCCAAAAAATAAGGCATATATAAAGATAAGAAACTTAACAAAGACCAAAGACGCGCTAATCACGCCAAACAACTAAAATGGAAGTGGGCGGGACGTCATGTATCACGAATCCGGACCAGCGTTGGACCAAAAATGTGACGTCATGGAAAGGGCCACTAGGAAAACGGGGTTTAGGAAAACCTGTTACTAGATGGGAAGACGAAATAAAAAACATCGCTGGTCAAAACTGGATGCAAATTGCTCAAGACCGAGATGAGTGGAAAACTCTGGAGGAGGCCTTCACCTGCGAAGACGGGGTTCTTGCTTATTAAAATTTATTTAAAACTATCCTAGAACTAACATTATAAAATTATAAGTTAACTTAAGACTAACTCTAAATACCAAACAATGTTAAAATTCGCAAGAAATAAAAGGCTATTTTATTTTATTTTATTTTTATTTATTTATTCGGTATCCGGCCAAGCCACTGTCCGTTGCACATCTAGTTGTAGGTAGGTACAACCGACGTCAAATATATATACACATGTGTACCTAAGGTATCCCTATTGTAATGTAAAACAGCGAAAAAAGTACTCTCCTAGGTATACCCACATATCCCCGAACGTACATACACTACTCGTCACGGCTGTGATGGATTCATAACATTGTGGATGAGTTGCAGGCCATCTTCGTTGTTAACAAGCCGGGCTATGTAACTGTCTTTTAAAATAATATATATAAATAGGTACCTATATACAAAACCAGTGAAGCAGAATCAGTAAACCCCGCGAGGTGCGCAGCGTGCTACGTGTACTTGCTCAACCCATTCACAGCTAATCATGACACAGATGCGTCAGAGCTCTACGTGTGATTTTTGCTACTTATGGACATTACGGGCGAGTTGCACCAACTTAAAAAAAAAAAAAAAAAAAAAAAACTTACGATTACAGACCGATCAATGTTAAATATGGCGCCGGCAGCTGTCATTCCATAGAAACTTGTCAAACTTTCCATACATTCAGATTTTAACGAACACCGCATACGAATACCAAACCCGCGCCAAGGACAGACGTGCGCTAAATTTTATCTTTAAAATTAATATTGATTGGAAAGTAAACTCGCCCTTAAATGTGTGCTAATTATATGCATTTTTGCGTGCAATATCATAAGCTAATATTCCGAGTACAGTGTCAACTATCCGTTGCATCTCTAATAATAACACTGCTACTTGCTCTGTAGTAGCGCTGTTCCTGGAGGTGAGCAAGGTTGTCAGAGCTCCCGGGGATGCGTTGTGTTGAGAGCGAGGGAATTTGTTCCTTCAGCTGTCAACACGGCGAATCCTCAAACATATCAAGGGTTGGCAACGCCCATGTTGCATGCGTCTATAGGCTGCGGTGTCCGCTTACGAACAGGCGGCCCGTACGCTTGTTTGCCACCGTCGTTGAATTAAAAAAAAAAACCTAAAAATATTAGCTAAAACCGAAAGTGGAATGAGTACCTTTGCTGACTGATCTAGACGCTTTTCTGACGGCTCGTTTCGGTTGCCATTTACCTGGAATTAACACACATTTTCGTTTCAGTTAAGTTTGAATTAAAAGACCTACTAATATTATAAACTACCTTCCGCCCGCGACTTGTCTGCGTAAACCCGGGATAGTTTCGAGAAAAACTCTGTTCATAATAAAGTACAGATGTTTATTTTCTTAGATCATAATCATTATAAAACATGGACGGCCGAGGTCAGTGTAACCGCCGAGCCTATTTATCGAAATTTGTCCAAAAAAGCCATTCCCGAAGAGTGTTACATCTCTTTTCCTCGTGCGCGGAAGGCATCAGCGTGTCTAGGGGGCGTGTTGGACCCAAATCAAGGCATCGCAATAACAATAAAACGTGTCAAGATCAGAATGATATCTTCGCTCATCTCTGGTTCACTCACGCACGGTTGGGTCCCCTGTTACACTATTCTGGGAGATAGAGACAGGCTTGGATTGTCTGGTGACACGACGGCATGTGTCTTGCAATATTTTTACTGATTTATTTCTGATCACAGTCTTGCATACATAACCTTAGACGGTTAGTTAAACATATAACACGTAAACTAAAAGTTTTTTCAAGAAACCCAACTGCTTTATTACAAATATTATAACGTCCCTCCCCCGATTAAGAGGAATCCAACGGTCATGTGTCAACATCCATAAAGCCGCTTGGAATGTAGTCCGTGAAATATAATTATTCTTGTCTCAATGCATACGCTCGAAAATGTAGTCCGCTGCAGAGAAACATGCCCCCCCCTGCATACCGGGCATGTTTCTCTGCAGCGGACTGTACCTTCGTCTGAGGCAGTGGGGTTAAAAGTGAGAACTTACCGTTTGCATAGCCGTGGAGTGGCTCAGAGCCGCCTGCTGCTGCACCGCCATGCCCACTGAAGTCTGCACCAGGCCGCTGCCAACTAGAGCCTGCAAATATCGTACATACGTTTGAAGGATATTGATGCGGCGACCGCACTATAGCGTGGAGGAGGCTTAACACGTTCGCAACCAAGAACCCGCCTGGCGGGCACTCGTAACTAGAGATGGGTAGGGGTATTTACCCGGTATTTACCCAATGCACCCGGTAAATACCCGTATCTACCCAAATTGGTGGCGCGTGAGCAGAATGCAGTTATGCGTTAGAGGAAGAGGGCTTTATTTCGTTCTCATTAGTTTGCATAGCTGCATCCTGCTCACGCGCCATCGTTGGCCCAATGTGTACAGCCGGCATAAAGCCTGCTGTACACACTGGGCCAACGTTGGCGCGTGAGCAGAAGGCAGCTATACGTTAGAGGGAGACGGCTATAACTCGATCTCTTTCGTTTACATAGCTGCCTCCTGCTCACGCGCCAACGTTGGCCCAATGTGTACTGTGGCATAATGCTCACTCAGCACGAAGACGCTGACATGTTCGCTGATCGTTTGAGATACTTGTGCAATATTGGTAGGATATTTTTGAATTAGCATTTAATTAATGGAATGACATTATAATTACGATTTGTGACATTTTTACCTGTGCATGTTTATCTTTTTTTGTTATTTTAGCGTGTAAGCGATTTCGTGTCTATACTGTGTTGGCGATGGTACCTACTTGACTCACCGTAGTGCGGCAAGCAGGTGTAGCTGGTAGAGAGTGGTCGGCATCGGCAGCGCGGCGGCGGGGCGCGGGGCGGCGGCGGCGGAGAGGCCGACGGCGACGGCGACCACCAACCCGCCTCCATCAGCCGGCCATGGCTGCACCCGCACCCGCGCCCGCGCACTCGCTACCTGCCAGTTACAACAAAAATTAATATTTTTTGAAGTGAAAACTTCTTTAGCGGCGCTGAGCACTTTATGGGATAGGGAAAAATTGTTAAATACGCGACAGATTTGTGACATCAGATGTGAAGGAGGTCACTTTTTGCTGCTAGCCGATTCGACTTCATTCAACACTGAACGCTATTCGTAAGAGTATAAAGCCGTTAAACACTTTTTGCAATAGCATATTCATTTACGTCCAGGAGATGGATGGAAGGGTCGGTAGGGGGCGGCCTAGGCGAGGGTATCATGACCAAATTTCAGCGTTAAAAGGCCAGGTCAGGAGTACCCGCAACCGACGAGCCTGTATGAGGAGATGTATGGATGTGATCGAAGCGAAATAAGTATGTAAGGACCGTAGTATGTATACAACGTGTTAATAAAATAATCTTTGCAATTATTTTCTATCGAGCCGATTTCGTCCAATTATGTATCGAGCCCGTCCACGGTCTTTGAGATATGGTGAATATTAACATATATTTTATTTGATGTGCTAGAACAAATAGTTTTTCTTAAAAAACTTCACAAAATACCTAGCTATCCCGGCAAGAAAAAAAAAAGTTTCGCGATGACGACGGAAAGCTACCTAAGTTAAATGAAGCACAATTCATGTTTCGTTCACAAATCCTCAAAATGCCACCCCACACGTTGTGCCAAATCGAATTACAAAACAATTAAGCGACCCTTCCCAAGGAAATTTGAGCCCTAACCCAAAGTACTGTGACTCAATTTCCCCTACTACTTGCGCAAAGGCTTCGCTTCAAACGAAGTTTGATAGGGTTTGACGCACTTTAACCACTTTCTGGGAAGATTAATGACACTGCCACGCGATGGATGCGGGTTCGAATCCAGGCTGTGACAGGATATGAGAAAAGGTACAGGTAGTGTACCCACGACCGCCGCTTGACAGCCGCATGCCTGAACCACTAGGCTACCGTAGCTTTTTGCATAACAATATTTAATATGTAGAAATAATATGATATTATTGAATCAACTTTATTCCAAATATGGGGAACGTCATGCATCTTAATTCATGGTAAGTATTCAAAGTTATCTCTTCACACTAGAACAGTACGTTTAACATTTTTTTTATATTTATATACATTTAGAAGAAGATGCATATAATTGCATAATCACGTGCATATATTTTTTAAGGTACACTTACAAACATAAAACATAACAAACTTACATATATTTTGTTTATTAAAGGGACACTTAAAAACGTACAAAGTTATTCTTCATCAGAAGAAGAATCACAACTAATATCTGATTCATCTGATTCATTGTCATCAAAATAGAGATACGACGACGAAAAAAAAAATAAGTTCCTTTAGGATATGCTATGGCAACCAACTAAAATCCAGTGCCTAAGTAGTATCTATCACTATATTGCATTTCTGATCTGCCACCTTGTGAGGTAGGGTTTCGTGCAACGGGAGCTTAGACTATAAGTGTCCAAAGTTTTAAGAAGGGGTATGTTCTGTCCCTTTTTCGCAAAACGCAACTTCATATGACACGATGACGTTCGCAGCTTGCGTCACTAGAAGACGGCAACGTGCCGCGCCCCATCGTGTTCGGAGCCGCCATCGACGCGGCCTGCCGCGCGCGCGGCTTGCTCTGTCTGCGGCAGCCTCGCATATTGTGACGTCACACACTGTTTGCGTTTGCTCTCTCTAACAAGCAATATTAAAACGGTTGTAGCTTCGTAGTTCTGAATGGGATTTTCGTCACTAGGCATATTTTTTTGCCTCCTTTCTTTTGGAGTAATAATAATTTTCGAGTCTACACCCGTATTATTGTTACCGTAATGTCAGCCAAGCCATTGTTTTCTCACGCGGCAAGCACTGTGATTTCGGCTTCCAGTGCATCATTTTAACGGTGATTTTGGCTCGCAAAAGACCATTACAATGAAATATAACTATATAACTTATATAACTAACGAGAACTATGCAAGTAAATTGAATTTGTATTAACTAAATCATCGCCGCCGGTTAGCTCATACATAACTACAATGTGGTCCGTGGCAGCGAAAACTCCGTATGTAGCGAAAAGCGCCCGTGACACTAACGAATGTCGTGATGAGCGCTGAATGGGTAAAATGCAGTAAAATATATATATGTTTCAATTTTTCATTATCCATAAATGTGCATTGGGCTCGTTTACAAGTACCTACTCGAAATAGATAGCATAAGTTGTTCCTGATATATTTAACGTTGTGACAGACAGACGGACTGAGAATTATAAGGGTTCCTTTTTAACTTTTTGGTACGGAACCCTAAAAAGTTATACCAAAGTCGATTTGGGGTGTTTGCATTTTGATTTCTATCGAACCAGCTTTCATATTATGTAATTACTATATAGTAGTTGTGATGGTTCTGACACGCACCTATGTTTCAAAATGGTTACAGCAAAACTGCTAAATGGTTACACGATTAATTTACATAAAGTTAATAGAAGATTGAAAGAATACCACTAATCGGCTTGGGAATACCTTGCTTTAACAATAGAAATGGACCGCTTTGTATTTACAGTGGCATATCTGATGCATATAACGCAATAATATATATATATTTTTTATCTTTTTTTTTTTTTCAATGTTTGTTACCTCAGAACTCCGTTATTGATGAGCCGATTCGTATTTTTTTTTGTTTGTAAGTATATGCTTCCAGGTGGGTCCCATTTTTTTCAAAAATTCAGTTGGATGATGGGATCCATGAGGAATTGAGGGAACTCCTCAATTATAGTAGCCACACCTGTAGTGATTTTGGTATTTTCTATTATAACTCCTGTATTTACACCCGGAAATCATAAATTTAGTAGTTACAATGCAAGAAACAAAATGCCGATTCTCAATTTAATAAAGGCTTGCAGACCGGTGCGCGTTTGTGACTTTTATGGAGTAGCAAGTGTTTATATGCTACGATGTCTCTTTACACTTTCGATTAATAAAAAACAATAGGTACATAAGACTAATAAGTTCTACGCTACTTGACGGTGTTTAATGGTCCTTAAAGAAATTACTTTCTAAGAAATAAGGCACGTGTACGAAATTGTACTTAAAATAAATGAGGCGTGCACTCTTGCGATATGTTACTACATACATTGTTATGATATGAATTTGTGTAGCCTTATCTGCGTCCCGTCTTGTGTAAGCTCGACCGGTCCTGTCTGGGCATACCTACATATGTATGTATGTATTCTATTCGTGTATCCAACTAGGAGACTTAGCACATCTACCCACTCACATGAGCCTATAAATATATATCTGTAAGGATATGAACAAAGCGGCGCTTACTTTTGGTGTACCTGTGATTCAAACTTCGTGGCACTGATAATCGGGATGTTTTTTTCTAATAACAACTACCTACTGTAGAACACAAATAAATATCTAAACTGTAACTGACACCTTATATAAGTACATGCACAATTGCTTTTGCTCACATATTCTATTTAAGCATTAAGCAATTACCTACCTACTTGTGTAATTGTAATTGCCAATTAATTAGCAATCAATGCGAACGAATGAAAAAAAAATCTTTGGACGAAATTAATTAGACGAGTTTTTTATGGTTCATACTTATACGGTATACACTCGCGCTAGTAAGAATCGGTCGCTGCGTTGGAACAATAACAAAATTAGTCGTAAGGCGCCAAACCGATTAGTCCCGGCGATCACTTTCTGATTAATTTGTTAAAAGGCCAATAACGGCTTTAATTAACCAATTAGCATATCCAACTGTTGTATCGGCTAGCAGTATAGCTAAGCTAACCGACAGCGAGCGATATGACAATCAATGAAGAAGTACATCGATACCAATTGTTTCCCGAATTGAGCTGCGATCACGGCTCGCACTCACATACCATCACGCTTTCCGAATCAAAATTCTCACAGAGCCAAACATTTAATTAGAAGGATGTTTATAATGCGATTCAAACGATTTATTTTCCGTATAAGCACGTCACGTACGATCTAAATGATCGGTCATGGCCGAAAATATACCGCGATCGCCCCTATTAACCTACGATCGAATGAATCGATCCAAATCGTATGAAATCGATTCGTATCGAGGATAAACACTACAATCAAAGAGACTTGCATCTGTTAGATATGCAATCGGCGTCAGCCACTAAAATAATATGACACAGCCGTTTCTATATCTTTTTATATACCCAAAAAGAAACCCATTGATATAGCTATACAATTATAGTGGGATACGGTAAGCAGAACCACTACGTTATAATAGTTGTAAAAATTTGAAGGTATCTTTTGTACGGATGTACACGAAACTAGTTGAAATATGATTAACCGGTTGTTGTCCTCTTTTTCATTTGGCCTGCCATAGGGTTAGAGGGTGATTAGTTAGGTAAAATTTACGAATCAGCAATTAATTGTTACTAAATCTAATTATGGATTCAGATAGGTATTCAGGCGGAACAACACAAGATTATTAGGTACTTCTGACATACATTATAGTATTGAGTAGGTACATAAATATCTATATAGGACTTTATTGTTAATGTCATAATGGCGTGTGGGTAAGGACCAAATTCTTGGCCAGCTTAACTCACTCAATAAAATTTTCTATGAAAGTTTTGCGTTGTGACACGAAAATATTTTTTGTGTCACAACGGAACTTTGTTCACTCCTTCGGTTTGTATGGCTAACTGCCGACTAACCAGGCTAACTTATTACAGTATACTAATGTGGTGAAAGCTTACTTATCTATCACTGATTTCTTCATCTAAAAAGTTAAAATCGTCAAAATATCTAATTCAGCCAAAAATTTGACAACGCTGTACGGAAACGGAACGAGGGAGTGAGGCTGCTGACGCTCCGCGGGACCGACGGCGGACATCGTGAGTGGTTACTCATGCTTTCAGAGCCTATAATTTGACAATATTTTGTGTCATTTGGGGTTTATTATTACTTACGGCATTACATGTCTGTGGATATAACGTTAATACCCCGGACATCGGGCCGATTAAGGGCACTAACCACAGGGTCCCCTAATTCAAAATTAAAAGCATCCTACAGCCTGATCGGCAACTAATAATAGCCTAATTTGAAGAAATGTCCCTGAGAAAATATCGGAATGTCATCCTGTTTCTTAGGTTTTTTCACGTAGAGCAAATGGGCAATGAAATTATAGTTTTGGATTACGGACATTTACGGCACGAACAGTCCACTAATGTGGGTATAATGTCCTCTAAATATAATAAATACATACCATTGGCATTACATTTTGGTGTTTAAGGAAAACTTGGTAGACTGTAAGCGTGTAGTTTCGATTCGATTGCTATCTTTGGATAGGTATAAAAAATAATACCTCCATTCTTAAAATTCAGCTGTTTTCTAAAGAGAAAACCGCTGAGTATTATTCAATGTATTAATGGAACTAAACTAATCTAATCTAATCTAATCTAATCTAATTTAATGTATAATATATTAACTGATTCAATTCCACACTAACATAGTTCCTTA
This sequence comes from Epinotia ramella, assembly GCA_947578815.1. Classification (NCBI taxonomy): domain Eukaryota; kingdom Metazoa; phylum Arthropoda; class Insecta; order Lepidoptera; family Tortricidae; genus Epinotia; species Epinotia ramella. The sequence goes on from CANPUT010000111.1 coordinate 706,560, forward strand.
AGCTGACTGTTACTAACAAAATACCTATGGACCACTGAAGTCTGAAATAAATGATTTTTATTTTATTTTATTTATTTTTATTTATTATTTTTATAAATTTATCTATTTCAAACTAATCGGTGTCAGCCGATTTTTTTTCTCAGTTATGTTGCAATATTTAGTTACCATGGCGTTACCATTGAATAATTGACTATCATATTGGCTTCAACGTAGCGTAACCTCAGAAGGCATCGATATCTCTCTAAATGAATTAAAATAGGCGAGTGAAGTATTTGTTTTGACATTAGCGAATGAGCTCGTGGTATACTGGTGCCAAGTAGGTACTTCATTGCCCAGAATCGCTACGCGCTACGCTCGTAGCCGATCCCGTGGTTTTTCTCGTATGTAGCGGAAAGCGACTACGGCGGTCTGACGCATATGTGTCGTCATGGGCCCTGAATGGGCTAGGCGAGTTCTGGCAGTGAAAGTGAATACATTCACTGCCATGAATCACTACGCGCTACGCTCGTAGCCGGTCCCGTGATTTTCCCCATATGTAGCGGAAAGCGACTACGGCGTAGCAAACGCCAACGGTTCCGTAGCGCTACGCTCGTAGCCGATAACATGCGAAGCAAATATTTATTAAAAAAAAAATATAATATATTTTTAATAATAACTGAAATAGGATTCTTAGGACATTATGTTCTCATGAGAATAAATTATTTAAACCGAAACCGATTTCCGAGTTGTGTTATTATTAAATAAGTAATTATTTGCTGACATTGTTGCTTCTTATTATCCTGAATAAAATACGGCACTAACGATTTTGATGAGATTTATTAGCGGGGATTTACAGGGTTGCGAAATTGATCCAGTTTCTAGGTCCTCCGCCTCGCTGCCAGTTAATACCTTTTCCAAGATCTCACGGTTCTAAATACACTGACTTGCCATTCGATAATAAATAAATAAATCCCATATCGTAACGAGTCTTGAGCTTAATAAGGTTCAATAATCTTTGAGGAATTTCGGAATCGTAAAGGAATAGGTATTAGGTTGTTAGGTTAACAATGCAATGTACTAATCATTTCACACAAAAGAATACCCTCGGTCCGGGCTCTCCCGTACCCTACTCTTGGAGAGGGCTTCCGCTGAGACCCTCACCCTGGCGCCTCGACGTGTTCGTCACACCCTGAGACCCTCACCCTGGCGCCTCCACGTGTTCGTGACACCCTGAGACCCTCACCCTGGCGCATTGACGTGTTCGTCACACCCTGAGACCCTCACCCTGGCGCCTCCACGTGTTCGTCACACCCTGAGACCCTCACCCTGGCGCCTCGTCGTGTTCGTTACACCCTGAGACCCTCACCCTGGCGCCTCCACGTGTTCGTCACACCCTGAGACCCTCACCCTGGCGCCTCGACGTGTTCGTCACACCCTGAGACCCTCACCCTGGCGCCTCCACGTGTTCGTCACACCTTGAGACCCTCACCCTGGCGCCTCGACGTGTTCGCCACACCCTGAGACCCATTGCTGAGCTCCGTGTATCCAGATCTACAAACTCCCTTGAAGAACCTCTGAAGCAGAACCTCTGAAGAACCCTTTTCCTTTTATAATATAATCAGGTATTATTCCTCTGGGTTGGAAGGTCAGGTGGAGGTCGCTTTCGTAAAACAAGTGCCTATGCCAAATCTTGGGATAAGCTGTCATAGCGGTCCCCGGGCTCCTTTAGGGCACAACCGGGAAAACGCTAGGAAGATGTAGGACCTCTTTTTTTATTTGCATTGAAAAGGAAATGTCTACATTTTCAGTTCAAAATTCCAAAAGGTTCAACAAATTCTCATTTTGACATCAAGGACAGTCATGTCGAACATTAAAATCGCAAGCTAACGGCTAGTTGTGATTGTTTAATATGTTGTTCGGCCCACTACCAGTATTGTATAATCCAAGTTTGCAGCTTCGAAGGACCTGTGCTAACTTTGCAGCACTCGAAAAACCACGAAATTTTCGCACTTTTCTTGGTATTGTCACTATGAATCCTAAACTGTGCAGTATTTTTTATAAATGCATGTATGTATTGTTTAAGAAGACTAAAATACATATATTTCTTCTTCATTCTATTATACGTCGAGACCTCCTCGGACTTATCACCGCAATATATGCCTCTTCGTTGAAGTGGTATCTAAGCTGACAGTTCGTTGTGACTTTGTCTTTGTTTGTCATGCCTCCACTTAGCCGACGACCATCAGCTTTTCTAATGAATTGAACTTGGCTCGCAGTATTGTACCTATCAATATACGTTTTAAATAAAGAGTAACATTAACACTTTCGCAACCGGACTAAAAATGGAACAACTCACCATAAACCAACAGAATTCGCTAGGCGTGTAAGTTCATACTACTGCCCGCCTAGCGGGCTCAGCCGGCATCTGAGCAAACATTACGAACATGTTAATAGGATTTTTTTTAAACAAGTGCTTTGATAGATAAATATCTTTTGCTCTTTGCCAAAAAACTCGAATAAGAAGATCATAATATTCATAATTAAGTATCTTGTTCAGTTTTAAATTATATGGGAACAACAATTAACTATCAAAATAAACCGCTTAGAACACTTGGACTTCCAAGCAAGAAGACGCTAGTTCAACCTTTTAACATTGATATGTTTACATAGTAATTCAATTCACTGATTTGATACACTAGTTACACTTACTAGTGTTGTAAGTTATAGCTAAACCGGGCCTCTGACGTTTAAGTTGTTAAGGCTACACAAAGACTGTCTTAGTCTTGAAGGCTCACTAAGGTCGAATTACTTCCAACACTTGCACTGGGACTCGCATCAGGAGCCATTATACACCAAAACTATAATGTTGTCTCTGAAGGGTCAACTAAATAAGACTTTGTTCATGATAGTGTCCATATGTTGACTCTCTTTCAGAAACGTCAACATAGAAACTCTCCATTTTATCTGATAACGTAATGTACTCACAACACTTGCTCCAGAGCAAGTCCGCCCAAGCGTTGCATCAAAGGACCCATCGGTGTTGATAATGTCGACTCTACATCAGAGGATGGCAAGGCCTCAACCTCTGCCTTTGTGCGGGTCCATTTTATCTTTTAACGTAATGCATATACTCACAACACTTGCTCCGGGGGTCGCATCAGGGGATCCATCGGACCCTGAGTCCATATGTTGACTCTTCTTGAGAGCCATCAACATGGCGAGGCCACGGCCCCTGCCCTTGTTTGGCTCCATTTTGTCTGAATAAGAATAAAAGGTTTGGTTAAGAAGATGAGATTGAATTCTAGCTGCCCTTTGAAAGATACACAATATTAGAGTAGTCCAGGCAATGAACTGACAGCTTGTATTTCGCATTTTTCCCCACTAGTGTGTTGGGACCTGCGCATCTGCATTATCATTCGCTTTATTTACTGTTGCGTTATTCCCCGAATTGTATTTTTGCCGATTTCCCCGAATTGTAATAGGTATACTTTTATACATCTGTGTGGGTTTCTATGAGATTTAAATATAATTATTTTAATTTTGGCACTTGGAGACCTTATACATCTCTAAGAAATAAGATTGTTTTTTTTTTCTGTTATTGTATTTGACATGTAAACTCTGATGTAGTTAATTCTATTATGAATAATGTACTCATACTATTTTGAGTCTATAGATAGACATTTGACTTGTAATTGTGCCAAGACGGCTGAATAAATATTCTGAATTTTGTTTATTTTTTTATTTTTTGCCTGTCGGATGTTTCCCCAGCTTCAGCGTACTTACATGTAAACAGTTTCGACGGAGCTCCCATTCCCACGTCCTTTGGACCGTCGGGCCACTGCAAAACTGCTATTATAGGTTATGTACCTAAACCTATCTACCTACTTAAGTATGTTTACTTTATAAATTTGCATTGTTTAAACGATTCTCGTCATTTTGTATCCAACAAGGAATGACGTTTAAGTAGCGGCATAATAGGAGGAGATAGGAGAAAGCAGGGACTGATTTCGGTTATGGTTTTACCGGTATGAAACCGGTATTCCATTACGGTACCGTAATGGTGTAAAGGTTACAACACAACGACGGTGGCAAACAAGCGTACGGCCCGCCTGATCGTAAGCGGACACCGCAGTCTATAGACAGCAACTCCAAAGGAGTAACATGGGCGTTGCGGACCTTTGATATGTTTGAGGATTCGCCGTGTTGACAGCTGAAGGAACAAATTCCCTCGCTCTCAACACAACGCATCCTCGGGAGCTCTGGCGACCTTGCTCACCTCCAGGAACACAACACTACTACAGAGAAAGTAGTAGTGTTATTATGGCTGGGGTCTTCTGCAAGGCGGAGGTATTTCCCCAGTTGGGCTGCTCCAAATTCGAGCGGGATGACATTTTGCTGTGCCCTACCTCACGGTTACGCGCGCCGCGCCAACATAACGGTACCGTAACCGTTTTGAAATATCGGTTACCCTTATCGATTTAAAGGTAACCGAAACCTTTGTAATACCGGATCGAAACCGGTATTATAAAGGTTACCGAAAAAATAAGCGAACTTACATTTACACAGACAACTTCTTCCAATAGAAACGAACGTACGAATCAGAGAAGTATCAGAACAGAACCGACAAAACTGAAAGACAAAACGGCAGCGCCGGCGGTTTGGCAACGACGCCAAAATCGAAGTGTGGGTAACCTTTAAAAAGCGGTTACGGTACCGAAAAAAATTAAGGTTACCGTTATATTTCCATAGCGAAATATAAAGGTTCCGCTACAGAAAGCGCTATTTGAAAACCGATATGACGCCATATCGGTTTTAAAACATACCGGTATTTTTCGGTTATGCAGTCCCTGGGAGGAAGTATATTAAATAAGAGCTAAAAAGCTTAAGAAATAGCGAAAAGGAAATCTGATACTAGACGAATTTACGAATGAGAAAGTAGTACCTACTAGCAGAAAATGAGAGTGGGGCAAAATGCGAATAAATAGGTACTTAAACCAGTTTTGGGAACTGATCGAGCTACTCCGCTCGGCTACCTCGCACAGCTCTGGTGGATACACAGCTTTTAGCCTAAGGTTGGAGACAGGTATGTACGCAATACGTGTCCCAAGTGACACGTATTGCCAATACATTCACACATCATACACTAATAATCACCATCATACTACCTGTATGTAAACACCATAATACGCAACATAATTTCATATATATTATAATATTATTTATTTCAATGCACCATCAAATGCATGTCCCGCGGCATGCATTTGATGGTTGTGCAGCTCCTTCAGGTAATACCGGAACCGGAATGCCATCTGACCTATCACTCTATACGAGTATATATATAGTACCAAATATGGGGTGTGAACCGATCAAGGGCATAACAGGTAGATATCGTGTTTTGATAAGAAAAAACTTAAAGATTTTTTTTGACGCGATTTGTATGGAGCAGGTCGCCCCAGTCGGCCAACGCTCCATACAAATGTAAAAAAAATCGCGTAAATTTTCCTTTAGTTTTTTCTTATCGGAACACGATACCTGTTATGTCCTTGATCGGTTCACACCCCATTTTTGGTACACTCTGTATAGATACATATACATCAGTCTATTGCAGTCCACTGCTGGCCCTTGGCCTCCGCCAAGGTACAAGAACCGCTCTCCCGTTTTCGCCGTCCAGTCACTATCAGCTACCCTCCTCAAGTCATCTGTCCATCTGGCTGGCGGGCGTCCAACGATGTGTGTATAAGATATCTGCCTGTCCAACAAAATAACGACCGAAATATAACCAACAAAAAGCTTTGAGCCACTTGGAATCTATGTGCGGAATTCGGACTTTACCGAGAACTTACTAATGTTGCTTACGATTCCTATCACGTTACTTGTTACATTGGCTCAGCAGCGTTTCATTGCGCGAAAGCGGGCGGAACGCATTCGGTACTGCATTTGTACCGCCTCGCTTCCGCGCTGTCTATTTTAAAAGGACTTCGAATAATATTAAAGAACCATCCACGAGAGGCAATCGCGAACATAATAAAGAATAGCGGAACGATTTGAAACATGTCGAGTGATATTCTTTAAAGCTCAAAGCCACCCAAAGAGCAATGGAGAGGGCTATGCTGGGAATTTATCTGCGTGATCGCATCAGAAATGAGGCTATCCGCAACAGAATGCGCAAAGACCGCTGGTTTTACGTGAAGAAATGCGGTATTTGTTTTAAGTGTTTATTATCGCAGCACAACCGTGAAACATGTTCCGCCGCGGTGTGCGACGTAGAGGGGTGCGGGGAACCTCACCACCGGCTGCTGCACTATGTACCAGTTCAGAGGTCACCTTCCGATCATGCTAGCCAAGTGCAGGTGATAGAATGTGACACACAGACTGAAATAAGTGAACTCGTTACGCATATAAACATTGAAAAGTGCGAGGTGTTGTTAAAAGTCGTACCTATAGTTATCTACGGACCTAACGGCATTATCAATACAACGGCTTTGCTCGACGATGGCTCAACTGTTTCCTTAATAAGTACATCACTCGCCGAGCGGGCCGGGCTGCGCGGGCGCAGGGAGTGTTTACGTGTGCGCGGCGCTTGGGACCGTACGGAACTGGTTTGCGAATCTCAGTTGATTGACTTTGCGTTATCTAACAAATCGGGAACAATGTTTAATATCAGTGCGCGCAGTGTAAACAACCTCAATTTACCTGCACAAAATCTGGGTGTAGTTAGGTGTGAGAACTATAATTACCTGCAAAATATAAAAGAACATTTAAGTGATAAAAAATTAAAACCTGAAATATTAATAGGGCAAGACAATCATCACCTGCTCGTTCCTCTGGAGGTCTTTGCATCGTCTATTACGTATCGGCTCACAATACGCTTCAACTCACCTCTCTTTCCCTCCCGGGGCCAGCCCTGTCAAGTTATTTTATCCTTCCTTCGACGTCGACGCATACGTAGTGGACCGTACGAATACAGCGCCCAGGGATGTCCACAGTTCGATATACGATGATGTTTCCTCTTAAAATTTATGCTCACGTTCGGTGATGCAACGAATACTGTCATATCTCCGCCATTTTGTTTTATTGCGACCGCAACCGTAGCGCGTTCGGATAGCGCGAACTTTTCTGAAACGGCTTCATTTTCTAACAAAGTGTTTGGAGCAATGCGAGTATCAGCTTTGTGTGGTGGTCGTAAGGTTGTTTTTTGCCTGTGCTGGGGGCTCGAAAGTGAAAAGTCCTGTTTCGTGTTTCGTGTGTGCAACTAACCAAGTGATCAACCACAATGACCGGTCGCGGTAAGGGAGGAAAAGGTCTGGGGAAAGGAGGAGCCAAGCGTCACAGGAAGGTACTCCGTGACAACATCCAGGGCATCACCAAGCCGGCCATCCGTCGTCTCGCCCGCAGAGGCGGTGTGAAGCGTATCTCCGGTCTGATCTACGAAGAGACCCGCGGTGTGCTGAAGGTTTTCCTAGAGAACGTGATCCGTGACGCCGTCACCTACACCGAGCACGCCAAGAGGAAGACCGTCACCGCGATGGACGTCGTGTACGCTCTGAAGCGCCAGGGCCGTACTCTGTACGGTTTCGGCGGCTAAGCGCGGTGTACCGCGCGCGCGCAAAATTTTAATTGAACGAACGAGCGAAGCGAACGGGGTTCTCCGTTTTAGCTTGGGCAAAAATTCCTGCGTCTTTCCAGCTGTTCTCCTCTAAGTCGCATTTCTCAACCAATTCTCCCGAAATTTTGTGAGCAGGTGCAATAAATATATAGTTTTTTTTGTCGATGTTGTTCTTTGAAGTAATAATAATTTCGAAAAATATACAGGGCCAGTGGCTCCATCAGCTGTAGAACTTGCGAGAAGTTCTACAGCTGATGGAGCCACTGGTTTATGTAGTTATTGAAATTGGTTTGGTAATTGGCAGCTGTCGGAGGATCTCTTCTACGCATGTTAAACTAATTCCTATCTAATATGTCTAGCATGATAAAACCCTTTGGACTAGTTTTTCGTGTAATAGTATATTCTCTTTGTGCTCCGCTGTTCTCTTACTAAACGCAATTCCAATATGGTTAAATAATTTATTTGTTCCCTTAGAATATAGCAAATGTTGCCGGCTTTTCAATGTTATGTGAGCATTTTCATCCTCTTTGTAACATTATAGGAACTACGCTTCAAAAGACTACGTACACGCTCACAGGAAACTAAAATGACTTTCACTATAGCAAAATCAATCTTAAAATTAATATTCTCTACTATATTTCGATTTTTTTAACAGCCGGTACAATAAACGTCAATGATGACATATGATCACATAAATTGTACTGGGATAATAATAGAGTGCACTTCACAATAATCTGTGGGCTGCAAAAATAAGGAACCTAGTCTAGGAAGACGTAATTGGATAAAAATATTCCAGCTGTGTCAACTTTAATATAATTGGATTTTAAGTTTCAATTAGTTCAACCAAAAAATACAATCATAAAGTTATTAAAACTATATTTAAATTCCAAAAAATGAGACATTCAATAATAGTAAAATGAGGTTTATTTTCCCTTGTCTTTATGAAATTGACATAAGACTGCACTTCAGCAGGCGTGTGGTAAAGTTTACTCTGGAAATTAATTATAAACCTTGCCAAAATATAGTCTCAGTAGATTTATAAAACCTTGTGTTTATGTGTTTTTACCATGAAGGTCAGCCAGCCTCGAAGGAACACATATTAATATTTATGAGCAATTTGTTCAAGAACTTGCGTAGTAACTAAATTAGTAAGAGGACAGTTACATAACGAATGAGAATAGGTACAGTCGAGCTCTCCAATATACTCTAACCTACAAAAATATCTTTAAGTACAATACACAATACACATAATACACAATATTTATTGTCACTGACACGGTTTAGGTTTAAATGACATTATATTTATTATGAGTATTGTATATTATTTTTTACTTGAGACAATTTATATCTAGGATGCCCAGCTATAATAAAATTAATAATTTGAAATTTAAACACATTTATTTTAAACCCATTGTACCGTTTTAATATTATTTGAATTTTTCCTATTGCTTTATTGTTATTTTATTAAATTTTGCAAGTATATTATTGTTTTTTATTCTTATTCACTCTGACGTTCTTTATTATGTGAATGCATGCTATTAGAATAAAAATATCTACTAAATGAAATAACTGCATCTTATCATAAGACACATTGTGTAGATATTTTTGAAATATAGATATAAGAGGAGTATTGTATCCTCTTAGTGTTAGGGACAAGATCCATCCACCAGAGACGCGTAACCACAGCTTTGTACTATTTTGGAGGGAAGGATGCACCCTTAACCCTATACGAGTAATAGCGCCGGCAACTGTCATCCCAATAAAAACTGACAAACTTTCCTACGGTCAGATTTTGACGGATATAAAATGATTACTGTTCTCACTGGTTGCCACGTGGAAGCGAGCGCGAAACACTTTGAAATGTGATTAGGATACAAAACGACGAGACAGAATGTCAATTTTTGTCATGAAACGTATTATTTAAGTTTTGCCCGCATATTGCAAAGGACGCAGGCCAGCCCGCGGGATAAAATATAGCTACCCGGAAAGTTAGAAATCGAATAAGTGGGTCCGCAGATGGCGCCCTACATATACTTAATAGTACATTACTACAGAGGCCGGGAAGTAAAGGGTTGCCGGCCGAGTACATATAGATGGCCGAGCGTAGCAAGGTCGGATAGTTATGACGCCAGCAACCCCTTTTCAAGCCGAGGTATGTATAGTGCTTTTCTCAAACATGCAATGAAATAAATTCAAAAAAACTCCAAGAAATCAAAACTTTAATTTTCATGGCTGAACGTGATCCTGTGCCACAAATTGTGGAACGGAAATTAAAAAAGACCATCTTGCAGGCCTAGGCCTCGAATTTTGTATGAAATGCCATTACAGGTCTCTTGTCTCGCTGCGCCTGAAACGTGACACTTCGAAGCCCATTATGAAGAACACAACGTCAATATTTCATTGCATGCTGGAGAAAACATAATTATAAGCTTGCTAAACTACAATCTCATCGAGTTTCCTCAATATTAGGTTGGCACGGGCTGTTTTTTTTTATTAACGTACGTAGACTTTTTATTAACATATACGAACTTTTTACTATCATACATATTTATTTTTATCATCATTCATACATTATTATTTGCCTGAGGTGGAGTATTTTTTGAAATATCTTCGTCACTTGAAACAATCAAAACGATATCATAGGACGCCAGATTTTCTGCAATATCATTATTTGCCTTTTGTTTGCCTCCCTTTACAATTTGAGACTTTATCCAACCATAAAGTTTTATTTGAAATGATCTCGAAAAGGTTTAACATCTAGCGTGGGTTAATGTCATGCTGCCGGGCAGAAACTCGCGATTCCTAAGATACCTCGCGAGGCGTCGTAATATCAATTCAATATGTATCGAGAGTTCTTGCGACGACGGCTGCAATGCAACACGGGGTAATGAATTAGCCGGAGATGGAATAGGGATTCCGAGAGTTAACCCTTCGATAATTATTCCAAGCTGCAGTTGTCTCTATCGCGCTCGCGCTCGCTTGATCAGGCACTGCGCGACAGCAATACATTTTACAAATACCTATTTCTCAATTATCTCGGCCTTTGTGTTTCCTCTTAAGTAAGCGATATCGGCTATCAAACTAACAATAATAGTATAAAAATCTTCGTGCGGAAACATGTCCTTCAGGCCATTCTTGCAGTTTAATCCATAAACAAAATCTCTTCCCGACAACTAAGCTTCTGATAGTTGCCAATCGAAGTATGGGCTGCTTTGATAATGAAAAATTAGGAGCAATTTAGGCTACCTTTTTAGGGTTCCGTACCCAAAGGGTAAAAACGGGACCCTATTGCTGTCCGTCCGTCTGTCTGTCACCAGGCTGTATCTCAAGAACCGCGATAGCTAGACAGTTGAAATTTTCACAAATTATGTATTTCCGTTGCCGCTGTAACAACAAATACTAAAACAAAATAAAATAAATATTGAAGGGGGCCTCCCATACAACAATTTTTTTTTTACTGTTTTTATAGATAATGGTACGGAACCCTTCGTTCCACTCGCACTTGGCCGGTTTTTTTTAAATCCGAAATCAAGTGAGCGGCTATAACCCTTTTCTTGGCAAAAAAAAAAAATGTGAGTTCGAGCCTCGTTTGCGCCTTGTAGAGCCAAAAAAATTGTCTGTTACAAAAATACAAAAAGAACAACAACAATTGTGCATCATATATGATACAATGTCAAGAAAAGGGTTGAAATGTTGAGAAATTACCGAGATCTTCCATTCGGAAAGTTTCGCAGTTTAGAAAACTTCCCGTCCGCACATCAGTAGTGGACACTATAAGTAGCGTCATAAGACATTTATTTAGCAAATCATTTAGAGTATACGTGCCGGTCCCTGTAGGCTTTGCCTGTATCGCAGGAGACCAAATTACATTAATTACATAACGGTTGAGGGAGGCAACGCAACCCTCGTGCAGGCAGCTTTCTTGCGCAAAGGATGCTATTGCAATTCAGCACGGAAATGCTGCCTGCGTGATGGGTCGCGATACTCGCGATCTAGGGGTCAAAATTTGGATAATGTTTTTTTAATGTTTAATTTTATTTATTTTTAGCTTAGCTTTATTTAATTCACTTTTAGCTAGTTTGAGTTCCACTTTAACGTTTATTGTGTAAGTTACATAATATTTAGATGCTTTCTGTTCGGACCCGTGAGTGGGTCCGGCCCCCAAGAATTAAAAAGTAAAATGAGTGACACCTGTCAATGTGACACTTGAAGGATTTTTGCTACGCGTGATGATGGTCTTCTTGTAATATAACCTAACGTTGGGAGCCGCGGGGCTGTTAGAGATTTGTTAAAATAATTGTTAAATCTGTTGGTAAACCTAGTTGGAGGTTCAGATATTAGTATTTGTGAGCGCTAGGCGCGATTGGTGGATTTGTATCGAGTTGGAGTCTGCGAGGAGAAATAGTTCTACGTGGCGTGCGGCGGGCCTCTGCAGGCCTACACGAGGACCCCAGCGGGCGACATTACTCCGACTTTAACTTTGACTGATTGACTGAACTGCCCGTTTTGGAGCGATTTCGCCGGCACATTCAGTAAGTTGAATTTCATTACATTTTAAGCTTAGTTGTAAGTGGTATTCCATATGATCGTGAGGCATCAAACGACCCCCTGAGGGCGTTTTGAACAGTTGCCAATATCCGCCAGGTTTTCCCCCTAGGTAAAAAGCAAAGCTCTAATAATGTCGTTAGAATGGTATAATGAGCGTCACATAAACATGCCACGCGCGGTCCCACGCGCGCAGTTCATCTCCGATGCACGAGATAACATTTGAAAATGAGCTGCTATCATATTTCAAAATTAAATTTGATAAGTTAATTTATCGTTAATTATAATCCTGATGATGCGCCGTTGACCAACTTGTATTATGTTTATAATTTTTTACTACATTTGAAAATTTGTTCACAGGATGTCTCACGGTTATGTGACATGAAAGGAAAGTACCTTTAATATTGAAGATAGGATATTATGCCCCGTGAAGACATTATTTTATTTAAAGAGTAATAATTAAAAAAAATATATCGTTGCCATACGCGGGAATCGAAACAACCATGAAGCTTTACAGATACAGATACAGATACAGATATAGATCATTTATTGCTAAAAATACAGGTACATTTTACAAGTCAATTTGTTAACAGGTAATTATTATTATCTAGTATTTTAGGCTTAGGTTAGGGCTTATTCACATTTCCCTAAAAACAAAGTCATTCACACTGTAAAAACACAGGTCAATTAACATTTTTTTAATCCTATTATATAATATGTTATTGTTCGCCGAGGTAATTATGTCACTAGGTAGGGTATTATAAATCTTGACACCTAGGACAGCGAGTGACTTTCGAGCTTTAGCGAGTCTGCGGTGCGGGATGAGTAGTAGTAGTAGTTGAAATCTATTTAAAAGTTGACACTTAAGAGGAATCATTAATTATTGTTCACTCTTCTGATTCCAATCCTTATGTGCCAAATCTTTTTTGTGTAGGTTAAGGTAGACGTCCCAGTACCTCTCATTATGTCAGTGTTTGATTGTGAGAGTGTATTTCCTATGGAGCTTTTCAATCCATTTTGAAGGATTCATTTTGGCGCTGGACACATACCGTTATACCTAATTTTGCATCTTGTAACGTGAATGATCGGTAAAAACCTACATAATTGATATATACCTAAACAGTAAGCAATTGTATTGTTTAGAATTTAGAACAGATCTCCCGTCCTTGTTCTTGATTTTGACGTGTTTCCGATTCGGTTCATATTCATATTCATTTATTCATTGTATAGTCATGTAGGTACAATAATGCTGGTGTTTGGTTACATTTCAAGAAAGTCTGTACATGACGCCCTGTCAGGGCACACAATAGCACTTATATACTAACTTAACTAATAATGGTATTTTAATTCCAGTTATACAATGCTGGTAGGTACAAAGTTTAAGTATTTATTCATCTTTGTCATCAAGGAATTCATTTAACGAGTAGTAGCTCTTCTTTATCAAGAATGCCTTTAGGCGGTTGTTGAAGATGTTTCTAGAATTTAGGCATTTTATCTCGTCGCTAATTTTATTAATAGTAGATTATACACTAAGGGGATAAAGCACTGTTTTATGTCACGGGAGCGAATTGAATCCCGAACGTAACGAAGGACTCATAATTTAACTCCTGAGCGTAGCGAGGGAGTTATAAGTTAATTCCTGAGCGAAGCGAGGGAATTAAGACTGAGTCCTGAGTGCAGTGAGGGGTTCAACCGCCCAAGACTAAAACAGTCTTATCCCCGAGGTGTATACTCTACTTTTCACACCTTATGCGAGACAAAAAAACAGTTTCAGTAGATAAATAATATTTATTTACAAATATTCAAAATAGACCAGAAGCACTGATTCAGACACAGACTTTACGCCTTTTACAGCTTTCCATTTGTCAAAATCGTTGTAGGCTTTTAGGTATTTTTCCTTTGACTTCTCTGGCAGCAGATTGTTGACAATGCCTATGGCATCTAATTTGATAAACTCAGGAGTCAAAACACTTTCATCAGTCATCACTCGACATTTTCAATATTATTTTTGAAATTAAATCTTCCATAGGCACCTACAAGAACTCGATTTGTTCGTCACGCGTGAAAAAATGAAGGCGCGCGACGTTCCAAATTCGAAAGCACAAGCCATGGTCCTAGATTCGAAATTCGAATTTCGAACACCGCGCTCCTCCGGACCGGGGTTCACACGGAGGCAAACTTCATTTATTTTGTCAAATCAAGTAGGCCATGGCCTAGGACAAATTGTGTTTAGCAAAATTAAACTTTATGCATATAGTAATAAGAATTATGAAAAGTGAAATCATATTATTAACCAGCGGGTTATAATGAAATTCAGTACAACATTATAACCCGGCTAATACCAAGGGATTTAATGTCTTGCTTTCGGTAGGGTTTACATGACCTATAATTCGGCATTGTCGAGCATGTGGTTTGAAAATATCTTTATACACATCACGTTAGGGCTATTACTATGCAGTGTTAGTTTCGATAATACGGTACGTGCTAGTTTATTTTTATACCTGGTCTCGTATCGTCGCGGTTGGTCGGCGAGTCTAGTGAACAACTGGGGGTAATTTCTTACAAATTTGCAAACTTCAAATATGTAAACTGATGTTAAAGAGAGGATACCGTACTTTTAAAAATAAGGTTTACAGCTTTCGGTGTTTTTAACGTTTGCAAGTATGCGAACGCACTTTTTTTGGAGGATGAATAAGTCATCTACATTTGTACTACTTCCCCAGAGTAATATACCGTAGCTAAGCCGGGAAAAAACGAATGCGTAGTATGCCATAAGAGCAGTTTTAAAGTCTGTGTACTTTTTTAATTCTCGCAGGGCGTAAATAAATTGGGAGACTTTTGTTTTTAGTTTTTGTACATGTGTCTTCCAATTGACATGGGTGTCAATATCTAAGCCTAAGAATATAAATAAGATGAATAAATACGTAAAATTGTCTACACATTCTAGCGCGATACCATCGAATAAGTAGGAGAAGGAAAGGAAGGGTTTTTTCTGATATGGCCTAAACTGGATTAATTTCGTTTTAGCAAAATTTATTTGTAGGTGGTGATCTTCCATTCATTTCTGTGCATTAGATAATGTTTTGTCTAAGGTTTGATTTAAGTTTAAGTTTTGATCTTCTGATATTGGGAATCTGTCACACTAAGAGAGCAAGAGATTATCAATTTTGATTGATCTTTATCTGAAACTAGCACCAAATCTCGACACTCCGTCCCAAAGAACCTCCAATAACACTTAAATTGTTTACCCTCACCTCCGACCCGCGTCAATGCCCGAATTATAATCAGGTAGTACTCAATCAGCGCTGTCGACACGCCCACAAATTAATCGAGTTACCACCGGTTAGTGGACATCACCAGGCCCCCGCCGCCCCCTATTTCTCACGGTTCGAGATATAGAGTCAAGGAATGGTCAGATTAAAGCAACATTGTTGGAAAGTCGGGCTGGTTACTGCAACAACATAAAGACACCACCGCCACTGTTTCGGTATCTGGCCAGAAGATTACTAAACGTATGTTGTCCTTCAAACTATTTTTCGGCCGGTATATGATTGTGCTAACGTTTGACATACATAAGTATGTATTATGTAAGTTAGGTGAGAATGAAATATTATGGCATCATTAAGCCAATTTGATGGATCTAGAAGGTGGCCATAGCAATTAGCAACTCTTAAACTATACAGAAGCAGAATCCGTCATGTTTGAGCAAAAACGGTATAGTCGGTAATGTAATTTTTAACGGTAAGTATTTCATTGCTTTTCTCGTTGAGGACTTTGTCGCGTCCAGCCATAAAATACCCAATCAATAAACGCTGAGGTCGCAGCGCGAGATCACCGCCTACTAGCTAAGGACCTTTTTTTCTCTCTTTCTTCTCCAGTTGGATTAAACATACGTCTTTCGAATCTTCTTCCGTTCAGCTCAATTTGCTGTAGCTCGTCCCCAAACCTATATAACCGCCAGTCTTTTACTGTGTATCTGCCTACCTATGGCATAGTATGAACTACACTCAGTGTAATTCCCAATGTAAACTATGAAGGTACGCTACCTCAGAGGCAATGAAAACGGGTCACTTTGTAAAGTAATCCATGGGAAGTGACCCGTTTTCATTGCCTCTGAGTGTATGAATTGATTTGAATGGAGTTTGTTAAGATGATTTTTAAGTATGTTTGTTGCGACAGGGGTGTCTTAAATGTGTAATTTATCAATGCATTAATCTGCTTTGTCGCTTCCAGCATTGAGCACATCTTTAGGTACCCATCAATACACGCTGACGCTGCAGCGCGAGAACACGGCCGAATTAGACAAGACGCCATGCATTACGATAGACCGGTAACTCGGTAACTGTCTCCACGGCTACCTCTACTAGCTAAGGACCTTTTTTTTACTCTTTCTTCTCCAGTTGGATTAAACATACTCCTTTCGAATCTTCTTCCATTCAGCTCAATTTGGTGTAGCTCGTCCGCAGACCTACATAACCGCCAGTCTTTTACTAACTGTGTATTTGTCTGCCTATAGCATAGTATGAACTGATTTGATTGAAGTTAGTTTAATCTAAAATCTTATTATTAAGATGGTTTTTAAGTATGTTTGTTGCGACAGGGGTGTCTTAAATGTGTAATTTATCACTGCATGAATCTGCTCTGTCGCTTCCAGCAACGAGCACATCTTTAAGTACCCATCAATACACGCTGACGCTGCAGCGCGAGAACACGGCCGAATTAGACAAGACGCCATGTGTTACGATAGACCGGTGCCTCGGTAACTGTCTCCACGGCTACCTCTACTAGCTAAGGACCTATTTTTCTCTCTTTCTTCTCCAGTTGGATTAATCATGCGCCTTTCAAATCTTCTTCCATTCAGCTCAATTTGCTGTAGCTCGTCCCCGGACCTATATAACCGCCAATATTTTAGTAACTGTGTATCTGTCTGCCTATAGCATAGTATGAACTGATTTGAGTGCAGTTGGTTTATAATCGAAAGTCTTGTTTGTGAAGATGCTTTTTAACTATACATGTTTGTTGCGTAATAGTCCCAGTAACTTTATACATCCAGAGACCACATTTCACGCAAGCTCTGGAATCCAGTAGTTCAATTTTTTTGCAGACTTGTTAATGATGTTGGCCCAATGAATAATCCAAGTTTGTGACCTCGAGCGCCGAACGCAACTTTGTCAACCGTACTTTCAGGCGACAAGGTTACTGGCTTATCAGGGGTGTTTTAAATGTGTAATTTATCACTGCATTAATCTGCTTTGTCTCTTCCAGCATTGAGCACATCTTTAGGTACCCATCAATACACGCTGACGCTGCAGCGCGAGGACACGGCCGAATTAGACAAGACGCCAGCCATGTGTTACGATAGGCCGGTGCCTGGTAACTGCCTACACGACTACAGTGCTAGATGGGCCGGTCAGTATCGAGCCTGATAAGCTGCGAGAATTAATGACTACGATTACTCTGGCTGTGGAAACGTTTCTTAAAGGTGGAAGGACTCGGTGAATCTGGCTATATTGCGCATCTACATAAGTATATACAAATATTCTTTATTGCTCACCAGACATAGTAAAAAATAAAATAGAGGTAAATTCAACACAAATAATGGTAGACAACAGGCGGTCTTATCGCTAAAAAGCGATCCCTTCCAGACAACCTTTGGGTACTGGAGACGATGCAAGAAAATATATGATTTAGAGTAGGTATATACGTACGGATACAGATCCATACTAATATTATAAATGCGAAAGTGTGTCTGTCTGTCTGTCTGTCTGTCTGTCTGTCTGTCTGTTACCTCTTCACGCTTAAACCGCTGATCCGATTGCGATGAAATTTGGTATGGAGATAGTTTGAGTCCCGGGGAAGGACATAGGATAGTTTTTATCGCCGAAATCATCCCCTAAGGGGGTGAAATGGGGGGGTGAATGTTTGTATGGAGCTGCGATATAAACGAGTTCCACGCGGACGGAGTCGCGGGCAGAAGCTAGTTGATAATAATTGATAATAAATAAATAAATAATAAATAAATAAATATTAGGGGACAATCTTACACAAATCGACCTAGTGCCATAGTAAGCTCAATAAAGGCTTGTGTTATGGGTACTAGACGACGATATATTTAATAGATAGAAATACTTAAATACATAGAAAACATCCATGACTCAGAAACAAATATTCATGCTCATCACACAAATATTTGCCCTTACCGGGATTCGAACCCAGGACCTTCAGCTTCGTAGGCAGCGTCACTACCCACTAGACTAACCGGTCGTCGATATAATTGTATATCAATAAACGAGTGAGCGAAGTTCTCTGTTTCAGTTTTGGCAAGAATTCTTTCGTAGGTCCGGCTGTCCGGCGGATGTTAAAACCCTTTTTCACACATCAACCAAGTTAAAATGAACACATTCACTGCCGACAAATTCGAAGCGCTACACTCATAGCCGATGCCGTGGTTTCCCGCTAAGTAGCGGATAGCACCTAACGAACAGAGCGCCCACTAGGCGGGTTCCTGGCCAGCAGGTTAAGATTTATTTTGAAAATTTACGCACTGAATGTACGAGTACGTGACGACCGGTTAGCCTAGCGGGTTAATAGTGACTCAGCCTACGAAGCTTAAGGTCCTGGGTTCGAATCCCGGTAAGAGCACATATTTGTGTGATGAACATGAATTATTGTTTCCTACGCAGATTATTTGTAAAATCATTTATATCGTCTTCGACGATGTACTAGTAGGAGAATGCGACTATTCACGGTGTAATAATGGCGTAAGCGGGAAACGCGCTAACAATTATTAATGAAATTTATAAACATATTTTAGTGAAAACATCACAAGAATTTCATCTCCAATACTTGAGTGACAGGGATGTATTTATACGAAATTCAGCAATCTCCGAACAGGCTTGTCTTCAAAAAGTCCTTACTCAATTTCTTCATATTCGCTCATTCATTCATATTATTATTTTTATTATTGGGAGCCTGTAGTGTCCCACTGAAGGCCTCCCCCCTCCGTTTCCAGTGTTCTCGATCCTGAGCTTCTTGTGGCTAATCTTTTGAGAACGAGTCTACCTCGTCCCGCCATCGCCGGCGAGGCCTGCCGCGTCTCCGATTTGAACTATTGGGTTGCCAGTCAGTGGCGGCTTCGGCCCACAGTTCACTCGGCATGCGGCAGACATGCCCAGCCCACTCCCACTTCCAACTCCCACTCCACCCCAGCCCACGCTTATTCATTCATATATGTATATTATTATATTATATCATCATCACGTAAGTACGATGCTCGATGACCTCAGTAAAGCTTCCGAGCGAGTTGGTCTAAGAATGAACATGGATAAGACGAAGATCATGTCAAATGCCCATGTCGTACCAACTCCCATTACAATCGGACACTTTACGCTCGAAGTTGTAGACGATTATGTATATCTAGGACAGACTATCCAGTTAGGTAGGTCCAACTTCGAGAAAGAGGTCAATCGTCGATTCCGACTCGGCTGGGCAGCGCTCGGGAAGCTACGGCACATCTTTTCGTCCAATATTCCGCAGTGTCTCAAGACGAGAGTCTTTGACCAGTGTGTATCCAGTGATGAACGTGGTCGCTCACTATGGGCCTCATAAGAAGGCTCAAAGTCACCCAAAGGGCAATGGAGAAAGCCATGTTGGGAGTTTCTCTGCGTGATCGCCTCAGAAATGAGGCTATCCGCAGCAGAACCAAGGTAACCGATACAGCCCTCCGAATCGCTAAACTTAAGTGGCAGTGGGCAGGGCACATAGCACGTAGAACCGATGGCCGTTGGGGCGGAAAGGTTCTCGAGTGGCGACCACGTACCGGAAGGCGCGGCGTGGGTAGGCCCAAATCTATAATGAGCCAATAACCATCTTTTTATTAAAAATCTAAAAACAAATTAAATTCTTAATTAAAAATTATTTACCATAGAGTAATGGTGGATTCAGTCGCGGTATCTTTCGCGGGGACAGCTTTCTGGTAAAAAAACAACTTGACAAAAAAAAAGCGTTAACCAGCTGGGGACAGGTAGAACTGTGCCGTTCCCGGGAATATTCCCTGTTCCCGATTGATTGTGGAATGAGTAATATTCATGAAAGTTCCCGATTTGTTTAGGGAATAGTGAGGGAAACATTTTCCATACAACTCGGCATTATTCCCACAACACTAGGCCCAGTGCAGCCCTATAGGCTTAGCCGTACATGCGCGGCTGCGTATCGGGTGTTAAGGCATCAACGGTTTCTGTCCGGCGGAGTGTGCATATCGTTCTCGGAGTCATTACTACTCATATTTTCAACTAAATGTGAATTACAAACAACTTTTCACAATTCTACTTTCGTAACAGCAAAAACCAACAAAGAAAATGACAACAGTAATGGCGGCAATTCGATCCTACGTCAAGACGAATGTTTTTTTTAAAATCATAGACAAACGAATGAAGTCCCAATTCTCATGTCAATCTTGATCAAATGTCGTGCGGTTTATATTAAAAAACATACTGAATTGACGTTTCGCATCGATAACTGTTTTAATATCTATGGATACTAGAATAGAGACCCACTTGAGTTTTGTCAGCTGTTTCATAATTTTAGGTAAGTATGCAAAAATCCATAAATACAGTTAAGTTGTGTGATTGCCAAGTTGCAGAATTTTATTTAGCAAGCAAATAAAGATTAATAAGAATGCCTGAGACTTGACTCTACGAAATATCTCACAACTTTTTACGGTGGAAGAGTTTCGGGACTTGGCCTCTTTTTTACATGGAATGTTTTTTATGGGATTTACTTTTACATAAAAAAAATAATGTTAACGACATAGTTGTGACATATTTGAAATACTTGTATTTGGAAGAGCGCATCTCTTCTCATTCGGCGTTCCATCGAAACCAGCCGCTTCTCAGCCATCTCACGTGACACCTCTCACAGACGTCTTCTAACCGTTCATCAGCTGATGCATACCTCCCGAAGTTTTGCTGAAGCTGAACAGCGTCGATTTGGCGATTCCGTAGAGAGGTAACAGCAATGATGTGGTCATCGTCTCCGAAGTAGAGCGTGTCCTGCCAGTTCCGGATCTACTTGATAAAGCATCTGCGTCTTGGAACCTCTGGAACACTACCTCCTTAAGAGGGTTCCAGTGAGTCCAACAACGACACAACGGTTTTATCTACATAGTGTAGTATAGGAGTTGATATGGCCACCTTCTGTCTCCGTCATCAGATCAGGTCGATCGTATCATAATATTGCATTATCACCGAACTTACATAAATTAAACATGCCACAGCTCAATCGGATGCCAGAAAGTGGTTGAAAAATACATCCAGCTGATAACATAATGATTTTAATGATCAACCTAAAAAAATTGTCAATCTCTGACTCCCTGACTGATTATAGAAATTTCATTAAATTTCAATCCAAAAAGTATGTACGTATTAAGGATTTTAAGCCTATTGAATCAATGATAGGTAAGTCATTTGAAAGCACAACCGTTGTGCTATTCATCATCCAATATCAAAAACACTGCAAGGAAGAATCGGAGAAACTCCTTAGTTCCCGATTTCTCATCATCACCCACCTCGCCAATCGCCGGTTTACATGCGGACAAGGGATTAGAGAGCAACAAACATCTGCTAAGCTTGCAACTAAAAATAATTGATGTCGAAAAAATGCTCAAAAATATTGAAAACGAGATCACAGTGCTCGGGAAACAGATGGAAAATTTGGTTCAAAATCTTCAAACTCCTGACACAAAATCTACACCACATATCACCGCGGCACATACGTAGATTTCCCCAATCTAGGCGGCCAAAAGTCCAATTAGTGAAATTCATTATCGGTATAATTTACTAATTATCTTATATAGTTGACATTCCTGGGGACCCACCCCGACCCTATTTAACTTATTTGATAAAGCATGTGCTTATCAACAGGTATTCAAAACTAGATCATCGCTAGCAGTGTGCATATCAGTTTTAAGCGCGTTAAATTTACTCTTACTTACAAAGTTCATAATTATTTTTTTACGATCTAAAGTGACGTTAACGTGATGGATTCTAATAATTCAGGTAAGAATCTATGTATTTGCTTCATAAAATTTATTCTTTTCACCTTATTTTCATACTAAATGATAAGTTAAAGTTGAGACCTTTTTTAATGATACTTTTTCTTAGTTATCAAAGTTTAAAGGTTGTTTTGAAATGCATTTTAGTCCGTCTCAGCGACCATTAATATTTTAAAATTTTGGTTACATATTAAACATAACAAAACCGGTGAAAACGGCTGCTACTACGTGCTACTCGCAATTTCTAAACCAATCTAAGTTAACAGGGCAAAAACTCTAAAACGTCTTCACATTTTTCTACTTTAACATAATTCGTTTATTTTATTTCAGAGTTATCCAGTGCTTCTGGTATTAAAGAAGTGACTCGTAAATATTTGTATGAACAGATAAAAGAACAGAATTTACCAAGTTTCAGTGAAAATTTGGAGAAATTGGAAAATAATCTCTTGGAGTGTTATGGCCACACCGAAGAACGTAAAAAGAACCTCAAACGTAAGTTTTCGAACTTTAAGGCACAAATAAAGCAAAGGTGGATAACTGCAAAGAGGAGAGAAGATCTGTTTTTAACTCAAAATCAGGCTTGGTTGGAAGGAACCTTCGAAATCCCTTGTGAAACGATTCATCGGCAGGGTCGTCCCAACAAATTATTTGCGGAATCGAGTGAACGGACCAAAAGGAGGAAAACAGAAGAAATCCGAGCTACTGTAGATGATGATATCATAGTCCATGCTGCACAAGTGTGTTTACAAACAGGTGGAAAAAGAGATGCTTCAAAGGTCCTCAAGGAAATAACGAATTCTCCAACACGAGAGAGGCTAAGGCTAATGGCTGCTGAGCCAGTTCACTCCACTCGCACTAGGCGAGGAGTTTGAACATAATATATTCTGATGTTTTATACCACGATAGTGGCAAACAGGCGTACTTACGGCTCCGGGCATAGGATGTTGTCTCTTACAAGCTTTATATTAACTTGACCTGTTAGTATAAAATATAGTTATATGTATGTAAGTTGTCCGTCAAAATTTGCCATAAATTTTTCAGTCACTTGCCGTTATCCGATTGAGCTGAAATTTTGGGTATCTGTATAGTTTGGATGACAATTCAATATTATGGTACCATCGAGCTGATGATGGAGACAGAAGGTGGCCATGGGAATTCAGTATTTAACCGACGTAACCCCATTGAGTTTGGGTTCGTTAAAATCGTCTCAATGAGTAGTTGATGATGGTATACTGAAAAGTACAGTCGGCAATAAAAGCTTGTACCAAAAATTACTTTTGACAGAAACTTATGATAGTATGTAATAGACTGAAAGGCCTTTGTTTGACTTACTATTGGTTATCTTTCCTATATAATGGACAGTCCTTGAAAACTTTCTAGTCTTTCTGCAATAGTTCTACTTCATCTCGAGTAAATTAAACAATAATAGATAATTAACACTTTCGCAACCGGACTAAAAATGGAACAATACACCAGAAACCGACAGAACTCGCTAGGCGTGTAGGTTTACGCTCCAGGCAAAATACGGTTTTGAAAAACATTAATTTATAATAGCGTTTTTTTTGTTGATTTCATTTGAAAATGTTATTCTAAAGCCCGCTCTACACTCGCGCCGCGAAACGCGAGTGTAGATGTTGATCACGCGTTCGCGCTCGCGGTTTGCGGCGTTTCCCGTCCGGTGGCGGTTTTTTGGCCCGCGACAAAGGGTACGCGGCGCGCGAATGCGAACGCAGCTACACTCGCTGTTTTATCGCAGTAGCGTACAAGACATTGTGGGGGATGGTTGTGCGTGCGTTGACGGTTGGCTTTCGTTAAAAATGACTACGAAATGGGATAATGAACTCGAACTGACGCTGCTGGAGTGTTACCAAACTGAGCCGATGCTATGGCAGTCGAAACACAAGGACCATAAAAATAAGAATAAGGTTCATGATGCCTGGACACGCATAAGTGCTATCTTAAATATACCAGTGGCTGAGTTAAAGAAAAAGAAGGATTCGCTAATGTCGAGCTATAGAACATATAGAAAAAAAGTCAAGGATTCTATGCACAGTGGTGCGGGCTCAAGTGATATCTACAAGCCAATTTGGTTTGCCTATCAAACAATGGACTCATTTTTAGGAGATGGCGTTAAATGCAATGAAACAATAAATACTGTAAGTACTAATTTATTTTCACTTAACTAATTATTTTCAAAGTATCTCGTGAACTAGTCATTTCTACATTTCTACTACTCTTCGATTTTAGTCATCCACCAACGTCTTCTTCTCCATTTCTTTATTACTTGCTTTTTAGATTTAACACACAAGTAATTATAGTACGCTATGGCAAGCACAGCCCCAGCAGCAGCAGAAATCACGTCGTCACCCATTTTCATTGAAGTTGCGAACAACACTGCGAAGCTTCGTGAGTGTGGAGGGACACAGTTGTGGGCGAACCACTGCGTAAATTCACGCCGCGGATTCACGGAGCGACTTCGCGGCGCGAGTGTAGAGCGGGCTTAAGATGATTTAGTCAAGAATCCGACAAACTTTCCACCCGGAAGTAATTATGTAGATTTAAATGAAGCATGCATTATCTTTTTTTGTACGATTTATCTTGAATATTATAGAGCAAATGTAAATGAACCAAAATAAAGACAAAAACATTTATTAATATTTTTACTGACTTTTCAGAAGCCAGTTAACTTATCATTTTTTCGATGTCTGAAATTTTGTCGGATTTTGTCGCTGGGTAACTATTTAATTGAAAATATATCCGTTACACATACAAAATAAGCTATTATAAATTATTTCCAATTGACATTTTTTCCATACAAGTTGTCAGTTCATTGCCTGCACTATTATAGGCTTTTTCAGTATTATTACTCGTAATATTATTATGCACAAGTTGGCCACCTACGGCACCGTCTGCCAGGTACTTCCGGCCATTTCAGGACTGACAGACGTAGGTTTACTCTCTCTACGATTGAAGGGCTAAATGATGCCTCATGTCTCGTACTTTTGCAATATATATATACCTACCTACCCATACAAATTTTGACCGGAAGTGAAGGATTTTCAAACTTTCGGCCAATTTTAGGTGCGATAATTTTCTGATTCTTGCTCAGCACAACTTTCTCGACCTGCTGCCATGCATTTCATCGTGCTGTTATGAGAATCTCATGATTCGCAGAAAATGTTTCAGATAATAATCCGTAAGCCCACTCCCAATACACCTACATCAGATGTAGGTGTATTGGGAGTGGGCATAATTTTGATAGTCATACAGTTGTCTGCCTGTTTAATTAAACGCATAAAGTTGTTGCCTATAAAAGTCTTTTATCATTAATGATTCTGGATTCTGCGCATAACCGCACCCATGAATCTAACAACTGACTCATAATACGGGTGTAGACTAAAAAAATATTATTACTCCAAAAGAAAGGAGGCAAAGGAATATGCCTTAGTGACGAAAATCTCATTCAGATACCTATCTCAAAGAATTACGAAGCTACAACCGTTTTAATATTGCTTGTTAGAGAGAGAAAACGCAAACAGTTTGTGACGTCACAAACTGTTTGCGTCGCGCGCGCGTCAGGCCGTGTCGATGGCGGCGCCGAACACGATGAGGCACGGCACGTTGCCGTCTTCTAGTGACGTCACAAACTGCGAGCGTCAATTGTTTCATATGAAGTTGCGTTTTGCGAAAAAGGGACAGAAAATACCCCTTCTTAAAACTTTGGACACTTATAACTTCCTTATTATTGCTATGCATAATTTTGGACAATACACGGTTGTTAAGATTGTTGACCAGCGTTTAATTAGGTTAGGGCAGCAATCGTAACAATTGTATTTTTGGTAGGTTAGGTTATCGTTATCTTGTGTCCCTTAGAACGGAAATAGGCACCCCGCGAAGCGGGGTGACGTCTACACGCTGGCGGTTAGGTTAGGGTAAGGTTAGGTTAAAATAATTGCCGTTTGTTTAAAAATAATGTTTTGCTAGGTTAAGGTTACAAAGAGATAATTTACTTTTACCAATTTTTTTATAAGTAAGTACCTACCTATGACTTGAAACGTTATGCGCAAAGCTATTATGGCGATTGATATTTATTCTTAAAGCTTTTATGCGCAATAAATTTATGATAGATAATTGTTATTTATGCTCTTAAATATAATGGTAAAAAAATAATATATGCAAACTAACTTATGACTTTTGTCATAATGATGATTATGACACTAGTGGTTAGGTATACCAATCAAAAATATGGCTTTAAATATTATGCAACCCGATATGGACCCCTCAAAAATATGTAGGCAGACCTTATTTCTGCAACAATAAGGTAGTAGAATACATATTTATGAAACTTTGAGTGAATACATATTGGTGCCCTTGACTGTACATGATACCCTGCTAGGGCACTGCAACTTTCTTACATTCTAAAATAAGGTAATTTCTAGGTATATTATAAATATTATAATATTAGATAGATACAATACAACCACAACAATATTTACGTCACTCCGGGCGGTAAGTGAGATTTACCGCCCACGGGCGTAGCGCCAAAACTCCCTTTACACCCAGGAGAAGACGTAAAATTGTGTCGGCACCACGGGCGGTAATTCGTAAAGCCCCAGGTCGTACTATTTCAACACATTTGCTCGTAACGTAGGTACCTCTTATTACGTCATAACCCTGATGGGTATTAAACACGCGTGTTTTATAATATTACGGCACTCGTGTTTTATGGATATACCTATCCCTATTAAGACACGTTGGCACCTTGCAGCAAGGTGTGTACCTATGCATGAACACGATGCATTCTTAAATTAACCGGGTTGTATAGTAGGTACAGCTTTTTTTTTAATTCTCGGCAAATTAATTCTTACTCGACTAAACAAATTAAATCCTTTTTGTTAATTAATTGACTACTTATTTCTTTTTAGATATGATGTAGAAACGTTTAATTTAGTATAAGTATTCACTTTTGATTACATTTTACCCTTTCGGAACGTTCTGTCCGTTTCCCTAAACACCCTTTCCCAAAACACCCGTTCCAAAATATCAGTTTCTATAAATAAACTTAGGCCAAAAGACCCGTTTCTCATCGCATCAGTATGTCATAACACCCTAGAAACCCATGTACTGTTCGCTATACATATTTAAGACGGAATACCCCCTTCGTCCACGTTCATAACAAAGGTTTCATAAGTGGTTATGAATAAGGTTTTTTTTTCACTGTGTCATAACCAGTTATTAAACAAGTCATTTTCGTCCACGTTCATAGCCAACCTATACTACTCAAAGGCAGGTCGGTGTAGGTACGACGACGAGCGAAGCGACGAGGAGTGTTTGGTGCACTGCGACCCGACAGCGTGCGAGCCGAGCGAGCGAAGCGATGACACAATGGCACATGGCTCAATGGCCGTAGGTTCGCTGTATTGACCGTTATGCATGGATGTATCAACCTTGACGGATGCAATGTGCGTTTAGTGCTCATTTTGTGCACAGTACGTGCAAAAGTTGGGCCTATCACTCGTAGATCTAACCTAACCTAACCTAACCTAACCTAACCTACCAGCAGGTTGATCACGTAATGTTTTGAAGGCGCGCAGGTAGATCCAACTGCCATTTTTAGGGTTCCGTAGTCAACAAGGAACCCTTATAGTTTCGCTATGTCCGTCTGTCCGTCCGTCCGTCCGTCTTCGGCTTAGCTCAGTACCCATTACTACTAGAAAAGTGTGATTCGGCATGGGTATATAAATCAATCACCTTAACAAAACAGTACAATAAAATCATGAAAAAAAATTTTGTTAGGGTACCTCCCGTACGCATAAAGCGGGGATGTAATTTTTTTTCTCGTTAAACCCGTGGTGTGGTGTAGCGTTGGACAGCTCGTTCAAAAAATTTATAGGTTTCCTACAACCATTTTACAAATCAGATATTAGTTTGCGAGATATTGGGCTTTTAAGCCCTAATTTTTGGTTCGAGTCATATGTCCCCCCCCTGCTGGCTAAATGGCTAAACTAAAGGAAAACTATCACGGACAAGTAGGCATAAGTACCTAGTTACCAAAACCATGGCGTCAACCCATAATGCAGATACAATATTGGTTTATATATACGAACAAAGCCAAAGCTAGATTTATGTTACCCACTTGAAGTTCTTAGTAAAAAGAGAACATGAAACCAATAACAACTTATTTTAAAATCATATTTCTTTACGGGAGGAATTGTGCTACAATGAAGGTTAATTAATAAACAGAGACACCAACAACAACCTGAATATTTCTGATGAATAACTGCGCAGTTGTAGCGTTTTGTGAATGTATTACGAGGAAGTTTCACGGTACGGGAGGCTGGAATTCGCGTCGTGTACGTTTAACGATAATTTTGTAAAATTACAGCCATTGAGGTCGGGCCGGGCGCGGCAAACAGGTTGCGTCACTGCGTGCCACACACCGCGGTGCATCGCGATACTTACCCAGTAGGTATGAATATCGTCTTTTTCTTTGACTGTCAAAAATGTCGACTGTACTTTATTGCAGTCATCGACTATTTATTAAGAGGATTCGCAACAACGCGATTATCTTGAGTAAATGAGGAGGCCACCTTCCGTCTCTGTCATCAGACATGCATTAAAGGTATACGGTATATGTATACGGTCAGCTTCACAAGGCAGCCTCACTAAACGTCATCTTAAACTGCCATATCAAGTTGTCGAACGATACTTAGGTGTTCAGCAACTTATGAGGCCGATAGGATATTTATAATTAGGCTTCGTGGAAGATGAATATAGCTTCACTATGTATGGCTAAATACATTAAATTACATTAACACTGATCATACAAAATGCTTTAAAATGACATCCGGATAACACAAATGCCGGGGGCCCACTCATATACCTAAAGACACAAATTATAATTTTATGGGTAAAAACTGGCAACATTGATAGGCAAATGAGATCTGTCAGGGGTGATACCAGTATTTACTTACCAAATAATAACTTGTACCTTTATAACATTGGGACCTGTGGGGACACAAATATTTGTACCTATATGATACCTACCTGACGATTAAATAAAAAAACATTAGCTTTAACTGGAATTTAAGTGAGATGTTAATCAATGCTATCCATAGTTTTCAAAACATGTGTAAATATCCTTCTCTTGGTCAATCAATGTACTTATAGCAAGATTTACAGAAATAAATTTACACTTGCAAAAGTCAAGTAACTAGGTAATTAAGAAATAAGTTTATGTATGCATTTGCACCTACGAAAAGGTCAAGTACTTGAGTACTATCTAACATTCCATATGTACTCCCAGCTGCTATTTCTGAACATAACAGTGTTAAGATTTTTTTCTGAATATTCCTCCTATTTTTATTTTATTTTTGACGATACCTACTTGAATGTAAGGGGTAAGTTATAGGTTTGCTTTGTTTTGTTTTTGGTTTTCTGCTTGATTATATTGATTACCTTAGCACACCCACACATGCTTAGACAAATAGTGATGGTAACAAACACAAAACACATTCCACACAAAATAGTGACTATTAAAAGTTCCCCAAATACTCTGCCATAACAAACGAGCGTGGTTCCAAGGTTTGTGTGCCCCTTTTGCTATTCACTAATAGTCCAGGCAATGAACTGACAACTTGTATGGAAAAAATGTCAATTTTATGCGTTGTGGGTGTCGTCGAGTCGGTTTACTATGCACTGCCCACTGTAAATCCTGCAAAGGCGGCTGTACAAATCAAAAGTAAGTTACTATAATTTTCAATGCCGGGTTATTTAATATGCTGATGCTGACCACTGATTTCCACTGGTTGGCACAAAACTTTAGGTCTAATGGCAATCCACTAGGCACAAAAATAATTCATCGGTAATTAACAGCAACCAGTCCAAATATGAGTGATTTTGTAGTAGTGGAATGGTACAAGTACTTCAAACCGACTTTTCTTTTTCAGTCATTTCATTTATTCCCTGATAAAACGTAGTTTTACATGTCAATTTTTGTCAAGATCTTAAATAACAGAAGCAGCAACAGTCTTTTCAGTTGTACATCTACCTGCGAACCCGAAGAGGAAATTTAAATTTAAATATTTGATAAACATATATGTAAATATTGATGCTTATATTATATATATAATATTATATTGATATAATATTCTTATTTTTCTTGCACAAATTAAAAGTACCTAAGTCTAACCCGATATAAAAATACACACACTATAAAACTAAGTACTAAATACAACAACAAGAAAATATAAACTTAGGCAATAAAGGACAACAATAAAAAGATTATAAATAAAAAACTTGGCCCAGATCAGCGCGTAGCGATTATTGGCAGAGAATGTATTAATTTTCTGGTTACCGAGCTTAGGAAAATGTTTACAACACGCGGGTGTGGTAAGCGGTCAAGACAATGTTGACTTATTATTAAATTCGCCTTCGCCCACAGAACTAAATCATAGTGTAAATGCAGTAAAAATTTATAAAATAAATGTTGTCAATGAATTTCGTTTAAATTGACTATCATGGTGCTTAAACTTGACACACTCATGTAAAATACGTTATCTCATTGCTTTTACTCATAAAATGGGACTAAAACGTTGCCAGCCGTATTGCCCGAAGACCTGCTGGAAGTATTGAACGGCGGCGTTATTGACCGGTAAGAGAATGTCTATCCCACATTTACTCTAGTGAGTACACAAATTAAGATCCGATGCTATCTCAACACGATGCAGATCTTTGTATTTGTAACTTTGGGAAATTGCTAAAAACGTTGTCAATCAAAGTTCTGTCTCTAGTAGCATTTGTGTCATTTAACATCTGCGTATATATAACCTATCCTCTTAAAATATGTGGTTATACTATTATTATTTTTAGAACTAAAGTTGACGTTCAATCGAAGGTCAGACTTTAACTGGATCGTGGGTAATTGTTGAAAACACCAGACCTGCATTGTCCAATTACTTCGGTTTATTTTTTGGTTTCGGTCGGAACAAATGAGAAACAGGAAACAACACGAAATACAATGCTGTGTATTCATTATATCAATATTCATTTTTCAGACTGCGAAGTGCAATATACGTCACCAGGCACGGCTATACTGAAGAACCAGCGTAAAATGAGACGCTATACTGATTTTATTTACTTACTTTAATTTGTAAATATAATTTAAACTATTAAAGCTAGCGTCATGTTGATAATTTTCCCATCTACACACAATTTCCGTTATGCATGTGTATTTCCAAGTCTTAGTTGGCTATAGTTTTTGAAATAGAGCTGGGGACAGCACTGTATGAAAAAAAGTTACTTTGGTCATATTTTACACCAGTAAGAGCTATCGTAAAAAGAACTCAAAATGTGTATACCGCCTCAAAATTTTACGAGCTTTCGAATGATACCCCACACGTTCCTTACAATCCAAAAAAAAAATGCGAAACCCCTTATCGTCGGGGATAGTGCAATACCGCGTAACTAGCACTAGTAAATACTGCGTATCTACACAACACCCATTGGGCAAATCCGCGTAACTAGCATTGGTTAATACCGCGTATCTAACAAAATATAGCCAAATTAAGTTTTCCCGCCAACGAACGTAAAGTCCTGATTAGAATATACTAAGCTTCTCCTGTAAATTTAATGGTAATTGTGTAGATACGCAGTATTTACCAGTGCTAGTTACGCGGTTTCGCAGTATGGGTGTTCTGTAGATACTAGAGCTGGGCGTTTTTTCCCGTAAGCGTTTTCAAAAACGGTTTCTCGTACAATAACGGAATAACAGTTTGTGGCTAGAAACACAAACTGTTTTTATAAAAACGATCGAACGGTCACACGCTACGGTTGCAATGCAAAACGTGAAAACGTAACTCGAACACTGTAAACTGTTTCATCCGTTTTTTCGTTTCACTTCGTTTGGCGACCGGCGACGGCGCCAACGCACGGAGAAACTAGTTATTTTTGAAACTGTTTTTCAAAACAGTTTTGTGAGAGAAAAAAACGGTTACGTTTCGTTTCACGGAAAAGTCGAAACGACCCAGCTCTAGTAGATACGCACTATTTAGGTACCAGTCGTAGTTACGCGGTATTGCACTATCCCCGACGTTATACTACCCCTCAAACTGCCCCCTTTATTGGGGTTTACACCTTTTTGACTTTATTTATGTAATTAGGCCATACATTTCTATATCTATACCAAATTTCAGATTCCTATGTTAAACGGTCTTCGAGAAAACTGGCTGTGACAGACGGACAGCCTCCGAGTGATCGCATAAGTGTTCCGTTGGACCAATTTTGGTACGGAACACTAAAAATATTTAAAAAATCATGGACATAAGGCTTATTCAATTCTTTCAGCGAAAATTGTTTTGAACGAGATCGGATCAAAGGTTTTTGAGATATTTCTAAAAAAACTGCCTTCCTTAAAGAAAGGGATGTACCTAAATGCCATAAGGTTTCAGTAAGGATTCGACCTTTTTAATAGGCACGGAACTCTTCGTTGTGCGTGGTCGGACACGCACTTGGCCGCTTTTTTCTGTAATCTGTGGTACCTACTTACCTACTTGTTTGTTATTCAGCTCAACTCATACCTAATCCAGACTTCCCCCGAAAGCTGAGTAGGTACCCGCAGGTATTTACCTCGAAACTAAGGTGTATTGTGTAAGATTATGAAAGGATGGCATCAATTAAATTCATCGCCAGTTACCTGTATTCATTTTCGTCACTCGGCATATTATTTTGCCTTCTTTTTTTTGGAGTAATAATAATTTTCGACCCTATTCTAGCCGGCAGTTAGCTAGAAACTTTCCGCGCGTAAAATCGAATTTTAAATAATGGAACAATAGCGGGCATGAATTTTAGAATTACCACTTTAGGCGTCGTCCATCAAACTGTTACTAACCCGGTTTGCACCCAAGACTGGAGGTGATGAGAGACTCCAGATCAAACCTCTCCCTCTTATTGTCTGTCGCCAGGTTCTGTATGTTCGACCGGAGTTTCTCTTGGTATCTTGACAGTTGGACGTTCAATCTGAAAGTAACAGATGTTGTAACATTCATTAACACTTTCACTGCCAGGAACCTTCCTAGCGGGCCTACGCCGTAGTCGCTTTCCGCTAGGAAAACCACGGGATCGGCTACGAGCGTAGCGCGTAGCGCGTAGCGATTCTCGGCAGTGATCATTTACTGCCAAGTATCGCTACGCGCTACGCTCGCTCTACATTAATCTGAAAGTATCAGATGTAACATTCATTAAGTTATGGCTAAATATTCCGAGCTCTGAGCTATAACCACGAATATCCAAATTTCAAGTGTCTCCTCCTCCTAGCGTTATTCCCGGTTGTGGCCCTAAAGGCGCCCGGGGTCCGCTTTGCGACCTGGCGGGGTCACTTTGACATGGGCACTAGTTTTACGAAAGCGACTGCCATCTGACCTTCCTACCCAGAGAGAGAACTAGACCTTATTGGGATTAGACCGGTTTTCTTCACCGAAAAGCTAACGGTAAATATTCCGTACATAAGTTCCGAAAAACTCATTGGTACGAGCCGGAGTCGAAGTTTCCGCTTGACAGCCGCATTATTTATACATTTATAATATTCGAGCGACAGAGGTGGAATACGCTTTGAAATTTGATTTTCGTGGTAATGCTGGCAGTGGAGTGGTTAAGGGGATGCCTTGATTTGAGTCGAACACGCCCCCTAGACAGAGACACGCTGATGCCTTTGCCTGAAAAGTTGTGATGTTTGGTTTTGTATCGCCGAATATACACTGCAAGAGACGCGCAGTTTGGGGAAGTGAAACTATGTATTACTCGACCGCGATGAGATTGGGAATGGTATAGCTGTCAGTTCATATAAACTTCGTTGGGAGGGGACGACCTCGTCGAACTTTTTCCGTCCAAATCGGAGAAATCCTAAAGTCAGAGGGTCTAGTATAAGTTTTACCGAAACAAAACGTTACGACCGCGTTTGCGTTTAGCTGTCAAATACCATACAAATTGAGTGTAAAACGCAAACGCGATCGTAAAGTTTTGTTCCGGTAAAACTTATACTAGAGCCTCTGGTCAAGAGTACCCTAAACCGTCGAGCAATGAGCATGTATTCAAAGTGAATGAAGCAACAAAGGTTTGTCAAGATCGTAGCAAGTTGAAATCCGTGATCTCTGCCTACCCCTCCGGGAAATAGGCGTGATTATATGCATATATATATTTATACGGCAAAACTCACCGCCAATGATATTCTAATCGCAGTTTGATCATACAAAAATGACAACTTGGAAAAGTTGAAAAACCCCCGACATTTTCATTTCAAAGTCCATTATCTCAAAAACGGCTGAACAGATTTTCATGAAAGATAGCTAAGAACACTCGGGATAAAATTATGTATAACATTCAAATCGGTCAATCTGTTTGGGAGCTACGATACCACAGACAGATACACAGACACGTTAAACTTATAATAACACCCATTCTCTTTGCGTCGCGAGTTAAAAATGAGCTTAGCCGGTCGGTTACCTGTACAGCACATCCTTGAGGGCCTGCATGTCCCTCTGCAGTCCGGCTGTCTGCTCGCGCGCCTGCGTCAGCAGGATCTGCGTCCTGCTGCAGCTCATGCACACTTCCACCAGCGAGACCGTCTCTGTCTTGTGCTCTTAACTTCCAAGCATTATAGTGTATCGCCCAGACTTTTCCATTATTGATTAGCAGAGTTCACTGAATGCAGTAATTATTGTTTAGCTCTCCAATCAGTTGCAAATGAAGTTCATAGTCCCACATGTTATTCCGTAGCCTGTAATCATCTGAATGGTCCACCTAATGACTGCTCGCGAGAGGCTAATGAACAAAGAAATAACGACCGGGAAACGTGATGTTACACGGATCAAAGCGTAATGTAATCAAGATTAATTTACTTTCTGATGAGTGTACAGTTAACTTTTGAGAAGATTTTTATATGAACATATGCTGGCCGGTTTTTATATTACATCATTAGATAAGGGCAAGAAAATGATGATGATGTCAAACGTCAAAACTGTCTTTGACCAAGGCCCTTGAGGCTGCCACTTTAACTAACTAGGTTATTAACGCGAAAGATTTTGAAGCGAAATTGGCAACTGTTCTCACGCTGTGCAGCATTTGGCCGCGAGTTTCTTTTTTGTCGCGCGAATTATGCTGCCGATGCGCGACAAAGCTCCAAGCCGTGCATATTTGTCGAATCGCTGTAAGATGTGCTAGTCTCGCAGAGTTAAAGCAACTGCAGCCCCCAAAACTGTCTCGCTCTCTCGGTAATGTTTAGCTCGACATGTTATAAAAAACGTTTCTCACGCCCAGCTTTCCTTGAAATCGATCTTATGTCAACACTGGGGTAATAAACCACTAATTTATTGGTTTTAATTTTTTGTATCTAAAGACCTGGTCTCGTATTTCGTCTAAGTTATTACTACTCTTGATTTCAAGTGGTTTAGATTGTTGAAACTATGCGAGCTGACGATAACAAAAACTACGATATCATAAACTTAAACGGCCGTGTTCACTGGATTTAAAACACTTCACCATCATTTAAATTCTATAGGGTAAATTACAACCGTGCCGTTTTCTGTGCATCTGTTAGCAACGGCGAACTGTGTCTTCAACTCTTCACTTGCGTGGAAGTGGCTTATCGGTTATAAGCAACTTTCTTCGTAGGTCATCACCATTCACCATAGCTGCACGCTGAATAATGGTATGATTGAGACCTGATCTACTAGATCCTTCCTTTTGTGCCCATAAAACAACCGTTTTTTCGCTGTAACAACAGTATTACATAATAACAACAATGTAAGATACGAGTAGGTAATTAGATTAAGTATCATTAATATTACAAAACATGTAAAAACTGCGGATAGCACGTGCCCTTTTGGTCTCTTTGATTTCACCGGATGTTTGCTAACGTTATAGACAGTCACCGCACCGTGCCATACGCCGTACTTTGTGAGACGTGGAAGTGAAACATTTTTTAAATATCAAAACAAAAATACTTCGAAGACTATTTTTGCTTGTTTTTGCGCGACTGACCATATAGGTACTTTTTGATGAATTTCCATATCGGGAGAAAACGGTTACCACTAATTAAATCTTAACAACTCACTTTGATTTTGATGTCGATCGCTTTAGCATAACCATGATTTTGTAATTCCACTTTAAAAAAATTCAAAAATTGAGGTGCATGTTTGAATTTATTGCAAATTTTGAAAAAAATAGAACCTATAAACCTAGTATTTCATTGTGTCAAAAACGTACTAAGAAATCATTGATATTGGAAAATATTTAGATGTGGAATAGTTATTTGTGCCACAAGGGAGCAAAATGGTATATTCACGGCGAGGGCGGTGTATTGAATCCTGAACGTAGCGAGGGATCCTACAATAGAATCCTGAGCGTAGCGAGGTACATTGGTAAAATTTCGATCTATGAAGGAAAATGTAAAAAAAAATAACTAGAATGAATGGGGTTGGGACGGGTATATTTCAATAGCTGGTCTAAAAAAAAGATCGCGATATTCTAGGAAAGCATTTTTGCTCAAACTGAGAAGGAGACCTTCGTCCGCTTCGCTCGCTCGTTCCATTAAAATACACAAGACATCGGTCACCCCTATTTGAGTGAAAGATAAATCTCACTTATAATTATGTAAGTTACTTTGACACCGTTTGCCTATTTATTGGTATTTACATCTCTGAGGGGTAAACACGTAATGTTTCCAGCGAGCGTTAGGACAATTTCAACTGTCATTTTCCCATACAAAAATTGTCCTTTAGATCTACCTTAACGCGCGTAAAATACGTTACATGATCGACTAGCTGGACGACTTTCACGAAACTGTTACAAAATATCAAATTACATTACTTAATTCCTTAAAGATCGCGTACTATAATAATTTATTTTAAAAACAAAGATTTAACTGACTTCAATTTAGTACTCCGCCAAGCCACGAGAACATTTCCACATTTCTTTTCAAATTTACCACATGAACGGATTTCCGAGAGCAAATGCGTTGATTATTAGATTTCAAGGCTCTATTTGTTCTAGATACTTTCAACTATATTGCATCTGCAAATATAAATAAATTAGACACTTTCGAGACCTATAGGTACTGTCATAATGCATATAATGAGAAAAACAAATTAAATTATAACCTCGCAAGAGCTAAAAATTTAACGACAGTAAAATAATCACGGGGTCCTTTGTTTTAGGTAATGAATACGTTGTTACTAAACACTACAACACTTCGAAATGCAAGTTTACATATTTTCCATAGGTACTTACAAATTTATCCAAATATCAGTAGGCACCACTTCGATAAGTGTGCCCTCCTTGCGCACTAATGATTTGCATTGAAATATCTAGTTTCGGAGCTCCAAGTAAGGGCCGACTGCGAGTGCGGACTCTTCCTTCTTGATGATTTTGATATTTCGACATTGTTCACATCACGCATTTGTTTGTTCGATTATTGAAATAAATGAGTATATCACTATTATTCGACTGTACGATTAGCTTTTTTTTCATGTAATATTTTATGTCTAGTATTTTATTAATTGGTACTAAGGTCAGAGGTCAGAGACCAGAGTTACAGAGTTAAGTTTACAAGTATTTTGAACAGAGTTTATATTACGTAAAATAGCCTTCTTCAAACGTATTTTCTACGTACGTTGCAAAATCATTCGTCTCTAAGAGAATTATTTAGTTGGGAGTTTTCGTTCATAATCCATCGGTAATATTAATTAAACACGAAAGTTAATAATTATGCACTGTAAACTTTTATTAGATTAGATTTTACGTTTTTTTAATATCAGATTCCATCCTTTTTATTGTATTCAATGTATTTTTTCAAATTTCATTTTCAAATTCATCATATTTATTTGTTATTGAAGCTAAGGATCAGACAAATTGTAAAAAGAGAAAATTATATTTTGACAGTTTTACAGATAGTCTGATTCACTGAGGACTGAAGTGTATTTGAATAAAATTTTAAGGATAGGTGTATTTTGTTAGCCGCTAGTTTTGTAATTAAATTACAAAAAAAAAATATATGGGTGCACTCCATACATAAAAGTAAAAGTCAAAAAAATAAATATTGCAAGCCCACGTGTTGCACATCAATCGATAGGCCTTTCAAAATAAATATAAGGTTTCTCAGCATTTTTTTTGATCAAGTGAATAGAGTCGGAGATAATCGCCCAGAAAGTCACTAAAATTGTGTCCCCCCCTCTAATTTTTGAACCGTGTATTTTAAAAATATGCAAAAAATCATGGACATGGCTTATTAAATTCTTTCAGCGAAAATTGTTTTGAACAAGATCGGTTCAAAGGCTTTCGAGTTGTTTCTAAAAAACTGCCTTCCTTAAAGAAAAGAACGTAAAAGTGCAGATTTCAGCAACGTTACGACCTTTTTAATAGGCACGGAACTCTTCGTTGTGCGTGGTCCGACACGCACTTGGCCGCTTTTTTCTACTGCAGACAAAAAAATTGTGCATTGGAATCCTAGTTTGGGACTTGCGACTGTATTTTACCGTACGGTAGCCGGAAACCCGGCGACTGTCGCACGTCGCACGTTCCTTTCCGCGAGCCTGCGTGACCCCTTATCGGCATCTAAATTACTTGCTACAAGCAAAGGGTTGGTTAGACCACTTTATCTTATCGCGCCATTGTTCCGAGGTTCACACTAGATCATTTCATGTCAATTTCGGTACGGGAAGTTAATTAGGAAGAGGTTAAGTGGGGTCTAGTTGACTTTGTCTATGTAACACTAGATCGAGCCTCTTATTTATAGGGTTCCGTATCTACATAGGTCTACATATATTTAAATATGGTGTATAACTAAACATTTTAGTAGTATAACAACAGATAATTCAATTCAATGAAGTATTAAGAGTAGCACGCTTGAGACAAGTCGGCTTAGCTCCCCATACAAACGTAGGCTCTCATTTTGAAATGGCGCGTGCTGGAATAACATAAAACTTTGTACTTTTACACAATACATATGGGATCCGCCATATCTAGCTCAAAAAATTGAGGCAGAAGAAATTTACTATGAAAACTTCTTTAGCGGCGCTGAGCACTTTTTGGGATGGGGAAAAATTGTTAAATACGCGACAGAGTTTTGTGACGTCAGATGTGAAGGAGGTCACTTTTTGCTGCTAGCCGATTCAACTTCATTCAAAACTGAACGCTATTCGTAAGAGTATAAAGCCGTTAAACACTTTTTGCAATAGCAAATTCTGCAAATAAATTTGTAATTTTAACCAACGCGTCCTTCACCGTTTTGCTATTGAGAAAATTCGAATAGTTCGAATTTGGGCGTTATTCCTAAAGAGATAAAGCTTAGAAAAATATTTACCAACGGCAAAAACAAATTGATATTTTGGTCGCCACCGCCGTCTGCTGTTCTTGCAAATTCGAATAGTTCGAATTTAGACTTTATTCCTAAAGAGATAAAGCTTTGAAAAATATTTGGCAATGGCAAAAACAAACTGGTATTGTGTTTGCCGCCGCCCGTCGGCGCGCCGACGGGCGAGCTGGCGGCCCGTTCGCACCCAACGCGCCCGCAGCCCGTCCGCCTAAATAATTGATAATTGTTTATAAATTTGCGTCAAATTCATTTTTAGGGTGATCGAAAAATTGTTACAATGTTATTGAGTTTTCCTTTCTGCCGGCACTCCCGGAGTGCAACCCGGTCTTTTTTTTTCTACTATTTTCTGTAACAACGGAAACTAGTTTCTAACCTAGATATTTTAACAGATGGCATTTTTTTCTATGGGGACGAATAAGTTAAACCTGGGAGTCGTAACCAATCACTTCTAGTCCGACCTCTGTAGGGAAACACAAGATTTGGTGATGGTGTCAGACTCTCTAAACGAGCCAACGTTATGACGCTTCGTTGGTGGTGATTAGAACACAGAATCCTCCCACTTAACCGGTATAAAATATATCAAACTAGCTTCTGCCCGCGACTCCGTCCGCGTGGCTGGCGTTTATATCGTAGCTCCATACAAACTTTCACCCCCCACTTCATACCCTTGAGTTAAATAAAAGCTTGTACAAAACTCACCTAGGTATATCCATTGTGGCATTCTATTAATGCAGCTACAGGTATTATTACTACTACTTGCTTGCACTAATAAAATTAATATATGCTACAAAATCGGTAAACTACAAATTATGATTCTCACACCGGGGCATACTTCTCAGAAGCTTCAAGCGGCCACCGCCTTTGTATAGGTGCGCAACATTCCACTATAATGCGGTTTTACGTTCATATTTTTATTTTTTACCAATACGTTGGTGAATTGACTGGTCTCGTACGAAAAAGCTGCTTAAATCGCGTCAATATATTGAAACTGCAATACATTTTAAAAATACCTATTTCTCAATTATCTCGCCCTTAGTGTTTCCTCTTAAGGCGGTGCATTGGAAATTATCGCGTGCTTTGAAACGCCGAGAGTTACTAGATTAAGAAACAATAAGGTCTGATTTACAGATATATGAAAGCCCTGACGACCGGTTAAAAAAAAATATTCATAATTTCATTACTAAGAACAGGCTTGAAGTCATAATTTTGTTTGTCAGTAACAGTTTCCTTCATAACAGACATGCATCATAATTTAGTTTGTCCTAATATCATAAATAAGAACAAATAATTTTCTTTTTCCTAATGAATAAACACCACGTACCGGAAGGCGCAGCGTGGGTAGACCTACAAGGTGGACCGATGACCTGGCCCCGTATCATGCTCGGCCTTATCACGCAATAAGTGACAAGATAAGAGCGTCGTCTCGTTCTATCGAACGGTGTCAGCCAGTGACGGACGCTCTATAGTCTATGTTGTCACTTATCGCGTGATAAGGCAGACCATGATACGGGGCCTGGTAAAGGTCGCGGGAGTCCGCTGGATGCGGGTGGCGCAGGACCGGTCATTGTGGCACTCTTTGGGTCTAAAAGGTCTAAAGGCCTATGTACAGCAGTGGACGTCTTTCGGCTGATATGATGATGATGATTACAAAACTACACACTCACAAACTTTACCCCCCTATTAGTAGGTAGTAGCGGTGGTGGTTTTGTTATTGTATTGTTTCTCTTTTTAACTGCTTTGTTTGTGTGAGGTGTGCAATAAAGAGTATTTGTATTGTTGTTGTATAAGCTTTATCTTCCTCATTATTTGCTCCTAAATCACTAAAACATGTATACAATACATAAAACAGAAGGTAGGTGCAAATCGTTCTAGGCCGTGTTGTAAATTAAGTAGTACTTTTAAGTATTCAATATTTACATGTCAGACGGTGTTTAACGAACGATTGTTTAGGCCGACCAATCACAGTGGGAAAGTACACGTCACTTGATTTGTCAACTTTTGCGGGAACCAGTCCTTTCTTTGATAACGATGTTTGTGATGTTCCTCCATCACCAAAAATACAGTTAATGATAATAATTGGTCTATAGAATATGGATGATTATAGTATAGGTCATATAATAGATGCTAAATTAATACTATTAATAATTTATGAAGTTGTTATTACGGCGAGTAAATTCTACGATACGAGTAGCCCAGTGCACAGCAATATAACCTACTAAAATTTCTCTAGAGACTTCCGATTCTATTTACACTCTAAAAGGTCAAATTAGTCATTATACTGACGACACATTCTCACAATGGGGTTGTAAAAAGAAGTATTTGTTGTTATAGCGGCAACAGAAATACATCATCTGTGAAAATTTCAAGTGTCTAGCTATCGCGGTTCCTGAGATACAGCCTGGTGACAGACAGACGGACGGACAGCGAAGTCTTAGTAATAGGGTGCCGTTTTTACCCTTCGGCTACGGAACCCTAAAAAAGACTTGCACTCTGGGAGTGCCGGCAGAAGTGAAATCTCAATGACATTGTGACAGTTTTTCGATAAGGTCACGTGACATCTTACGGTCACGTGACCCGTCTCGAATCTCACGTCTTACTAATATTAGGTCACGTGACCTGTGGCGAGTTTAACAATTTTTCCCCATCACAAAAAGTGCACAGCGCCGCTAAAGAAGTTTTCACTTCAAAAAGCGATT
The DNA here is from genome assembly GCA_947578815.1 of Epinotia ramella. Taxonomy (NCBI): domain Eukaryota; kingdom Metazoa; phylum Arthropoda; class Insecta; order Lepidoptera; family Tortricidae; genus Epinotia; species Epinotia ramella. Next base: position 748,802 of record CANPUT010000111.1, read on the forward strand.
AGCGATTTTGTATGAAAAACGTACACTCGCTCGATTTTTTAGTTTTATTTCTAACAACAGAATCTAGTTCAAACCTCTATCCCACTTATTGCGTTGCGTACCTATACAAAGTTTCATATTATTCTAGCAAGTCGTTTTAAAATACGTACCAAACTGCGTTTGTATGGAGCTAGACTCCGCTCCGTCCCGGCGATCCTTGAGAAAATTTAATAGAAACTTTAAAAAATATCGAATATAGGTTGTAACAAAGTTCATATAAAGTTACGCTACTTAACAAAATTGGTTACAAAATAGGTAAAAATATAGTACGAGTAGATTGAAATGTTCATCTATCTAACTTTATTTATGTTTGACTTTTAAATAATTTGTTTTCTAAAGTATATACAAGATGATAACTAACATTAACTAAATTAAATTGAAACTAAATTAAATCTAAAAAAGGCCCTCGATGCATTGTACCGAGGATGCTGGCGGCATTTCCTCGCTGAATTGCAATGCTGATGCGTTGCGCGAGAAAGCCGCCAGCTCTTCGGTCACCAGGGGGCCTAGGCAAGGTTACAATCGACAAGCGCTAATGCTAATAGAAAACTAATAAAATGTATGGGAATGACAGATGTTAACGAAAAGTGTTTCGTCGGCATCTGTCATTCCCCTACAATTTATTATTTTCTATTGGCGTTAGCGCTTGTCGATTGTAACCTTGTCTACGGCCCCGGTTACGTCAACCAGACGTTTCGCGATTTCCGCCTCGCCTTCCCGGCCGTAAACAGTTAATATAACTTTCATTAGTCGTCGGACGCTAGTCTTCTGCCGGCAAAGGATGTGTTAATGAGGAGACTGATTATGTGGTTTGAGAAAGGTTTATTATCATTTGACAATTTTGAAATACGTGTTATCTGATTGCAATATTATTGTTATATGTGATTATTATGTTACATTTAGTAGGCTATGATAGAAGTCAATTAATATTTTGTTCATTCTTACAAAAACAACAAATTGGATTATAATTTATTAGAATTATGTTTTTGTTTGTGAGTGAGACTGACTATACTCTATATGACTCAACTATAATAAATAATTTAAAATTATATTACTACAGATAACTAAAAAAAGACTGGTTATATGGTTTACAGTTTAAAGAAAAGTTTATAGTTTGGAAATTTTTGAAATACTATTTGATTGTGATATTTGTGATATGTGATTACTTAAAAATGTAAATTTTATGTTAAGTTGGTAAAGATAACCTTAGATTTATTTTTTGTTACTTCTTCAGTAGATGTTTAAGAAAAGATCTCAATTGATGACTGATTATAAATAACATAATATTACCTAGGCTTACTCAGATTGTGATTATTAAAAATAATTGAAACTTAAAACTGCAGTTTTAATAATCCATTAGGATAAAATATCCGTCGTTTCTCAAATTATGTTAAAAAAATAATAAAACACGTGATATTTAATTATTTAAAAACAGCCAGTGTAATCCGGCCGGATCCGGCCGGATCCGCCGGATTACGGCCAAAATCCGGCCGGATCCGGCCGGATTCAAAATCAGTCCGGTTTGCAATCCCTACCCCTAATATTTATTTAATATTTATTTATTTATGTATGTTTGTCACCACCCACCAGGCATATTTTAAAAAGCGATGCGAATTAATGAATAGGCAGACAAGGAAGAAAATTATGAACTCTTTGTAACATTGCAACAAGTACAGGAACGCTAACGTAGTCAGCAAGCCGCCAATACAAGTAAGCGGTGGCACGTATGCGTACCGTACGAGACATGTGAGGCCGTTGTTGGCCTCACATGTTATCAAGTTGCAAAGTATTGCTGGTTGAGCATTTATAATATGAGTATGGATATGGATTATACGCTCGGGAGATGTTAATGATGAAATTGATCACTATAAGAAACATGTGAGCGATTACATTGTCGTCCACCATAGAAAAGAGCCAGGGCCATGCTATGAACCAAGCGTTATTCAACCACATATCAGTCTTTAACCAAACCAATATGGTTGTTGATTAATTATGAAAAGGTACGTTTCGATGTTTTTTTTTAATCGTCGGATTAATTATTCAAATAAACACACGGTGTAAACTACAAAATATGTAAGTACTAAGTTAGTTCTCAATTAAGTCTCATTTAGAACTTTTGTTACTCGTAACTCAGTGATTAAATAAGATGACGAATTCGTATGGAGTTTGAAAGGAACATCCGTAAATCCAGAAATTAGCGAGATCTCCGCCGGAGTGTGTAAACATCAAAAGTTCAAGAGTGTCTTGCTGCCTTCTTACAACTTTTATCCTATATGAGCTCACTTTTAGTTCAGTCTAGTTTTTAGGGTACTGCTTCAAAAGAGTCTTATGACGATACTTTTTTAAACTGACTAAGAGTTCGTTTCGATTGAAACCTGGGCCGTAATACCTACAGTCTCTCCAGCGGTGCCAAGTTGACTATCGCTATATCGAAGTGCTGAAGTGTTTGTACGAGAACGCCACTATGTCAGTTCGACTCCAGGACCAGAACTCGAAACCTATTCCGCTGCAGCGGGGAGTCAGGCAAGGAGATGTTATATCTCCAAAACTGTTCACCGCTGCACTGGAGGACGTTTTCGAAACTCTGGACTGGAGAAGGCTAGGCATCAACATCAACGGCGAGTACATCACTCACCTTCGGTTTGCTGACGATATCTTAGTCTTGGCTGAGACCATGGAGGACTTAAGTACGATGCTCGATGATCTCAGTAAAGCTTCCGAGCGAGTTGGTCTAAGAATGAACATGGATAAGACGAAAATCATGTCTAATGCCCATGTAGTACCAACTCTTATTACAATCGGGCACTTTACGCTCGAAGTTGTAGACGATAATGTATACCTAGAACAGACTATCCAGTTAGGTAGGTCCAACTTCGAGAAAGAGGTCAATCGTCGAATCCGACTCGGGTGGGCAGCGTTCGGGAAGCTACGGCACAGCTTTTCGTCCAATATTCCGCAGTGTCTCAAGACGAGAGTCTTTGACCAGTGTGTGTTGCCAGTGATGACATATGGCACTGAAACGTGGTCGCTTACTATGGGTCTCATAAGAAGGCTCAAAGTCATTTTTTTAGGTCTGCTAGGCGATATCCTTTCAGTAATACCAAATTATCATCGATCAGTTACTTTTTTCCGCGTATTAACGCAATTACTTATATATTTTTTAATGTGCAAAAGGTATATTGGTTTGCCGAGGCGCGTACAAGACGGCTTTGACGCCGTTTGGTGCAAAAAGTCTGCCTCTTAGGAATATAATGCGCGGGAGCAGCAACAGCATCCTGAAAATGATAGCTGGTAAGTTTGATTGTCCCTTGACAAAAATACTTACCGACCGCACCAAATCCCTTTGATACCAGTAAGTACCAGTGGTATAGGCTCCCTTCATATTAATCTATTTTTCAAACCACATGCTCGACAATGATCCTAAAAATAAATGTATTCTCATCACTTTTCGAACAGTAAGATATTACAATATATAAACAGTTACTTACGTACCTATACCATAAAGATGATAAGTTGAGTAGCCACATATCTTGTATTCTTTGATCTGTGCTTTTGGCTTTGAACTTGGCTGGACACGCTACCGCCTGTCCAGATAGAACCGACTATTTTTTAACTAATACTAATCTAATCTTGTAACTTACCTGTACATTTTGTTAAATGACATTTGGACAAATGCTTAATTTGCGAATCATATTATTTGGTGAAATGAAAAAAAGTCAATTGACATTTTATTATTTAACCCATTTACCAAGTGTAGTGTTTGCGAATTGATCATTTGCTAAGTGAGTTTTTGTAAGATGATACTTTTGTCAAATGTCTCGTTTGCCAAATGATCATTAGGTGAAACGTTGTTTGTCAAATGAACTTTTGTCAATAATTTTTTGGTCAAACATTAGTGAACCATCTAAAATATACTTAATTTTAATCCAGGCTATAAACTATCTTCGTGCAAAATTTCATCCAAATCGGTTAAGCCGTTTAAGCGCGATTGAGTAACAAACATCCAAACATCTAAACTTTCGCATTTATAATATTACGTATACGTATATAGTAGGATTTACATATTCCGTTCCGATCGTCTTACAAACTATAGTACATTACTTACCAAGGGCTGTAAAAGAAAGAAAGCCCGAAATCGCAAGTATTTGTGACCCGAGCCGCAGGCGAGGGTTGTAAATATGCGATAGAGGGCTTTCTTTTTTACTGCCCGTGGTGAGTACACAATTTTACGTCTTTATCTGGCCACAATGCGAGTTTTACCGAACGCGCAGCGTGCGGTATAACTCACATTATGGCCAGGTGTGACGTAAAATCATATATCAAATCATCGGTCATTCGAAAACAATTCAAACCACATAATTTAATTTACATATTTGTTCGCAAATGGGAAGGATACCGTCGATTCTCATCCTGTTTAAAGCTGCTGTGAATTTAACACATTTACATTTGAAAAATTTCGGAATTATATACAACTAGCTGATGCCCGCGGCTTCGCCCGCGTGGTTATAGGAAAATGTAACATATTGTTTTTTTCCCGTGGGAATTAGATGTTTTCGCGCTGGAAAAAGTAGCCTATGTCACTTTCCAGCCTCTAAACTATCTCCATAAAAAAAAATCACATCAATACGACGCTCCGTCGCGACGTGAAAGAAGGAAAAATAAACATACACACAAACACACTTTCGCATTTATAATATTAGTAAGGATATTATGCTCATGCTCGTACCTACAGTTAATATCTACACATAGCTTTTATCAGAGGAAATTATCGCACAGAAAGTTTTTTTTATTGAACGAGCGAGCGTAGCGAACGAAGTTCTCTGTTTCTGCTTGGGCCAAAACTCATTCGTATGTGCGGCTGTCCAACTGTTGTCCTCAACAGGCCGCATTACTCAATCGATTCTCGTTAAATGTTGTGAGGCGTTTGCAGGTTCGATAGTAAAAAAAAAAGAAAAAAAAAATACAATCGAATTGAGAACCTCCTCCTTTTTTTGAAGTCGGTTAAAATTAAAACTACAAGGTATTAGTCATGAGTAAAGTTTATCATAACATGAGTAGTTGTATGTTGTAAGCCACTAGTCAAATTTGAATAAATTGCACTCAATCGATGCGGACATATATATACGTTTGACTAACTCCATGTACCTAGTTGTAAACGCGTTGATACTATGACAAAGATAATATAACCATTACGTTCTGTTATATAGATTGTGACGTCATAGTCTATGCCCGTTTAATACTGAGCGTTTTCGGTGTGTGCGCTGCAGTGCAGATTTCAAATGCCTATACTTAACATGAGAAAAAAAAGACCGGGTTGCACTCCGGGAGTGACGGCAGAAGTGAAAACTCAATAACATTGTAATAGTTTTTCGATCAGGTCACGTGACATCTTACGGTGTCACCCTAAAAATGAATTTGACGCAAATTTATAAACAATTATCAATTATTTAGGCAGACGGCCCGCGGGCGCGTTGGGTGCGACGGGCCGCCGGCTCCGGCCGGCGGCAAACACAATACCAATTTGTTTTTGCCATTGCCAAATATTTTTCAAAGCTTTATCTCTTTAGGAATAACGTCTAAATTCGAACTATTCGAATTTGCAAGAACAGCAGACGGCGGTGGCGACCAAAGTATCAATTTATTTTTGCCGTTGGTAATTTTTTTTTAAGCTTTATCTCTTTAGGAATAACGCCCAAATTCGAACTATTCGAATTTTCTCAACAGCAAAACGGTGAAGGACGCGTTCGTATTATTACAAATTTATTTGCAGAATATGCTATTGCAAAAAGTGTTTAACGGCTTTATACTCTTACGAATAGCGTTCAGTTTTGAATGAAGTTGAAGCGGCTAGCAGCAAAAAGTGACCTCCTTCACATCTGACGTCACAAAACTCTGTCGCGTATTTAACAATTTTTCCCCATCCCAAAAAGTGCTCAGCGCCACTAAAGAAGTTTTCACTTCAAAAACAGGAAAGTTTTAATCCCACAGTTGATTGGGATTATACTTTTGATTTTCGTAACAAAAAAGATGGATGCATATTATTTGTTTTATAAACTGGAACCATATAAACTAAATACAGACATAGATATACCTCATGTCATTGTATATGCAAAGTTTCGTCACAATCCAACACGTAGTTTTAAAATGAAAACGAAACTCCGTTTGTATGGAATGAAATTCCGCCGAGCTTACTGCGGACTCTTAAATACAACGATTGACTGCTAAGCTCATGTTCCTTTTTTCTGCTCTGCCGTAATCGGGCAAAACAATTTATGAACCAGTAATTGCCCAATGGCTATAATTATATTATAGCGAAATGTGAGCCGTTGTCGGCGGTTCTCGTTCATTATCGGCCGGAGTATAGGTACAGTCCAGCATCATATAGCTAGTAGCAGCCAGAGTAGCCAGCAGCTACTAACTATATGATGCTGACTGTACAACCTAATAATTTATTTACGTACATAAATATTTGTACACGCCTTTATGACATTCACAATAGAGTACAGATGTTTATGTATATTAATACCCCTGACTGTACATATAGATTCGTAAATACACTTTGAAAGTATAATAAATGCCTTTCTTAATACCTACATCGCCGCATGCGTTCCTTCATAGTTACTTCCTACGGTTTAGCGTGATCTACGCTTATAAATTCTGAATGCCTTACATCATCATCATCATGTGTTAACAGCCGGCGAAGCGCCAGAACCGAGTATGTTTTCATTCACTTTCTCATACTAGAAAATCCCCCAAATCCCCTGGACGGAGAATCCTCCCGCTAATCATCGACCCGTCGCAGTACAAAACGGCCCTGTTTTTTAAAGCAACTAGCTGTAATGTAACTTAGAAAACGGCCTTGTTTTGTAAAACGGCTTGCTGTAATGTAATACGGCGGATTAAACTATTCCACTACTTCATATTTATATTGAATTTAAGAGATTTTCGTGTTCAACTAATGGTTCCAACTTTGTGTAGGTACCTGAGCCAATAGTTGAACGGCGTTCATATTTTGGGCAAGGTATAGTTTTTTCAAAGCCTGATATAAATTCTTATTAAAATAGACATCATTTTTATGGCTTTAATTAATCGTTTCCTAGCCGTTGATTTATGAACAAAAATTTGAACGTGAATATCAATTACCAACACGCTTATTTTGGGGTTTGTTTATCTATGAAAATCACCACTGTTCAACAAAGAACCTTGCGCAGAACATGAACGAATAAAATTAATTCGTTCAACTTTTGGCTTCCATTGATTAGAATATGTATAAATATAGGATGAACGCTCTGTTGATTTTTGTTCGTTCATTTCTTAGATATCGTGCGTAAAAGTTCAACGTACAGAATTTGTTCGTTCAAGTTTTAGGCAGGGTTTATTTATTTTTATTTTTATTTATTTTAGTAAAATAAACATCTTAATTACTTACAAAGATACTAGATATATAGATAGAATCTGACTTATATACATAAAACCCAACAATTTTTCTATTTCATTCCAATGATAAGTACATTAATGACAAATTGTTTTAAATATTAATATGTAAAACTCAATCTCTTATTTAATTGTATCCATATGTAAAGAGTACATTTGAATGATTTTTTTTCGTGTTAATATCAATATTGTGATTGTTGACTAGTATAAATTGATATAACAATGATAATAATATTATTAGACTAAAGGTGAGAGAGGCTGCGCGGTGACTGCGGTGATACGTTTTTCTTAATTCAACTGTTGGACACAGCGTTCATCTTCTGGACAAAATGACATACTTCAGCAGCAGTTTAAAATAGTAATATCAATCTCTACAATATACCAAATCGTATAAAAAAAAGTGTACAAGCAGGGTTACAAATCCTCGGAAAAAAAAGGTAAAGTTGGGGTTCCACGACCCTTAATGGTGTAGCCAACAAGCACTAACTCTACCTAATATGTTTATTATACAACGTGTAACAAAAATAACGCAAAACCGTTTAAGGGCATAACAGGTAATCTTCATACACTCGTTCAATGGTCTCGTTCACCATCAACGTAACAAAAAGAGATTGGAACTGACACCAGTCAGTAGGTAGTTATTTATATATTATATTTAGCTGTGTCCGGGATACAGCCAAATTGTTTTGTTCAGCAGGTCAATCACGTTAATTATTTTTATAATTTCCTTATAAAAATTGTCATTTTGATCTACCTAATGTACGAATAATGCGTTACGCGATCGACCTGCAGGTTATAGACATCATAAGACTTTGAGATAACTACGACTAGTACTACATGAAACTTCAGTTCCAATAACCAGTTTAAACAAGTTTTAGCCAGTTAAAGCCAGCAGGCTCTGTTGTTTATTAAAGCGTCGATCACCGCCGGCTGCCTGTGTTATACTTGTTTTTTTTTACTGAACCAGACAACAAATCAAGAGTTATACCGATCCGACTGTTAAATCGGATCCTTTTTTCACTATTATAAAATCTGAGTATAAACTGGAATACAACCTTATTTATTATTTTTGCTTCTTACGAACGAATAAATGGTAATACTCGTAATTCATCCATCATCACCTTTCAGAATGACTCAAAATAACTAAGATATAAATACTTACTCCTAAAATCTTTCTATAGACTTTTCTCTTTTATGGTTGGGCTTGGCAATTAATAAATAATTGGGCTACCCAATTATTTATTAATTAAAGTTAAAACTTTACTTGGGGCAGACTCCAATATGATTTAGTAAAATTAAATACCCATACGCCAATCAATAAGATTAGCAGTACCTGGTCTGTAGAATTTCCATTTTACAAAAAAATATATGTTCAACATGTTGATGTACCTACATATTTTTTTTACATTCGAAGGGTCACGAGACCTATAAGTTTCTTATTCAAATTGAATTGTTTCGAGCGGTGCCGAAAATAGGCTCAGCTCAACATAAATTTGCCACCGATTCCTTATAATTAGGGAAATAAATGGGATTGCTCAATCCAGCGAGCGGCAGTCAATGAAACCTGTCCTATTCACAACCTGTCTCGGATCACCTCACTCACCCCTGGTGTATATTGAAGTCGAGATTCATAACAACTACGCGTAATCGGAGGTCAGACTAACAGTGGTCCACAGACAAGATGTCATTGATTTTTGTGAATCCTGCTAATCCTGCGGCCGCGGCTTGGCTGGCGGCTCCGTGAAAACTCAATTACCGTGACACATTCGTGAGGCTAATCGAGGCAACTTACGAATTGTGTAGCTGCCTTGTCAATTATTTTACGAGTGATCGTTATACTTGGTTGATTGTTTTCATTCATTGGACGACCGGTTAGTCTAGGGGGTAGTGACGCTGCCTACGAAGCTGAAGGTCCTGGGTTCGAATCCCGGTAAGGGCAAATATTTGTGTGATGAGCATGAATATTTGTTTCTGAGTCATGGATATATTCTATGTATTTAAGTATTAATATCTATTAAATATATCGTCGTCTCGTACCCATAACACAAGCCTTATTGAGCTTACTATGGGAATAGATCAGCTTTACAAAACTGCGCATTAGGTCTGTGCCGGACAGAATTGTAAAAAAAACTGAGGATCAACATATTGACACGAATTGGATACTTGTATATTTTAGGTTATAAACGTTAATGGTATTAAAAAATATACAATCATTCCTTAACATTAGATATAACATATGAAGTTACAGGGACTTCATTCGATATCGGAATTCCCCTATTGCGAACTTATTCAGGGCACAACCGGGAATAACGTTAGAAGTATGAGGAATATGATTATATATTATGAGTGTGGGTTACCATTAATTCCACTCCCGGTGTGCCCCCGACTCCTGCGCAGCAAATTCGCGGCCCCCATGCGCGACGCATTAGCATAAACATCCACCTAATTAGGCTCACATGTAAATCATGCACTTATCGTGGGTTAGGCAACTGGCAACGTGGGACCTGTGTAACTTTACTCCTGTCCCCTTCCCAAAGCCGTTGCGGTTTAAATAATGGGTATTATGGAAAATGCACAAGAATAGGAATAATCAATTTCAAATATGTCCAATTTATTAGTTCAATATAAATATGTATAAGTAGTATTATCCGTGTATTATCTTGTACAAAGAAAAATATAATATATTTAAGAATCAAAATGTCTATCAATAACATTTACATTTGGTTGTTTTGGGCAGAGGTTAATTGTTAGAGAAAGAACTATGGCTTTATGTCCGCCTCTTCCCCGACAAGTTCCTGTTTTGTACAATAATTAGAGTAATCTTACGGTGGACCAATTTCGTTCCAGTGCACAAAGGAGGTGAGTAGGAAATTTTAAATTCAATAAGTAAACATTACAGGTAACTGTAAAATTCATCTATATACAGGGTGTCCAGTAAATAATGGATAACCTTCTAACCACCAATAGGCCGGATTTGTCGGCTTTGTTATGGCAAATATTAATGCTGGTGACTCCCCCAAGTCTTCCGCTAAAAAAAAGCTTAAAAATACGCAGTCGCTAAGATATGACCTACGGTTGATGCCATTCGAACCAGTTTTTAGAGAGGAACAAACGTTTGTATGGGAGCACATCACATACAGACAATTTCAAGCGGTTGCCTGCCAATATATATCTTTTTTTTGTTCGCTTGCTTATTCGGCTCCGGTTGCACTAGGAGGGATGGCATAAAAAAATCATTATATAAACAGCGTTTATATAATGCGCAGCAACTTTCAGGCTACCGCTTGTCATCCGGTTGCCTCGCAATATTTTTTTTTTACCACCCCCTCCTTTTTCCGAAAGTCAAAGTCAAAGTCAAAATTATTTATTTGCAGAAGTACAGTAAATATACAGTAACAGGTCTTATGTTTTATACAACGTGCCGTGTACTCGGCCTGCGTGCAGGCATGCAAATATGAGAGCGCGCTCAATTAATTTAAAATAATATAATAGTAAATTAAAATAGATACAAAAACAATGTCAGACAAAAAATAATAATAAAACTAGCATAGAAAATAACTGAAAATTAAAATGTCAAGTACTGGAACGGTCAAAGATACAAAATAATAATAACAGCAAAAATTAACAATATTAACAATAAAATTAAGCTAGAAATGTCAGGTACGGTCCAACCGGTAACCAGTCACAGTTGGCTCATTTCGGGTAGCACAGGGCGGTTCCGCATCACTTCGGGAGCTCAAATACTGCGAGCCATCCGGTTGCCTTTCCAACATTGAATTTTTACATAGAAGTGTCTACCGTGTATGTAAATAAAAAATATAAGAGGTTCGTTACTTTAGTATTATACTAAATAATTAGTGTTTATTACTTCAGACTACTCCGGAGTTCAGCAGACTTCTATTTAATCTGTTTAGTCATATTCAATTGCGATTTTTTTATATTGGCCATCTCTGTACATTCCATGCATTATTTGGGAATTACCCTGCAGATTCATTACTTATCTCATATTTTTCAATAAACGATAAATACGACTTAAACTGTCAAGTGTAGTAAGGTAGTCCCAGAAAATAACAACTACAAGAAGAACATATTAGAGCCTTATCACTTGCGATTTCCAAGCGTATTTTGTATGAAGGCGATCACGCAGCGTGTTCGCCGCGACTGATAATTGTATAGAAAACACGCTCGCAAATCGCAAGTGTGATAAGGCTCTTAGAATTCCTCACGGTACTTCATAATTAAAAAAATAACAAGGTATTCGAATTCTACTTACTTGAGTTCTAAGCGCGCGAATAGAATGTGTGAGGCATAAGATAATATTATATTGCTGATATAAATCCAACTGCCGGCAGCGCACGCACCGGTGCGCTGTGCGCATGCGCGAGTATAGATAAGTATATAACGACATTAATTACTAACCGTAATGAAAAGTGATGACTATAAACCAGTCTCAATAAAAGAAGAAAAAATCGAAATGAGCACTTAACATTAGGAAGAAATCCGTGGCTATTAATAATATTGGTCGATTTTTTCCTCACTCTCTTCTTTAGACACCAAAGCACAGCAAAGGTCACTCACCCTTAAGACGGATTTATACTTATCTGACGTAATACTCTGAGGCCTGACACTAAAAGAGCCGTCATGTCAGAGTATCACGCAAGTTAACGTTCGCGTGTCTCTTGATAACATTCCGGTATCCATAACTGAATTCAGATAGCCGCTCGTTTTATGCTCTTCGATAACTCATGTTTTGACACCATCTGACCCCGTCGATATCGTCAAAACATTACACAATATCCATGAAGCTGAGTCAATAGTTTACGTGATTTGGGGTTTTGTTCATTGTTTATATAAATATGAGATAGTAGGGCAGTCTGGTCAGTTCGGTTACCAACTGATTGGTCAGAAGTTAAAGTTTAAACTGAAAGTGGTCGTCTAGTCACTAATTACTATTGGTGAACCGCTGAACTCATTCCTGACGCGGGCGACATGCGGGAGGCACCGCTGACCGCACAGACGAGGACTGAGTTAAACGTCGAGTAATTACATTACTGAATCCCACTAAGAATACTAAGATCCTCAAAAAAACCCTATGACGGATTATTCAGGTGATCCTATTGGATATACTATGACCAACACGATCATTCACGGTTAGGTATCACGTGCAGGGACTGCATAACCGAAAAACACCGGTATGTTATAAAACCGATATTACGTCATATCGGTATTCAAATAGCGGTTTCGGTAGCTATCGAAATATAACGCTAACTTTATTTTTTTTTCGATACCGCTTTTTAAAGGTTACCGGATACTTAGATTTTGGCGTCGTTGCCAAAACGCCGGCGCTGCCGTTTTGTCTTTCAGTTTTGTCGTTTCTCTTCTGATACTTTTCTGATTCGTTCGTTCGTTCCTATTGGAAGAAGCTTGTCTGTGTAAGTGTAAGTTCGCTTATTTTTTCGGTAACCTTTATAATATTGGGTTCGAACCGGTATTACAAAGGTTTCGGTTACCTTTAAATCGATAACGGTAACCGATATTTCAAAACGGTTACGGTACCGTTATGTTGGCGCGGCGCGCGTAACCTTTACACCATTACAGTACCGTAATGGAATACTGGTTTCATACCGGTAAAACCGTTACCGAAATCAGTCCCTGATCACGTGATAGAAGCACGATGCATGTGTCACTTTCTATCAAGCTGTGTGAAGAAGAACTGAATACTGTATCTTATCTTTCTTTTGCGACGAACACAACCACCATAGGCCCATGATTTTGATAATTTTTGTGGGCAAAAGCATATCCAGTTAGTTACCCTAAAAGCTGGTGGGGAGTTAATTTATTTATTTGTCTCAGGCAACAAGGCCCATAAATATTTACAAATACCTTACAGACTAACAAACATATCAATATACAAAACTTATAAGTAACACAATAACACGTTAAGACGGCGACGCGCGGCGCGTGTCGGTGTCAAATAACAACCCGGCAAAGAACACCCTTCGGGTTATTATTTGGGGTATACCGGGTAAATGTTACTACGTGAGCACCTGATCAATTACCTTTCTGGTCTATCACCAAATGAGTGTGAGCGTAAGCCTACGCTCACACTCATAACCTGTACCTACGTACAGTCAAACTACATCTTATAACCTTGCCTTGCATGTTATTGTCATTTTGACGACCGCTTTAGCCTAGTTGGTAGTGACCCTGCCTACGAAGCAAGAGGTCCCGGGTTCGAATCCCGGTAAGGGCATTTATTTGTGTGATGACCACGAATATTTGTTCCTCAGTCATGGATGTTTTCTATGTATTTAAGTATTTATTTATCTATATAAGTATGTTTATCGTCGTCTAGTACCCATAGTTCAAGCTTTGCTTAGTTTGGGACTAGGTCGATTTGTGTAAGATTGTCCCCTAATATTTTATTTATTTATATTGCATGGCGTCTCACTCGGCGTTAACGTAACAATAGATATTCTAAGTACTTAGTTATAATTAATAGATAAGTTTTTTTACACAGTAGATAAGGAAACTTTCATGAGTGCTGTTCGCCAACAAACTATTATGCAGTTTGGCGTAAATTTAATTGTGAATTATGCTGTGTAACCCTTGTGTTGGTGCAATAAAAAAAAAGATTTTATTCTACTGTTTTGCCGGCGTGATTGATTTATACCCATGCCGTATTTACATTTTTCTAGTAGTAAGGGTTACTGAGCTAAGCTGAAGACGGACAGATGGACAGACGGACATGGCGAAACTATAAGGTTTCCTTGTTGACTACGGAACCCTAAAAAGAGATATATCGGTTTTGTCACCTCATTACGAGGCAATTAAGTCAACAATGGATACATGGTTTTTGTAATCACCATGTACCATTACTTACAAGTTATTTGCCCCTCAACGTTAGTTTCGCGTCCAAAAATGGCACCTGGAAACAATGGAATACTTGATGATATACGTAACCAAACCAGCTACATACTCAAAAACGAAAAAACAGAGTTAACAAAACAATAATGTATAAAGTGCATGTATGATATTTCTAAATGTCTTGTCCATTTGAAGTAATTGATTGCGAACGAACAACATCTAATGATTACTAGGACAACACTAATCCCGAGCTTTTGACGCGGGCACTGTTTTGGCGTTTGCACCTGTGTGTGCGTTCACGCACACTTCTACTTGCGATGCCAGCTCGCTTGATCGGTACGGTCGGTCACAAGCTAAAAGTTAGTAACTCATTATTCTATAAATAAATATTAGGGGACAATCTTACACAAATCGACCTAATCAATGCATGTAGGTACTAAAACGGGATTTTAATTAAATAAGTTTACACAGCCAACATTTCAAGGCTATTAAAAAAGCGCAGTTCCCATGTACTTAAAAGTGAACAACAACACACTACAAAACAGTTACCTGACTGCGATACCGAGCTCCCTAAACTAATTCTCGCCTCGCCTCGTCTCGTCTCACCAAAATCAAAAATAACTTGTTACGTAAGACTTGCATTGCTTTCGATTGCGTGTTATTTAAATATATACAATAAATATTTTAATTATGTGTTTGTTACCGGTACCTTTGCATAGTAGAATGAAATGGTTCCTACTTATCTCTCAAATTCGATAGTTTTGGGATGTAATAAGTTCAATCAAATTCATGAATATGTGAAGATTTAAATATTTTTGCGGTAATACGCGGGCTACATTTTTTTGTTAAAGGCATGCGAGGTTAAAATATCAATGGATCATTCACGAAAGATTTTGACAAAAAGTATTTCGTATGTCGGGCGTGTGTCCGGCTGTTCTCCTCGACAGGTCACATTCTCACAGTTCAATAATAGGGGTGTAGACTCGAGAATTAGTATTACTCCAAACGAAAGAAGGCAAAAAAATATGCCTAGGGACGAAAATCCCATTCAGATATCTCAAAGAATTACGAAATTTTCAGATATCTCAAAAAATTTAAACTTTTGCGTTGATTCTTTCTCCATTTGACTACTTTTTTTATCCTTTTTCGAGAAAATACGACATTATTGATTACTTTATTGACGACCGGTTAGTCTAGTGGGTAGTGAACTGATTCCTAAAAGTATTTTACTAGTGTATGTATAGAAGAGACCTTTAGAATAAAGTACACATTTTATCCCACCCCACGACTTTTCCTGTGTTCTTTGCAATCCGCCGCGCGGGCAGTTAGGGTATGAATAAAGAATAAACTAGATTTGAATCATCAGTGAATCGTTAATATTTTTTTAGTTATTATTTATTGAATAACACAAAAACAATGAAATACATGTTATCGTTATAATGCCCATCTAGGCCAAACCTTGGAGAGGTTTGTGTGCCGATGGGGATAAATGGTGTTCGTCAGAAAAATTACGATTACTGACAGACGCATAATTATGGTACGTCACAAAACTTCTATTAACACGTGATTCACTTAATTACAGCTTAGGTTGCGCTTAGACAGCGATAAAAATGCCCATTCACACCCACTAAAACAGGTGAAAAATCAAATTTATTAGACTTGTTTAAAACGACCTAACAATATACCTACTTGCCACCGGTAACCAGTAAGATTTAATTTTTACAACGGCCTATTTACTATCGTGCGATATATAAAAAATGCAATTCAAACTAACCTGAGGAGTGGCCATGGGGTTATTCGCCTGAGTGTCATTCTGCAGCAAACAGCGGGTCTCTTGCACAGGCGTCAGCGGGTTAAGGACGAAACTGAAACAACGGAATAGTGTTGAAAAACCTCCAACCATTCATTGCCGCGGACGCGAATTCATGTCACGAGATTTATTAATCGAAAAACTAGAAATAGGTAACAGTAACAAAATGACTTTTACTCATAATACGAGTACACTTAACTTTTATTTTATTTTATTTTATTTGGGATGATCCCAGCGGCTTATGCCGATAACAGGTTAAGTAAATGACACAAAATGGCCTCTAAAGGCAATAAAAAATAATTCGGGACAGACCTCTCTTATTACTTTCCGAAAATTCAATTTCATTTCCACTTGCATCTTTTTTAATTTGTGCTTTTATGGCTTTAGGAAACATCCAGGGTCATTCGTTTTTTCGTTGATTATGTTGGTACGTGCGTATAAATAAACATAAAACATTATGAGATAGCAGTTTTTCTTTAAAATACATAGGCTTTATTAAAAGTAAGAATATTTTTGACTGACTTACTTAATATTACTAAGTGGCCCTGAGCTTTTTATTAAACAGGATCGAGATGCGTAGAAACTCGCGTGTCACACTTATTTTTCTGTAAGTACACTGAATAAACTAATGAAATCTATATGCTTAATAGTGGGTCTGTGAGGTTGAGGTTACTGCAGCCGCCGGGAAAGAAGGGCTTGCCGGGTGAGTAGGTATAGACAGGATAATGAGTGCACGTGCACAGTGTCAATGTGTGTTTATTCCACACTAGAGGCAAACTGTTCATAACTACTGGGTTAATCTTACATTAATCCCTTCAGTGCCCTGACAGCACCATCAAACCATTAATGATAGTGATAATACTGACAAAACATCAAACAAACTTTAATTACAATCGTCGTTCGCGATGATACTCTATCTCTATACCAGACGTGACCCAGTCGCACACAGTAACATTCACCAACCCCGTGGGGTCACTAGGAAGTGCCTTGACATCCTATGGAGAATCCGACTACATGCGTCCAAGCCCCACCCAGCTTTATTGTAGAAATGTCGCAACTACTGTAGACTTTGGCGTCAATGTATTTGGATTTTTGTATGCTTGATGTTCGGATGACGTATAATAACATGTAGTCTGTTAACTTCAATGATTTTTAATGCAAAACGTTACAAATTTGGTACATATATCTAGTCCACTTGTTAACTAAAAGGGCGTAAGTCTATGTGCGCGCGTTAACAGCGAACGGCGAAGAGTGACATGCAATTTTTGATGCAGCTGCGTCCCCCGCGCGGCGCCTCACCCCTCGGAGGTCCAGTGGTACTCGTAGCTATGAATACTCAACATGCCCCCCGGCGTTGAAAGTCATGGCTTTCAACAGGATCATTGTCCAGTGGGAGAGGGCAGATTCGATTGAAGGCTCTCCTGATAATGCCTTTGCTGGTTTGGATATCAGCTACTCTGCTCACTCCATCAATGCCTGGGTGAAGGCTGGTGATGCGTCCAAGGCTCCATTTCAAGGTTGGAACAGCGTCTTCTTTGATGATGACCATCGTTCCTGTGTCAAGGCGTCCTTTGGAAGACCTCCATTTCGTTTTTTGCTGCAGCTCCGAGACATATTCTTTTTGCCATCTGTTACCTACGTGTGGTAACACCAAGGAATTGTCTAGAAAAACTGGCATCTCTTACTACTATTAAAACGTTGGTGGTAAAGAGTGGTATCCGTTGAGTGCCCTTTGGGAAGCCGCAACCGCAAACGTAATAGGTACGCTTCGCGACATCGCGGCATTTGTGTTTATGGTTGAGATTACTTAATGTGGCTTTTTATAAAACTAATTGAAATTGGAATATTCTACCCTGGACGGTACAGTTGCTATTTGAATGGACTAGTTGGATGCAATGCGGTCAACTCAAATAATCTCAAGCTTAACACGTTCGCAACCAAGAACCCGCCTGGTAGGCACTCGTAATGTTTGCTCAGATGCCGGCTCAGCCCGCTAGGCGGGAAGTAGTATGAACCTACACGCCTGGCGACTTCTGTCGGTTTCTGGTGTATTGTTCCATTTTTAGTCCGGTTGCGAAAGTGTTAAGTCACCTCCGCGCATCTTGGACACGTCAGTCCGACGAGATAACGGAGTCTAAGATAACCTGAGCCCTCGCTGGAAGCAATAGATAGGTATAAGATTTATAAGTTTTTTTGGAGTCGACTCCAGTACACAGACGAAATCCTTTCTTCCAGGCGTAGTTACCTAAAGTATAGACTATAGACCGTTCAACAAAGGACAGTGTTGAGCTCTGGAGCCTCCTGTGGTCAAAAATCTAACCTGACTACTAACTTAATAGAGTTCAAAATGTAATGTACCTATTTCTTAGACGCTCCAGGGTTTCACGCGGTGCTTGGGTTTTGTACAAATCCTCGTTGCGTAGTATAATTGACAAGCGCAAATATATTTTGTCGCACAAATCGGCACAAAAACGGCTTTTGCCCGAGACGACATCGTATTTTGTTACAGCTTTAGGGGTGTGTGCGCTGGCAGCGGTTGTATGACTCTTTCTGATTTAAACTATCAGTCGTTGTAATAAAGTTCATAATTGTGGGACACGTGCAGTTGGAATTGGAATCAACATTCAAAGGTACTCCCAAATTACCGTTTTACATTTTTCTCTACGCACATATATCATTAGTGCTCTAAAATGCATTCAAAAACCGTAGGAAATATTACAACCGATATACCAGCATTATTACAACCGATTTAACTATGAGAATTTTCTTGTCTGTGGTAGGTACCAATAGGTAAAATCTGTACTTTAATGTTACAATTACAAACAGTATAGATTTTTTTATCGTTACGAGTTTAAATTTGGAACAGCTGTCAAAACTCAAGTGGGTCTCTATTCTAGTATCCATAGATATTCAAACAGTTATCGATACGAAACGTCAATTCAGTATGATTTTTTAATATTTACGCACGGCATTTGATCTCGAGTGACATGACTTCATTCGTTTGTCTATAATTTAAAAAAAAACCATTTGTCTTGACGGAGGATCAAACTGCCGCCATTGCTGTTGTAATTTTGTTGTTGGTTTTTTGCTGTTACGTAAGTAGAATTGTGAACCCATCTTACAGTACTTATGATACGTGTGTAGATAAAGTAGTGTATGCAACTGTACATAATTAGGCCTTAAAACACTGAGTGAGAGAACAATATGAGTGTGGTTTTATGAAACGAGCGTCTTTAATCGTTTGAACTATTCAGCGTCACCGAGACTTGAACTTTGCCTTCGCTGTTTTTCGAAATTAAGGTTCAACATGACAACTTTATTCACAATCTACATCGACAGAAACTGAAACACACAGAATTAGTCGTACAGCGCCGCCGACCTTCGCGTGAATGTATTACGATGTGACAGATATAATGTCCTTATATCTATAAATATGTTCGCTATAAACAGTCGATCGCTAGTGTATAATTAGCTTAATTTTAAACGTGTAGCAGTCTTGTGCCTCGCTTACACTGATCTGAAGCTAATGGTGTTAGGAATTGATTGCCATAAGTTACCTTAGCTCTGGTTTCTCTAATTTTATATATAATTTAGTTAAGTACTATTATGAAACTTTCCTTCGTGTAATCGTTTGAACTGTGATTTTCTATGAATGTTTATGTTAGGATTTATTATGCATTATTATTTATTATGCAGTCTTGTAAATAAATTATTCTAGGAATTATACAATTACTTTGTCGTTCATAATTATGGGCGCAAATGTTATTAAATTTAGTTTGAAACACCTACTGTTGTAAATTTCGTAAGGATAATTAGAGTGAATTTGTAAAAACGAGCATTACAAATTGATGGCCTAAGTACCTAAATGTTTGTGTACATATAAGTTTAAAATACTTTCAGATTAATAAAAAAATCTGGTCACTTGCCATCTCAGCAAAAGTACTTAACAAAAAAAAGCTGTAGGTATATACGTTCGCTATTAGTTCGTACAATAATATTCCTCGCCACGCACAGTCCAAAAAATAAGTTTGCACTGAGTGCCAATGCAGGAATACCTAGCGATTGACTGTACACTTACCTTTATAATTTAGATTTCCATTCATAGCACCTCTAGTCATGTCATGGCACACCAAACAATAAGGGTAGCCTCACACACAACCTAAATGCGATAATGAAATAAAAATAACCTAAGAATACCGTGTGGAAGCGGCATTACTAGTACGTGCTCTTGATATACAAAAAAAACTCACATTCCTAAGTGAAATTGACGCGCCTGAATGGCGTAGTACAAAAGATCGATACTTGGACACACGTAGGGAAAGCTAACTGTATTTAGTCGGTTTATATCATAGGGTTGTACTGTCGGGAAATGTTGGCTATGAGCGGCGACGCCAATGCCGTTTCCCCACGCATTACTGATTATTCTTATGGTAACGTCTAACAAACTAGATATAGGCGAGCACCGTGATTTCAAATAAATATCTCGAGGCTTAGGCAATACGATACTGCCTAGTCTTATAAAACAATATTCTAAAATGAGTAATAATATTTTTAATGTTAATGTACTTACAAGTATTGAGAGTTTAGTTCGAGTTTACGTTTTTTATGTAATAGTAGTTATATTTTTAAATAGTTTAGCGTTTGAACGCGGGCGCGACTGCGGTGGTCAGTTATCGATAGACAACTATACGCATTCAAAAGTGGCCTAAACGTGTTGTGTTAGACAAAGACAATGTCTGAGACGGCAGAAAACATTTGATATTCAACAAGTAGCAAATTATGCATTTAATGGCACTTTTTGAGTTCGTGGGTATTCACGATGGTAAGGAAGAAATTTGGGTGTTTTAATGCACCGGAATTATGAAGGCATTTAAAACTTCGTAAAATATTGTTTTTGAAAGTTAAAAAGGTAAGGAGAGAGTTTTGATGGAACGAAGGAAAGTTTAAGTCAAAAGAATACTAATGATGGGACTGAATGAGTAAAGAGAGAACTTATATTCTGAAAGATAAGGTCTAGTAGCGTGCCCCCGCGTTCATATGCTAACCTACGGACAATATTAAATTTAAGTTGGTGGCAAATCTCAATCGATAAGTTCTAAACTAGATTTAAAATGTACCTCCGGGTTTGTAAATAATGTTTATTTTAGCTGGACGCGAGAAATGCAATTTTACGGCTGTATATAGGGATATGGGCTTGGGCGTAGCGGAATCATAACAGTACGGAATAAAGCACTTATGTCCTCATGTTTTATGGTCTAACATGGAATGACTAAAGTAATCTAAAATAAAAACAATGTTTTCTATGCTGATTGATATATCAAAGAATGAAACAAGGGCATTGTATATCGAGCGCGTGGCGAGATACCTACTGTAGAATGAATGTCACCAGGGTTACAGAAATATTATAAAGGCTAAGCGACTGGCAAATTTGAAAGCCCTAGCGATAAGAAAATGATGTGTCAAAAATATGTTGTTAAGTTTAGAGAAGTTGAACTTCGTTTTTTCGATCGTTTAAAAAACATTTGTTACTTAATTAAGTTTTAAATACGGTGAATGCAAAAGGAATATTGTACCTAACAGTTTTATTAATTTAAAACTAACATTGCGATGGATTGAACGCTCTATTGCGCATGAAAGAATTTATTGACAACCCTGTAGAAACTTTCCGTGAAAATTCCTTTCATATTTCCTTTCCTTACATTACTCTCGAATACGAGTATGTAGCTATATTTTAATGAGAGAGGATATTGATCGGTAAAAGCTGAAACGGAAACGATAGATCTAACGTGACGGGAAAGGGGCGCAGGGGGAGACGACAAAGGGTACCGGGCGGGGGGGCAGGTCCCTCCCGCGTCGTTTATTGAAGCGGTCAACCGAAAACTTGACTTTCAACTTTACCAGCAATACCTACTCATCATCATCCTCCTAGCGTTATTCCCGGTTGTACCCTAAAAGAGCCCGGGGTCCGCTTTTACCAGCAATACTAGTATATCTAATTTAATATTAGTAAAAAATTGTTTATATATAGCTCATTTTAGACTAGCTAATGGCTAGCTTAAGGTATGTAAATATAATTTATAAGTAGGTGTAACTGCCTAATTTTTATTTGCGACTATGTGAAGCGCAATCAAGGGTTTTTAAATTATTTTAGCTAAAGCATATCTTAAACCACACAATTTTGGAATAGTTTTATTTTTGTAGCTTCTGTGTCTGCTATGCCCAAGCTGTGGAGATGGAATTTTGTAATAGTATATGCTAAGTATATTGATGATTTATTGATATTATACTATTATTGTATCGCAGTTTGTAGAAGGTAATAAGAAGGAAATTGGTGGATGAATACATCTTTAAAATTGCATTGTTCGAAGGAGTAGTATAGTATATAATGTATTATGTAATGTATTGGTGCCCATCATTGTTGTAAATACATATTATTTCCAATCGTATCCTAAATCCTAACGGCGTTATGTTCAGTTAACGGCGAATCGTTGCGTAGTACTGGTTCTAACATATAAATGTTACCGTAAGGTCCACTGTACTCTTTGATACTTGTTTAACATAGATGAGAACTGTTATATATGTACTTTACATAGGTAGCTATGTAGCGAAAACTCCTCGTAGATTTGGACATAATACCCTCGAGTTTTAGAGGAAATATGTTCCCGTCCCGAACGGCCCTATTAAAGAGCTCATAGGGGTAATATTGAGTTCTATTCCTGCTCCCTCGATTGATGGTTTGTTTCGGAAAACAAGGTGATTTTGCTACGCGTGGGGAGTCTCCCCTTGAAGGGAATTGATTGAAAAGGTAACCGCTTCCTTGGCTAAATAAAGGACATGCCCGAAATATATTTCGGAACTGATTGCATTCTATTTATAGGTCTTGTGTTGTAAATGTTGAGCACACTCATCATTCGTATTATTTAAACTATCTGTAGGTACTTCATAAATACAATATTTATTTACATTTTATTAGTATTACTAGCTATCATTTGCAGGTTGTTTATATTGTTTCTTATTGACATTAAATTGTAATTGTTCGTACCTACTTAGTTTCAGACTAAGCCCGCTTTACCTACGCCTAATGGCGCTCGATATACATAGATATTCTAAACATCTAACATGTTTTTCGAACAGAATAGGGGCGTGGCCAAAATGTTTTTTTCACCTCAGCAGCTTGAACAAGCATATTATGTTGCGTGAAAACACTGTGCAAAAAGCGATTTTGCTCACTCCGTGAGACAAAGTAGCTTTTTAATTTTGATGCCGAGCACTGACATTTCATCGTATGGGGTCTATTACAAGTTCAGAATATTTTAACTTTATTACTTAGCACGGTGCCTTTCATTTCATTACGAAAAAAGAAAGACGCAGACATAGGTAGGTCGATCCATAGTTCGACCATCGAATTTCAAAGTAGGGTCTACTACCCAAAAAAGCGCGAAACAAGTAACACGTTCGAAAACTGACAAATTAAGAAGTTGAATTACCAAAATAATTATACAAAGAATATTTAAATAAATACATGTCAGAATAAACTCCGTTTTTCATAATAAATATGTAAACATGAATTTTATTACGCTAGCTAATGAATAATTCAAGTTTTAACAATCTTAAAATTTATGAACGTATACCAGAATGCAGTATCCGAACGCAAGTGCGGCGTCCCGCCCCTTTTTAAAAATTTGCGCGCTGTTAGTTTGTTTCAGGTTTTATTAGGTAGGTAAGTATATTATTCTTCTTTCTTGCGTTATTTATATTGGTTTTAAATATAAAAAAAACTATTAGGATAAACCAATTCTCTGTCTAACTAGGAAATATAGTGAAGTCAGTGACGGACGACGGCAGTATTTTAACAACAGTACGGCTGGTTTTTGGTGTGCACGCGAGATACACGTAATATGTTAATGTGTGCCTTTCTCTCTTTCTAGCGCAATAGACATTAATGATAAATATTTCAAAAATAGCTAGAAAATATATAAGTAAAATCTGTGATTTATAACAGTAATACGGTTCGTTTTTAGTGATGTGTTAGTGTCACGCGAGACTCGTATAGATATTAAAATATCCTTTGGTTTCTCGCGCCTTGCCTCGACTTTCTAGTATTTACTAAAGGCGCGGCGCTGAGGAGTTAAAACAAGCAGTAATGAACGCCTAATTAAGTTTTCTTCCTGAATAATCACGAGACGAATAGGTAAGTGATACTACGACATATTTTATAGTGTGAATATGTCTGCTGAGGTGAAAAGTTGTATGTGTTACTCGAGAACAAAGAATTTACATCTCGTGCTTTTGAGTCCCTCGCTGCGCTCAAGATTCAAACTTTTATTAATCAATTTAGAATCTTTAAATAATTTTAGAATCTTTCGCTTCCTCGGGAGGCCGGGACTCAAAACCAGCACTCGCAGCAAAAAATTACTTTGCTCTCTTGTTGCACAAATAACTATTGTGTTGTAGGTTCGGCTGCATTCTATTCTCGTACCTACTCGTACCAATGCATTACTCAGGCAATACTCATATACCTAACCTGAAAAAAATAAGTTTGTCAATGAGGTGTTTGATATTAGTGCTTTACGTTTTAGGCCTCATTTTTGACATTGTAGATTTGGTGCAAATTTTGTTGTTTCTAAAGTCTTTATCTTTATAAAACAATAATAAAACAATATAAAGTAGGTACAAATGGTAGATTGATAGCCATAAGACATTATCTAACAATAGCAGGCTAAGCCTGTAGAAAGTGTAAATACGTCTAAATACACCATTATAATAATAGTGCGAAGTAGGCAAGTATTCAGACTCCCACATACTACTGGTAATTCAGGTAGGTACCACTTATATTTTAAACAAAAGACCAGCTATAGTAACAGGCAATCAGCACAAACATAAGTATTATCATTATCAATCATGAATATGCGGAAGCGAGGCTTTGGTCTTGTATAAGAAATCTATTTTTAAATTTGCGTAGTTTTCCTAGAAAAAACCACGTGAAAGAACCACTGACAATTTAATGGATGGGCCTCAAACGGTTCTATCGAGTTATATAATCTAACTACGTCGGAAACACGAGGTAAGCATGTAAATAACAAGGAGGTCTATCTGTCACTTAAATTTCTCTAATTTGGTATAAGCAGGCCTTAGAATCTTTCGCTTCCTCTGGACTCAAAATCAGCACTCGAAGCAAAAACAAACTTTGTTCTTTTGTTGCACAAATAACTATTGTTTAAAAACACAAACATGTTTTCCGTCACGGATGGAAAACATTCCCCGCGTTCGTCTGCGGGGGAGGGGGTCTATTATTTGATGTTTTGTTTTTGCATTGACTTACCTACTTGTTTTCGAAAGTTTTGAGTTTGAGTAAAGAACTGTCAAATAGGGCATTATTTAATGCAATGGAGTGGAATAAAGAAAAGACGCTGTATTTTATTCAATGATCAAAGACGGCAAATTGTACTGGGATGACAGCTGTTAAAAGAAAAGTAAAATGTTATGACAAACAATACATTGTTCACTCTAAAATCGCAATGGACGGGCAGTTGTACCTACCTAAACATGTTTTGTTACATATTTTGCTAACATGTTTTGTTAGTTTTTTGGCGCAGCGGACGTGTTGCTTGCGACGCTTTAGTTGTCTGTAAAAGTTTTACCATGGAGAACATATTGGTGAATAGCCTTACTTTATACAACCGCATAAAAATGCACTTTGTGAAATTTGATAAATAAAGACGTTTATGGAAAAAGATTTAAAAAATGAAATAACAATAGGGTAGTTGCGTTTTGTTAAAATTGATAACGTAGTGTTGCTAAATGGATAGCAAACCATCAAATTCTTGTTATAAAGTATAAATTAAAAAATATATTTAGTAAGTATCATAAAAAGATGCGCTGTGTGATCGGAATTTGTTTATGACTCGAATAGCTTACAGTCAGATTGCGCTCTCCTTTTGCCTGGGAAAATCTAAGAAATTAAGCGTGGAGCACTTAGAAAATACAAATTAAGTAAGTAGTCAATTTATAGCAATGCCAGTAATGCATGCTAGTTGAGATTAAAACACACGTTCGATTCGACATTTGAAGCTTCTTCTAAATCCTTATACTCGTAATTATGACAATCGACGAATTATTTTTGTAAGCAAATCAAAGTTATAAAAATATTTCTTGGAAATCAAATTATCATTATTGATAGCGATACCATTCACGATTTGTTCTACATAATAAATAAAGAAATATTAGGGGACAACTACACATAGACCGCTACTAAACGCGAACAGTGCCGCACATTGCGGCCCGTAGACGCAGCCACTAGTGACCGCTACTAAACGCGAACAGTGCCGCACATTGCGGCCCGTAGACGCAGCCACTAGTGACAAAAAACTAACTTCAAAAAATCTATATAATTACCGAACCTGATTACAAAACTTCACGGGAATCGCTTGAGAAATGCGACCTATAGAGGAGAACACAGACATACGAAAGCTTTTATTAGGCCTAAAAGCTTTGTTCGCTGCGTTCGTAGAACAAATAATATGACGCCTACACCTCCAGGTGGTGCAAGTGGTCAACCGGGGATTGGTAACGGAGCCGATTCAGGTACTGTACAGATGGGTGGTGGTCCAAGTGATGTGTTTCGAGTGGGCGTCCGGGTGCCACCGTTTTGGCCAGACGAACCCGAGGTTTGGTTCTCACAGCTGGAAAGCCAATTTATCTTATCCGGCATCACTATGGACGAGACCAAATACCATTTCGTGTGCGGGCAGCTCGACCCAGAGTATGCAGTCAAGGTCAAGGATATCCTGCGAGATCCCCCAGCTACCGGCAAGTACACTAAATTAAAACATGAGCTCATCCAGCGTATTTCTACCTCACGTGAGAAGAAAACCCTACAGCTACTGCAGCACGAAGAGATAGGTGATAGGAAGCCAACCGAATTCCTTAGACATCTTCAGGATTTAGCTGGGCCGCACATGCCAGAGGAATTCATCCGCACAATCTGGACCAGTAGATTACCACCTAATGTACAGACTGTTGTTGCATTTCAGCCTACCCTGGACCTCGACACCTTGGCAGGGCTGGCAGACAAGGTTATCGACGTAGCGCAGCCATCCTACCACGTCGCCAGCACCTCCGCGGGGATGCCAGCAACCGCTTTAGAAAATCGAGTAGCGGAACTGACGCGGCAAGTAGAAAGCCTACTAAAGGTACAAGGTCACAGGTCTGGCTCGTTCCAACACCGTAAGCGCACGCGATCTCATTCCCGTCCACGAAGCCGGTCCCGCTCCAGACAACGCCCTGAAGGTCATCCACACTGCTGGTACCATTTTACGTTCGACAGCAAGGCGAACACATGCAAGCAGCCATGCAGTTACAATTCGGGAAACTCTCAGGGCAGCCACTAATAGCGGCAAGCGACTGCCCTACAGCAACTGGCCGCCTGTTCGTTACTGACCGCACCACAAAGGTACAATACCTTATTGACACGGGTTCAGACCTGTGCGTTTTTCCAAGGTCAGCCGTTCGGGAGCCACGCTCGAAGACGAAGTACCTTTTGTTTGCTGCCAACGGAACAGCCATCGCAACATATGGATCCCTCAACCTCCACGTCGATCTAGGTCTTCGCAGAGCATTCGAGTGGCGCTTCACGGTTGCTGATGTTTCGAAGCCCATAATCGGTGTCGACTTTTTAGGTTTTTATAATCTTCTTGTCGATTGCCGAAATCAGCGCCTGGTCGACGGCATCACTTCTCTCAGCACTCCAGCCATGGTCAGCGGCAATAACGAGGCAATATCATCCGTTCGCACAATGGTAACTGGAGATTCACCATTCCGCCAACTTCTCTGTGAGTACCCAGACATTACCCGTCCGGCTGGTAAGCCAGGCACACCGAAGCACAACACTGAGCACCATATCAGGACTACTCCAGGGCCACCGGTCTCCAGCCGTCCACGTCGCTTAGACCCAGAGCGGCTGATCATTGCCAAAAAGGAATTTGAAGACATGCTCCAATGTGGTACTGCACGAAGATCAGAGAGTGCATGGTCCTCTCCTCTACACTTGGCGCGCAAGAAGAACGACGGCTGGCGACCGTGTGGTGACTATAGAGCGCTGAACGCACGAACAGTGCCTGATTGTTACCCAGTGCCACACATACAGGATTTCGCTTACCAGCTGGCAGGTAAGGAGGTTTTCAGTACTATAGACCTGGTCAAGGCATATAACCAGATCCCAATCTTCGTAGACGACATTCCCAAGAGCGCTATTATCACGCCTTTCGGATTATTTGAGTTCCCTTTCATGACATTTGGATTACGGAATGCAGCTCAAACCTTCCAGCGCTTTCTGGACGAGGCACTTAGGGGACTCGATTTTTGCTTTGGGTACATAGACGATATAATCATCTACTCAGAGTCAGAAGCACAACATCACCATCATCTCCGCCAGCTGTTCGAGCGACTGCAGGAGTACGGTATGCTCATCAATACCTCAAAGTGCGTTTTTGGGCAATCTAAGGTTACCTTCTTAGGACACTCGGTATCCGCAGAAGGCATCCGTCCTTTGGAAGAGAAGGTGCTAGCTATCCAGGAATTTCCGGTACCCAAGGATACCAAGGAGTTAAGGAGGTTCCTGGGTATGATGAATTTTTACCGCCGTTTCATTCCTGGGGCTGCAGCCATTCAAGCTCCACTCCACACTCTTCTCTGCGGCGCTCAGACTAAACGTTCGCAGCCACTCGAACTTAATGCAGAACAGACGGAGACCTTCGAAAGCTGTAAGTACAGACTTGCACAGGCAGCTCTCTTAGCGCATCCAGATTCCAAAGCCGAGCTGGCTATTCAGACAGACGCATCTGATGTCGCAATTGGTGCCGTGCTACAGCAACGTAAAGGTGACACATGGGAGCCCTTAGCATTCTTTTCGCGAAAGCTCAACTCTGCTCAAAGAAAGTACAGCCCGTATGATAGAGAGCTTCTCGCAATATACGAGGCAATCCGGTACTTTAGGTACATGGTCGAAGCGCGTACTTTCTCTATCTATACGGACCACAAACCTCTTACATACGCTTTCAGCACACGCAGAGACAATTGTTCCCCACGTCAATATAGGTACCTGGATTATATAGCACAATTTACCACCGATATCAGATTTATCTCCGGCAAGGACAATGCAGTGGCTGACACGTTATCCCGCATCGAGGAACTCAACATTATGCCCGTAGTAGATTACCAGTCTTTAGCCCACGACCAGGAGACAGACGCTGAGTTGCAGAACCTGCTCATTAACGGTTCTTCGCTGGACCTGCAGAAGGTAACAACTCCACATGCAGGTGTCGCCATCTACTGCGACATATCTACTCCGGAGCCTAGACCTTACATAACTCCATCTCACCGGCGTCAGGTATTCAATTCTCTCCATAACCTCAGCCACCCTGGCGTTAAGACTACAGTTCGGCTAATCACGCAAAGATACGTATGGCCTGGCGTGAGGCAAGACTGTCGACAATGGGCAAAGGAATGTGTACACTGCCAACGTTGCAAAGTAACGAAGCATACTTCCGCGCCTATAGGGCAATTCAAGCCCCCGGGAGCCCGTTTTCGACATGTCCACATTGACATTGTCGGTCCCTTACCCATCTCCAATGGTTTCAGGTACTGCCTCACAGCAATCGACCGCTTCACGCGATGGCCTGAGGCGTACCCACTGATGGACATCACTGCAGAGACCTGTGCGGCCGCATTCCTGGCTGGCTGGGTCGCTCGCTTCGGGTGTCCAGAACGCATCACGACAGACCGCGGCCGGCAATTCGAGTCGCACCTGTTCCAGTCCTTGGCAGCACTGATGGGTACGGATGCATTCAAACTTGTGCAAACTCACGATTGGCGCATCCATTAATGCATAAGTTGGCAGCTGTTAGGCGTTCCGTCCGCGTGGAACTCGTTTATATCGCAGCTCCATACAAACTTTTACCCCCCGTTTAACTATCCTATGTTACTCTCCATCCCTTCAACTATCTCCACTTAAAAAATTACGTCAATTCGTCGCTCCGTTTTGCCGTGAAAAACGGACAAACAAACCAACAAACACACACATAGACACTTTCGCATTTATAATATTAGTATGGATGGCAGCGACAGTAATAAAGTTGGTAATACAGAATTAAGGTATTCCGTACAACAGAGGGGTAATCACGTCACGTTTACACGCGTCAAAAATTACATTTAGATCAACCTAACGTAGGTATAATGCGTTACGTGATCGACTTGCAGATCATCTGATTTTCGCGTAATAGTCCAGTAGCTTTATACATCCAGACCTTGCGTCAAATGCGGTGGTTTTGATTTTTTGCCAACTTGTTTATGATATTGGCCCAATGAATAACCCAAGTTTGTGACCTCGAGCGCCAAATGCAACTTTTCAAAAATCGAAAATACCTACCGCGAAAACGCTAAAGGACTACTTTTAATAGTACCTTCTCAGGACGTTTTTAAAGGAGACTAAATTTGCTACAATTTGATCTAAATCAACGCAAAGTACCCCGTACTTTCAAGCGAGAAGGTTACTGGATATGAAGTTTACAACGCCAAAGGAAAATCCACAGAGGTGCGGCTAAACTAAGAACTCCATGTAATTCCTTCAAGAATACACGAGGTTGGTTTTACTTTCAGATAATCTTTCTGTACGTTAGTAACGCGATATATGTGTTGGATAAATCTAAGCAATTCATCTACCTAGTTTATGCTCCGTAACTCTCATAAATAAGTCTTATGAGAAAACCAATAACTAAGAGCTTAAATAAGGAACGAAATGTACTTGCAAACTGTTAATCCGTTAGTTGACAAGTATCTAAGTTAGTTAATACAAGGCATTTTAAGGCATAAAACCGATGCAGTCAGGTGAAAGCCTAGCACATTAAAAAATAAAATGTACCTACGGCATACATGCACTTGTTACCTATTTAGGTTAACTGAATCAGGTTGCATGATAAAATAAGAGAAGTATTCCATGTCGTGCAAGTGCAAGTTTTATTGCTAGCTAGCTAAATCGCAACCCCTTGTTTTGTTAAAAAAAAACAAAACTTAGTATATACCGGACTTGACGACGCAACGGAGCCACACTGTTTCGTCGCCTAAATAATGATTAGTTTTTTTAAATATTATATTGTATGTATGTTAGTCTGTAAGGTATTTGTAACTATGGGCCTTAGTTTCCTGAAATAAATGTTTTATTATTTATTGATTATTATTATTATATAGAATAATTGAACAAGCTGAAAAAAACCACGAGAACCGGTAGAGAAATGCGAACAGCCGGACATACAAAAGATTTTCTACCAAGGCTGAAAGAATTTTTTTTAAACTTAAAAATCGCTCTGTTAGTATGAAGTCACGTCATGATTTCAAAAGTTACACAGGCGACATGAGCTTAGCCCTTAAATAAGCAGTTATACTAGAGACTCTAGAGAGTCATATAGTTTTTTTAAAGCATTTGTGGTATAAAATGTTCTTTGAACTTTGTTGGAGACGATGTCATAACTTGTTGTTTCCTGCTCCCACGCTGTACATCCTACTCTAACTGTACATACCTCGTCGCTGAGGTACCCGTGCGGCACGAACACCTCGTTGTCGACCTCGTAGTCGTCCTCGGGCTCGTCGTCGCTGCCGGCCGCGCTGCCGTCGAGGCTCTCGCCCTCTTGTTCCTCCTCCCAGTCCTCATCGCTGTCCACGTCGTAGTCCAATTGTTTCTGCAATTAACAGAATTTGGTGAGAAGTAGTTTAAAAAAAAAAGACAGATATGCTATAATCTCCCCACAAGACCACAGTTTGAAAGTATGTTGGTCACAAAGCATGTAAAACAATCAACTTTTTAGTGTCCTCTTCGTCTCTAATATTTGCTGTCTAACCTGCCTGTCTGCCTTACTCAATTAATTATAGCGTGAAACTAAATGACATCTGTATTAATAAGGGATATTCATTGGCCCTCAATTGCACCAGTTGCCAGGAAGGTAAAATGTCCCCGATTTGTATGAAAATTGTATTTGTACCCTAGACAACCATGTTTTCTGCTAAAATACGTTTTGCAGGATGCAACATATATGTTCAAATAGACTGTGTGTCTAGGAAATGAGGTTATCTGGCTATAAGAACTTACAGAATTTACCAAATCACATGTTGTGGTAACTGACCATGAAGAAAAGCTAAGGGACAAGAAAAGTTGATTGACCGATAAACATATAAGCACCTTCTTTCAATAAAAAATAAAAATAAAAATGGACTAGTACTATAATAAAAAGTGTGAGTAGGGTTCTTTGGATAGATCTAAACCGCGATTAATTTATCTCTACAAGTGCATGACACGAAGTAATGGATACTTACATAAAATAATAAAGGTTAAACGTGGCAGTGTAATAGGTACCAGAAAAAGGCCACCAAACTAATCATATTAATAGAAGTTGTATACTTCCATACCAAACTTTGTGACGCTTTCGTAGTTATTTAAATGGTCGTCGGCAAAGAATAAAGGTGGATTCTTCTTGTACTTCTTGGTGTAGTACTCTGGCGGGCGTTCCGCAGGGCGGTGTGCTATCTCCTCTCTTATTTTCTATCTTCATCAATTCCATCACACATAATATCTCCTCTCATTATCACCTTTATGCAGATGATCTTCAGATTTATACACAGTCCGTGCTTGGTAATCTCCCTTCTGCCATAGAAAGAACTAATGATGACTTGGTACGCATTCTGAAATGGAGTCAAAGATATGGTCTGAGTGTGAACCCAGCGAGGTTCCAAGTCACATGTAAATAACGCATATCATACATCGCTTTCACACATACATTCATTCGTTCCAGGAACACATACATATGCAGTTATCTGTCATAGTCATGTTGATATCTATGTATTGCGTCTGGAGTCAGCACTTCCTTAGGTCGGCATGCGACCTGTCTTGTGTATCAAGATTGTTGTTCATGACGCTGACTGTAGGTACCTACAAAAATGGTACCTACAGTCAGCGTCATATAGTTAGTAGCAGCCAGAGTAACCAAATATTTCGTAATACACCCATTCTTACAGTGATAAAGACGTGTACCGAAATATTAGGCTACCTTGTCTGCTACTAACTATATGACGCTGACTGTACCTACGCCAATACACGGTTTGAACGGTCCATATGAAATTAAAGAAAAAATGAAGATAATTATATTTACAACGAAGGCTACATACATTTTAAAACTTTCTGGAAAAAAGCAAGGAATAGAATAACAAAAAAACAAGGAATGCCAAGTTAGGACCATGAACATCGATGTCGATTGAGGTTCTTTTAAACCAGGTAGTGCCAATAGATAAGAAACGAGAATAAAACTGTCCAGAACACAATATACTAAAGTTGGAAATACCGACGCCAAAACCATCCATGCATACGTGTCCTACATACAGCCGGGATGTGAGCCAATATTTCCACCAAATTTCCTTCGACAAGCCTACTGGAAGATGAATCGAGTGACATGTCCCCAACGCGACTTGCTTTGAAACAGTGCGCGTGTAAACATTTGGGATGAAATCACATTCGAGCTTACCGCCCCTCCCGTTAACAATACTAATATTATAATTTATAAAGAAATAAAGTTTGTGAGTTTGTAGCTTTGCAATGAAAGGGTGATTGCCGGAATATAAAATGGATCTTTTGTCCATATATATGCTATATTTTATGCCCACATACTTATTGCAAAGAACGCAGGTGGAGCCGCGGGGGCTAGCTAGTATTAGTTCATAACAACAATCATTTAATAACATTTTTTTGCCCGACTACGGCGTAGCCGAATGAAAGGGATGTATTATGATTTTAGCACTCAGTCTATGTTTGTATTTAACCGTAGCGTTTTGGACACTGAACTGATTTTGATGAATGAAAATCAAAATCAATAGATTCGAAATTATGTTACGGCTGATATACGGCTACCTTTTGTGTGAATAAAAAAAAAAAATTTTAGTTACTTTTCCGTAGTCGGTATATTAGTATTTTGAACTTTTACGCTTGTATAAGCAAAAAAGCAAGCTATAAAATATATATTTTGTAAAGCCGTGGAAATTGTACTCTGTTATCATATTTTTTTTACATTTCAGTGTATAATTTTTAATTTATTAATCGTATGGGTTACAAATTTCTCTACTCTTTGTATGATGTTAAACTTAAGGTAAGCAACTGCATCCGTGGACAGATTCTTCAAATTCTCAGATTGTAGCTGCGTTGGCGCCCCAGGTGTTTCCAGTGAGCAGAGCTTCTTAATGATGCTGTTCCGGGTTTTCAGCTTTACAGATAGGTTGCTCAGGTGTTCTTTAAAGTTGAGACTCATATCCAGGGTGATGCCCAGATATTTAGGGAAGCCGTTGTGGCAGATAACTTTGAGCTACGGCAGCTTAGTGGTTATCAGGCATGCGGCTGTCAAGCGGCGGTCGTGGGTTCGAATCCCGGCTCGTACCAATGAGTTTTTCGGAACTTATGTAGGCAATATTTACCGTTAGCTTTTCGGTGAAGGAAAACATCGTGAGGAAACCGATCTAATCCCAATAACGTCTAGTTTTCCCTCTGTGTTGGAAGGTCAGATAGCAGTCGCTTTCGTTAAACTAGTGCCTATGCCAAATCTTGGGATCAGGTGTCAAAGCGGACCCCGGGCTCCTTTAGGGGCATTACCGAGAATAACGCTAGGTGGATGATGATGTCGTGGCAGGGAACCTTGTCCTGAGTCTCTTAGCTCCTTAAAAAAATAAAAGTTTGATAAAACCAAATGGAATTTGCATTTGAGGAAAATGTGTTAGGTACGACCTTATACTGTTAACAATAAAGTACAAATTAGAACTATGTGCCCCTAGTCAAACCCCCGTTTTCTTCGAATCTCTCACGGTATCGAATCCTTCACATCTGACGTCACAAAAATCTGTCGCGTGTTTAACAATTTTTTCATCACACTTGCTCGAAAAGGGCTTCATAATGCGCAGACATACAGAGCTGTAATAGCCTGTGTTACGCCCACGGGCGTAATGGTTTTTTTCTTAAATTGTATCTGTCACTCATGCGGCAGTTACAAAGCAAAGATGTTTTATATCAAATACGAAGTCTGAAAAAGTATTTATAAATAAATGTAAACTTAAAAAACTACTTAAACATGTTTAACCGAACTATTTACAGATTTAATATGTAGTTATTTAGTGTCTATGTAAAATATTTTTAAGTGTTTTCAAATCGTGGCTGTATACCGAAGGGTCTTTGCCATACGCGCCTCACGTCAAATTCAAGAAAATGGACGACTGACATGATGCAGTGTTTATTACGATTTGATTCTCGTGAAGATTTGCGAGCAGCATTGATAATTGTACCTATGGATTTTTTAGTCGCTTCGACACAAATTGACACAATCGATGTAACAGTATAAAGCTAGGATATAATTTCACATAGTTTCAGTGCCATATGTCATCACTGGCAACACACACTGTTCAAAGACTCTCGTCTTGAGACACTGCGGAATATTGGACGAAAAGATGTGCCGTAGCTTCCTGAACGCTGCCCAGCCGAGTCGGATTCGACGATTGACCTCTTTCTCGAAGTTGGACCTACCTAACAGGATAGTCTGTCCTAGGTATACATAATCATCTACAACTTCGAGCGTAAAGTGTCAGTGTTATCCTTGTTCATTCTTAGACCAACTCGCTCGGAAGCTTTACTGAGGTCATCGAGCTGATGACCTGGTAAAGGTTGCGGGAGTCCGCTGGATGCGGGTGGCGCAGGACCGGTCACTTTGGCACTCTTTGGGGGAGGCCTATGTCCAGCAGTGGACGTCTTTCGGCTGATATGATGATGATGATGATGAGTTTCAAGCATCCCCTTTCAACCACCGGCCAGCCATCCGCGAACACATCACAGGAGAGCTGCACAGTGTCGAGCTTGTTGAGAGCATGTAGAGATCGGCAAATGGGGGAGTTGCGACGCGATATTGTTCGGGCAAGTGGCACGGCGAAAAACCGCAACCGCTCCACGCGACACCCAATTCTACCATCGGGAACAAAAAGTCGACAAGCGTCATTGAATAGACCTCCTGACCCCGTATCATGGTCGGCCTTATCACACGATAACTGACAGGATAGAGCGTCCGTCACTGGCTGACACCGTTCGATAGAACGAGACGGCGCTCCTCTCTTGTCACTTATCGCGTGATTTAAGGCCGACCATGATACAGAGTCAGGACAGTCAAGGCGAGCTCGGAGTACACGGAGGACCGTGATCAGTTGATCAAACAGTCTGCGCGTGGCTAGGGACTTATAGCCAAACGGGTAATAACCGTAAAGCTTTTTATAATGGGAGCGTAGGAAACATTTCTGCACCCTCTCAATCGGGCATAAGTCGACTCATAAGGGTTCCCGACGCACGAACTTGCCTCTAATTTAGATTAGACCTTATGAGTGCAGTTTAATAACCAGCATGCGTAAAGTCCCTACAGTTAGGTGTTATGAAGCCTAACCGTTTAAAGCTTTCTTTTACAAGTGAGCGCATGTGGTCGTGGAATGTGAGCCCAGGGTCGAGAACCACTCCCAGATCTTTCATGGAATTAGCACGATTAAGAGTTTCGCCGTCATTGAAATAATTTGTCAGTATTCAATGCCTGGATTTAGTGAAACTCACTTGGGCGTATTAGGGCCGGCGCTCACTGAGGGCGTGGCACGGCATGGCACGGCAGGTTGTACTGCGGCATCCCGCGGCGTTCCGTGGCATGCCGTGGCATCCCGTGGCATGCCAGTGCGTCTTCTCCCTCCCAAAACCGCAAGCTCCTTCCTTGGGGCAAGGGAGGGAGAAGACGCACTGGCATGCCACGGGATGCCACGGCATGCCACGGAACGCCGCGGGATGCCTCAGTACAACCTGCCGTGCCATGCCGTGCCACGCCCTCAGTGAGCGCCGGCCCTTAAGATAGAGGCGATTACTGATACTCCAGCGGCAGATCGCATCTAAATTGCTTTGCATGCTCTGACAATCCAATATAAATTCCATTTATTCAGAGTAATGACGCGTAGTTGCAGTGTCTAAGAGGCAAGTTGATTTCTCAGGGTTTTTAAGCTCCCGAAGCGCTGTGGAACCGTTCCCAGTCCAAGTTGGCTCAATTCGGGTTGCACAGGGCAGTTGCCTCTCGGACACTGAAACTACGCGTCATTACTTTAACTAGATCGCCTGTAACTTCGTTATCATTTATCAAAATTGTCATAAACCTATTCACTGCTAAGCAACTCGTATCGCTTCGCCAAAGCATGTAGCTTGACCCATGCATGACGCACATGAAGCTGTGCTACGAAGCATTTTCACTACCTACGTGACATAAGCTACGGGCTACGACGGCATAACAGATAACTTGAGATGAGAGTTAATGTCCGTAGCACAAATTGTTTTTACGTCACACCTGAGCGTAAAATGGCAATTGGCTGAGGACCAAAAAGTTGGCTTAACTCACCCAATAAATTTTCTATGAAAGTTTTCCGTTGTGACACGAAAATTAATTAGCACTTTGTTCACCCCTTTAGTTAGTATGGCTACCGTCTATCGATGGCCAAGAATTTGGTCGTCACCCAATTACCGCCGTCTATGTGTGCCATCGAACGCGAGCCGTTTTTTGGTCTTCACTGAGTAAATGTGGTATCCAGCGTGAGATCAACTTTTTTACGCCTAAGTGATCATGCAAAATACTGTGAACACTGGTCCCTGAAATACTTCGTACCCTTGGTGCAATAAAGCCACATGTGACTATAGGTCGAAATTGATTTTATCACGCGAAAGTTACACAAATAATGTATACTATACGAAACAAAAATCCTTTTTTTTGTATCTTTATTAGTTCTTAAAATAAATCAAGTGAAAACCGACGCATCTGATAGGTAAACATGAAACAAAGTCGCTTCTGCACATGCGTCGTTGTTTCTCGATGTTACCGCGAACATGTTATGTAAGATTTTACGTAAGTGCACCGAATTTGCACAAATGGACCTAGCCCGATAGGTCTGTGTTATGGGTACAAGACGACGATTTCAATGCTCAATATCACAAATATAAGTACCGGGACTTGAAACCAGGACGGTCGTCGGTCAGCTACGCAGGCAGGATACCCTTGAAGGCTGAACCGGACGTTCTATATCCGTAGGTACATATATGGCTTTCTACTATTACCACTTCTCTTACCGGAAGAGCGGTGTCTTCTGACACAAGCATAATTTGCCTTTGTAACACTACATATGTTTAAACCAAATAAACTATTTTAATTTTAATTTTATCATGACTCATAGTGTAGTTACTTACAATCCGATAGAAATCCAGCAGGGTAGCCCTCTGTCGCTTTCGAACGTTCCACCAATTCCACAGAACCAAACAAACACAAAAATGAAAACGTCACTATCATCATATTATCGAATTGCATATTCAATTTTCAAACACGCTACGATTGAACTCTAAAATCTCTGAATGGAACTCTAAAATCTCTGAATATAGAATGTGTTTTGCCAATGCAAAAGAAATGCTTTGACAGAAATATATGTGGCGTGTGGCGTGTACTTGCAAAATAAACATTAGTTTTGTGTTATGTGTATAGAAGATTTTTCTTAAGAAACGTGCCAAACGTACGGCTGGCGTCACTCATATTGTACTGACCAGTTGTTTCGGCCTTTTATATTAAATTTAATGTGTCATTCTCTCACCTTGTAGCTTTGCCTTTATATACAACTAGCTTCTGCCCGCGACTCCGTCCGCGTGGAACTCGTTGATATCGCAGCTCCATACAAACTTTTACCCCCCCCC
This sequence comes from Epinotia ramella, assembly GCA_947578815.1. NCBI lineage: Eukaryota > Metazoa > Arthropoda > Insecta > Lepidoptera > Tortricidae > Epinotia > Epinotia ramella. Next base: position 787,768 of record CANPUT010000111.1, read on the forward strand.
CCCCCCATTTCACCCTCTTAGGGCATCCCCCCCCCCCCCTACGGGGATTAAAACTATCCTATGTTACTCTTCATCCCTTCAACTATCTCCACTTAAAAAATCACGTCAATTCGTCTGTCCGTTTTGTCGTGAAAGACGGACAAACAAACAAACAAACACCCACCGACACTTTCGCATTTATAATATTATGTAGTATAGTATGGATTTATAATCCGTAATATAAAGTTGTATCATGAAACCGTCGACGTCAGCCGTTGGTGGGTTGACCAGCGGACACCGAACGCGTAAAGAAATAATCGTCATTTCCCCCCCATAGGTTTTATCATCAAATGATAGTTCATCCAATATCTTGACAAAAACAGCTGGTCACACGAACATGTAAAAAGGTTTTTTTTCAGTCCTTTCCCCTCGAATCAAATGTTGTCTGATGACAGTTAGTAAGGTTCTATCGCGATGTAAAAGTCGTCAGCTGATGCCTTGAAGTTTTTAACACAGTAACCCTTTTCTTTAAGGTTTCAATAAGGTTTTGTTTCAATATATTATTCTTATTCTTATTCTATTCTTTACTAGGCACAAATCTTTGTCAATCACTTTCCCCGGGCGATAAATTGTGAGAAACTTCAGAAAGTTGTATCATGAAATCCCGTGGACATCAGATGCGACTCCTTTGGTGGGTAGGTAGGTTGAACAGCGACAGCCTCCCAAACAAGACAAAAAATCGCCTTTTTCCACCGATTATTTTAGCATAAAATGATAGTTAATACGGCGGTGGAAAGTCCGTCAGCTGATCACACGGGCTTTAGACATTTGGTACAGATGTTTCCATATCAGCCTGCAAGGCGGCTCTTCCCATTGACGCTGGGAGGGTTTGTGGATATGTTGCATTTGGGCAAGCTGTAATTCATGCATTCATGGCCTCGGCTATAGTATTGGCAGTAGCAGAACTTGGGGGGGTGTTTACAATTTTGCCAACATAAGTACATACCAGAGGGAGTGACTTTCGGGGCGATTATCTCCGACTCTATTCACTTAATCAAAAAAATGCTGAGAAACCTTATATTTATTTTGAAAGGCCTATCGATTGATGTGCCACACGTGGGCTTGCAATGAAAAAAAAAATTGACTTTCAGTTTTATGTATGGAGTGCACCCCTAAATTTTTTTTTTTGTAATTTAATTACAATACTATGTAGCGGCTAACAAAATACACCTATCCTCAAAATTGTATTCCAATACACTATAGTTTTCGAGTAAAATGCCTGTGACATACGGACGGACAGACAGACAGACATGACGAATCCATAAGGGTTCCGTTTTTTGCCATTTATTGATTTGGTACAAACAGGCGGACCTAAGCCTCAACTAGGTTGGTGCTATCAATAGTGCTCCTGATAACATTTATAGCAACTTTTGCCAAAAAGAGCAACCTACGTAGTTGTAGCTGGTATTAAAATAGCATATATTAAAACTGTCATTCCATAGTAACTTGTAAAACTTTCCATAAATTCAGCTTTTAAAAAATGCCGCCACACACTTCAACAGTTGCTAAATCTTGTAAAAAGAGCATGTAGAACTCATTAAAAACCATCCCTCGTGTCCTCTCGTGTAATTCGCCGGGGGCACGCAAACTCATGATACTGTTTTTATCATAACCGTGTAATGAGAATGTAATTACCGCAAATTTTATTACCGTTGGTTATTTCGGGTCCAGAAAATCGTTGTTTTCGCATTAATATTCTTGCGGGGTAGCGCGATTGAGCGAATAAAAGAGATGTATGTAAAATCATAAATATGGAAAATTGTGGATTCATTTGTTTTTGTTCTGTATTAGTTCTCGTCAAGTCTATATTATTATAATCTGTGGTCATGTGTACGACAATGTATTCTTTTGACAGCTATAGTTACTGGGTGATTTCGGGGTCATGAACAGGAATGATTAAAAGCGAATAAGATGATAATACTGAACAACTTTTCCCATGGGACCAACCACGAAATCGCGATAAAAAACAACGAATTAAAAATGGTGGTGTCGGGTTAGAATTTCACCACCCCCTTTCTTCCCGTGGGTGTCGTAAAAGTCGACTAAGGGACCAGCAAAAGGTAGGAAGAAAAAAAATATGAAGAGTGATGATTATGATTACAAAGCGGTATTACTAGAAAAAATCGACACATCAAGTTTATATGAGCCAATATGGACCCGTTGGGAAGTTATAATAGGGAATTAGGAAAGCACAAATTATTCAAATCTTACCTCGAAGGACGTCTGGACCGTTTCAAAACCTAGGTAAGTAAGTATTTTGTTTGTTAACAAAAGACAGTCAAAACAACATAGCTGAACCTTGAAAACATTGAAAGCTTAAATTCTGTATCTAATTCCAACACAGTTCCTGAATTTCAGATATGTTTCCTCAATGACAGTCAGGTCGGTCAGGGGAAGAAAAGCGTTTAACATATTCTAGATTAATGCTCAACGGGCGATTTAATGTATGGCATCCATACTGATCAATTTACTATGTTGAATATATATATTGAATGTAGTTTATCGTTAATTTCACTGTGGGCGTAGGTATTATTATAAATATTCTGTTGCACTTAGTTTCTGTTTTATGGATTGTTGTGTTTTAATATATATAAATTTTATGGTAGTTTTATTAATGAAAGTAATATATTTTCATAAAATTATAATATTTATGGACTAGTTCATGTGTTCTTTATTATAATGGACATTCCATTATTAACTGTGTCAAGTTTGATGGAATTTTAACAATTGTGAGTCATTGTAAAATAAATCCTAATTCGTCGTTGCCTTTAAAAAGTTGTTACCAAAGCATTAAGATAAATCTTTTTAGGAATTTAAACAAAATTGGTGATAGATAGAATTAGAAAGAAAGAAAGATAGAAAAACATTTATTCGTGACATATAACAGATGGTATGATGAAAATTAGAAAATAAAATAAAACTAAATCTAAAGAAAAGAAGAAGAAGTCTAAACTTTAAAAAGTTACTTAGATAAAATTTTCGGATGTGATTCAAAATTCAAAACGCTTATATTGATTTCAAAGTTTGCTTAGTACCTGGTTGATCCGTAGGCAGCAGTCTTTTTGAGTATTTACCCATCTGACTACTTGCCATGTGTATCACCACTTGTTTGTCACAGTGCCAAGTCTGGAGCATCCACAGCACAGGAAGTGACGCTGTATGGTTCACTTGCTGGTCACTGTACACCGGAACCGATGACTCAACTGCTACATGAGTACTTGACAACTCGAGGACACCCATGGAGTCTGGCACTGACCGCTGTAGGTGTAGTTGCTAGGCAGCTCCCATTGCACCTTGTTACATGACTCTTCTGACATCTGACTGCTGACCTGTGGACACTTAATGGAGATCGCCTCGGAACCAATTATTGATAAAACGCTTAATGCTCTGAAGTTACCGGCCGATTCATAACCACCACACCGATTGTGAGGTATTTGTCATGTTCGTTAACGCCGATACGAACATCAAACGTACAGACACGTACTCGTAGATAATTGAATAGGTTAGTGGTATTATGTCTTGACATTCAAACACAAGGGATATTGAGCCAAGAGGCGGCCATTTTCGCGCCTTGGAATCTGGCATAGTCTTTGGGGTAGTTTAATCATTATAATAAAAGTTGCTATTGGAATATAACTTTAAACTCTTTGACAATACTGATACTTAGTTTTGATTTTTTCTATCTACATTAATATAAAATCTAACAGGTGTTATTTTAAAATTATTATAAAATAGAAGCGTAAACGTCTGCTGTTCCTGTAATACGGTAAATAGTTATCTAATATGTATATAGTATCTAAGAACCTAATTAATGACCTATAGTCGAACTAGAGAACTCTCTCCATCTGCTTATCGTGAGGCAGGACGAATCATAAAATGGAAGATGCAGTTCAGCCGTGACTTCCTTATAAAAGTGATAGTCGTATATCATCTACTCGCTTGCGCCTGACAGCATAATTCTACATGATTGATAATGATGCATGGCCTAAACACGGTACTCGACTAAAAAGCTCTCTATTATAACACGATTGTGAAAAATACTATTAATTGTCAACACAACAATCTAGTGGTTTTTTTTTATACAACGACGGTGGCAAACAAGCGTACGGACCGCCTGATGGTAAGCGGACACCGCAGCCTATTGCCGCATGCAACTCCAAAGGAGTAACATGGCCGTTGCCGACCCTTGATATATTTGAGGATTCGCTGTGTTGAGAGCTGAAGTAACAAATTCCCTCGCTCTCAACACAACGCATCCTCGGGAGCTCTGGCGACCTTGCTCACCTCCAGGAACACGAAAAAAAAAAAAAAATATTATGGTACTCGAGCGACAGAGACAGAGATATACGCACTTCGAGATTCGATTTTCGTTGTCGCGCCGCTGCACTTTTACCTCCTTATTCATAAAACGTAGCAGACCTCTGTTAACTGAAATTGCTTTTGTCCCTTTCTCACAAAGACAAATGTCAAAAGGACAGCCGCCTTAGCCTAGTTGGTAGTGACCCTGCCTACGAAGCAAGAGGTTCTGGGTTCGAATCCCGGTAAGGGCATTTATTTGTGTGATGTGCACGAATATTTGTTCCTGAGTCATGGATGTTTCCTATGTATTTAAGTATTTATTTATCTATATAATTATGTTTATCGTCGTCTAGTACCCATAGTACAAGCTTTGCTTAGTTTGGGACTAGGTCGATTTGTGTAAGATTGTCCCCTAATATTTATTTATTTATAAATAAGACAAACGAATTTTGATGGACGTTCATAAATACTTAAGCTCAATAATTGTCACGTGTACTTATATGAGAAACTGCTCTATACCAGATACCTTTTTTATATAAAGTTTGTTACGCCAGTTCTGGGATGCTGTATAGGTTTCAAATGGTTTGACTGACAGTTTTTACATAAAGGAATGTGTAAGTTCGTAAAAAGGAACACAGGAGACCAAACACTGTGTGTGTAAAAAGTTGATTGGACCATTTACGTTGTCGACTGAACAATGTATTAAGTGAAATATTTCAGGAGTGACACTGTGGGGTTGGTCGTGGTTCATATTGCGCGATGCCGTGCTCCCGGGCGGGTACCTGTTCAGCATGGCTGCCGTGGTGGCGGTGGGGTACGCCTTTGGCCACACCCTGGAGAGATACACCACTCTGAACCCCGTCATAGGGATGACACTTATCGGAGCGTTATATAGAAATTTGGGAACAGATAACTATTTAAACAACCCTAATGCTGATGCATTAGATTTTCATTTAAGGTAAGATGCACGAAAAATCGTGTTTTGAATAAACTTAAAATTGTGGCCGGTAGAATTTGATGAAGATGTTAATTAATTTAACCGTATATTGAATTACTTTTGTTAGTTTGGTCCATATGAATATTAATTGTTATTGTACGTTATTTTTCATACCATATGCATTTTTTTTTACTAATTACAATAATTGCTATTGAGTAAAAAATTACGTTAATAATGGACACTGAACGTTGGTTCATTGTTGATTTATTAACGTAATTTTATTTTTCATCTCAATTGTTTACACCAGGAAATAATTGAGTTCGTAAGAGCCCTAATTAAAACTCCAATCAACGAAAGCAGGTACTTTCCTTTTCCCTAAGATAATAGAAAAGATCTTATTTCCTCAAATGCTTTAACAATTAATAATCTCGATAACCGGCAGTTGGAATCAATTCTCTGGGTTTCTGCTGACAAGGAAAGGAAAGAAAATATATAAAAATAAATCAAATCGAAGCCAGACAGTTGGGTACCTTTCCTTGTAGGAGTACTTCAGATGTTGTTTTGTTTCAGACGAATTTATCCCGTGATTATCTTGTCGAAGGGCCCTCTCAGCTGGAACTGGGAATATATTAAATATAATTCGGTTAAAGTTTTCTCATTGGCGACCTTGCCCTGGATCGTGGAGTGTATGTCTACGGCCGTCTTTACCCACGTGCTTCTCAAATATCCTTGGTATTGGGGTGAGTTCATCTACACCTACGTATAGGAAGTAAGTAGGGAGCAACCCTGGTATGATTTCTATATTTTGTAATTATTATTATAGTTAGCTTAATAATTACTATTTCAATACGTATTGACGTCACATAGACACGCGGTAGCGTGTCAAGCCAAGTTCAAGCCTAGAAACACAAAGTTTTTACCAACAAACCATATTTTTTGAAGATTAAGTTAGCCTTGCAATCTAAACACATGAACTTGCGTATAACTTAAAGAAGATAAGTTGGGTCAAATATAAGATAACTTGTAACTATGTGAGAACTAGCCAAGTCAAATGTTGAGCTACAATTTATTCCTAGCTATCTGCTTTGTGTTAATAATTCCACCTTTATAAGGATTATCTACAGAACTTGGCACTCATTTAGATCTCAATCCTTTTGTCGGCCAAGTCGACAACCAGACATACCTTTTATTGGACTTGGCCCCCATTTTAACATTTATGTATTTGAAGTTATAGGTAGGTACCTAAAAACTCGTGGAGTATTTTATTTATTTAGGTATGCCGGATAGGTAGTAAGTACATAATCAATATGAAATAAAACTATTTATAGGCATTCTCGTTTGTTCTAATTGACATTTAAAACGAGAAACGAATGTCCGTTAATAGTTTATTTGTCATCTAATTTTGTATTCGTATGAAGATTAACTGACTAAGTTTTATTTTCCAGGTCTCCATCTAGGCGCCATCTTGTCGTCCGTATCTCCAGCTGTAATAGTGCCGTCCGCCATGGCCTTCCACGCGCGTGGTCTGGGCACCAAGAACCAGGTGGCGGCTCTTGTGGCCAACGCAGGCGGGCTGGATACTGCCTTCACTGAGGGAATGTTTGGCGTTATCAATAGCGCCATATTCCTCTCATCGCCTCTATCTTACAAAATTGTTAAGGTAGGTAAGCCATTCGTAGTTATTTGCTACATATAGCACCCTAAGAGATCTACATATAACTTGGTCAAATTTATAACGAGTTGGGTGATTTGATTTACCACCTGATGGTTTAAAAATTATTATGACAGCCACAGCCAGGTCATAACTAGATTATATCACTGTGGAATCTCGCAAAGTGCCCAGTACCCACCACACATATACCAAGGATAAGTACCAATACCATACAACGTGTATGGAACTGACACTTTGCTTAGGTATGGAGTTGCAGAGTCATACATCTACTACGTGACAATAACAACACTTGATCAGAATAAGAATCAAACATTTATTCGTGACACGCCACGGTAATACAAGACAAAGACAAATGAAAAAGTGAATCTGTCACGAAATGGGCCCAACTCAGCATGATGCATCATGCCGAATGCATTTTGATCATAGTTATTCAGAAATAAAAAATAGGTATATCTTACATATGTACATATATTAATTTTTACTACACGGGACTTAATCGCGTGTAATTTATTTATTAATTTACCTCTTTGAGGCTTCCCGACGTTTCGGATGTGCCACAACATCCTTGGTCGCGGGACGAACTGGCTTAAAAAAAATATGGGAAAGTTTGATTCCTGTTTAACATTTTTGATATTGAATAACTTGAAAAATGTTCTTACAGAATTAATTATCCATTTTTAAAGAAAAGTCTGTAAAAATACAAAACCCCGACACCTCATCCTCATTAAAACTTTTATACACCCGAAACTCATACCTACTAATATACATACTGAACTTACCTATAATTTTGATATGCGTTTTTATAATCTTACTAATTAACACAAATGTTATGGCCAGAAAACCAGATTTTTGGCCTAAAATTGTTCAACTTTGATGCCAAATATCTCGAAAACAATGAACTTTGAAGTAAATATGGGATACTATATTGCTTAAAGCCGTTGTTGTTAATAGAATATGCTACAAAAAACATTAGAAAACTATGGGATTCAGATCGAAGGTCATTGGCGTATGGGAGCCCCTTAAGCGAGTATCAACCTGCTGCGCGGGTTTTCCAAACTTCCAAAAGGTCCTTAGGTGGACCGGATATAAGCTGGACAGACCGCAACCCAGACAAGCCTAGAGAAAAACATCCAGATGTTCCAAGGCAACCAGTTTTTATGCCCTACATTAAGGGAGTAACGGACAAAGTCCCGTAGTCCGTATAGTATATGCTGTTATCTAAGGTCATGAGGTATCTAAGATCACCGAAGGATGTTATCCGCTTTCAATCACCGGAGGTTTAGAAGGTTGACTCCAGCTGTGGGAGTTCCTACATTGGTGGAACCAAGCGAACCATCGCGGAAAGGGTCAAAGAACATATCGCTGAAGAGGCCGCAATGATAGAGGCAAGGTGGGGACGGGTACCGGACCGATCGCAGAGTGTTAACGAGAGGGCGCTGCAGTTTCGTCGATCGCTGGCGGTGGTATGTGATGCAGTAATGAGAAGGGCGGGGAAGCCGCCAGCGAAAAGGCTAAAGACAATGCGCACGAGGCTTTCTTGGCAACACTGGACAGGGATCCATGGGGGCGGCCCTACAAGGTCGTGCGCAACAAAATGCGCAACGGACCCACCATGGATTCACTGGAGCCGGAGCTCCTCAAGCGAATGGTAGAAGGGCTATTCCCACTCGGCCTTGATTTCACTCCTCTTGCGACGACCGAGCCGCGGCTGGAAGCATCGGAGCCGGTGGGGGTAACACCTATCTCAAATGGTGAAATGACGTGGGCTGTATACACCGTCTGAGGGCGTGCAAAAAGGCCCCCGGGGTCGGATGGAGTGCCAATCAATCAATTATTTATTCTGCAAATAGGCCACAAGTGCACTTTTACATTTTGTCAAGCGGTAATTTACATAATAATAATCTTACACAATAATAATTTAAAATTTGCAGATTAAGGACCGATATAAACGGTTAACAAACTAAATGTCACTAAGTTAATGAAAACATAATTGCAAAATATGACCACTACATTCGATATAAGGTCTGTATCAACATTAACAAGAAGTTAATGATATTAATTCAGTATTCCAGAGATGTATAAGATCTCTGAGCATCCAATACAATTAATAATTATTTTAATGTTCGTAAAGTGGCCGTCAATAGAACTTGCTAACTATGTAAACAAACAATGTATTGAAATTGACATTTAAAGTATAGGCTCACTTAGCCATTTTTTGCGCCGCCGCATCGAAATGTAATTTATTTAGGTGGAAAGCTGGCAAAGGTAAAATGCACAGTGACGGAAATCGAGTAATACACAGGCTTGCAAAAAGCTTTGTTTGTGACACAAAAATAGCCTTAACTGAAACCTAATTGTGGTATAACTGTATATGCGCAACATGGCGATTTAAACGTATTTTTGGCCTTTTGGAAATGGAATATTTCGCGTTCAGGTACCTACATAGACCTTGATTAAAATCTAACATTTACCCGGTAGTTAAATTAATTAGCTACATTATCACCAAACTTATTTCTTTCAGAACAAGACCACGAAACAGATTGAAATGAGAATGCGATGCACAAGTGATGAACCATTAAAAGCCCTCTATATGTATTATGCTTACATTGGTACTGCCATGTAAATTTGATTACATTGAAAAGGGTCACTCCAAATTTACGTAGACTATCATACTGAGACTTACTCGTAAGTTCGCATCTGGCGTCTGTTCTGTGGACATTGCCAAAGTTAACGCTTTGACTATTTGACAACTCTATTAGTCAGTCAGAATACAATCGTTTTTGTTTCATCTATGACGGCAAATATGTTGCCATTACACTATATGGGGGTGGACTAGGGTCATTTCGCCGGTTAGCGACCACCTAATTTAATGTGCTGGTGGGCGACCACTTAAGCTGAGTTGGTGAACTGAAAGGATATTTTCTCAGTTTTTTAGTAGATTTCTATTCTAAAACAACAAAAAAATGCATGTACTTACAAGTAATTGTCTCAGTAGGGTGTGTAGAATTGATGTTATCTTCAATAGAAAAAACCTTCTCCTTCAGGTGGTCGCTAACCGAAGGTGGTCGCGGAACCAGCGAAATGACCCTATAAAGCCTAATTTTCGGTAGGACTCTTAATCCGCATAAACGGTGTCTCCTATATGATTTCATGCAATCAAAACCTTTTATATATACGGAAGACCTTAACATTTTTGAAGTGAAAACTTCTTTAGCGGCGCTGTGCACTTTATGGGATGGGGAAAAATTGTTAAATACACGACAGAGTTTTGTGACGTCAGATGTGAAGGAGGTCACTTTTTGCTGCTAGACGATTCAACTTCATTCAAAACTGAACGCTATTCGTAAGAGTATAAAGCCGTTAAACATGTAATAATACCAACGAGTCCTTCACCGTTTTGCTATTGAGAAAATTTGAATAGTTCGAATTTGGGCGTTATTCCTAAAGAGATAAAGCTTAGAAAAATATTTACCAACGGCAAAATCAAATTGATATTTTGGTCGCCACCGCCGTCTGCTGTGCAAATTCGAATAGTTCGAATTTAGACGTTATTCCTAAAAAGATAAAGCTTTCAAAAATATTTCGCAATGGCAAAAACAAATTGGTATTTTGTTTGCCGCCGCCCGTTCGGCGTGCCGGGCGGATGCTATGTGTAAAGGGACATGTGTGTCCTTAGCTGAATTAATCACAGCGGTTTATTGTTCGCCGCATGTGAGGCACAGGTTGATCTAACTAACTAGTTATTCAATTATTTCTAACAAACCAGTTTAATTGAATTTTGTAAATTAGCTATTTACGAGCAAATCGCGCTGGTTTATTTGCAATTGTGAGAGATTTATTTGTTTAGTCCTTAGAAGGAAGAAGGTCAATAGATTTATCCTTAACTGGTTGATTAATTTACCCGAGAATTAATTCGAGTACATATGTGTATACGGACGTAAACGAGAATATGCGGTAGGTTAATACCTGCAGGTACCGATTGACGGACTGAGTAATAATGTAAAGTATATGTATGCACCACGGTTTTCCTGGTAATTGGGTTATCTGGGGGCACGGTAGTGCCCCAGCCAAGTCGAGCAAAACAGCGCCACGGCCGTACCATCCTTTTCTCGAAGCAGTTCAGGCCATTTTCGACCCTGATAACACTTACTATGACACTCTTGCCCCAGAATATGTATAAACGCAGTTTCTCAGAATTTTGAAGAGTTTTTCAACTTATTAAGGTATTAATTATCTTGACAGCGTCTACCAACTGTGTTACTAAATACGTAAATCCACTGGAGCTCCGGGAGTGCCGGCAGAAGTGAAAACTCAATGACTTTGTAACAGTTTTTCGATCAGGTCACGTGTCCGTCTTACAAATTTTCAATCTGTCGAATCTTACGGTCACGTGACATCTTACGGTCACAAAAAGTGCACAGCGCCGCTAAGAAGTTTTCACTTCAAAAACTTTATAATTAACGAACCTGCTCACAAAATTTACACGACATTCAGTAGAGAAATGTGATGTGTAGAGGAAAACAGCGGGATAGGCACCGGACACCGGGCACTGGACGATAGACCTAGGATTTTACTATTTTACCTTGTTGTAATTATTACTTGATTTCCTATTTTTGTGTAATAAATAGGTACAGGGTGAAATCGGATAATTACGTGATTAGAAACGATAATACGCCATGCATGCAGGGTTGAAAGAAATCTTAATGATATTTTTGAGTTTCTAGAAAAAAAAAACTTGGATACTTAAGTACCTACAAATATAACCACACAAAGTTGTCATTAAATTCAAATGCATGCATTGAGTAGTAATAGACCTCAATAGACCTCAATAGTTACTCAATAACAAATGAAAGCTGTATCTATCGTAAATCCGGTAACAACTGTCGTCAAAACAATCTCATGATTCACGCTTGTTTAACCCTTTCGGGGCTATAGTAAAATTGACAAAGTCGCGATTTTATCGAGCCGCGCGCATCATTGGTTTTAAATGTTCGTTCCATGTTATCGGCAGATGTCAGCGCTGTCGCTCAAGACGTCGTATAAGACTGCACCACGATAATGCGAGCTCGCACACCGCCCGGCAAACTATTGCGTTTTTAAAAGAGCAAAACGTCGAAATTCTGGAACACCCGCCGTACAGTCCAGACTTAAGCCCTAACGATTTTTTTACTTTTCCAAAAATCAAGCAACGACTTCGTGGTCAACGCCATACATGCTGTTTTACAAAAAATACAACAAAAATATTTTTTTCATATTTTTCCATGATGTATTGGACCTCTATGAAGGCGAACAAACATAGCAATATATAATTTTTGATTTGTTTTTCCTCTGCCAAATTAAGGGTTAAACAGTGAGTGTCCCATCCACTGGACTTAGACTTATTAACAGTTTAATTAACCAGCGAAGTAGCAGCGCCGTCGTGACAAAGTTACATCGTTAAATCTATTGAAATATCTCTGTCCCAGGAGCCATCTTACCTAAAATTAACCAAGGCATAGCTTACGAGGCTATATCCTGAACAAAGGCTTCTATTTCAACCGGATCATTCATCTGTTCGTGTCAAAATTTGCATAGATATCTAGTGCACCATAGATTCCATATCGATAAGCAGATACAGCGGAGTCGTGAGTGAGCGGGCTGTCTGTCCGCATGTCCGTCGTGGGTGAAAACTCAAAAGTTTAAATTCCATGTTTGGCAAATATTTGTGCAACATGAACATGTAACATATTTGCTTCTGCATTTAAGTATTTATATCTATTATATATATCGTCGTCCAGAACCCATCACACAAGCCTTATTGAGCTCACACTGGAGCTAGGTCGATGTCTGTATTGTCCCCTACTATTGATTTATTGAGCTAGTATTGATTTTGGGGCTAACATGCGTTCGAGGTAGATAATATTTTGGGTGCTGTAAGTATTCGCCTTAAGGACATAATCTCTTTACTATAAGGTACCTAGTTAAAATTAAGAGCGAACGAACCAGAATTATCGATTGCATTGTCCGTGTACGTCTGTCATTACCGCAGCGTTCGCGACATCCCGGTGAAGCCGACTTTGGGGCGGTAATCCCAGTCCGCAAAAAGTCCGGCTTTTGTTTTCGTGGGTTAACATGGATCGTTTTTAATCGAAAGATTAACAAGTTCGTGTTCGAGATATCTTTGCTCATGCTGTGTGTGAGATTCGGGGTTTTGATTGTGCTTTTATTTTATTTTTAATTCAATGCGCTGAATAAAGTCGATGTTTCATTGTTTCATTCACTTTCATTTATAAAATTTATTTTTAAAAACCAACCTTTTCTCTTAGAGATTCGGGCCATTTTCGCCCCCCCTGTAACTTAGTTGTGGAAAAAACTAGAAGCTTAAATTTTCAGTGACCAAGAGGGTGATATAGTGACCAAATAAAGATTAATAAGAATGCCTGGAATTACAGGTTTTGTGTTCCAATTTGTTTTCAATGCATTTCACGCGCTCACTTTTTGACGCGGCAGCTTACTGCCAGTACAAGATATTTATTTATTTATTTATAACTAGCTTCTGCCCGCGACTTCGTCCGCGTGGAACTCTTTTATATCGTAGCTCCTTTCAAACTTTCGTCCCCTATTTCGCCCCCTTAGACGATGATTCCCGGAATAAAAAATATAATATACTCGTATTTTAATCCAGGTTATACACTATGGCAAAATTCATTTTAATTCGTTTAGCCGTTTTTGTGTGATTGAGGTCCGCACATAGATGGCGTTAGCAAGCGCGTCAAGGGAAACAGTTTGCGACTTGACCATGCACTTATGCTGTCTAGTGTACATTGTACGTGCGAGGTCACAATTCTATATAATTTGTATGGCTCTGAAATCTTACCCTGTTCTGAAAAAAAAAAACTTATTCATCATACCAGCCGAAGGACCACAGCTGGACATAGGCATGCCCCAAAGAGTGCTACAATGACCCGCATCCAATAGAATCCCGCGACCTTTACCAGATCATCAGTTCACCTTGTAGGGGGTCTACCCACGCCGCGCCTTCCCGTACGTGGACGCCACTCGAGAACTTTTCCGCCACAACTGTCATCGGTTCTACGTGCAATGTGCCGCACCGAACATTTTTTTTGAAGTATTTTAGTAATTAATTTAACTAAAACCCGAATCCGCTTAATTCTGCGTACACTGTAGCACTCCTCCGCCCACACTCAGATTAAGCCGTCCAACCGCCCAATACATTCAAGTATTGTTATTTACAACTACACATAATTGCAGCCTGAACAATGAGCCCGGTGAGTCGAGGCGTGTGAACGAATGGGTGAATGGTTTGATCGGTCGTTAGGATTGGTTTATGGAGGTTTGTTCTGTATTCAAATGGCGGCGGTTACTGGTGACAAGGAACAATGGTGTTGACTTATGTGGTTAGCTTAATTGAGCGCTCTATATAGTAAACATTGCACTTCTACGGTATCTGCACGTCTATCATGAGACGGCCGCGACATACTCTTGATTTTTCTCGCACTATCCGTCTCTCTCTTATTAGAACACTTAGAACAAGTACGTCATAAGTTATATTATGAACCAAGACCCGTGGATCTTGCTGCCTGCAAACCAATCGAGGCAGAAGCACTTCGCGACAATGAGGGTTTGACACTCACTGGCAATCAACGTGACAAGCTCAGGTATTTAACAGGGTCGCATGCTACATACCTATATATAAAGTATACATAATTAACATACCTGAGTAACCCCAACACGCTATACACGCATAATAAATGCGCATTAACGCATTATAGCGCTGCATAGTAGTATGTTTTGTACTAATGCGCCATGGTGAATTTATGACACGCATGTAGGTGGATAGTATTGGCGATAGCAATAGGTAATATACTGCAATCCACCGCATTTCGATTTCAACCTTGCTTCTATCATTAAGATCTGAAATTGGAGTGAAATAAGTTTACAAATGATCGTCTTTTGTTCTATTAATGCGACATCAACTGCTTGCCTTACGACCATCGTATCTTTTTCATTCGTTTTATCAAAAAGCAACCTTGACTAACGGTTTTAGGGTTCATATTTGACAACGCGATCGTAGGAAAGTACGCGATTAAGTGTGTAATGAGCATGCGTGTTCTGAATGAACTTTTTTTGAAGAATGAGCGTAAGATCAGAGTTTAGGCGCGCGTGCGGCTAATGGAGACAGGTGCAACCGCAGATGTGATTATGCAAACGAAATGTTTCTTTAGCGTAATGTAACTGTAATTGCAGATAACAAATATCACAATCAAATAGTATTTCAAAAATTTCCAAACTATAAACTTTTCTTTAAACCATAACCAGTCTTTTTAAAAAAAAATATAATATTTATTTATATTAGTTATTTTTTTTTAGTTATCTGTAGTAATATAATTTTAAATTATTTACTATAGTTGAGTCATATAGAGTATAGTCAGTCTCACTCACAAACAAAAACATAATTGTAATAAATTATAATCCAATCAGCTTTGTTGTTTTTGTAAGAATGAACAAAATATTAATTGACTTCTATCGTAGCCTACTAAATGTAACATAATATTCACATATAACAATAATATTGCAATCAAATAACACGTATTTCAAAATTGTCAAATGATAATAAACCTTTCTCAAACCACATAATCAGTCTCCTCATTAATCTACCTGTTAGCTTTGGTTTATCTAAGTACAGTAATATAATTTTCAATTATTTGTTACTGCTGAATCAACAATTATCAGCAAATCTCGCATCGCGCGCGTCAAGCCAAGCGACGTTTGAATATCGACGGAAACATTCAATCTTAGCAGTGCTTTACGCTAATATTTTGTGTTTTAGCTGGGTGATTGACTTTACCGGATCCGGTTCCGGATCGGGTGAATTTTACCGGATCCGGTAGCCACAAAAAAGCGCCGGATCCGGCCGGAATTCCGGTCCGGCCGGACCGGATTGCAATCCTTAGTCAAAATAAAGGACAAATTGAAAAACAAGCGCATCCGAAAAATTACTAATATAGTGGATGCAGCGGAAATGCTCTGCCGCCTTAAGTGGCGTTGGGCCGGGCACACGGCCAGGACGAACGACGACAGATGGAGTGAAAAAATACTCCACTGGTACCCGCGAGGCGCGGAGCGGCCGCGAGGCCGGCCGCGGCGCCGCTGGCGAGACGACATCGTTGAGGAGGCAGGTATAACCTGGACCAGAATTGCCACCGAGAGGGAACTGTGGAGTAATATGGAGGAGGCCTATGTCCAAAAATGGACAAACCCAACCAACCTTACTTAATCTTTGTTTCTTAGCAATTGTATTGTATCTTATCTATTTCCAGTATCATAATTTTTATGAATTGTGCATTCTAAAGTTTATCATGTATGAAGTTTGGGTAAATAAAGGGCTTTATTATTATTATTATTATTAATTAACTACGCTATCTACTAGCCAAGAATTTGGTTCTTACCCATTACAGTCTTTGTTTTTGTTGACATTGCTTGTGCATGACAAGATTCCCCCGCGGGTGTGAAGGGTGAGAGGGTTTATTTCATTTTTAACCGCCGCGCGCACAGCTGTGTTATGAAAACAAGCGTTTTATGTATGTTTTATTGATACGCAGGTGACGGCTTTTACGTTTTTGTTGGCATAACAAGCAATGTAAACAAAAACATAACAAAATATACAAATAAAATTAATAAATATTAAGGGACAAATCTTACACAAATCGACCTAGTCCCAAACTAAGCAAAACTTGTACTATCGACGATAAACATATATATATAGACTTATATAGATAAATAAATACTTAAATGCTTATAAAACATCCATGACTCAGGAACAAATATTCAGTGCTCATCACACAAATAAATGCCCTTACCGGGATTCGATTTATTACAACCTGTATATCTAAAAACAGCACAGTGATAATTACAGGGATCGTCAATCTTTTTGTGCCCGCGAATTAGTACAAAACTAAATGTATGATAGTAACCTAGTGATAATGTAAGGCTCGCCACATACAAGCTGAACTCCGTAACCGAATTCCGTCGCCGAATTCCACCTAGGCTGATTCCAACAGTAGCTACTACATAGTCAGACGGGCGAATTCCGCGGAAGAATTCAGCCTGCAGTACGGGGCGACCCGAAGTATGTGGCAACACCAGGGCTGTGCGCGGATAAAATCCACCTATGGGAAGTTCCTAATGCGTGAACTAGACTAGCAATGCTGTTGCGGATTTTTGAATTTGGATCATTGGTGCAAGGCTGGCGTTATTGCCGCGCTGGATACATATGAATCCAAAAATAGGTTACCGATCTACCTACAGACGTACGTACGTAGATACTTACATTTTATTACATGTTTGTGTGTCGCGCCACGATAGCTAATGGCTTCTTCAGCTAATGAATATGCACAGAACAAGACAAACTGTAAATAAAAGTTAAGCAAGGCCTTACGACACAGAAAATAATAATTACAAAATGTGTCAACACGAATTGTGCCCGGGCTGGCTGAATGAATGGCAATGCTGAGCGAAATATCGGCCAGCTCCTTGGTCTCCAGCACGTCTAGCACACGACGGCCGCGACATACTCTCGATTTTTATCGCAACTGTACCTCTTGTTCTAAGTGGTCTAATAAGTGAGAGACGGATAGTGCGAGAAAAATCATTTTCTTGCTGGTCGGTACACTGTCAGCCAAACTCTCACAAAAAGTACACTCAATAGTATATAATTAAACTACAAACTACATTAAATAACCTATATTTACTTCTGAGCTAGCGACTATTTAGGACCAACCAGTTTCTATAATAGTATCCTAGTGACAAAGCAATTTTTGGTCAGACGTGACCGCAACTTCTTATACTACATCACCTTCCGAGGAACTTTTCTCTTCAGTGGAGCTTTCGTCAACCCCAAATAAAGGTACTTTTAAAGCATACTTACGCAGTAATTACAAACTTGCAGCTCAGTTGAAAATCATGCGGAACATCCGCGGTTGCGGATGCGGATGCGAATGTCTGCAACATCCCTGATACCTACCAATGATATACAATGTGTGTATAAGCTGAGGAGCACTTATTATGATCCAAATCATAATTTGATCTAAGCACGCCCACACATGTGCAATCTGTTTTTCCTAGAACATCGTCTGAATGTTGCAACATAGTCAACATATTCACTAAAAGTTACTTTTAGTTGACCTTTATATGGTTGAAATCATTTGAGGTTACCGACTTTTTAAATATCTGTCATGGGAATTTAAATCTGATAGCTCGTATTTTTTTTTCTCGTTAAACCCATGGTATCATTGGATAGCTCGTTCAAAAACATTATGTGTTGGGATGTGAAAAAATTCGTGGTAGTAGTACATATTATAATGAATTTAAAAGGAAAACTATCACGGACAAGTAGGCATAAAAAATACCGCAAAAGTTTTTATTATAACCCTATAGGACTAGTTTTTTATAGTACCTTCTCAGGATATATTTAAAGTAGACAAAATTTGCTACAATCTGAAAATAGAATTGTCTTTGTAGACGCAATAGTTTCCGCCTTTCAAAGTTTATCATTTTTCGAACTTCACAACACATCCGTCAGGGGTAATTGGAACTTCATTACTGCGCGGAGGAGTTGCGGAAAAGTTGCGAAGCTCGAAAAAATTATGAATTTTGATAAGCTTAATCTCGGAAACTATTGGGTCTACAGAGACAATTCTAGTCTCATATTGTAGCAAGTTTTGTCTACTTTAAAAACGGTCTCTAACACATTATTATGCCATAATAAATGATTAAACCCAAACCCGAATACTATTTTGAAACCTCACGGACTGTACACGGTAAAAAACACAGCCAAGTACCGCCCCGAGGACGCGATAGACAGGTGCTAACCGTGATAAAAAGCGTCCTTTAGCTGCTCCGCGTAAGTATACATCTATACCAGTGGTTCCTAACCTTTTTTCCGTCATCCACAGTGTATATCCTAAATCCAGATGGATATCCTTTTCAAGAACCAACATAGACATATAATATAGTACTTAAAAATACTTTTTTTACATCCTAACGTGGCATATAACAAACCCCGGTTTGACGGGTGCAATGTGTACTGACGTTTCAACAGTGCGAGGCAACAAATCTAATTACAGAATAATAATAGTAATCAATTCGATATAAAAGTATGACTTACCACCGTTGTCATTCAGAAATATTTAAATTATACAAAAAATGTGATGATCTGTTATATAATTTACGTAATGTATGTTTTTTCTCTACATTTTCAGATTTTAAACTTGTTCGCCTGCGTGATAATGATTCTGAGTTCTAAATCAACTGTAGTGATCGGGGCAAATTTAAATATTGCTTCATAAGGATGTGGAAGCCTCGATATTTAATTAATCACTAGCAGATGCTCTAGCACGATAGGTTTTATTGTCACGTTTTACGGCCATCCATTTAATATGGCGCGCAGAGCTCTTTTTACGTGTGTCGACCTGTAACAGTACATTTGCCGTAACACGTGACGATAAAACCTACCGTGCTAGCTGGGCAGAAGTGCATTTTTGTCATCAAACCGGACTTTGCAATCACCCCTAAACTCAAATGTTGCGTAATGAACCCCCAGGTTCGGAACCACCGTTCGACAGCGCCCTCTAGTGGGATGCAACACCGACTACGCCAACAACAAGAGGATGTGACTAATATTAAAGTTTAATTGTGAGTCCAAAATAACACCTAAGTCCCTAATAGATGATACCCGAGCTATGTTATTACCAGCTAAGGTATAATTGAATATTATTGGGTCATTTTTACGGTTAAAACTGATTACAAAACATTTTTCCGCATTCAAAAGAAGACTATTATTAGAGCAGTAAAGGGAAAAGTTTTCTAAGTCCTGCTGTAATGCATAACAATCCGCTTCCGAGGATATAGCTTTATAAATTTTTGAGTCATCTGCGTAGATGAGGTGTTCAGAATTACGGAAACAGGTTGCCATGTCATTGACATATAAGATAAAGAGTAAGGGCCCAAGGTGTGACCCTTGAAGTACTCCGGAGGGTACGGGAAGAAAACAAGAGGTATATCCCTTCAAGGCTACCGCCTGACTGCGATTAGACAGGTAGGACTTTATCCATCTAAGAAGGTCACCATGTATACCGAGTTCCAAGAGTTTCTTGATTAAGTTGTTATGATTAATTTAATCAAATCATTTCGAGAAATCGGTATACACGGCGTCCACCTGACAGCCGGAAGATATTCTATTGATAATAAAATCGGTAAAAGTCAGGAGATTGGTATCAACACTACGACCTTGACAAAAACCATGTTGACTGGGCGCAATTTGTTGATAAAAAGCAGCAGTAATTTTGATGTAAACAATTTTTTCTAAGATTTTTGCAAAGATATTTAATTTACTGATGGGCCTATAGTTAGTAATCTGGTGCGCATCGCCGCTTTTGTGAATTGGTGTAATCAAGGCTTTCTTCCACGTAGAGGGTAAATATGTATAAATCCCATAATTTGTGAAATATATAATGTTTAAAATACTTGCGTAATTTGTTTTTTTTTTGTCAACCATACTTTGCCACCAATACAGCACGTTGATAACGATCTTTATAGATGACACAGATCCTACAAGAAAGCATACCCAAGGATATAGTTAATATTCGCATTTCCATACCTTTAAACCTTTTTTTTTTTTCCCTGCCTTGTATTATGTAAGACTGTTTTGGACATGTGTTCTTGTAGATCAACGCATTATGATTGTTTTTGGAGAGGGCCCACAAAACAGTCGCACGCACAGTGCCACAATAGGGCAACACTTCTGAGCGGCTGTGAAGTTGTCGAGGGGCGAGTCTGCGGTAGTCAGATCCCGGTAATCCGTTTAGCGGGCCGCCGGCGTTAAGACAGTTTAAACTTCCTACCTGGAACATAGGTTCCGCTCTTCCGACTCTACCCTGGCCGGCCGGTTAAGGCAAGCACAGAGGCGAGGGCCAGATCAAACGGATCTACTGGAGGTTAGGGGTCTGGGTCTGCGGTGTCGCCACTCACCGTCAACTCGCCACAAGCTGCCCCTGCGTATTTATTATTATTATTATTTAACTGAGTCGGTTGCGGTGCGGGAGGGGTACGTTTGGGTGACGTTAGAGATCAATCCAGGACATGTATTTCAAGCTCTGCCACCCCGTCCACTCTGTACCTATGAACTAAATCATTTAACAAACTACTTAACTACTTAACTTTGCTTGTGGGGCATTCAGTGTTAAAGATTTCGTAACGCTGCGCATACAGCCAACTAGCTTCCGCCCGCAACTTCGTCTGCGTGGACTCGGGATTAAAACTATTCTATATTTTAATCCAGGCTATAAACTGTTTCGCGCTGCCGCCAGCGAGGTCAATCTTTATCTCAAATTTTTAGGTATTCATGTTCTTTAATTGTAGGTTTGTTCCTCTCCAAAAACTGGTTCGAATGACGTCACAAAAAAATCATAGTCATCATCCCTATTATAGTATCTCTAAAACATCTCCCTTCGTTCCCGAAATCGAACTTACCCCCTGATCACCAATCGCCATTACCTTGATTGCGATCCACAAATATCAATAATTAAAATACCGATATTTTGATTTTAAAAGTCGAACTAACAACATCTCAATATACATCAAGTCGTTATAACTGTAGCCCATGAAATATAATGATTGAATATACATACATACCTACATATACTCAAAAAACATAGCCCTTATAGGGCATCGGGTAATTAGGATCACATCGTGCTCATCCAACCGGTCCACTTTGATCAAATTCCGACGAAAAATAATAATCGCCACGAGCAAACATTTTCCCAAATTCGGTCTCAATATTATATTGGTTTTCATCGACGTATCGTATTTCAACGAAGTGTGACTGAAACGTTTCGCTCTTAATTAACCCGAATACAGGTTCGCGTAGTTCATAATTTCATTACTCATTTCCTATACACGGCAAATTTATACGAGGAATAAACGAAGTATGAAGCCACCCTGTTGGATCGTTTAACGCATAACTTTGTTCATGCAAGTTTTTATCGAACGAGGGAGCAAAGCAAACGAAGTTATATGCTTCAGCTTGGGTTGAAAACCGTTGGTCCGGTGTCCAGTGTCCCCCTGTCCGGCTGTTCTCATCTACAGGTCGCATTTCCCGACCGATTCTCGTGAAATTGTGTGACCAGGCTCGCTAATTGTGTGACCAGGCTCGCTAATTGTGTGACCAGGCTCGCTAATTGTGTGACCAGGCTCGCTAATTGTGTGACCAGGCTCGCTAATTATATACATAGTTTCGTTTTGGCGAGTCCGATTTTGGAAAAAGAAAAGGAAGGGTCGCGAGTTTTACAGCTCACAGACTCACTAGTTAGAAACCGTTTCAAGTGCATTCATTGAACGTTTGAAGGCGCACGCTTGCACAATAAAATACCCTCGGACATAAAGACAGCTTATTCAAAACATTCAAAAAGGGACGCGCTCTAATTGAGATTTTGGTTTGCTACTATGAATACATAGAAGCAAACCGATTGCCATTACTGCAATAAATACGAGAAAGCAAACGAATGTATTGGATTGGACTGACTAAACAGAACGTATGTACGACCATTTTTAGGGTTCCGGAGCCAGAATGGCAAAAACGGAACCCCCGTTATATTAATATGAGTTATTATTAATTACCAACTCCTTTTAAAACAAAACGGTTAAAATGGTGTTCTCACCGCTGATGTAGTGTCCAGTTAAGCCTCTTGTAATGGATTGAGGCGTATGTTCCAACGAAGGGTGATAGGTGATCGCTAACAGCACTTGACACAACTTGCAATTGTAAGTAATACTATTTTATCGTAATTAAAATTAACAAGAGCCCCTTCAACTAGTGTTTACTTGGCCGGGGTTGCCAGAGCAGATGATGATGATGTTGAGCATGCTTTATCATTTAGCGTATAGACCCTACATAGGCAGACTGCATTTGTTAAGCGCGCCATCGACGCGCGTTGGTGTCAATTTACTTGTGGTTCGACAAAAACGCACGTCGACGGCGCGCTTAATAAACGCAGTCTAGCCTGCATAGGGCATTAAGGGAAACAAATTCAAACGGTTGTGACAATTATTTTAGACCTACGAACATTTTCGTGCTTTTTAAAAAAATCAAGGTATTCGGTAATCGAGAACAATTATAGAAATCGCTCATTTAATTTACAACGTAGTCAACATTTTCGTATGTCGAACTAGTGAACGCAACACTGACAAAACGTCGGTTGTACGCACATAAGTTTTAAGCATGAGTTCGTTGGTGCGTGCTTGTAAGGCGGTACTCAAAGCATACCAACGCCTCAGCCAAACCTGGTCGAGAGACATAATCGTAAATGGTGATCGAAATGGACGTACGTAATTAGTAGTGATTATGAAGATTTTATTACACGTTTCACGAACGCTCATAGAGGTCTCTTTTTTGGCTTTTGATAAACCCAGGGATTCACTAGGGGACAAATTTGTGTGAAGTGACGTGACGTTTGCCTGTCCTCGTCAAAATCGCGCTAAATAATAATAGCACTGTAAGCTTATCTAAATTTTAACGGTAGCTGGGACCTGTCACTGCATTTTTTATCGTAGCAAAAAGGGTCGGCATAATGGCTTGGAGGGCGCAGGGCCGGTCATTGTGGCACTTTGGGGGAGGTCTATGTTCAACAGTGGACGTCTTTCGGCTTATATGATGACTCGAAGAAACCAACATAATGAATGCGAATGAAAAGAAAGACGTTTATATATGAAGGCTTATATTACTGCGGTCCTCGCAATAGCTACCTTTGTGACGTATGATTATGGCAGTTCAAAACTAACATCCAGAAATAAGTCCTTAAACTTTTTAATTAAAAAGGCAATGATCGTAAAACCCGGCGAGCTATCTCGCGGGTTAGCGCCGAAATAATTTCATTGTTAAGTTGGACCGCCGCCATGTTGTTTTACCAGTACGGTTGGGATGAATATCGGATCGTTTTTTTTTATGATGAGTATTACTATAGCTCCATTTTAAATTAGAATACATTATTTTTGTAGCAGTAGCCATAAAATCGCATGTTTGTCCGGTTTTTAGGGTTCGGTAGCCAAATGGCAAAAAACGGAACCCTTATAGATTCGTCATGTCTGTCTGTCTGTCTGTCTGTCAGTCCGTCCGTATGTCACAGGCATTTTACTCGAAAACTATGACGTGTATTTGAATACAATTTCGAGGATAGGTGTATTCTGTTAACCGCTACATAGTTTTGTAAATAAATTACAAAAAAAAAAATTTTTCAGGGGATAAGAATAATGATTCTATATTTAAATAATGTATTAGCATGAGATTAATTTTGCTTCTACAGCTGTTTGACTAGTATTTAGTGTCTGATAGAACTTGAACTATGGAATGAAAAATGAAACAAATTTTGCCTTCTGGTGAATCGTCTTCGGGGTTCACCGTCTTTTTTCGTTTCGTTCGAAATTAGTAACATACATAGAACCACAGTGACATCGTAAAAATAGCTCTGTAAAGCGAGCCACGCTGTCGCATTGAGGTCGCCGAGCGGAAACGAATACTTCCGAGGACCAGGCTAATATTCACAATGCCTGACGTACCGAAAATTTGTCTCAGTTGTCATAAGCCTGACCCGGTGACTTCGGGTAACACTTGACGCCATTACTTCGGGTACCCTGGCGTATACTTACACTGTCTATGGTTTATCTTGGCAGGTGGACCCGGCCGCGTTCTGCGCAGAGTGTCAGATACAGTTCCGGGACATGTACCTGTACCGCGTTCACATGAGGTCGAACAAACACGCAGACGCATCGGACCTTTGGGTCTCTGGGTAAGTAAATAAAACTACTCTTTAGGCTGTTCGCTGGTGCGCAGTCGTGACCTCACTCCGCGGCAGCTCGATGACAAGTGGCAAGTACTCCCAGCTCGGCCGATCACGAATGCTACCCTCACTTGTATTTATTTGTAGTGCGTAGTGAGTATTAAATAGTTTAACAATTACAAGAATTCTGAACAGGGATCATATAATAAGTATTTTTTGGGAAATATTATATCCTTCAAAATACTACTACTCCTCTGTTGACAGCTGTCAGACACAACGACCCCTTAAATCAATAAAAGTTGAAACGCGCGTGTGAATCCTGAAGTGACAAACGGCCATAATGCTTTACCATCATGCATTGGTAAAAAAAATGTCGAGTCAAATAGACCTACTAGTTACAATAAATGTTCAAAGGAATATAGTGTTATTACCGCATTATATTACTATGTGATTAACCGTTACTTATGTCATGTAATTTAGCTAGCCAAACACTTTTGCCTGTAATTTTACAATTTACTGAGTGAATACCAACTAGTGCAAATCATTTGGAATTTGCAATGCATACGAGGATACGGTTTAATCGAAGACCTAGTGGATGGCATTACCTAATCTACTTCATAGAGAATTTGTTTTAAGAACAATTTGATTTTGAGGACTATTTGTACGTTTATACGTTTACATTGTATTGCTTTATTTGTATCTAAAGTTGAATCTAAATATCATGAAAGAGATGAGCTCTTTTTCATAAAACATTCTTAGGGGCACCTGACCAAATGTCAGATAAAATTTTAGTACCTAACTCTGTAAATTTTTGACAATACTTACCGATATGAGATTAATCTGTTTAAACCGGGGGTAAAAGTTGATTTTTAAGCAAAGTTTTAAGAAGAGGTTTAAGAAATAATCCAATTATTTTAATAAATCGATCTACTGCGAACTGCATTAAAAATTAATTGCTACAAATTCCAGACCAGCAGCTGAAGGATGGTAGAATGTACTCAAGGTTAATATGATTATAATATTAATGTGTTTACGCGAACTCTCATCTGTTGCTCATGTTAGGAAGCTACAACTTACAATTTAATAAGTACCTACCACCAGTACATAGGTCAGGTGGCCAGGAAAACCTTGAAGATGGCTGATAGTGGTCTTAAGAGAAACATCCCCATCAAGCTTGGTGACTTTTCAGTCATCGACACCGAATTTTCGAGCATTCGCGAGAGATTCGACGCCGAAATGAGGAAGATGGAGGAAGAAATGAGCAAATTCAGATATTTTTTTCCGAAGGCGTGTCTAATACATTAACCAATTAATTTCTTGGAATACTTTTATAGAAGTATTTTCTATACAAGAAAGGTGATTGGATCATCATCATCATGATCTGAGGCTATGTAGCCCTGAGTGGACCTTGGCCTGGTCGTCCACGATTCAGTTTCGATTTTTCATTCATTTCATTACATGGCATAACTGACATATAAAGTTGCCTGCTACTCACCGCTAGGGGCACTATGTTTAAATATGTCACCATCATTGTAAACCGGAAACGCATTAATTACGTTTTATCAGTGAATAATAAACGCATGGTTTAATGAATCTTACAGTTATCCCAAAAATCTATGTCAAAATAATTAAGCATGCCTACTTGTTAATTGTTTCTGGTCGTGTTAAAAACAGTCAAGGCGAATATTTGGAGACAGCATTACATAGCATAACTGACAGATACAGTTGCCTGCTACTCACCGCTAGGAGCAATATGTTTAAATATGTCACCATTATTTGTAAATCGGAAATGCATTAATCACGTTTTATCAGTGAATAATAAACGCAAGCTTCAATTAATCCTACAATTATCCCAAAAATCAAAGTCGAATTAATTACGAATGCCTACTTAATGATGTCTCTGTATATTTTAATAACAGGTGGGGCAGAAATGGGCATCGTCCTTTAGAATTAATTTAAGTAAGTACTTGCTTGTTTGACGACCGCTTTAGCCTAGTTGGTAGTGATCCTGCCTACGAACTGGAAGTTCTGGGTTCGAATCCCGGTATGGGCATTTATTTATTTCTGAGTCATGGATATCGGTTCTCAATGTATTTAAGTATTTATTTATCTATATAAGTATGTATATCGTCGTTTAGTACCCATAGTTCAAGCTTTGCTTAGTTTGGGGCTAGGTCGATTTGTGTAAGATTGACCCCAATATTTATTATTATTTATCTTTACTCATATTAAAACTAAGGTTATTTATATTATTTACAAGTGGCTCTGTGAGCTGTAGACCTCGCAAGTGTCTTTTTGCATAACTCCGCCATTTTGAAAAATTTCCAACAACTGGCTCGACAAAAAATTCTATATAATTACCGAACCTGCTCACCAAATTTCACGAGAATCGGTTGAGAAACGCCACCTCTAGAGGAGAACAGTCGGCAATCAGGACAGACATACGAAAGCATTTTTGTCCAAGATGAAACGGATACCTTATTCGCTTCCGCTCACTCGGTCGATAATTAATTACTGTTAAAGTTTTCAGTTCCAGGTTATCAAATTCTAGGTAAAAAGGTTTTACCTGACTTATTCGTTTCTTGGTTTAAGCGTAGGTGTTGAAATAAAATACCAGGTAATTTAGAAATGTAGGTACAGTTTATTTTTGTTTACAGTTAATTTGCCTAAAGTATAATTAGCTTAATCACCAGATAAATAAGAATAATTCGTTAAACACCTAACGAAACTATAGACCTCTGTCCAGCTTTACAGTAGGAGTTATTACGAATCGCGATCGCGGTGTCAAATATATTAGTGTGTAACTATAACTATATAGTGAGGTGAACTTAAAACAAGTTACAAAATAGCGAGGCCGCTCGCTCAGGTATGCCTCCAACTGACTCTCCTCCTTCAACCTATCTATTTATTTATTATTTACTAGCTTCCGCCCGCGACTTCATCTGCATAAAAACTATTCCATATTTTAATCCAGGCTATACACTATCTTCGTGCAAAATTTGATTGTTCCGATAGCTCAGTTGGTTAGTAGCGACGGGCCATGAATGCCTGTGGTCGCCGGTTCAAATCCGGCTCGGAGCATTAAATTTTTCAATTTTTCCTTTATTAAAAAAAAATATAATTTCGTTAGCAGCGTAACTTACGGCACGTTGCCGTCTATTAGTGACGTCACAATCTACAAGCGTCATCGTTTCATATGAAGTTTCGTTTTGCGAAAAAGGGACAGAACATACCCCTTCTTAAAACTTTGGACACTTATAACTTCGTGATTATTTAACCTCTTGCGTTGATTTTATCTCCATTTGACTACATTTGTAATCCTTTTTCGAGATAATATGACATTATTGATTATTTTATTTAGTGTCTACACCCCTAAAGAAAGGCGATTTTCTACTTTTAGTCCTTGCTCAATACTGCACAATGTTATACAATAGTATGACAAACGGCTGAAATAAAAATTTGCGACATTGTTTGCAATTATGTGGACATGACTCCAAAATTAATCAAAATGTTCATTAATTATTCATTGAAAGATAATTTGAATTATTGGAGATAATAGTTTATTTATAAAGTGCTTATAAGCACGTATATACTATAATAACTTAAAAAAAAATGACGTTACGACGACGATGAATTACATAAATAATTATTAGCAAAAGGTTCGTATTTAAAATGGGTATCGTTTCCGTAAATATTTATATATAATAAATAAATAACGATTTTAAACTGACACGATTACTTCCACTAGAAAAATTTTTGAAAAAAATACTGATATTTTTTTTAATAAACCTATACTTTAACAAACTTTTGTATTTATTGACTAGGAATCAAATTATATGTCAAGTAAAAAATTCATTAACTGAATAACATTTTGATTGATTTTGGAGTCATGTCCACATAATTGCAAACAATGTCGCAAATTTTTCCGATCTCTGGCGATAAGTGACAAGATAGAGCGTCCGTCTCGTTCCATCGAACTGTGTCAGCCAGTGACGGACTCTCTATCTTGTCCCTTATCGCGTGATAAGGCCGACCATGATACGGGGTCTGAGCGCATTTTACAAGTTGCCAAAGGAGTTTGAAGCTTTAATACAGACATTACATTTTATATTTGAATGGATTTGCAACCAGGTCGGCTCCTCGCGGACGAGGTCGGCTGTAGTCGTATCTGACCGGCTAAGTCCAGCTTTTGCCTACTGCACTCGATTAAGACGCGGTCGGCTGCCGCCGGGTGCTCGCGCATCCGTTGCGATGCGGCGCCACACGACCCGGGTCGGCGAGGTGGGAATCGTGCATAAGGATGTTACCTATACTTATAGTAATCTTATACTATTATGAGGGGAAAGTCTGTCATTGTAGTTTCGTGAGTTTATAAGTACGGGGTGGATAAACACCGGGAATTTAAATAATTATTTCACCCGTTTATAGAATAACGGACTTTCTGTATGGATATAAGCTATATTTTATCACGCGAGTTTACCTACGTATGCCAAATTTCAACACAATCAGATACCGAGTAGTTTGGCAAATGTTTGACATTGATGAATATCAATATGGTTACCGCCTGCTTGTCACCTTTATTGCTATGAATGAAACTGTATATTATTGGAACAGCTTTGATCACTCTTTTACCTTAGGTATTTATATCAATCCTGTTTTGTAAATTATTTCTATACAAATCCAGTCTACCCAATATGTTACAAATATGTATATCAAGCTGTTCATTCAGCAGCACCGTTTTGAGATAATTACACGTTACCGTGAGACCATACAATTTATTTTCATAAAAAATTCGTATCTCAAAATAATGTAACCCGAATGGATATCTATATAATGCCCGTGACATGCGGACACCGAATTGATACCATAATTGTTATACGTTAAGGAATAATAATAAAAGGACAGTGTGGACAGTCTCTGTGTGTGTCCTACGATATGGACAGGGACAGCATCCGCTTTGTGTACAGTCAGCATCAAAAGTCACGTACCCGACGTACGTCAAAAGCTCTTATTCCCTTTTAATAAAGACTTTTAACATCTTCGTTTGCGTAACTACTTTTGATGCTGACTGTACACATAGTATTTCATTAAATTGTCGAAAGGGGCTCTCCATGTTTTTTTTGTTATACATGTTTGGTACTTCGGTATGGTTGAAATCATTTAAGATGACCGATTTTATTTTTGGAATTTGAATCTAATAGCTTGGATGGTAGAGTCGCTTTTTCAACGGAGCACTATAATGCAACTCGGACAACTTAAAAAAAAAATATTACACTGTGGTACTTCGTCTCCACGCCCGGTCCGGGACACCGTGGGGACACCATTGTCCCGTGAGCGGGAAAGACATACAGATAATGAAGGGCCGTTAAACCGACGATTGTTCACTGCAGGTAAGACGGTATTCAGTAGTTTTTTTAACGGAAATGATGACACAATACTAGCTAAAAGCCTTAACTTGTTTGAGATACCTACAAGGGTCAAGAAGAACATGGTCAGTTTAGTTTCCGTCGACATGTTTTCGTGGTACAATGTACATATTATGCTATATGTATAGTCTATTTTGCACTCCTTCGTTTGTTAGTTTATATCACAGGTTTATATCCTAGAAATATTTCACGTATATATATTTTGACGACCGCTTTAGCTTAGTTGGCAGCCAGTGCGTCATCACATATATACAATTCCCACGCCCGTAGCTCCACCAACGCATGTCATGCCCATGCCATATTAGCCATGTTAGTCATGCAGGAACATCACACACATAATTACTCAAATTATCCCTTTGTCATTTATTTTATATGTCATGAATGTCATATGGATTGCCTGTATCCAATGGATGTATCTTTATTATTTTGCCGCCATAACGTGAGTACAACTATATATCGCGGATTATTGGCTGTCCTTATCTAATATTTTGTCCCCTCGATTTAGCTGAACCAAAGCGAAATAAAAAGTTATTACTATATTTAATGAAGGAAAACAGAAAAACCGCACCCTGACAATACGCCGATATCTGGAAATAGACACTCCATTTGTCAGCAGCTAGTTCCCGACCTATGTATGATGCCCAAGTATGGCGTTAGGGTAGGGCGCGGTAGAGCGACAGCCCAGGGCGCCGGACATAAAGGGGCACCGGCGCCCCTTTATGTCCTCTCGCTCATTGAGTTAGTGGGCACCCTATAAATCTCGCCCAGGGCGCTGGTAGTGCTAAAACCGGCACTGCAGTGACGGATGTCTTATCCACAGCGATAAAAATTAAAACGTTCACTATTGTCCTCTCATTCCCGAGCTTAACTCGTCGTTTTTGGCTAACCCTTTATGTACGAGTAAGGGTGGGTTGCAGCAAACCGTCATTAATCTTAAGCGGTGTTCGTTAAAATTCGAATGTATGGAAAGTTTGACAAGTTTCTATGGAATGACCGCTGCCGGCGCCATATTTAACGTTGATCGGCTGTATATACAAAATCATAACTTTTATCATTTCTGTATGCAGGAGGATTTAAAATTGCCGAGAAAGTCTTGTTTCTAAACTTGTAATAGTGAAGTGTGAATCTAAGCAAACATAAAATTTACCTATCCAATTGTCACTCCTGAAAATGTAAATAAGCCAATATTAATTCAAAAAAATTATCCACAGCAGCAGTAGAAGCGGCGTGTCACTAGGAGCGCACCTGGTCTGCGCACGAGTGGGCCTCACCGACAAGCAGCGCGCCATGTGCCGCGCCACGCCCGCCGCCATCGCCGCTGTTGGCGACGGACTCCTACATTAAATAAATTTGTAAACTAACCACCAACAGTAGTTATATACAAGATAATAATTGACATTAACTAAATTAAAATAAAACTAAGTTAAATCAAAAAAGGCCCTAAACGCATTGTACCAAGGATGCTGGCGACATTTTCTCCCTGAATTGCAATGCTGATGAGTTGTGCTAGAAAACCACCAAGCTCTTCGGTCACCAGTTACATCAACGGGAGGTTTCGCGATTTCCGCGGAAAGAAGTCGAGAATAAATGATTCTTATCGTGAATAAATGATTCCACTCGAGCCATGATGATTGAACTCTGAACGTTGTTGACTCGACGGTACTCACCGCTACCGGGTACGTAGATGTTGAGGTACAGACAGTCTTCGCTTTGGTTGGCGAGCAGCGGCAGCGTCGCCTTCAGCTCGTTGTACGTTCCTAGCGGCATCTTCGATAATGCTGCGGTCCTGTTAACAGAAATATCGGTTACATCCTGGTTCAACTTGCCGTGGACAGGGCCAAATGGCGCAAACTGGTGTTCCATGGTCGTAAAGTCCACGATGAAGCGTGGTTTAAGACACTCGAAGATAATCGAGCCATGCGGCATGCCAGGCTTGCGGTCGTGTACGCCGCTCCAGCATTAGCTTACACAGCCACAGAAGACGTTGTTTACCTTCTTGACACTGCTTGTACAGTCTTAAAGGAATAAAGTGAAAGGCCAGGCCATGATAAAGTACCCTCATTTTTCTACGACTCAAGAACAATCAAGGAGAATGTCATGAAAGTTAATGAAGCAAGAAAGGTTTCTCAAGATTGTAGCAACTGGAAGTGATCTCTGCCTACTGTATGCAGCAACTGACAAAAAATATCCAAACATTATCAGGGTCATTTTTAGACATTTTTAACCGCCTCAATAGGAGGGGGGCAGGATTTTTCAATGTAATCTACATACAGGCTACAACCGACTGTATTTAACCAATGCACTTACTCTCTGAAAACAAAACATATGGCGAAGTTATTATATATAGAAAAACCATTACTTGTCTTCATACAAGTATGGTTTTTAATGTGGGTACGTATTAGAAGATCGAAAATTAATACATCGAGAAAATGAAAACATCGAAGTACAAAATATCGAAAATCTAAATATCGAACGGTTGAATGGTCTAAATTCAAAATATCGAAAGTTTTATTTACCAACCGATTAAAATATCGAAATAAACATATCGAAAATGAGAATATCGAATTTAAAACATCGAAAATTCATAATGCCATAGTTTAAAACGTCAAAAGTATTAGTTACCGAATGATTTAAGATCAACTGCCTAATTGTCGAAAATATTATTATCGACATAATAAAAAACATCGAAAGTTAACAAAAATGTCGAATGCACAATCTCTTAAATAGGTACCCTCTAATATGACCTATAAAACAACGGACATACTAGAGAACGGAGGTGCGGAGACATTTAGATCAATAGTGACTTCCCGTAGCTCGGGCGCTGCGGGAACAGCAGCCCTTTCGCCCTTGCGTGACGAAGCACGGTCACTTCGCTCGGCTCCGTCACGGCGGGCGAGGACTGCTGTCCTTCCGCTCCTCCGTTCTGTTCTCTTTTATAAACACTCTAGGGGTAGGGCAGACAAAACCACGTAGATAGTGGGGTGCTCCGATTCGGTTTTGGATCATTTTTGGATTCCAAATTCCTAATTTGAGGTCAAATATCTCGGCCATTTTTGATTTTAGAGAAAAGTTTTTCCTACCTTTTATACCTACTGTTACTGTTGATACTGGTATATAATATAGAAGATTAGGTTAGGGCAGCTAAAAAAGGAGGGGCTCGGTGGGCAAAGCCCCCCGCAGTAAAAAAACAACATATAATTTTAACGATGGTATTATTTGTAGGTTAGGTTAGGGTTAGCTTGTGTCCCTTAGAGCGGAAATAGGCACCCCGCGAAGCGGGGTGACGTCGACACGCTGGCGGTTAGGTTAGGTTTAGGTTAGTTAATAATAAATGTTAGCACAACAGACTAATTCTCACGGCCATAAGAGCGTAGCTACAAAGGTACAACCTGTACAACTAATAATTTTACCAGTGGTATGCAAGTAGACCATATGATGTTAGTTATTTGTGATAGTTCGACGTTTTACTTTTCGATTATTTGAGCGTCGCCATTTCAATGGTCGATATATTGTCACTCGAAATTTTAATATATCGCCTGCATGATGATCGATATTCTGTACTTTCGATATTTTAACCGTTCGCCATTTCTATTTTAGACCAATTAGACGTCGATATAATAACATTAGATATTTCGATCGTTCGATATTTTGATTTTCAATATTTTGTACTTCGATATTTGTTGTTGTGTTGATATTTCAATTTTCGATCTTCTAATACGTACCCTTTTAAAGTAAGTACGATGTTTGGAGTCTTGTTGTGTGGTGACTATTTGTCGTGATAATAAAATTTATGGGCATGACTGTGAGAGTTGTAAATGTCTGTTGACATCCTCAGTCCCTAATTCCCATAGTGCCATTACTTCGATTGGCATAAATTTCCCGGTGAAGATTAAAACGGAATAGATAACTTCGAAGAGTCGTTGCCCACTCATTTACTTGTACCTCAAGGTTGATTCTCTCATTAAAAAGGGACATATTTGATTTCTGGAAAATTAATATTCCGGTCTAGTCTCCGAAATTCAAACAGCTTGTAATCAAGTCTGAGCTTTATTCAAAAACATTTCCCAATATGCCAATTTCTTTTCAAGAAAATAGGTTCCTTTCTACAAGCAAATAAGTTTCCATTGTCGTCTATTTCTATTAAGCACTTCCTATTAAGAACCATTCGTGCCTATTAAATCCAAAGTCTTTTGAACTACTTATTAGAACAGTTCCCAAGTTTGTTGTGGAAGTTTTAACAGGGCAGACCATGTTGTCGACCACAATGCGTCGCCAAAGTTAGCATGATTTAATATGTCCTTGAAACTTAGAATAGGCCATTCATGGGGACGACTGTACCCTAATTTATTAGCTAGGTTTGGGATACCTTAGTGGACTTGCTTTGTGTTTAGAAATAAATGCTGGGCTGCCTTTCAATTATCATTTTTGGTTACTTTATTTTATTTTAGACTTAAAATATTGGTAGAAAAAAATCTAATTGGATTTATTTTATATATATAGGACCAATAGATAAATATGATTTAAATAATTATTATCCCCTAATATTTATTTATTTATTTTATGTACCTAAATCAGTTTTGATGGCGTATGTTAGGTACATACTTACATATTAGTGCCTTAGGAAACATTTTAGTCCTATTTTAGTAGTAGTTCGAGAGAGTTGATCAAGATAGGCCCTCTCTACTCTCTCTATGTGGTGACGATGATCATGATTATGATGATGGTGGTGATGACCATGATTATTATGATGATTATGTGGATTCACTGAATAGTGATAAAATCATAAACATTAAAATTATAACCACGATTCAAAATAACGACGTACTTGTTGGATATGTCGGGGTATCTCTGCGGGCAGACTGGCGCGAAGGCGTCTGCAAGCCGGGTGCCGGGCCAGGCGGGCGC
The DNA here is from genome assembly GCA_947578815.1 of Epinotia ramella. Classification (NCBI taxonomy): domain Eukaryota; kingdom Metazoa; phylum Arthropoda; class Insecta; order Lepidoptera; family Tortricidae; genus Epinotia; species Epinotia ramella. The sequence continues at coordinate 822,877 of CANPUT010000111.1, forward strand.
CGGCGGCGGGGGCGCCAGCCGGGGGGGCGCCCCCGCGTACGGGACCCCGCGGAACACCTCTACGGGCTCCAGCCGGCGGGATGCGGGCTCCACTATGATGCCGCGGATGGCGCCTGGAAAGAGATATAGTTGAATACTGGGGTACTGGTGGTAGATCGATGTAAGTAATGTTGGAAATGTCGTTCATATTTGCATTCCTTTGTTTTGCATAAAACAAATAAAGACAAAAAAACAGAGTCATCTAGGAATTTTATAGAAATATAAAATACTAGCTTCCGCCCGCTACCTCGTCTGGTCTAACCCGGGAAAAAACTATTCTTTATTTTAATTCAGGCTATAAACTAACTTTGTGCAAATTTTCGTCCAAATCGGTTAAGCCGTTTAAGCGTGATTGAGTAACACACATCCAAACATCTAAACATTCGGGTTCACAAATGTTTCCCAACCTAACCTTTGGTAACCTGATTCATTTCGCAACTTTTCATTGTCCAACTTCTTAATATTTCTGAAACTGTAAATGTTTCAGGACTTTTATAAAACTAACCTAACCTAACGTTAAGGGTTCTACACGGTGGCCCTGAAATAAATCCTGAAATATTTACAGTTTCAGAGTTTGGGAAATGAAAAGTTGCGAAATGAATCAGTTTGCCAAACGTTTAGTTGCGACATGAATATACATACGCATACAAGCTCCAGTCAAATTATGGACAAATTGCATAAAGGTTCTCATATATGTTTATTGCTTTAGTGAATGGCCACGCCAAGGTTTTGATATAAAAAAAATAGCTATTTATTTATCACTCGACGTAATGATAGCAATGATATAATACGTGTTGTGTTCCTGGAGGTGAACAAGGTCGCCAGAGATTCCGAGGATGCGTTGTGTTGAGAGCGAGGGAATTTGATCCTTCAGCTGTCAACACGGCAAATCCTCAAACATATCAAGGGTCGGCAACGCCCAGGTTACTCCTTTGGAGTTGCATGCGTCTATAGGCTGCGGTGTCCACTTATCATCAGGCGGGCCGTACGCTTGTTTGCCACCGTCGTTGTATAAAATTATACATTCTTACGTCAAAATACAGGTACGTAAAAGATAAAAAAAAACATTCCTCATTATATCCCGCTCTTTAACATTTTGTAAAATTAAATGATAAACTCCACACAGCATTATACTTTACCGTGTCTTCGCGCCGCCTGTCCGCAAAGTTTCCGTACCCATTTGCATGTATTTTGCAAAGTACAGCCTGCCTACGTCGTACGAGAACATCCCCATGCATAATACTTTGCAAAATTAATTCCGATGTGCCGGACGGCCCGTTTACATTTAAGTTTAACCAATCCTTTTCCCCCTAAGCTCCTAATGTTCATTAAAATAAACTCACAGTTGCCTAATCCTGTTATCGTTGGCGCAATATATTCTTACCGAAACCGTTAGGGTTAATGTCCTTAAACCCAAGTTTTCCACTCGCACAGAATGGAATAAAATAAAATAATTCATAAAAGTTATATTCTAAATATAATCACTTCAATTCGAGGTATCTTCAAAGTTGCCAATTAAATTGTATCTCAAAACGGTCCTCTACAATCGACTCCAATTTTCATAAACGCTTAAACAAATCTGCCATTAGAGAGTTTCTGTCCACAATAAGTCCGATCCGGAATCCGGAAGTGAATCGGACCCCTGTTGTTAAGGTCACAGGCACAGGCTGCAGACGTAGCCGAAACCCCTAAATTAGAAGAGTACATTGTAACTGGTCAGGTTAGGTAGGTACAATGACGCGAAGCTCACAAAAAATCATAACACAAAAACATAAAATATTACTAGGTAGTCATCGGATTTTTACTCTGAGCTGCAGTTGTCGCGTCGCGTAGTATTACCTCTTAACAGGTTTTTGTACCAGATCAAATTACTAATAAAAACTGTACTTTCTCTAATTTCAGTAATAAGACAATTTCCCTTCCTATCGCAAATGAAAGACTTGACTTGGAGTTTTACGGAAAGTTCATTCAATAAATATGTTGTTTTAGTTATGACACTTTTGCACATAAAAAATAGAGAAAAGATTTCCCAGATATGAGACCTTGACCATATTGCAGGTTTCATCGAAAACTTTAGAGCCGTTTTCGAGAACGTGATTACAATAGAACAGCTGGCTACACCACGACTGGCTATCGAAAACAATTATTGCAATATTATTCTCGACGGCGAATAGACGCGCTTCGAATAGATTTCGATTGACACAAATTCGAGCCGTCAAATTTGTATCTCATGGTACAAACGTTTCCCGGCAACAACTACAAAACGTTAGTCGCTAGCTTAGTTTTCGATGCGTAATTTAACGTTGGTCTGATACTACGGCATCGGTACCATGTGTCACAAATTAGACAGACGATATCGAGAAATACCGTATCGACAGTAGTAAACTATTTCACTTGCAAATTAGCCCGTGATAACTTATTATTCGGTCAAGAGATACTGTAGATCCGATCGAGACCTATATCAAATTAAAGAACGCATAAAAATGAGGGTTTACTTCGCGGCGGATAAATACTTTTGAGATAAAGCTGAATATTGAAACAAATGAAATGGTACTAATTACATTACGTGTTTTTGTGTGTGTCTAGAACACGCACACATGTGCAACGTAGTATCGGTGTGGCTAGCACATTCATCACGTTCTGACTAGTATGCGTATACACGTCTATCGAGTAAACTATACGAACTATCGAGTAAACGTGACTCGTGGTACAAATTTCTTTTTAGTTCAATGAGTGACCGCCAGGGGCGGTGTATAGCTTCTCCATACTAATAATTTACGCAGTCGCTAGCGACTAAAGTAAACGCGACTCACTGCTAACTCATAGTAATTCTACTGAATAACAAATCCTAATCATGGGAAACTGACCTGGTAAGTAAAGAAAAGTATCAATCAAAGTATTACGAGTAATACCATTTATTAACCCGCCATTAGAACAAAATATCGGTGTTCTAGCTTTCTCGTAACGTACCCAAACTTTACGTTTTACAATTTAACTAGTTAGCCGCAATATGACCAAGCAAGTACATTGACTGCACTCCATCAATCTGTTTTTTTTTTTTTATTAAAGCAGCGCTCATTCGATCTTTACATGATACCTAGATAAAACGTAAGTATAATTTTTGTCCACTGCTAGACATAGGCCTCCCCCAAAGAGTGCCATAATGACCGGTCCTGCGCCACCCGGATCCAGCGGACTCCCGCGACCTTTTACAACGTGGACGTTTTTCGACTGATATGATAATGATGAATTGATGATGATAATTTTTGTATTCTGTGAATGTTTCGGGTACGGTACGTTACAAATCTTGTATGAATAGCAAAGACATATAAGAAAATAACGAGAAAGGTGTAAAGTTGTGTGCCTTCTGAAAGGAGCTTTTTATAATGTAGGATAAGACATTACTGCTGAAACATACACAAACAAACACAACAGCGGCGAGACGAGAAGAGTGAGCGGCGAGAGAAGCGAAGCAAAAAAATAAATAAATATATATAGCTTTAATATGGAGGGGGATTAGCGACGGTGAACGTAAACTACGTCGCGGCGCCTCGCCGCTGAAATATAAACTTTTTTCAGAAACATCATCCCAATTCGAAGAACTAATCTAAATTAAAGTAAACGCCCTAATGTTTGACACCTGAATGCCTAATTGACACCTATCGTTCACCTCGGTCGTTCAGTGTTAACTAACGGCCATTCTCAATAATCAATCCACGGATAGTTTTCCTTACCAGCAGTTACATTTTGACACATTTTCTATGGGTAATCTGTCAAAATGTAACTGCTGGTAAGGAAACCTATCCGTGGATTGATTATTAGGAATGGCCGTAAGTGCTAAGACGTTTACCTTAACTGAGATTAGTTCATCAAACGTCATTCATTATACATTGATTAGTCAAAATACTGCTTCGACTTCGTAATATTTATATTATGGCTAGACAGCTCCTAGCGCGAGTTACGCGCAACCGTTAACTACCAACTTTTGTCGGTTAACTATCGATTTTTATCGATAATGTATCGATAATCGATAGGTCGTGATTTGTGTTTCCGCTACCGTTTTGTGTGCTACTCAGGCGGTTATTACACTGAGCTAAGTCGTTATTAAGTGTTTATTTATCGATTTGCATACGAACCGCATAATTCAGTAACGTGGCATCCATGTACCGCAGCTGCACCAGGTACACACATGCATTGCATGATCGCCATTCAGTCATGTGATGCGCGAAGTTTTCATGGCAAAGTTAGGTAGGGTGACTCAGCTGATGCACCATATGCTAAGGTGCTCATACACCAAACTATACCTGTACAATCCTTACTAATATTATAAATGCGAAAGTGTGTGTGTTTGTATGTCTGTCCTTCTTTCTTCGGAGCGTCGTATTGATCAGATTTTTTGTATGGAGATAGCTTAGAAGCTGGAGAGTGACATAGGCTACTTTTTCCAGCGGGAAAACATCAAATTCCCACGGGAAAATTCAATATGTTACATTTTCCTTTAACCACGCGGGCGAAGCCGCGGGCATCAGCTAGTTGAATATAAACACATCAGTTTACTTTACCAACATTGTATGAAAGCAGGTGTCTTCGCAACGCAAAAACATATAACCTATCTGCCAATGGCATAATTATTATAACTACACGCTAATACCTTTACAATGTAACACTTAGCTGGCTGTTAAACCGTTAAAGCCATATGATAAAAAATACAGATGGAATTCGGATAATTTCGTGGCATTGCATTCGCTTGCACACTTCAGAGCAGTGCTTGTTTTTTTTCTGTTGTTGTTTTGTTCGTGTTTTACATTTTGAACATCGTAATGGACCTAAAGTCTAAATCGTTATTTGACCATTATATCACTCGATATAAAGTTTGCTTGAGTTCTCAATAATTTTAAGTCGAAACTGTTTTACTTGTAGAACAGGCAACACTCAGGTAGTTAAAGCTGCGTTACATTGTTCAGAAACGAGAGTAGAACCGATTTCACATTTGTTTTGCAATTTTAAGCACATACGGTTACAGGAGCAACCAACACCAAACAAGTAATTGCATCAAGAGTGCAATCGCCAGAAGCCTGGCGTCTTTCGGATGGAGGCACTTTCTCCCTAACTTCATATCTCCATCAAAGATTGGAGTTGCGGCTACGTTAGTACGTTAAAATCACGAAGCTAAACAATGTGTCGTGAGACAAAGCGCGAGGAGTGGCCCTCCAGTGACGAGCCCTCCCTTTGTTCTGTGACCCTGGTCGGCCTCGGCGGTCCAAGATACAGACTTTCTTTGATTTTATCTACCTTATTTTAAATACTGCTGAGAATTACGTCTTATAATTTACGGACTTCAAGAACGTTAAGCCGTATGCTCATTTTTTCTTCTTGGCTTTTAGACGACCGGTTAATCTAGTGTGACGCTGGCTGTGAAGCTGAAGATCCAGGGTTCTAATCCTGGTAACGGCAAATATTTGTATGATGAGCTTGAATATTTGTATTAAATATAGCGTTGTCTTGAACCCTTACACAATTGATTGTGTGCTTTTAAATGTAAACCGTACCATACCTTTTTCTGAAAAAAAAAATAAGAAAAAAAAAAATTTCGCTTACTATGTTCGATTTGTGTAAGATTTTCTCCTAATATTTATTTCTAACAATATCAACTCCTGGAACAAAGTAATATTACTTTTGGAGAGCCAGGATTATTTTGTTTATAACCCTACGGGATTTAGGTTTGATTAGGCAAAGCAGGTATAGATCTGAGACCTGACGCTTATCAGTGGTTGCAAAACCTGGATGTTGCTTTATAGTATAATCGTATGTTTTTAGGGTTCCGTAGCCAAATGGAAAAAAACGGAACCCTTATGGATTCGTCATGTCTGCCTGTCTGTCTGTGTGTCTATCTGTCCGTCCGTATGTCACAGGCATTTTACTCGAAAACTATAAGGAGTATTTGAATAAAATTTTGAGGACAGGTGTATTTTGTTAGCCGCTACATTTTGTAATTAAATTACTAAAAAAATATATTTTTAGGGGTGCCCTCCATACATAAAACCTAACCCTGCAAACCGGTCCACTACGCCGGCGGGAGCAAGTGCGCATAACGCCCACGTGCGCTCCCCGCTCTACGTCTGCGGATATGGGGAGCGGAAGGGTCTTCCTCCCGCGCTCTTCGCGCAGCCTCCTTCTGCACCATTACGGACTTGCACAAGGATGCCATTGCTTCCCATGACCTCCCGCTGTCAAGCATCTTACAAACAATGGTCGGCAGCGAGAGGTTCCCACCCAATACGTCGGACAAATTATGCCGCTGTGGCCCCCACGCCGAGCATACCTCCACTGTGTGGCGCACATCGTCTACTGCTGCGCCACACCTGTGGCAGCGGGGGCTTTCTTTTCGTCCAGGGACTCGGTGCAGTCCCCAAAGCAGCCGTGCCCTGTGAGGACCTGCACTAGGTGAAAACTTAATTCGCCGCGTTTGAGGTCGACCCACCTCTCGAAATGAGGCAAAATTGCCCCTATGATTGTTCTGCCGGCCTTGGATTACCTCCAGGTCCGCCCTCCATCTCGGGAGAAGGGCGGTGTAGTCCCGTAGCCCTTCTGCCGTTGATTGCGATGCTCTCCCCTGGCCCTCAGTTCCGCAGGGTATCTATATATCTCGGCCAGAACCTCCGCCTGCAGTTCCCATGGCGGACCATTAAGAGTCCGCAGTAAGCTCGGCCAAATTTCACCTTCCCATACAAACGGAGTTTCGTTCTCATTTTAAAACTACGTGTTGGATTGTAACAAAACTTTGCATATACAATGACATGAGATATATATATGTCTGTAATTAGTTTATATGGTTCCACTTTATAAAACAAATGAAATACAGCAACAACAAGTTTTGTATGAAAAACTTACATTCGCTGTATTTTTTTTACTATGGTATCTGAAGCTACACAAACTAATTACAGACCTAGATATACCTCATGCCATTGTACATGCAAAGTTTCGTTGCAATCCAGCACGTAGTTTTAAAATGAGAACGTTTGTATGGAGAATCGAGGTTACTGCGGATTATTAAACTTAATACCAACAGCGCGTTTTTGACGTTTCAAAAAAAGTTGCTGATCTGATTTTCATTTACTACAATCTGATATAAATAAATGTAATTATTTTAACTAAGGTTGGATTCGAACCATCTGACCTAGATACCTAGACCGGAAGGTTCGTACAGCCTAATGTGGGAAACTTTATTTATATAAGACTAGCGAAATTCTACTAATAATTACTAAAACTTAAACTTTTGTTAACTAAAAGGTGTTTTGTGTGGTATATTCTTAGCCAGCTTAACTCACTCGGTGCAGGCGGTGCACTTCAGAAACGTATTATTTATAAAAAAAATTGACTACTTCTAATTTTTATTTCATTGCAAGTTTGAGAAAAGCACTATACAGATCTCGGCGAGAAACGGGGTTGCCGGCCGCGTATCCCTATCCGTCTATATCTACTTGGCCTGCAACCCTTCGTTTCCCGGCCTCTATAGTAATGTATTATTAAGAAAAAACTCATGTTTTAAAGCCACAGTAAAACCAAAATAATGGTGGTTATATATATATAGATTTTAGTGCAGAAGATATACATATATGAATTTTAATGCCTGCTAATTTAGCGTCTTTTTTGTATGATTTATGTTGATTATTATAATAAAATCCTATACTTTTAAACGAGCTAGATTTGTATATATGTACCTATATATTTGCAATCACGTTCTCGAAAACGGCTCTAACGATTTCGATGAAATTGGGCGGGCGAAAAATCCATCTATAGCTGGGTCTCATGTCTGGGAAAATTCGTTTTCTCCGTATTTTCACGCGAGCAGAACTCGGTCGCCCAGTGACTAAATATAAATTTTAAAGCAAAATAAAAGTATTAAAACATTACTTAATATTCTTAATTTTTCAGGATATAATTAAGTTATTATTTTTTTGACGTCTGATATTCTGTGGGATTTTGTCTCTAGATAGTTACGACTACTTAAATGATGATCGCTATCCTATAATATCCGTTTCACAAAAATAAACAGCAATTATAAATTATTTCCAATTTTGTTTTTTTGTTTCATAAACTATAATATAGTTATCACTAAAATGACAGGACTCTAGCTAGAGTCTGGCGTGCGGACCCGCGTACAAATTTCGCCGGACGGAGGTGCGATGCAGTGTGAAGTACCGTGCGGAATTTATATACAAACTGAGGTAGGTAGGTACATACAACGTTGCGGACTAAGTTGGGCCCAGAAGGGGCCCTCAACTAATTGCCAAGTAATGTATTTGCATAACAGGCAATCAGTATAATGATCACTTTGTATACTATTTAATATGAGCATTAAGCGTTCTTATTCCAAAAAAACCAAGTTCATAATGTGCAAAGAATATAAACGCCTACTGAAAATGTATAAGCAAAATATAATTTGTGTGACAATGCTGGGCACAGGCCTCCTCTCGTGATCAAGAGGGTAATAAAATGTGTGCTATTATAAAATAAGTCGGTTCTAGCGCTTCGCCGGCCGCTGCCGCGGCACGCTCGCTTCTCTTCGCGCAAATAATAAATCGCGCCGACCCTGACCGTAAAGAAAGGCAGCTAGCGATGTGCCTAGGGCACATCGCTGCCGCAGTAGTTTTGACCATAAATATATGCGGTTAATTTATGTGCAAAGGTTATTCTATAGCAACTAGACTACGCCGTTTTGTATGGAACGTTACAAGCGATGCCACTGTAGCTGTCAGCTGACTCCAAAAGCGCTTTGTGCACACCATTGACTCATGGCAAAAAACCTCGTCAGGTTCTTAAAAACAACCAAATGGTCCCTAACTACCTCTCTTTAAGATACCTAACATTGTTTTTCACAGTAATAAATAAAAAGGGTCTTTGTATACAGCCACGATTAAAAATCACTGTTCATATATTTTTCAACACATTTGCCCGTAACGCGCCTATTATTACGTCGCTTTTAGGCTCATAATCCTGGGTATTAAACACGCGTGTTTTATGACATTACGACACTCGTGTATTATGATTATATCCCGATTGAGACACGTTGGCAACTTGCAGCAAGGTGTATGTATGCATACAGTGCATCTTTTAATTAACCGGGTTGCACAGGTTTTTTTAATTCTCGGCAAATGGATTCTTACTTGGCTAAACAAATTCAATATTTTTGTTAATTAATTGACTAGGTATTTCTTTGGGAGCCAATAATGCACGGCCCAATAATGTACAGCCTGATAATCCGCGTCCACTTTTTACGGACTCGGATTATTGGGTCGTGCATTATCAACCCGGACAAAAGTGGCTTCCAATTATTGCCCCGGACCAAGTTTGCTCAGGGTGATAATGCACGGCCCAATAATGTACAGCCTGGTAATCCGCGTCCACTTTTTGTGGACGCGGATTATTGGGTCGTGCATTATCAGGGCGGACAAAAATGGCTTGTCATAAGCGAACTCTGTCTTAGGTCGGTTAGGTTAGGGTTCACTTGTGTCCCTCAGACCAGAAATAGACACCCCGCGCAGCGGGTCGGCGTCGACTCGCTGGAGATTATTAGTCCGCACAGATGACCGTCCCAATGTACATGGATTTTCAGGCTGTACATTATTGGGCCGTGTATTATCAGCTCGTACAAAATTGGCTTCCAATTATTGCCCCGGACCAAGTTTGCTCAGGGTGATAAGGCACGGCCCAATAATGTACAGCCTGATAATCCATGTACAGTATGGGCGTGGATTATTGGGCTGTACATTTCTTTATGGATTGGAAGGACTTTTTCCTCACAAATCCATTGAAAAAGATACGACGGCTCTCTTATCACGCTCACCTGCGGCTCGCAGTCTAAACGATCCCGCCTCTGTATATTTATTTACGTCACTCCGGGCTGTAAGTGAGATTTACCGCCCACGGGCGCAGCGGCAAATCTCTCTTCACACCCAGGAGAAGACGTAAAATTGTGTACGCACCATGGGCGGTAATTCTTAAAGCCCCAGATCGCATATTTATGTGTATGGCGTCGTCTCCTGGGTGTGAAGGTGACTTAGGGAAATATGAAAAAACTTCACAAAGTTATATTTATCGTTTGTCCAAAAAGCCATTCTTGAAGAGTGCAGCATCTCGCTCTCTTGTGCGCGAAAGACATTGCGTGTCCTCTACAAGGGGGCGTGATTTTCGCGAATCGAGGGATAAAGAAAGAGCGATTAATTAGGAGAGCCGACCCCACCTAACGTGGGAACAGGCACAGAAGAAGAAGAGAAGAGAGAAGAGGGATAAAGAAAGAGCCGATAACTCAAGTAAGTATGGGTAAAATCTCTGGATGAAAACGAAACATTTCTCATTTCATTATAGTATTAATGCGTCAAGCGTGCTCGTTCTCATATTGTAATACGTCATTTCGAGTAAGATTGAACGTTATTTAAGATCTTGACAAAAATTGTCATGTAAAACTACGTTTTATCAAGGAATAAATGAAATGAAATGAAATTGACCTCGTGAACTTATTTATAACGATCAAACCAATACAAACATTTCATAACAATGTTTGTAGAGTTTTGGAGCATTTTTTCAGTTCCAAGTCGGGTCCGGGCCTATTACTGGGTCCAAAAACAGGCGCTATTAAAACTTAGAGCCAAGCGCCGGTCGTTAGAGCGCTTTACTTTTACTAGCGCGGGAGTAATTGTACACATTACCACCGCGGATCGCAAGCTGTGCCTCTTTTGTAACTGAACAATAAAATTTGTTTTCATACCAGACCCCGTATCATGGTCGGCCTTATCACGCGATAAGTGACAAGATAGGAGCGTCCTCTCGTTCTATCGAACGGTGTCAGCCAGTGACGGACGCTCTATCTTGTCACTTATCGTGTCATAAGGCCGACTATGATACTGGGTCTGTACCATGTAAAAAAACTGGCCAAGCGCGTGTCGGGCCACGCGCAGTGTAGGGTTCCGTAGTTGCCTGTCTGTCTTAGTTACATTGACGTGCGGTGCGGTTGCGTCGGCCGAATTTGTACGAAAATCGGCCTTTCCAAATACACATTAAGTTGGTCGACAATTACTCGGTAACTGCTTATGCCTACTTGTCCGTGATAGTTTTCCTTTTCAATTTATTATGTTCTACTACCACGAATTTTTTCACATCCCCAGTAGTAGCCATTTACCCGGCAGGGGGGGGGACACACACTCGAACAAAAATTAGGACTTTAAAGCCCAATTTCTCGCAAACTAATCACTGATTTGAAAAATAGTTGTAGAAAACCCATAATATTTTTGAACGAGCTATCCAACGATACCCCACACGTTTAACGGTTTAACGAGAAAAAAAATTACATTCCCGCTTTAGGTGTAGGGGAGGTACCCTAAAAAAAAAATATTTTTCAAGATTTTATTGTATCGTTTTGTCGGCGTGATTGATTTATATACCCATGCCGAATTACAGTTTTCTAGTAGTAATGGTTACTGAGCTAAGCCGAAGACGGAAAGACAGACAGACGGACGGACATGGCGAAACTATAAGGGTTCCTTGTTGACTACGGAACCCTAAAAAACTATTCTGTAACTAGGTTAGGTACTACAACTTGTACCAGTAGCAATTAAAAATAGTGCCGCTTTATGCGTATCATCATTCATAATCGTTTTCAGCCCGCAATCGCCCACTGCTTAGCATAGGCCTCTCTTCGAGTACGCCACCCGTCCCTTCCGTGGGATCACGGGGATCTTCCTAATATCGTCCACCCATCGAGCTGGTGGACGGCCGACGCTCCTTTTACCTAGAAGTGGCCACCAATCTGACACCTTTTTGGTCCACCTACCATTATTCTGCCTGGCAAGACGCCCAACTCCACTTGAGTTTGGCAATGTTATCTCCAACGTCGCGCACCTTAGTGCGACGTCAGATCTCAACTTTCCGCACTCGGTCTTGTAGTTTAAAGCCGAGTATGACACGCTCCATGGCTCTCTGTGCGTATATTACACTCTTATTTATGTTCTGTGTTATTCGTATTTTGTGCACAGCCTCACTCGTGAGCTTCCATGTGATGCGTTTAAAGCGGCACTATTTTTGACTCTACTAATAGGTACATACCTCAAGATAGCTGCATTAAGAGACGCCGCTCGCTGGTGCATGAGGGTCGTAAGCTCGCCGGTAAGAGTACACGGAAAGAACATATTATCATACAAAGAGCTTTATCGTTTAAAACTTACACGTGATATTTATTTCCCATCTAAAAAAAAATTAAGAAGACATGCTCTTTACAAACTAGAGTTTTACATTTAAGATAAGATAAGATAAATTCAAGCAGGATTTCACAATCACTTTTGCATCGTCAAAGATTACATTGTTTCTATTCGTTTTATCACCAATATTACCATTCTGTTATACAAACACACATACACATTTCCTAATTAATATAACTAAAATAATTAATATTTCACCTAATTCTAAGTAACTCAATGTATGTCTGTTTCAATTATTATCAAGGTCTTTATGTAGCCCTATAAGAGGCCAGTCATGTTTGTCATTTAAAAACACTTCAACGGTATAATATGCCTTTTTCAGTAGAAAAGTCTTTAAATATGTTTTTACCCTAGGAAAGGGTAAATTTAGCTTATCACTTTGATTTCGGATTAATTAAATTAAACTTAAATTTATACCGCTGGATGCGGGTGGCGCAGGACCGGTCGCTTTGGCACTCTTTGGGGGAGGCCTATGTCCAGCAGTGGACGTCTTTCAGCTGATATGATGATGAAACTTAAATTTAATATCATTCAGGTTACGTGATCGTACGTAAACTCATGTGACTGCATCTCGTGAGCAAAAAAATCCATTCGATATTAGATTGCACACATCAAACGCGAACTTTAGGAGCATGAGTAGTGAAATAGTACATTGTTGTAGAGGCTAGAAAGTAGGCAATAGATGGACGAGTGGGTCCGAGGTGCGAGCTGAAGGTGAAAAAGACATAATTTCAATCCAAATCTATAATTTCACAGACGTTTCCTCTTTATAACCGAACGAGAGATTGAAGCAAACGAAATTCTATGCTTCAGCTTGGACCGAAAATCGTTTGTACGTCCAGATGTCCCGCTTTCCCGCTGTCCACCTGTACAGGTCGCATTTCTCAACCAATTCTCGTGAAAATTTGTGACCTTATTCTTTTTTGCCCAGTCTCTTTTCGATATATAGTATCCCAAGTAACAAAAAGTGGCTTGGTAATTGTCCTAGAACCACATATTATCAGGACTATAATGGGATAGTAAGCGCTTATAACCACGGAAAAGGGCCCAATTTATAGGCGTACTTGTCCTAATAAAGCACTAATAGTGGAATTAGTGACCAACCAATTAAGCCAATAGTAGACTTATATTTCGACTTCGCAAAAGTATTTGCTCCCGCGAAGCTCACTATAAGCGCCTTACAAAACCAAACAAGAGTATAACGTGCTCCATATTTCTGTTACAAGCTTTTCCAAAAACAGTTGTGAATTTTGTGTTCCTGTGTTGTGAGTTGTTCCCTACATTGTATAAAATACTTAAGGTAAGCCATTTTCCTAATAAAAGTATTTATTATTTTAAGTCTCATAATAATACGTATAAATATAAGATGTACGTGCATTCTCATGCGATATACGTTCTCGGTGAAGCATATTGTGTTTTTAATCTATTTTTTTACGCGCTTCATGAAACCAGCTTATTTAATAAGTTGTATTTAAAATAAATTAGGTTGCAATAAGAAATATAATCAAAAGTCACCATGTTTTAGAGCGAGCATTTTGAAGAACGTTACCATCCCTCTATAGGAGCAAATGGTTCTTAACCAGAACTACAATATCGCCATATTGTTAGGAATTAGGGTTCCACAATAATTTAAATGCACCATAATCAGATTTTTTTAAATCTCTTTTGTCTTATTTTAATTTATGCTATGGCGTTGAGGATTCGCAACATCGAGCAAGGTACGGAGATTTCGCATGATTCCGCCTTGCACTGATAACGAACGAGACGGAGACCGCCGCTGTGGGTACACTTCTGTGATGCAGGCGAAAATGGACCTTGAATCTTGAAAGAGAAGGTTCAACTTTACCGAGCTTGCAGAGCAAGGAGCTACGTTACGATAGGCCACGACATCAGCAGCGGCGTACCAGACGTGAGAGCGAGAGGCTACACTCCGATCTCTCGCTCCCAAGTGTGGGACACTGCTGCCGCTGCCACCGTTCGAAAAACTTTACGATCGCGTTTGCGTTTTACCCTCAATTTGTATGAGATTTGACAGTTAAACGCAAACGCGGCCGTGCATGCCCTGCCCATTGAGCCAATCAGCGGAGCCACCTGCGACCCACCTAGCCTACTACTTATCCTACTAATATTATAAATGCGAAAGTTGTTTGTGGATGTTTAGATGTTTGTTACCCAATCACGCTTAAACGGCTCAACCGATTTGTAGGAAGCATGCACGAAGATTAGTGGGTTAAAATATTGGATAGTTCTATCCTAGTTCCAAGCCGACGAAGTCGCGGGCGGATGCTAGTTTTAACAATTAAATAGCGCGGATTGTGCTTGGGGGAAACAGACTCGGAAGAAAATGAGTTTCCCTGAAATGAGACCTATCTAGACTACCACGCATTTTAAACCTTATCAAAATCGCTAGAGCCGTTTTCGAGAACTCGTTTACAAATAAATATACTAATACCTAATACTGCTCGTTTAATATATATATACGAGTACATAGTCCTCCTCGCCGTACAGCAATTACCGCCAGCCAATCTGTATATAAACCTTGCATGGCTAATGTAGTACGCTCGCCAATCGGCGCTGCACATGGCATTAGAAAGAGACGCAGATATACCAATATGAGCGTAAGAAAGGGAACGAGATGCACTTCATGTCGTGTAATGCAAAAAACTTTGGATAGACGAAATGAAGCTTAGTTTTTACATCGACGCAATTGCACCGATTTTATTGAGGAGTTTTCCATATCTAAGAATAAGAAGTAATAGTAAAAGCGTTGGTCTAGATTACAAAGTTCACAACATGTGTGTTCATTTACGAATCGCACGTTAAAATACCTCGCGGGGATGCCAGTAACAAAGGAAAACCATTAGCTAAAAGGTAGTTACTTTAGAAGAATAACTACAACTTAGGAAAGTTGAAAAACCCCCGACATTTCCATTTCAAAGTCCAATATTGACGACCGCTTTAGCCTATTTGGTAGTGACCCTGCCTACGAAGCAAGAGGTCCTGGGTTCGAATCCCGGTAAGGGCATTTACTTGTGTGATGAGATGAGCTCGAACATTTCCTGAGTCATGGATGTTTTCTATGTATTTAAGTATTTATTTATCTATATAGGTATGTTTATCGTCGTCTAGTTCCCATAGTGCTTAGTTTGGGACTAGGTCGATTTGTGTAAGATTGTTCAAAAAAAAACGGCTGACCAGATTTTCATGTAACATGGCGAAGAATAAAATTATCTATGACACAATAAAAACCGTATTAAAATCGGTCCATCCGTTTGGGAGCTACTTTCCTTCTATACAACCATAACAATGAGTTCTCGATTGATCTAGTTAAAAGATCACAATTAATTGGTTAAATATAATGTAAACGTAAGTATATAGTGTTTACATATGTTTTGTAATATATATTATACCTTACTACATGCTCGTATCTTACATTGTTCTTATTGTGTATTTACGAATACAGTTGTTACAGCGAAAAACGGTTCTTTTATGGGCACAAGAGGAAGGATGTCGTAGACCAGGTCTCATTGATGCCGCGCATTATGAAGCTGTGAAGATGACCTATACGAAGAAAATTTGTTTAAGCGGATAACCCACAAAAATGGGGTGTGAACCGATCATGGCATAACAGGTAGTGTTCTTATAAGAAAAAAACGAAGAGATTTTTTTTTTTACGCGATTTTTTTGTTTACATTGCGTTGGCCGACTGGAGCAACCTGCTCCATACAAAAAAAAAATCGCGCCAAAAAAAATTATTTTATTTTTTTCTTATCAGAACACGATACCTTGATCGGTTCACACCCCATTTTTGGTACACTGTATAAGAAAATATTATGTTTCGAGACACAAGAAATTGTCACTAAAACACCAGCAATGGATAAGTTTGATATCAAAAAGGCGGCCACTCTAATCCCCATTATACTCCTCTCCTTGTCCGAGACGGTTTACAACGTAGTGACGCTGTCGTACAGATGAAATTTTGCACGAAAATAGTTTATATCCTGGATTAAAATATAGGATAGTTTTTATCCCGGGTCCACGCGGACGAAGTCGCGCAAGGGCGCTAGTAATATTATAAATGCGAAAGTTTGGATGTTTAGATTGTTGGATATTTGTTACTGAATAACGCTTAAACAGCTGAACCGACTTGGATGAAATTTTTCACGAAGATAGTTTATAGCCTTGATTACAATATAAGATACTTTTCATCCCGGTTCCGAGCAGACGAAGTGTTTATTATAAATTGCATGGACGTTGACTTTTATAAAGACAATGTGAGTCCAGCATAGATGATTGACTTCTTCATCTATGATTTTAATGGTAAGTACATCTATATCTCTGAAGATACCTCTAAAATGCCCTATGTATTTAGTATAGCTTTAGATCGCGAATCTATTATTACTAGCACCTACCTCATTGTTCCCATTACAACACGATAGACTCTAATTACTGTAGTGTTCTCTAAGCACCAACCTGCTGCACTTATACGCAACACGAATAAAATTATGTATATTACTTGTCAGGCGCTTATTGAATTGCAAATAATTTAGTGCTCATTTAAGTCCACGTGTCTAATGATCGACTTTATAATCACAGTAAACCAAAATATCGACAGAGATATTTGTGAAATATCTAGAATAAAAGTTTTAGAGAATCTGCGGTTGCAAGACCACATCAGTCGATTGTAGGTAAGTATTAAATATAGTAATATCTCGGTTTTGATGAAAAAATATAAACACACCTATTGGTGTCTATCGGCATACCAGGATATAAAACATACCCAAGTATAACTCGACGAGTTACGAGTTATTTTTTGTTTAACCTTTGCGACAAACGAAAAAAGTTTAATGTAATCAATTCTTGGCGTTGTAAGAAACGTCTTGTTTGTTTATAAGAGGAAGAACGTGTTTTACCAGTTTGTGTAGAAACATAAACAAAAGTAATATCTTAAAATAACTTATAATTCCATTATTGTTTACAGAATCTTTTTCTATAACTTATAATTATCATCTAAATAACGTCTATATATGTTCTATAACTATCGTAATTTCCAAACCGCTCGAGGAATGGCAGAACGGAGCGTCAGAACACAGCCACTTTATAATTGATATAAATAACAGTCCGTGAGTGGCATACATTTAAAAAGCGCGGCATGTATGCGCGCGCCGCGCTGTGCGCTGTGGCAGCAGGCAGCGATCAACGCAACGGTAGAGGAGTGCCCTTGATTGCGTCCACGATCCATAAAAAAATCCACAAAGAATAAATATCAATGGCAAAACACATGTTATTTTGTTATACGTACGTTAATGGAAATACAAAGAAGAAATGTATCCTTATTTATTACCAACTATACTAGGGATTGCCCGCGGTTTCGTCGAACTGGTTATCGCGTTATACACATAATTTAAAAATATTTTACTTCGACTTCACGAGTCCAGTTTATTCTGGGCGGGGGCCTAGAATAAACTCATTATCTTCCTAGCGTTATTCCTGGTTGTGCCCTAAAGGAGCCCGGGGTCCGCTTTGACACCTAATCCCAGGATTTGGCATAGGCACTAGTTTTACGAAAGCGACTGCCATCTGACGTTCCAAAAATAAACCCTGTTGGGATCAGACCGGTTTCCTCACAATGTTTTCCTTCACCGAAAAGGTAACGGTAAATATTCCGAAGTTCCGAAAAACTCGTTGGTAGGAGCCGCTTGACAGCCGCATGCCTGAACCACTAGGCTACCTTAGCTAATATGAGTGTACAGCAACCTATTTTCCATTACCGTCCCTGTGCATTCGGATGTCCATGCCCTTTATAGACAACATTTAGACATTTTATGTAAACGGGGCGGGTCGTGGCATTAAGCCGACCTTTGACCGCATTTTAGAGTCCGGCAACCATGGAAGATAATAAAGTAGGTATAGTATTATCATGTAGTGGGCATATCTTTCTTTTCTTCATTACACGATACAAAATTATTTACAAGAGTAATTGTTAAGGGGCTTCTATACGCCAATGACCTTCGATCTGAATCCCTTAGTTTTCTAATGTTTTTTGTAGCTTATTATATTAACAACAACGGCTTTAAGCAATATAGTATCCCATATTTACTTCAAAATGTATTGTTTTCGAGATATTTGGCATCAAAGTTGAACAATTTTAGGCCAAAAAACTGGTTTTCTGGCCATAACTTTTGTGTTAATTAGTTTAAAATGAAAACCCTAGACGCGTATTTAGAGATGTCATAGACGAACCCAAATATGTAGATTTCGTATATGTTAGACCTTTCACGACAATAGAGATCCCACCAAAAACATTACATGTAAAGTGATGCCAAGACTCACATAGCTCATACAGCTTTCAGCGTGACAAAGTTATCAGATCGCAATTAGCGCCAAGCTTCCTGCTCCACACGGCGTAACTCTACCACTACCAGCCACGCTCTACAAATTCTACACCTTGGCTAAAAAGTATAGACCCGGAACTTATTAATATCATCATAAATGTAGGTATGTATATTTCGTATCTGGGCGAAATAAATGTTTTTTTAGACAATGTTTAAAAAAATCATGCAAAATTAAGTTTCAATAATTCATTTCTTTCAAAATCCGGTAGACAAAAATGGAGATAAAAGATTGAAGAACCGATAGCAGTTTGACTTATAATTCTATCTGTAGTGCAAAAGTAGGAGATACGATTCAAAACTTGTCAAAAATCGATGAAAACCTCGGGTAGCCCCTTAATACTATAACTTTTGAGTGGGAGATTCCACTAAATAAGCGCATGGACTCTGGTTTGGACTGGTTTTAAATGTATGGAAAACATGCTTACTGTTCACGCTGCCCCGTCCGATATCGGAGCATATTGCAAACAGTGTCGTTGTCGGATCCGTCGACAGTTAGGGATTGATGTGAACAATATCTTTGACACAGATACAAAATATTCACACCACGAATAAACGCCTCTGACCGTCTAATAGCCGCGTCTAAACGGCCGAGCGTGGCGGGCAGCATACGGGGCATACGATAAGCCGAGATAGACAGCAGTCTATCTCGCTCAGTCTTCATAGCTTATGTCATGTATGCAGTCAACCACGCTTGAACGTTTGGGAATACATTCTTCTTCATTCAAAATTTACCTCATTAACAACAAATTAAATTATTCCTATTTCTTACAACAGCAGTATTACCCCAAAAAAAGCTATTGCACAATCACCTTCTTTGTGTTGTCATAGTGCACCACAAAGGTGAGTTGTGACACATGTCTCGTCTGTAGCCACGCCACAGTTCATTTAGTTTCATTTTCCTTAAAGAACTGAAATTAGGGAAGGTGTTTGAAAAAATTAAAACTTCACATCAGTAATGTTAGAGACTAAATTGTTCGAAGCAATATAAAGATTTTGTCTTTCAGAAATAAATTAGAAGAATTTTGCAACGGAAATTGATGCTTTTAAAAATGTATAGTATTTAGATGAATAACGGAAAATTGTTTCAATTTTCCGAAGAACATTTAATTAGTAATATAATTTAGCTAAAACGTTAAAGTTTTTTTAACATTTTGGGTAATGATATGTTTCTGTAGGTAATAATGTTCCTATTCTAGTCTGCTTAACAGTAAATTGAAACTGAATGAAATTGTGTGGGAATCGCAGAAAGCACGCAACCGCAGCATTTGTGGGGTTACGGAGCTAAGTAGGAAACGAAAGGTTAAATACCTGCCGCAGAAACATATTATATTACTGTGGACTGTGGATATCGACTCAAGTTACAGTTGGACTTATAAGGAAACATTTAAATTTGGACGTATCATTTGTATTGCTTTTCCTTTTCTTTTGTGCTTTATTTCACGAACTTATAGTGCATGATTAGAGAAAAATACTTACACACTAATATAACTTGCTACCCTGTGCAATTAGGTACAGTCGCCATCACATACATCTGAAAGGTCAAGGTGTTCACAAACATCTGAACACGACTTTATTGTCAAAGCCATAGAGTGCATGTTCAGATATTTTTGAACACCCTGCCACACATCATTAACAGGTCACACGTGCCACACCGGAGTTATGTTGTAATTACAGCCCTGCAGATATAGTTATTATTTATTACAGTAACTACCTAAACAATATCGTAATCTCCACATAATCAACAATTCATAAAAGTATGTTGTCGTAGCATAATATAATGAAACAAAATGTATTAAAAGGAACAAAACCGTTTTTCAGTTAAATCGACGTGTTATATCTAAATATATACCTACAGAAGTTAATCGCGCGAAGAATACCTGTTTGTTTTATTTATAGTTTCGTTATCGCCATTGCAAGTTCATTGTACGATTTCAGTAGCATATTTTAAACAACACTGCATTGTAAAGATCAATGCACAAAGATAATGCGAGAAAGTGAAAGCGGCGGCGATATTGGGTCCCGTTGCTGTACCTGTTGCCTTATTTACGACCCAAAACAAACGCTTTATCTCGTAAAAGAGCCATAAACCTGGCTGTTACCCTCTTGCATAACACTTTTGTTTATAAACAAAAACATTTCAAGGTCCACGCGCGAAGCATTCAAGCTCAGTATGTATCTGTGTGCGTTTTTATTTTTACGTAACATTGTTTAAAAACAATAACATTTTCAAGGATGCGACTGATGCTGACTTTTAGATTTTAGTACGAATTTTGCGGCCGCCCGGTAAAGGTGCGCGCATTTCAATAAAAGTCGATATTTCATTGAATAAAATGATAAATGCTTTATTAAAATTCAGCGGGTACACGAGTCGTTAGCGGCTCCGATTTACGATATAGCTTTTAACTGGTTTACGTATTGGAATGAAATCGCCATAAAAGTGGATGGATGGTTGTAAATACGCATATTATGCAACGTTTGTGGGATCTGTGAGTTCAATGTTGAGCTTCGAGCCCTTTAATATGATATATCAGTTATTGATTCTTCAAGTGCTATTTTATCAGTTATAAAAGTGTACTTTTGTGCAATGGATTTCATTATATTCCAAAGGTAAGCGATAAGTGTACAAGTAACGATCAATAAACTACGGAAAACTATGCGAATTTTAATCACTTTTTATCAACTAGTTTATGTCTTCATTTGAATGTGGGACCGAGTGTTTTATGGGGTGCTTCGATACGTAAGCCGTTGGTCTCCCGCTAACGAGGTGCCTACGGTTACACGACACATTATGCTTATAGCAACAAAACAGCTTTTCTATACAACTTGACGATGTACTTGGAACGGGAAACCAAAGTCTAACAAAATAATTCTGCAAAATTTTTAACACTTGTGAACGTTTCTAATTTCATAGCTCTCCATGAGTTTATGATTATTCAATGTAACTACTACATAATGCAGACATACCTATTATTGTTTGCCAATGCTTTAGTTTCCAAACTGAAACTCAAATTCAATATCCCGCCAATCGCTACAAAAACGGATCTCATCTCTCGACAAAAAATGCACAAAAACCGTTTCTAACGCTAAAATGGCGGCGGGCGAGTAGTGGGGAGAGTGGGGACAAAAAACTAATAATAACAGCGTGTCACCCCATCCTATCCTGGTCCCATGCCGCACCTACCCAACGCTACTCTACTTGGATGTGGCGTTCGACTTTTAGGTTATGTAAACTGGATTATTCGATAGTATTCCATTACTCCAATTAATAAGTATATAATAAGTCAGTAATTACTACACCGACAAGAGCTAAATACATGTGATGATCGTGATGAAGCTTTATCATATATCGTCTTAAAATGTTTAAATGATATACTTTGCAATTTAAACGGGGCACCGAAATGATATAAATTAACGGTTGTGAAAATGTTTTTTTTATAGTGCTATGTGCTATCATAAACGTGCAAAACGGAAAAGCCCTTCACGAATTATGTTATTCATAAAATGTTGTGATAGCTTCGAGCTGAAGCTTGAAGGGGTGACGAAGTCAATTAAGTATAAATTTACTTACATTAACTAAATAGTTTGCACAAATAAACGGACGGAAGATTAAATAAATACATATCTTATTACCACTGATTCTCTGAATAAACATGCAAAGTTAAACGCTGCTCTTTAACTTTGCTAGTTAATAAATAAATAACAGACTATTTATCATCCATCAGATGAAACTAAAATAATGTAACCACAGTAATTATAACCGGTACTAGTGTGCCGCAGTCACGATTTGGTCTATCTAAGGCGGAGAAGGCTAAAAACTGCTTGTTAGCCCGGCTATACAGATATAAGTGTAGGTGTATCGCGGACGGAATCTGATTATATCATCGCGGCTGTACGTTAGGATCGGGGCGCACAGGGACTTTTCTACTTTAAGTACTGTAAGTATATTTTATGCCAACTTAAAAGTTCACATTTTTGTTAAGTAGTCTTTTACCAACCCATATTAGGCACAGCCTCACCAAACATGAACCTATTGTTTTACATCTTGAAGTAACAGTCCGTGACTTGAAGACCCTACCAGTGGCGGAGCGTCCATACAAGCCAATTCGCACCGGCTTGCCTAAATTTTATTTCTATCAGTTATAATAATAATATTCTTTATTGCACCACAACATAAGAAAAACATGTTACAAAAATATAATCCATAGTAATCCATACTAATATTATAAATGCGAAAGTGTGTGTTTGTATGTTTGTGTGTCCGTCTTTCACGGCAAAACGGAGCGACGAATTTACGTGATTATTTAAGTGGAGATAATTGAAGGGATGGAGAGTGACATAGGCTACTTTTTGTCTCTTTCTAACCCCCCACTTCCCTAAAATGGGGGGTGAAAGTTTTTATGGAGCTACGATATAAACGAGTTCCACGCGGACGGAGTCGCGGGCAGAAGCTAGTCAATAAATAAAAGTAACAACAGTCATACACTCGGTCACTCGGTCGGTTATACACTCTATCATAACTTTTTTTTTGCACCGGGTAGCCAATCAATTTTTTTCAGGCGCCGTCACAGGACCCTACATACCTATTGATAACCAGATAACCCAGGATAGAACATTCTTGCACCGAGTATCTAGGAGAGCCCACCCGAAATGATGGTAGAGGCAAAACAATAAAGTTTTACCCACAAGGCATTGTTTGATTGAATAATTTTGACGTGCACCAAAGATTTTAATCTTGTTCATGGCGCATAATTCGTGATGTAGGTAAAGTTACGGTCCGTTTTTACTTCAAGACTTGTTGGCCATGGCGGACACGTTGCCTCTGTGTGCGGAAGCAAAGGATTTTTAGACACTGCCATGAATTACAATACAACGGTTGATTAATAAAATGTTATCTTCTTAACCATTTTATACGTTATAACTCGCTATCGCTTAGAATACAAATGGTTTACCCCTTGAATCCAAAAATGCTTTTTCAGTTTAAACTTTAATTTGATGAGCAATGCTATACTCATTAAAACAAAATTTGATAAAAAAAAATTGTACCGAACTAACAAAACAAAAACAATAATGACATTATAAAAGTAACAACGAACATATAATTTTCCTTCCAAAGTCCTTTTAATCTCATTTCCGTCACCAAATCCTAATCCGGAGTCCAAACCTATAATTTGGCTCAATGTAACACCAACCCAACATTTAGACCGTGAGTTAAGGCGGCCGATAATCCTGGATGTAAACACGCGAAACACGATCGCCCCCCGACCGTGTCGTACGGAATAACCGCCCTGGAATTTAAATTCCTTATAAATAAAAAATAAAACAATGCGAACGCTTCCATAATCATCATTTATGGAATACGCCCCTGAAAAAGTAGACTACTTATTTGCAAGAAACAATTGAATGTCGTGATAATGAATAGCCTTTCCCTGTCAGTCTTTGTGACATTGATATAAGATTGAATTTCGTCTGGCCAGTGGACAATTTTTTGAAGTGAAAACTTCTTTAGCGGCGCTGTGCACTTTTTGTGATGGGGAAAAATTGTTAAACTCGCCACAGGTCACGTGACCGTAAGATTCGTAAGGCCTGCACCACACTGGCGCGGCCTGGCCGCGGCGGACAATAGTAAAATTGTCATTAGCTGTCAAATTTACTATTGTCCGCCACCGCAGGCCGTGCCAGTGTGTTGCAGGCCGTGAGATTCGAGACAGGTCACGTCAAAACTGTTACAATGTCATTGAGTTTTCACTTCTGCCGGCACTCCCGGAGTTCAACCCGGTCTTTTTTTACTATACCTGTACTTAACAGCAGTATACCCAAGTACCTAAAGGAAAATCGTCATCAGATTTTTCTTTGTTAACAGTTTACGTAGATTTTTCTTTGTTAACAGTTTACGTAGGTATGTCTTGCTTTGTAAAGGGATAACTAGAACAAGATACCGTCACATATAAAAAAAAATAGTGGCATAATAACCGTAAGCAGTGGGTTTAAAATACAAAAACCTCGTAATACAGACAATTGCACATTATTAATAGCACCATAGTTAGTCAAATTAACATTTTAACATGTCAATATTAACATACACAACTACTGGGTTGAGCACGATATTTAAATGGGGGAGTCATCAGATGTTTGACACCAGGGTGCTAGATGGGTTTAAAGCACTTTACAGTGTGTATTGCAGTCATATAATCGGTTTCAATTGTTTTATTTAGCAAATAGCAATCAGCAAAGTTACTAGCTTATTGGAGTTGGGCTCATTCCACCTAATTACTTTTAATTGGGACTGGTGATGGCTTGATTAGTTTGGCTTGTATTGTTTTGATACCTATCAGTCAGTTGTTGCGCTTACGTAAATAAACAATTAGTTTGTGTATTTACAATAGTGGTTGAAGACTTTTGGGTTATTTTGAGTTAATAAGTGTACTTCCTTAATATTCGCATTCGCACATTCGCATTCTAAATATTCGCATTCGCATTCGCATTCGCGAATGTAACAGAACTGACATTCGTGACATCCCTGGTCTAGAATCTACCCTTAATACAAGCCTTATTGAGCTTACTATGGTGCTAGTTCAATTTGTGCATGATTGTCCATTTCTTTTTTTATAAGCCGGCTATTCCGTTCTAAACAAGACGTGTCGAAAGACAGTGCAGTAAGGATATAAGAATGGTTCGCTAACGAATAACGCGCCAACAATAGTAGATTGTTAACCACGGGTTGAAAGTGACCCATTTCACCCGAGATATTTCTGGCGTTCGAACAAAGTGAGAGCGCCAATAGTTCGAGGGTGAAATGGGTAATTTCACTCGAGTTTAACACTCTACTTTTCATTTCGACTGCGAGGAACGTAAAATACTACACGTTCATTTAATAAAAGTTATCGGTTTATCACTTTATTAAGAGTTATCAGTTATACACATAGGTACTGCCAACTTTAGAAAAGTTTAAAAACTAGTCTAAAAGCCTCAATTTAATTTTTTGGATTTGCATAATTCTATGAATAAATGTATTTACCCAGAGAATTATATGTATTATGAACATGAAATAAATACATTATTAATATTATCTCTTTATTTATATTTCATCTTAAGCTAGGTTTTTACAACAATTATATAAAAAGTAAAATATAAAACTTATACATATAAATTATTAAAACCTAACCTAGGGTACCTCCAGCAGCGAGGCGGGGCCTAAGCTGCCGGTGGTCAGGGCGACAGAGACAGGAACCTCCTGACTATCCGCGCAGTATCCAGGAGTACCGCCTTCTGTATCTGACCCTTGATCCAGCCATCTAGTGAGAGTCTCTTGAGGTGGTGATCGAGACTCTTCGCTATTAAACCGTTCGCCGAAACGACTATCGGGACGATGATCGTCGAATCAACATCCCACATGGCGGTTACCTCGTGAGCCAGGTACTTGCTGGCTTTGTCCTTCTCGGCCTTCAAGAGGTTCTCGTCATGGGGGATGGTGATGTCGACGAGCACTGCCTGGCGTTTCGATCGATCTGTCAGCACGATATCAGGCCTATTGGCAAGAATAGTCCTGTCCGTGATGACAGATCGATCCCAATAGAGCGTGGCACGACCATTTTCGAGAACTGGCGCAGGTGTGTACTTATAGTAAGGCACTTCGGAGACCACAAGACCGTATAGCAGAGCAAGTTGCTGGTAAATAATTCTGGCTACAAGGTTATGTCTGCGCAAGTACTCGCCGTTAGCAAGATGACCACAACCGGAGATAATATAGTTAGAAAGTACTTAACGCATCTCCCCGCCGTATCACACGCGGCACCAACCGGAACATGCCATTAGGCACACTGAAGTACATGAAGACGCATAGCGGCATATTGCCATGTTGGTATGGTTGCATACCGCTTGCCAGTGACCTGGTGCGGCATGTAGTAAGCTGTCTGCGTGCTTCAACTTAGGGGTTGCCAACCTAGGTACGAGGGCCTAATGCCACATGGGTGGGGTGGGATGGTTGAAGCATTTAGAGACCGCAACTCAACATGTGTTTCTGGTGGTGATTACATAAGGTCTAGCTCTTGAGAATGCGCTGGGTTGAGAGTGAAGGACCGGCATTTGGCTCTTCTAGCCTCTACAAGCCTCTAGTCAACACAATGACTCCTCAAATCAATACAGGGTCAGCAACTCGCTTGCGATTCTTCTGGGCTGTTATTCTTTACGCGCTCATGTGCCTCACTCCATCCGTCACGCCTAAAGTAACTAGAGCTCCACCTACGCTTAGTAACTACGAATCGCGGCGTCTAGGTATATTTGAGGGTGAGAGTTGAGGGGAGTTTAAAACAAGTTACAGAATAGCGAGGTTGGAATCGTATACGTCTATTAGACTACGGTGTTTATTTACAATCAGACAAGCAGTAAGCTTCTTTGCCACTGTTGTAGAATAAAAAACCGGCCAAGTGCGTGTCGGACTACGCACAATGAAGGGTTCCGTACTTTTTACAAGCTAACCTCTATCCTATACCTACCATAAGTTAAAAAAAGTTTTATCTTCATAAGAAACATACGGCACTTACATCATTTTTGTTAAGGAAGACAGGTTTTCAGCAATAACTTAAAAACCTTTGAACCGATCTTGGTCAAAATAATTTATTTAAAGCACTATCCGGATGTCCATGATTTTTTCATGTTTCTCTATTACACGGGTCGAAAGTTAGAGTTGGGACACACTCACAATTTTAGTGACTTTCGGAGCGATTATCTCCGAATATAATTAGATTAGATTAGATTCGATTATTTTATTTCATATTGAAAAAGTATATGTCATATCAAAAAATTAAAATAGCATGGATTCATAAAAAGATTATCAGTGTATAAGAATAAAAAATATATAAAAAAATAGTCAATAAAAATGCCATTTTAAATGAAAACAAACATGAGAAACAAAAATATAAATGGTACAATGTCAATGTCTGAATATTAATAATAGCTAGGCCAGGCCATAATAAAAAAAAAACCTGAAGGACCTTATATAGGTATTTATTTTTAAAGACCTATCGATTGATTTGTACCGCATGTCGACCTACAGTGATATTTTTTTTCTGACTGCTAGTCAAGTGTATGGCCCCCATTATACATTATTTTTAAGTATATATTTATTTTGCTTTTCCAATTACGAAACTATGTAGCGGCTAACAAAATACACATATAATCCAAATATCATTCAAATACACCTTAATGTTTTGAGTAAAATGCCTGTGACATACGAACAGACGGACATGACGAAACTACATATAAGGGTTCCGTTTTTTTTTCATTTTTGACTACGGTACTACGCTAATAAAATGGGACTCTTTAAATAAAAAATACGAAGAAAACCGAAAACTGACACGTTTGGCATATTATAATAAATCGTATGGAAATTGTAAGTCCGGTATAATTTGTATTGTACCCGTTTAATAAGGTAAGTAAAGCAAAGATGTCAGATTTATTTCAGATTGATAAACGATCAACGACACGATTGTCAAGACAAAATCGTAAATATTTTGTCCTAATCCTAGATAAGTATATGGTCCTAATCTTTGATTGCATCGTCCGAACTGAACCTACCATGTTACAAAAAAAATGTTTCCCAAAAATTTCGTCGGCTCAGTTCATCTAGCGGAAAAATGCTGAACTACCTCTAATGTACGCAAGGCCCGACCCGAGTGGCCATCATTTGAAACGTTTAGTTCAAGACAGGAAACGCCATCTATCTTACCTTGTGGTACTCACTAACACGGGGTGGAAACAATTTTCGTTGTAGAAAGCGACATCTAGCTAACCCTGAATGCAACATTACGATGCTGTTCCTCGTACGGAATAGCAGGTTTTTTTGGGTTGGTTCGTGTTTTATTGTTTGTGGACAATTTATATAGATGGCGTTAATATAGATTAACCAACTTTTTCGGTGCAGTCATATCGTTAACAGACTACTACGATTACTAGGGACCGTTTTTTGTTCTAGCGTAATGAGATTAGATCGAAACTATGTTGGTTAGTACGCTCTCTCCTGCATTAGCGCTAGCCAAATGTGTTACCCACCACAACGGTAACATATGTTTTACTGCGACAGTTGCATACAAAAATACGGCCGGTCTGATGGTAAGCAGGCACCGTAGCCTATGGATGCTTCCAACTCTGTAAGAATCAGAAGCGTGTTGCCAACCCTTTATTGTTAGACGATTCGCTGTGTCGACAGCTAGACACTAATAGGATCATCATCGGGAGTCCTAGCGACCTTACACACCAGGAACACAAGACCACATACGTACCCAACTAGGTACAACAACAATGATGTTATTAATGTTATTATAGCAGCGGTCTTCGTAAGGTTGGACTTCTTCTCCAGTTGGCATTCTCCAAATGTGAATGAGACGAGATATACATATGTAAAACTGGTCAAGACACATGGAAGAAAGATAGGAATTCTTTATGTCCCTTTTACCAGTATTGCGTTGACTGAGACATTTAAGGTTAAACATCACGGATTCCTGTTTACTTTTACCATCATCCTCCTAGCGTTATTCCCGCTTCTGCCCTAAACGAGCCCAGGCTCCGCTTTGATACCTAATCCCAAGATTTGGCATAGGCACTAGTTTTGCGAAAGCGACTGCC
This sequence comes from Epinotia ramella, assembly GCA_947578815.1. NCBI lineage: Eukaryota > Metazoa > Arthropoda > Insecta > Lepidoptera > Tortricidae > Epinotia > Epinotia ramella. The sequence continues at coordinate 852,185 of CANPUT010000111.1, forward strand.
ATCTGACCTTCCAACTCAGAGGGAAAGCTAGACCTTATTGAGATTATTAATTTAACTTTTACCATACTAAAGAAGTTTTTTGGCAGATTTTGATTTAGTATCTCTGTCTATCTATATTCAGCCTGCATCCACTCACTGTTGAGTATAGTATAAGCCTCTTCTTTACTATGCCAGGTTCCTCGGTCCTGTCCTGTCATATCGATAACAGACTAACTTATTGTCTAATATTACCTAAATTAAATTGAAACTACTTCAATCTAAATTGCATTGTACCAAGCATGCTCGCGGCATTTCCTCGCTGAATTGCAATGCTGATTTTCTTATTAAATGTAATTTGACATTGTCTGAGGTCATCTATTTAGGTTCCTTAGGTGCCATGCTACACGCTAGGAGTCATGGCAACAGCGCTCACCGTCATGACTTTCATCCCCGCGACGATGTAACCTAATTAATTCACGATAGCGCTCCTTTTGAATTGCGCTCCGGACGATGTCGCATCTATACGATACAGTGAGCTCTATTGCCATGCCTCCTCCTAGTACGTAGCATAAAGTCAAAGTTATTTATCCTTAAACTTATACCTACAAGTACCGATGAATGTCGATAAACTACCACCGGTTCGGAAAGAAAACCTCTGCCCCGAGAAGACCGGCGTAAAAAACTCGGCGAGATAGCATTGTTTCAAAACGGTATATTATTTAATATAATTTTAGTATCAGAGTATATAACTACAGTAGAATGTACAGTATTTATTTATTTTGCGATAGATTTCTAGAGTGCAGGACTTTATCACTGCCAAATGTCCCTACCCATAATGTAATCGTTTAGCTTATAATATGCTTTAGAAATAAGTGTCTGTCGTCAATTTTCTTTTACCTAGCTACGCATTTGGATTCATTCGTGTGTGTGTACAATACACATGCAAATAGGTAAAAATTATAACACTATAAACTTAAATGGCCCTGTTGACTGGATTTAATTCACTTCACTTTTTCACTCTTCACTTCAGACAGCCATATCATAGGCCAAATTACAACCTTGTTTTCTGGCCTTCCGTTAGCAGCAACACTGTTAACAGAAGTTTTTGTTAATAGTATTAGTGAATTAGCCACTTTCTAACATGTTATCGAGGTTATATGTAGCTTAAGTTTCATTTCCGAAAATCGGAAAAAGATTGAAGCTTTACCCCAATAAAAATAAAACCTATTGACAATTTTATTAATAATTTCAGACCGGGTTATGCTAGCATCAAAAATTATACCTTTGAAATGACACACGTAGTAATCAAATTAATGTCAATATTGTCAACTCGTATATGTCATAGTTCTCTGACAGTCAACCGTTAGCAGTCGTTCTTTTAAGCATGCTAGAAACTATGCAATTTGTCACATCAACTTGCTATGGGTTGCACGAAAGACGTGTAATGCTATCTCAATCAATCAATCAATCAATCAAATCGTTTATTCGTAAAACATACCATCCACCACCACCACCACCACCACATCTCCACCACCATCCCACCACCACACCACCACCATCCACCACCATACCATACCATCTCATTCAACTATAGCAAGTTGTTGTGACAAATTGCTAGATGTGTACTTGCGTTTGGTATTAAAAAATATAACATGTGTCAATGTAGAGTCAGCATCGTATAGTTTGCAACTGTAAGAGTAAGGATGTGTTGCGATGTATTTGGCTACTTTGGGTGCTACTAACCAGGGATGCCGCGGATGTGATTTTTTTGGGGTAGGGGTCGGGTTGCATAAAGTTTGTAGTCGTATTTTTCATAGGCATACGTGTATTCGTCATACTCATCATTACGCATAACTGTTAATAGTCATACATTTATGCGCATAAAGTTTCTAATCAATTAATCATAATGTTTAAGAACATATCGTGTAATGCGCATAAATTTGATGCGAATAAAATCATTTAAGCATACTTTTTAATGGACATAAATTTGTTGCTCATAAAACAATTTAACCATACTGTATAAACGCATAAACTGCAAAACGCATAAACTGCAAAACGCATAAGCCTATGTTTTTCTTAGTAGTAGATTGCCTTATTCACAACATTGCTGTTATAAAATTTACCAAGTTACCAAGCTCTCTTTTATGTTGGGTCACAGTATAGTAAAGAGCGGTCAGTATAAAAGTTTACAAACAAGTTTTAATAACAAGTTTTTCCGCTCTTTTATAAAAAAAATAACCTCGAAGACGAAAGCGGGAGCAAAACTATAAACTATCCGTGATCCGAGTCGGTTTCAAAGAAAGTCGGTAGTAAAGAGCTTTCACTATAAAAGTCTAAAAACAAGTTTTAATAACAAGTTTTTCCGCTCTTTAAAAAAAAAAAAACCTCTAACCTATCCGTGATCCGAGTCGGTTTTGCCACTAAGTCCCTGTTCCCTACTGCGTACGTGAAAACTTGAACTTTATACACCATAATTTATGCTATACGATTGTTATGAATATAAATAATTATAATCATCAATATTATAACTTGATAAATGTATGACATTTACAATCATTACTAAAAAAAGTAATTACAACATGAAAAGGAGCAACAATATATTAAATGTATTTGTTCTAATTATTTTATAATACGTAATATCTAGGAAAATATTGCCCATAATAGCGGCGATCTATGAATTTATTTCAATTGATAGTCAAAATCAGCGCCAGGACCTTCAGCTTCGCAGGCAGTGTCACTATATACCCACTGGGTTACCACCGGCTGCCGTCGTATTTATTTATTTATTTGTAAACAACATAACAGCTTACGCCATGGCGTTAGTCAACTTAAAGTAACATATTAAGTACTTACATATATATTGCACAATTAGTAAAATTCAATCATAAAGATTGAGAGTTCTTCTATCACACTTTTGTCGAATATAGGGTAGCCTTTGCTGTCTATCCGTTTGTTTGTGTGTAGCCAGTGGAGGGCTAGGAATGCTGCTTTTTCTGCAGCCTGACGTTTTGATTTTGCTGTGCTGAAATGAGTATGATTTAGTGTCGTTTTCGTAATTGAACAATTAAGTCGTAATATATTTGACGCAGCCTCAGAAGTCTTATTTCAGGTCAGCAGAGGAAACAACTAAGAGAGTTTGTAAGTAAAACTTATGCAGCCCGAACTGATATATACGTTTTTTACATTTATTGTTTAATAAATGGTATTTTTATAAGCGACCAAAACGTCAAGTATACTCTATGTAGTATAAGTAAAGCTGGGTAAAGCCTTAGTTGATAGCAGCATTGTTTAATTGATTTTGGAAGTTAATAATTATAATCCATAACTTTTTGTTCAGGCGTTAAATTTTCGTTCTCATTTTACACCATATATTTAGAAAAAACATTACATGATCAGGTCTTTGGAATAGGTGTTCAATAAAAGAAATAGACTTGAGATTATTTGACTTGGTCGAATTGAGGAGTCCATTCAAAAAGCAACCCTGTCCTCCAATGTAGAAGACTCCAATTCCAACTTTATAAAAGGTTGGCCACATTGATTAATAAAAAAAAACTCCAGATATCAAAAAGTTGTACTGTAAGCAAATTCCGCCTTTGGTCTTGTTGAGATTTATGACTAACCTTGTTTTTAACCAAAATAACACTATGTTTGCAGGCTGTAGGTTGTGCATTGAATGTGTTTGGTTTTGGTGAATCAATGGCCAAGCTGTTTGGGACGGAAGAGACTTGGGCAGCCCGAGGGTTTGCCATAGCAGCAGTCTTACTGTTGGGCACCATAAACATTGCTGGTGTCAAATGGGTTATAAAACTGCAGTTTATCCTATTACTAATCATTCTAATGGCTGCTTTGGACTTCTTTGTTGGTTCATTTACAACTCATACTGGTTGGTATAGTTTTATGCGAAATCTATAAACATCTATTTTGCTGAATAGTTTCCACTTCTCACCTGTCATCTCTAAAGTATGATATTTGTATAATAGTTTAGTTTCAGAGATTTATTTTAAAATAAAATTCAAAATCATGTCACTATAAACTAGAGATGTACCGGCTGTGCGCCTTTGTATTTAATTACACATTAACAGGTTATTTCATCAGTTTATAGATGTGCCAATCACGTTATGACAAGGTACCTATATAACTTTTAAATCTCACAGTGTTTCAAACCCACGAACCATCAGAAATTGACTAAGCCACGACGATTTCTACAGATATTGAATTTGTACAAGCTTTATATTAACTAGCGATATTTGTATGTAGGTAAATAGACGTAATTTTATCCAATTCAATATCTGTAAACCATTTTATATTCCCTTGTATGGATATTTAATGGAAAAATGCGGGCAACACGGTCTTGTAATTTGGAATATTCACATCATAAATTCATAAATAATAAAGTAGAAATGGAACGTTGTACCTATGTAGTATATTTGTTTTTAATTTATTTTATACTAGCGACCCGCCCCGGCACGCACGGATATGATTATATTATACATATAAACCTTCCTCTTGAATCACTCTATCTATTCAAAAAAACCGCATCAAAATCCTAAGCATACATAGGATAGGGACAGACAGCGGGAAGCGACTTTGTTTTACACTATGTAGTGATAGTGATAGTGATATTTCAGTTCAAACCACAATCTTAATGGTTACCAAATATCCGCGAGGTTAGGGAAATTAAATACATTACAGGAAAAATAATAAATATTGCGTTGACCAGCGCCGTAGGCGCGACCTGCGGTGGCGGTCCATAGTGAATTTGACAGCTAAAGATAAGTTTACTATTAACCGCCGCGGCCAGGCCGCGCTAGTCTGTGAGAGGCCTTATTTAGATTAGTGTTCGTTTTAGGGCCTATGCAGTTGATAGTACGGTACGGGCCTCGATGGCGCGTGAAAAAACGCAGCCTGCATAGGGTCATTTCGCTGGTTACGCGACCACCTTCGGTTAGCGACCACCTGAAAGAGAAGGTTTTTTCTATTGAAGATAACATCAATAATACACACCCTATTGAGACAATTACTTGTACATGCATTTTTTTGTTGTTTTAGAATAGAAATCTACTAAAAAACCGAGAAAGTATCCTTACAGTTCACCAACTCAGCTTAAGTGGTCGCCCACCGGCACATTAAATTAGGTGGTCGCTAACCGGCGAAATGACCCTACGCCCTTAACGTTTAGCGTTAGTTGAACTCTAAACTACATTGGACAAGTGGATTACCACCCTTACAAAAATTTTCTTTTAATTTAAGCTTTTTTTTCAGAAACAGTAAATTTTTGAGTATTTTAGGGAACAAACCTACCATTCTACACAATGAAGCTGTGCCTAAAAAGTTAACAGTTTCTGAAGAAAACAATGTATGAAATGAAAATTCTGCGAAGCACAGCAAAAACAAGTTTTGTATAAAAAACTTAAATTCGCTGTATTTTTTTTACTGTGGTAACTGAAGCTACATAAACTAATTACAGACCTGGATATACCTCATGTCATTGTACAAAGTTTCGTTACAAACCAACACGTAGTTTTAAAATGAGAGCGTAACTACGTTTGTATGGAGAATCGAGCTTACTGCGGACTCTTAAGTATCAAAGCAGGGTGTCATAATCACAGGCACTTACTTTCTACTGATAGAATTGAATACGAATGGTACATACCGCTCGTTAAAATTTTCTATCGTCATTTCAAAATTGCATTTCATCATTTTTGGCAGTTTTCGAGTGAAAGAGTCGACCGCTCGGAAGTCAAAAATCGGTCCCCAGTTCTTAACTTACCCGCTCGCGGTGACCTACAATAAACAACATCCCCCCGCACAGTGTTGCAAAGAACTCGAAACGTCACGATAAATTTAAAGCACAATTAATGAAATAAATGAGTTTTTTTCTGCAAATAGGCCGTAATGGAACTTTTACAAGTCAAAATTCTACCAGCGTCTCTGAAAAAGAAGACCACTGTCAAGAAGAAACGCCTAAACAAACTCAACAATCAGTATTTTTTTGCCAAAAAAAAGCTTATTCATAGTAATAAGCTTCTTGCTAGTTCTTAACCTACTTAAAATAAGGCAAACTAAATATGAATACAAAGAAAAACAAAACTTCATAAAAAATAAATAAATAAATATTAAGGGACAATCTTACACAAGTCGGCCTAGTACCACAGTAAGCTCAGTAAGCCTTGTGTTATGGGTACTAGACGACGATATATATAATAGATATAATTACTTAAATACATAGAAAAACTTCCATGACTCAGAAACAAATATTCATGCTCATCACACAAATATATAACCTGTTAGAATGATTAAGCTATTTGGGGTTCTGGTTTGGGCCACGCATTTCTGTCAGTGAGATAGTCCTCAACCCTGTAATAAGCCTTTGACTCCAATTTTTTTTTCAAGTAATTTTTAAAATATACACTGTAAGCTACGGGAGCCTAGTGGTTCAGGCATGCGGCTGTCAAGCGGCGGTCGTGTGTTCGAATCCCGGCTCGTACCAATGAGTTTTTCGCAACTTATGTACGGAATATTACCGTTAACTTTTCGGTGAAGGAAAACATCGTAAGGAAACCGGTACACCCAATAAGGGCTAGTTTTCCCTCTGACTTCTTTACGAGTGACTGTCTCGATAAACAAGTGCCTATGCCAAATCTTTGGATTAGGTGTCGAAGTGGACCCCGGGCTCATTTAGGGGCACAACCGGGAATAACGCTAGGAGGATGACGATGCATGCGCTATAAAATCCGTTAATTTAATCACTAATTCTTTGTTAAATTTCGAAGTATAAACATTGCACGTAGAACCGATGGCCGCGCGTTGGGGCAGAAAGGTGACCACGTACCGGCAGGCGCAGCGTGGGTAGAGTAGGTGCACTGATGACCTGGTAAAGGTCGTGGGAGTCCGATGGATGCAGGTGGCGCAGGACCGGTCATTATGGCATTGTGGTCTTTGGGGGAGGGCATGTTCAGCATCGACATCTTTTGGGTAATATAATGATGATGACAAAAAAACACAGCAAAGAACCATCTTGACGGACAAGACTTTTCATTTTTTAAACACAATATCGTAGCTCCCATCATCGTTTTATTATCAACTATTGAAATTTGCAGCCAATTTCACGTGATACATATTAAGTAATACAATTAGTTATCACAAGTTATTGTTTGGAGTAGTTAAAGTGGAAGATAGTGAATTTCAAAGAACATTAGCTGAAAACAATAAGCGAGTACCCCTTCGTACAGACAAAGAAGCTTGTGAAGTCATTATAATAATATTTAAATAGCGTCTCGCTCGAAATAACTTCCGGGCAAGTATCGCGAAATAAAAACTACGGCTACATAAACTGTAGTTTTTGTACAGAAACACAAAATAAACTGCAAGGGTTGGCCGAGCCCATGAATAATCGTATTAATTTTCAATGCCACTTCTAGCAATTGTGTCTGTTTGCGATTACAGACAGGCGTGATAGAATTATCTTCCCAAAACAAATAAAAAAAAAAGTATAGTAAACTCTCACGAGTCTCTTTCGGTTAAGGATCGCGGATCGAATCGAAACAAGTCAAAGGTTATTCGACTTTTACGACGCCAGAGACCGTTATAAGTAATGTAAAAACAAACTATTATTTTGATAGAAGACTAGGTGTCCCGTTCCCTATCCTCCTATAGCGTTTCCTGCTCTAAAGGAGCCTAGGATCCGCTTTGGCACCTAATCCCTTGAGATGGTGCGTACGGTACGTACTATTTTTACGAAGCGACTGCCATCTGACCTTCCAACCCAGGGAAAACTAGACCTTAATGGGATTAGAAGGGTTTCCTCACGATGTTTTCCTTCACCGAAAATACTGTTTTACTGTTAAGAGGAAACACTAAGGGCGAGATAATTGCGAAATAGGTATTTGTAAAATGTATTGCTGTCGCGCCAACCTCAAGCCTTCCCCCGACAGAGCGCGACAGAGACAATGCAGCTTAGACCGTAAATACCTATTAAAAGTACATAAAATCAACGTTTCGTAGTCCCCTGATTTCTTCTCCAAAACTTGACCTATTTGACTATTTTTTTTATTTAAAATCAAAGAAAGGCTTTGGCCGTGTTTCTATGTTTTCTTTTTTTTAAATAATCTAGTCAGAATTGTTTTCTGGATGTTTGAACACAGCGGAAAATCTGGCATTTTTTTAGATTTTTGAAGGTTAATATCTCTCTTAAGAATAAATTTGTGAAAAAAAGAAAACATAGGAACATGTTAATAGTAGCCACAGTTTTATGGAAACAAAATGCTCTACTGCCATTATCAGAGAAAACAGGGGACTACGTTTCTATGGAAAAACGGCCCTTGTGTTTCCTCTTAAGTATCAAATGATAGTGGTGCGAACCGCGGTTTGAACTCACGACCCCCAGATTGAAACCTACCGCTAGGCTACAGTGGCTATTGTGATTTCAACTAACGTTTAAATAAAAGATACGGAATAGAACGCCACCGGCCCTCGGTAAATTTAAATTGCTGTCTTGACGCAACTCCCGAGACTCATGCACCGGCGAAATGCAAAGAGGTTTATTTGCAATGCAACGCGTTGCACCTTTCAGATTTAAATATATAAAGGTCTGTTTGTTGTTACAGTTTTTACTGTAGCATTTTTCACAGACAGTATTACACAATATGTTGATATAGGGCAGTTTTGTTTGTCTTAGCTAGTACATACATACATAGATTCACGCCTTTATTTCCAAAAGGGGTAGGCAGAGCACATAAAACTTATGTGCCAGTGCCACTTTTAGCATAAATTTGGGTATAAAAGATCGACAAAATTTGATATCGCAGTGACAAGATTTATAGTGTTGTGTTGTCACACACGGTTATGTGCCGTAATGGGTTGAGTTAGAGTACATTCTTGTGTGTGTTGTGAGGTGTTAAATTTAACACCTAGAAAGCGTTGTTTGTGTACTGGCCCCACGATACTATTGGTGGGTTCGTATTGATATATGTGTAGATGATAATCCGTGATAGATGCCCGCCCTCTGAGGAATTATTGAATTCTATCATAGAACCTATGGATGGTTCATAAATAAATACAAACTAGAAGTGTAGCACTTTCAAGTTCTTACACATTCAATGTGAGGTTTTATGGGTTATAAGTTACGTAGGCACAACTACAATCAAACAACACGTATTAGACTACCTAATAAAAAATAAGTACAGAATTTAATTATTTGGCACTCTTCGGGGGAGGTCTATGTCCAGCAGTGGTCTTTCGGCTTCGGATAATTATTTACAAAAAATTCCATTATACATCTAAATCACTATTTAAATATCTCATTAGCATTGTAATATTATAACATTTATAACATAGGTAAATGAAATCCGTAATGTAATTTTTTTTTAGTTGTTATTTGCACTGCCCACAATCTTTTCCGCTTTGCCTTAAGGTTTGACTGGTAGAGAATGCCATATGGCCTTAAGTCCGCCTTTTGTACGATAAGTTTTCTTTTGTGCAATAAAGTTTAAATAAATAAATAAATAAGTTTCTGTCAAAATTTTACAAGCTTTTTTTGCCGACTGTACTTTTCAGTATACCATCATCAACTACTCATTGAGAGGATTCTAACGAGCCCAAATTCAATGGGGTTACGTCGGTTAAATACTGAAACCCCATGGCCACCTTCTGTCTCCATCAGCAGATCAGCTCGTTGGTACCATAATATTGAATTGTCATTCAAACTATACAAATACCCAAAATTTCAGCTCAATCGGATAACGGCAAGTGATTGAAAAATTGATTGGAAATATTGACGGACAACGTATACCTACCTACATAACTTAGGTACATACATACTTTTCAAATTAATTAAGTTCAAAATCGTTACCAGACGTTGTACCGCTATAGGTACGAGCTTTGTAAAGTAATATGACGTATTCTTTTTTCAAATTCATTTTCTTTTTCACCGCCACAGAGCTGTCAACGTAACGCGTCGATGGGCAATTTCTTCTTCATTCGTTAAATATATATCGCTTCCTTCTCCAGGCGTCCTGAATACGAGCTAATTGTAGGAAAGTGAAAAAGTGTCACAAGTGAAGAATGTGTAAAAAATACACCACAAATTACCGTCTTAAATAGTGATCATTATCAAAATTATTATTTAAATTTTTCGTGCTTTCGCTAACCGGTATGTGTAAAGAAAAGTGTGGTTCATTAAGACTTCAAGCTGTCAGATAGCGGGGATAAGTTCCGCATTGTGACAATATATCTGATGGCGACTGTTCATGTTAGGTATAGGCAATGATATAAGTATTTATATAATTATATTTATATGAAAAACAAGCTGAAAAGTTCAAAAACCTGTATTCAGACTACGGAAAACGAACTGCAAATGTCACCCGGAATTGATTTATCTATTCGAAAATATGCTAACTAAACCTCATTTATCAGTATCTTAAACGCTACGGTGGAACACACATTACAAACTTGCTACCCGTCGTTTAAGTCGGGCAAAAAGAAATGATACTTAAAAGAAAACACCCAAGAATCGACTCTTTTCTCAATCAATTTTGTTTTTGATTTTCATTTTAATAGGGCTGCCAAAAAACGTTTTAAATCAATCTCTATGAAAAGTACCTTTGAATGTAACGTTGTAGGTAATGACCAGGTTTCCGAGAGGATTTTTGACGTTACAGATGTATTCTCCCCAATCGGCAACTTTGATGGTTTTACTGTTCCAGCCGGTTTTCTTTCCATTGTAGAACCATTCGTACTGAAAACATATTTCGATTGCTAATAAGCACTCTAGCACGAGATTCTGAACTCATTATATTTCTTTTACAAACCTGCCCTAAAAAGGAAATGTTAGTAAAAACTACAGTAAATCTTTTCAGGAACAACTAAACCCCTAAACTAATTTAGGTGTAAAAGGTATCAAGACCGGGATCTTGTTAGTAATTAAAATACATTTACAATGAGGACTATTTCCATACATCGTTTTTTGCCTCTTTATCGCCCTCGTAAACCCCTACATTGCTAATAGCGTCGAAATCGTGCTAATAGCGTGATTACAAAAATATATAAACATGTATACCTATTCAAATATTGCTCGTTAATATCGTTATGACTAGACTGGCTGACTGACTAGACTAGATAGGTAACCTTAATTTACTGTAAACTCGAGAACCTGTCTTTTGTAATAAATAGACAGGCTCTTGAGTTTTACAGCACACAGAGCCATTACTTATTATTAGTATTAATCTGAATGTGTGGGTAAGGTAAGTACGTAGATTTTATCCTAAACTAAAATAAACTTATCCCGTGAGTCCAAGACGATATTTCACTGACAAACACACACTTAAATTAGCATGCAGTGTTTCGTACAAAACTGGGTAACACTTCATCACATAAGTTTTCATTTAAAAACCGGCAAGGTTTAAGCGAATCGATACTCCCTAATAACCTCCACAAGCATTTTTACTTCTATAAGTCAATCGTACCTCTTTGGAAGAGGGGGGAGCTATGTCCAGCAGTGGACGTCTTTCGGCTGATTATGACGATGATGATGAAGTCAATTATCGAAAAGCTAAATTAAATAAATGAATTAGCAATAAACTAAATTAATTAATTACCACGCTAATTACAGTTAGGTAATAATCGTAAAACTTTGCAGGATCTTCACCTTAAAAAGTTGTTTAAATTCTAGAATTTAAACAACTTTTCAAGGCGACGCCAAAAACACGGGCACATTGTACAGAATATACACTTGGGGAAATAACGTTCGCAGATTACTCCAGTTCAAGCCTCGGGCTTAAGACATACCCGAATAAGCAAGAAAATTAGAGCGCTTGGCTGCCAGCCTATAAGTATACGGTGTGTTTGTTACCAGGGGCCGATTCAACGAAGCTAAAAGTTACAATTTTATAAGTCTAACTAAACTGGCAACACTCGCTTGGACCTTCGTAAAACAGGCCACAGCAAACAAGTTATGATCGGTATATAAATAAATTGTATGAATAACGTGACGTTTGAACTCAGGCGCCTTTTCGCGGAAACTAATCATTTTTCTCGATTTTTTCACGCGATTATTAGGATAGATTAGGCTTATATAATCTAATGTACGTTTCTTTTCATAATAAAATGTTTGTTAATTATCATTAACTTTACTTGTAATTTTATCCCTTCCTGTTTTTTTTCTGTGTCGTCTGTTTTTTTTTATTTCATGTTTTCTTAATCAGATAGTGTGACATTGTTTTTTTATTATTATTTAATTCTGATTCATCGTGTGTAATTTAAATTATATTTCTAGAATCCTAAAAGTGTACGCCATCTAATGGCTGATTGTGACGAACATGTAACCATTAAATCTCCGTTATAATTACTCGCTTTCATACATTAATTTATCTGTATTTAAGAAAAATATCAACGTATTAAGTTTACAGCTACTGAACAAAATGGCATTATACTCGTATCTAACGTTACATTGTATCATATGTTATTTCACGTTGTGAGACACATCCGCCCGCGGGCTTTTGTGAAAACAGATAATAAGTTCCATAAGAAATAAAATTGTTGTCATCTAGCACATTTTAATATTAATTATTTCCTAAATACGATCCTTCAACGGAGTAGGTGTATGATAACGTCATAATGCTGTCATTTGCATTACATGTCAATTTGTTGATAGTAAACAAAATACTATATATAGATAATTAAAGCTTTGTTTACGAACAAACTACGTACCACTTTGTTTTTTTTATACTGCGACGACGGCGGTGGCGAACAAGCATAAAGCCTGACTGACTATGGACGCTTGGGACACCAGAAAAATCACAAGTTGTCTATATTATTTGGAATATTAATGGAGAAGGAGCTTTAATTCATGATAAAATGAAGTAAACTGTTACGTTAAGAAAGGACATTAATTTGCGCCACTTCAATCTGTTTCTAACACACTGTATGTGCAAAGAGTCTGCTTACAAGAGAAGGGGGATAACAGACTTCAATCCTCGATTTCCGTTTGTTCCGTGTACGGTGTACGTATATTTTTTTACATGAGTAGATGATTGGAATTTGCTTTGTGTCTAATTAAAAAGACATTAACATGTCATAGCCTTGTATGACGATTTATTTCAATTCCACCTGGAACTCAATTTTTGTTAATTGCTTTTTTGCATAGCACGACGGTGGCAAACAAACGCTGCGACACCAGAAGAATTACAAGCGCGCTGCCGACCCTTTATTGATTTGAGGATTCCTTGTGTGTGGAGAGACAAATACAGGCTTCTGATTCAAATTCCATTTCAATTTGTTTTATGCGCATATTATAATAATGCGATTGGCATATGAAAGAGATGAACCGAATTGGGAGTACAGACAATGTTAGTTTTTTTTCTCTACAACTATAAAGGTAAATACATCGGGCATTATACAGCGGGCAGCGGCCCAGTTCAACAAAACAAAGTAATAGGTATTCGAAATATACGTGCATAACTTTATGAACATAAATTATGACGAATAGTCACGTGAAATTCTTACGTTATATATATCAAATTGTCCATATTGTATGTCCGTATTACAAGGAACTCGTTATATCTATAAGTACATAATCTTATATTTACCATCGTATACTTTAAAAGCCTCCAAAATTCTTCAAATTAAAAAAAAAGTACATAATAAAAAATGTAAATAAAAACACTTCAATTTGTACAAATCGTTCGCTTATGTACATTAATCATATGCACGTAAAATCACGGAATGTTTGCATTTGTACATTAATTGGGTATTACAATTATGTGTTTAGTGTACGAGGCGATATCTTCAGTAATATTAGTTTATAGGAGCTAATACATTTGCAAAACAATTATAGCTTATTATAGGGCAAAGAGCATAACATTAAAATCAACCTTTTATACCGAAAGACACGTGAAAGAAAGTCGTTAAGAAACAACCTTTTGTATTGAATCATACAAATTAATAGTCTTTGCCCCATCAAAAAAAACTTAATGTAATATTACAACCATAGTTAAACACATGCAAACTGATGCAACAACAATTTAATAACACAACAATGCTTGAGTATTCCGAGCTAGCAACATCTAAATAACTTCGAGACAGAATCATAGAAGTGGAACAAACACAGATTTCACGTAGAGATGCAACGGATATCCGGTCACTACCCGGTATCCGGCCTAACCGGCCTCAATTTTAGTATCCGGCCGAATACCGAATAGTGGCATAGTATCCGGCCGGATACCGGATAGTATTTTATACCGAAAATATCTTTTTTTCGGTATTATTTTTCCCCATCCCAAAAAGTGCTCAGCGCGCCGCTGTAAAGAAGTTTTCACTTCAAAATAAATATAGAATAGGAATAATTACTCGAATACTGGATGCGATATCAACATGGCATCAGTAAGGAGAAATAACAAACCTTGAGAGTCGATCTTCCTTTACACCTCGACATTACTTTTAGAAAGTTACTTTATTACTTTGAAGGTTTCCTTAATTGTATAATAATATTCACAATAATATTAGGTCCTACCTATTGAAAACTGTGATTTTCATAGGTACTTACATTGAATTTTGCGGATTATTCAGCAATGTCAAATTCAAACCAAACAAAATTTTGGTAGGGATATAGGTAGAAAACTTTTAAGCTACGTTACACATAGGTACCTATCTTAATTACTTAAAAATTGTTCGCATCATACTTAAAACTATAGCTATAAAGGGTTTTCAAAATGTATTATGTCACCAGCTGGCAGCACTGTGGCGAGAGGTCTAGGTCTGTGTCCATCTCGTCGGGCTCGAGAGCTGTGGGACTATCCGTGCACTTGGAGCAGCAGGCCAGTTAGGGCCAAACCTCGAGTCGGAGCACGGAACTCCACCTGAGCAGTTTCGTGTTCCGACTCGAGGCAGTCGGATAAATTCACGTGCGCGAGCACGACCGGCCCTACATACTACACGTCCCACGAATTGTTCGAACTCATAAAAAAAACAGGGTGCAGAGGGAATCAGATGACATCGATCACTTTTGCAACAGCCTTGGGAGCACAATAAGGACATTTCCTCCATTTCTACGAAACAAGGCCAAAGGGCGTATTTTTCAAGTACTCCAAGAACTACAAATATTTGTTCCTGAGTCATGGATGTTTTCTATGTATTTAAGTATTTATTTATCTATATAAGTATGTTTATCGTCGTCTAGTACCCATAGTACAAGCTTGGCCTAGTTTGGGACTAGGTCGATTTGTGTAAGATTGTGTCCCCTAATATATTTACAATTAATTGCTTCTAACTTAAATTTAATTAAAACTAAAATAAATCTAAAAAGTAGTGCCCTCGCGGCATGGTGCCGAAGATGCTGGCATCATTTCCTCGCTCTATAGCAATACTAATGCATTGTGCAAGGTAGCTGGTAGCTCTTTGGTGGCCAGTCGTTTTGGTTAGTGAGTTAGTTTGAGTTATATATATTAGGTAAGGTCGGGTAAGACTAACATAGTTTATTAGACGGGGTACTTTGTAGTATATATTAAAGTCCATATTATGGAAACTTGTAGTCTTGCCCCGGTGACTGTCATACCCGGCCTTACCTTTATTAATTTACTATTGACGACCCTATATGTATAAGTATGTTTCTCCATTGTCTAGTTGCCATAGCTCAAAGAGCTTTAGTTGCTTTATTTGGGACAATAATCTTTATAATATTCTTTTAATACTGTTTAAAAGAATATTAGGTTTACTTAAATTAAATTAAAAATGGTTATAATAAAGTGTCTCCTAATGTTGTATAGATAATACACTCAGAGGCAATGAAAACGGGTCACTTCCCATGGATTACTTTACAAAGTGACCCGTTTTCGTTGCCTCTGAGTGTAATTCCCAATGTGAAGTATGAAGGTACGCTGGTAACTGGCAAATAATTAACCTTTTGCTCTGCTTCTCTAACACGTCTCTGTCTCTCCATTTCCGCCAGACGGTCCACTTCATCCATTTTACTGCGTCCTTTCGACTTTTTTCTATTATTCCTGCCTCCATCATAAGACGCTTCACTGCTTGTTGAAGATGTAACGGAATGAGACCTTTTCCTACAAAATTACATTGAAACATTATCAGTTGTCATTTTATTAATCTAATAACCAACACATCACGCTAGTAATCACTTTATTTACCTAGATTTGGAGCTTCGTTCCCTCGACTTTTTAAAACTGCGTTTTATGGGCTTTACATAAACAAATGTGGGGTGTTCTTGTCACGTTCGAACCCTTTTTGTATGGAACATCTTCTAGGCACGTTAGAAGTCCGTATTGTAACATTTTTTCTAAGAAACTCTGTAATTTTGTCTCCTGGCTAACGGGACAGAATAACAACAAGAAATAGTTGATTGACCCTTAATATAAAGCTTGTAAAAAAGGCGAGGACCTAAAACATTAAATAGACTCGTTTTTCGTATGTACAGGGAAATGAATATTGTATTGAAGACGAATGCGTAACTGCATTTCACAGGATACTTTCAGAAACTTCAAGCTACCGTCCGCGCGACGTGCTTTTAATGCAGGCTCTGCACTTGATTGAGCCTGTGCCTCGGGGAGAAGACCATTTACAAGTCATTTTCCGAGAAGCTCCCGGGAACCGACCATTTAATGACGTTGGACACTGGACTTGTGTCACTTGTGTTCACATTGTAAATGGTGAATTAAAAATATATGATAGTTTATAAATATATTTTTTGTTGAACTCCATTCAATAAATCAAGCAGTTTAGTTAGTAGTAGTTAACTTCAAAATCAGGAGATAAAGTATGAATCATTTGAAATAACTGAATGTACGGAACACTAATTGCCGAGTTCCGACTCGCACTTGGCCGATTTTTTCTTTTTAGGGACTTTATTATGCTTTCAATATCGTCTAGCAAATTCATTTCGGACAAGCCTATCGAACTTAATTTTTTGAGACTATTTCACTGACTCCTTGGTACGATTTAAAAAAACAAAAGGTTAATAAGCTGCCTAAATATGTTATCTAAGTGATGTACTCGTATTCATGATTGATCAATTGAGCAGCTGCGAAATAAATGTGATGAATTTTTATTTTTACATAAATATACGATTTTTTAGATACAGGCTCAGCCTAGTTTGGGACTCACCGGATATAGCTTGTCTATTACGTAACAGTGTCGTTGGTAAAATAAAGTTATTCTTATTCTTATATCAGGCCTGGAAACACAAATATCAAGGAATTCAAAACGTGTGGGTTATTCATACCTTCTCTAGAGAACTTAAAGCTGGCCAGTGTAAATCACTAAGTAAACGATTAAACGAGCAGAGTAGATATAGCTTTGCTTGCTCAACCCTTTATCAGCATGGCGCAGGCAGCCTAAACAAATTTAAGCGGAATCGGAAAAATTGCCTTTAAATTAAAATATTTTTCATAATAAGGAGTTTACTTTCAATCGAAAAACTACCATCCTCTGCTTTTTTTAGAGCTGTTCTAATAAACTTCTCAGAAATCCCTAAAGTTATTTCGTGTTTGAAAAGTCTTTGTTCGTGTTGGAAAAGTCGTCTTCATTTATGTCCCAACTTGAGACTCGTGTAATAACTGATGAGATTGGGCATGCTAGTAATTCATCACTAAATTGCGAACTTGCCATTTTAGTGAGCGTCCCATAGTTTGTTGATGGTGCTGGTGTATCAGTTGGCCCATGCGATGATGTTATATCAGCAATTTTTTTGTTACAAGGCAACAGTGATTCAAGCATGTGTGGTGGTGTACATTTTTGGGGCAAACCAGTGCTTTTAGACCCAGGTGTTAGGTCGTGGACAAATGAAGGTATTGGGACATCTGTACCATGTCCAGGGACTGCAGGTATTTCTGTTAGTTTACTAGCATGCGGCGTTGACTTATATATTTCATCAGTGGACATTGACGCTGACACATCTAAGAAATCACTGTCAGTCTGTTGTGTAATAAATATATTAGATGTGAGCTCCAGTTTTCTTGCAGTCATTGATTTTGATGGTAATGAATCATGACTTATCGTCATTGACGGTGTATCTGGCAGCTCAAAGTCATGTTTGGTTTGTGTTTGACCTTCGGAATAATCAAAATCGCTTACGGTTGGTGGTGAGTCACGAAGAGCTCGAGCAGCTTCCAATAATTGTCTTCCACGTCCTTTGAACATATCTTTCATGAGGTCGTAAACAAGTCCAGAAAAACTTCTATTTTCTGGTGAATTCTTCGCTTGTGGGAGGCCGGGGCTGGTCGGAACTAGGCAGGCGGTACAGCGGCGCGGGTAGTGGCGGTTGACGTCAGGTGGCGATCCGGGCGCGGGGGGAGAGATGGTGGCTCCGTCCAGGCGTAGCGAATCCGCCGCCCAGCCGCGAGCGAGCAGCCCGACCCAGGCAGCCTAACGCCGGCACATCGCGAGGTCCGCGACCCGCAACTACAAAAAGTTTTCCATTGCGGCTTTAGTTTGACGAGACACACTTGACGTGCGTTCAAAACCAGCGATGTATAAATAGGCTATTCAAATTGTCGAGTCGCTTCATGGTCGATTTATTCATTTTTCTGTCACTAGTGCTGTACCAGTGTGCTGTACACTGATTTTCTTACTCGGTTAAATCGATTATAAAAGCAGAGAAATGAAAATTACGTTTTTATATTATTATCTACTCTTTCGTTCCTGACCGATTGACAGACAGCGCACGGCCTAAACCGCTAAAGATATAAGCATGAAATTTGGAACATATATTCTTTACAGTACGTGGACGTGTACTAAGAACGGATTTTTCGAAATTCAACCCTTAAGGGGGTGAAATAGGGGTCGAACCGTTGTATGGAAATCGTTCATTTGGAAAGTTAAAGACTCGAATCTTTGTATGGAGGTTTCTTACTAAACAACAAAACAAATGATTTAGCGTTGTTATAAAAATTCAGCCGTGCCTGTCTATAAACAGGTTTAATCATTCATCTATATATGTTAATAAACTATCGATGCCAACGAACCATAAAAGAGATTGGAGCCAGCCCTAACAAATAAACTAAAATTAAATATACACGAACACAATCGAAATTTTTGTCTCAGACATATAAAAGTGTCGTATAAATTCACCCACAGTTTAATTTAATGTCCACGGAGTACCTGCCCTGCCTCACATTTTTATTATAAGTTTTCGATGTTATAGGTGTCCAAAAGCGTTATTATTTTTTGAATACGATTTGTAAAAGGAGGATTCGACCCCATTTGTGTAACCGTTAAAAATAAGTTTTTTTTTTTTTTTTGAATAATGCGAACCGCAACCCTAGATCAACCAGGGCTAATAGGCGACTTACTAATCTAAAGTGTGTGGGAGCCAGCGAGGAAGGCGTTTTTTGACATTTACATAGTACATATTATAAATAAGTTATAATAAAGAGATTGAAATTGAATGACTCAATACCTTTCGTAATAGACTTGGAAAATCATTTTAAAATGTCAATTTCCAGACATATTTAGTGTTCTATGGCTTGCGATGTTTCATGATCGTTAGGTCTTTATTATAGTAAACATGCACAATGTACAGCGCAACACGTAATTCGGTCAAAATTTGAAGATCTCCACGTAGAGAAATGGGTTCCCGATTAAGGTAATTGTTTAATTTCCTTCCTCCTTATCATTCTGACCAGCGACACATTGTCAGTGGCGTGCGGCATGACTTATAACTGTAGACCACTTGGTTTTACCACACTGGGTATTTCCTATTTAATATCGCTGTATCAGACTTCCAGGGGCGTGAGGAGTTCTTTAATAGTTTCTTGAGAACTTCCTTTTGTACATTTATGCACTCCTATTTTTAGCACTGAAATTATTCGTTTTAAATTAGATATTAAATTGAAAATAAATAAGATATGGACTCCAGAGCACATTAGCACCCGAAGGCGGTCCGAGGGGAAGAGGGGAACGCTGTAGGACTCGTATACGAACGTTAACCTTTGTCCAATCCAATTGACCCTAGCGTTATTTATTATAATTTCATCCCAATTTCAGCGTGAGTAATTTGTTATTAAGATATATTCCCATTTCACTCTTTTTACAAAATTATACCTCGTATAAACTGTCATAACTATATATGATTATATGAATATTTGCGTTATTCCCACTTAACATAACCCTTCTATCTAACTTTACAGCGGTTTGAAAACAAATGAAGGCTGCTACTCTTTACAACAAGTCTGGCTTGTCGGACCATTCGTCCAACATTTCAATTTTCCAAGCATGATGTAATTTAAAAAGGTAATTATATGTATTATTTCTTCATATCATTGATGTATTTCAATAATTCTGTGCGCGCTTAGTAATATGATCAAAAACCCGCATCTGCTCGGCGCTCTCTTCATAGTATTGACAAAATGTATGTGCTAACAGGGAAATTTGTAAATCCATGGCCATATGTTTACCAAACCAGGATATCACTGTTCTGTAAGCGAATCAAGGCTTGGAAAAAAATATGTTTTTATTATTAAATATCAATAGTTACCACAAATTCCGCAATTTAAACCCAAATCAAGATATTTCCTCACGCCCCCGTACCATGTTATTTTCTTTAATATATACTTAATATTTAAGGAACATAATTAAAGCTTAGAATGACCCCAGTAGTACTGCTACAATTAAACGCTCTCCCATATCATAACAACGTTTGAAGCGACACTGGAAAAACCCACTGGTTCCTGTGCTCTGTGAATAATTTTCGTGAAAGCTTATTCTATTATACGGAGAGTAATATTTATTTTTATGTTTCCAGGGACGCCTACAAGCTGCCCTCCCGAAACTGCATGTGAAAACTGCCCTACTAGCGTGCTGAACCGGCATCTGAACAAACATTTCGAGTGCCTACCAGGCGGGCTCTCGGTTGCGAACATGTTAAACCCTTATTATCAGAACATCCAATCTTATGAAACACTTCGAGCTGAAATCTGGGAAACCTCACTTGTTAAATCTGCATAGATAAATAAAGATTATTTCTTCCTTTTCTGCTTTTCGTGATCTTAGCATTTCCACATCATTTTGTATCGCGTTTGCGTGTAATAACGGTACTAATACCCTATAATATATTTCTTGAATACCTATAAACCATAACGGGGCGTTCATTCGCACAATAAACTACATTTCAACCATGGGCGTAATGTTTTTTTTCTTAAATTGTATATCTGTCACTCATGCGTCAGTTGTAAAGGAAGGTTGTGACTAATATACGACGTTTGAAACCGTATTTAGAAATCCAAACGTAAAAACACGAATAAAACAAGTTTACCTAAATTATTTTAAGATTTAAAATGATTTAATATCAATTTTAATGCCGAAGGGTCTTTGCCTTGTGCGCCTCACGGTAAATTAAAAAAAAATAACGATTGTCAAGTTGTATTTTTTGTTGTGATTAAATTTGTTTCCTCGCAAATGTGATGAAAAACATGTGCGACACGGATGGTATGATTCTTTACAAAGTCGTGCCATCAAGGCTTCTCCACCTTTGGCGTCGGGCTTCTAAAAGACTCTCGTTCGTTAAAAATCGCTTAACAAACTCGTGACACAAACTACTACTGCTACTGTACTATTAGTTAGTAAGTTTACTGTGAAAAAAATGCTCAAATGGAAATAGCCATGACTGAAACAAAGATCAACATAGTGATGCGCGTCCCAGTGGGACTAGAACGCAAATATCATCTTGTTGCCTGACCGGGGCAGATGGCTTCACCAATTAAGCTACAGGTCCAGTTAGTAAACTGGGTCGCTATTTTAATAGGGTTAATACTTCAAAAGAAAAAGGCAAAAAATAAGCCTTAAGATGAAAATCCCGTTACTGTTGCTTGCCCAAAGTAAATGATAATAATTTCACATGCTGGTGTGTTTTGTGTAAAAGGGAGAGAATATAACCCCTCTTAAAACTTTGGACAATCATAACTGTGTGATTATTTATTTTATTCTCTTGTTACTTTTTTCTCCATTTGACAATATTTTGGAGAACATTCCACATTATTGATTATTTTATTTGGTGTCAACATCCTCATTATGTTGATCTTTGTTTAAATTATAACAAAGTACTGAGTATTCTACTGTAACACATGAAATTGCTTTGGTGGAACATTCATAATTATGTTCGTAAGTTAATATACCTACATATTATAATCACGCCTATTTCCCAGAACCTTTCTTCCTTCAATCACTTTCATGACATTGTTCATACATGCTCATCGGTTTTGGGTACTCTTGACCTGACCTTTCTTCAGGATTTCTCCGATTTGGTCGGAAAAAGTGCGACGAGGTCGCCCCTTTCAATCCACTTTTCCCTCAAACACTTTCTTCGTTAATCTTCCATCCTCTCTACATGCCCATACCATCTTAGCATGCCTTACTAAATTTTAAAGTAATAACTGCAATAACATGAGTTAAGTTTGCAGAAATAGCCACGATTGAGGTAGTAGACAGTGCCGGTTAATAAGCGGTTATTGAACACCGTCGAGCCGTGATGTTAGATATCCTATCAACCGGCTATTCGGATGAACGAATTGCACCCGGCGGCGTCGTGGTACGAGTATTTTGATATACACTCGCTCTGGCATCAATAATTCGCTCATTCAGTTTCACGTATTTGTAACAAAAGAGACAAGATTACCGTTTCTACACAGCTATTGTGTTTGTAGAACTACGTCTAAGTAACTTAATAAGTGTCTACCTAAGTAACTTAATAAGTGTCTACATACCTATGTGCGAACTGGCTATAGCGACTGATTCTCATCGTGTTCTGTATTTATGTGCAATGGTGATGATTGTGTAGGTTTGCAGGTTATAACTAATCTAATCTTAAACGAATGCATGAAAATAATTACAGAAATACATGCAACAAGTTGTAATGCTGAATTATAAACCTATTAACACTATGATAAAGCTAATAAATACAATGTAATTGCGTAAACGTGGTATGAAATTAAATACGTCGACCTATAGTAAAGTTTCTACTTATGTACACCGTGTCCAGTCAGTAGAAGCTACGCGGATGAAGTGCTCATAATGATCTACACAAGCTCTGATTTTCCTATAATGACATGTGTAATAGATCATTACGACCTTTTCGTACACGTTAAGACTTCTGCTGTTGACTGTACTACCCATTGAGGATGATTCAGTGCCCGTTCCAAGCGGGCAAGTGAAATTATTGTTAATATTAATATATAAAATCATGCAATCGAGTTTATTGAACGCGAAGCGTATTAGTAGTAATTCATAGTGCACTCTGCACTCTTATTGAAACACCCTAACTTCATCTAGAAGAAACCTAGATGAAGTATCAAACTACTAAACGATTATTTTAAAATTATTCGATACAACATTTAATCACAAATACTACATAACCACCTGGACGTATGTAAGTTTTTAAAGATAATTATTTTTTTAATGCAAGGGATATGGAAATGTTGTTTTGATATTTTGAACATTGCGATTTTTTTCGCCACTATGTAATGTGTGTCAGGAGACTCGTACTTTTACGCTATTAATGATTAACTGTCCTACTGAATTTTAGTAAATTCAATTTACTCATTAGAAAAATCTTTTCGATTCTACAGTTGTGCAAATAAAAATAAGTTGTTACTGAGATCTAGACAATTCGAGAATAATGCATGAGATTCTATTGCACAACCAAAAAAAACTAGCTTTTGGAATTTTATATGTATATTTTCAGTCTATTCACTAGTTTTTGACTTTATAGAAACACAATTGCTGTAAAAAAAACTCAATAGTTTTTTTCTTGAAAATAAGTTTTTTTACACCCTAAACCAAATATTTTGATAACTATTATGTATATCAACACAAAATTTGCTTTATATAATAGTTTTTTAGGAGATTTAGATTTGTGCTTCAGATTTTTAATAAGTTAACCGCACAAAAAATTAAAATTAAAAATCATGATATCCGCGCTTTTAGCACGCACTTCCATCTCGCTCACGCTTATGCTCAGTGAGAGGGAGAAAAGACTTCACTATAAAGCCGGCCACACACGCTAGGTTTTGCGTGTCGGTATTGCGTCTGCAAGTAATACCAACAGGCACGACCGAGTTTCATAGGGCACACACACGTAACGACAAACCTGCACAAACTCTCAGTTCAAACCATCATGTCACCGGTAGCGGTGGTTCACGTCGACGCAATTAAATAGCGCTATTAGGTTTTTTTTAACAACATTGTCTTTTTTCGCATTTGGCTCTAATTCCTTCAGTTTAGTTAAAAGTTTTTCATACGCTGCCGTTCTTTTATTTCGGTCATGATAGTCTTTATCCGTCACTCTCCAAATACAGGGCTCCTATTTATATATTCCAATAAATTCCTCTACAATTGCATTTCGTTTGCGAGACGACATTGTTGCGCAGTGACGTGCGATCTATACCCTCCACAATCACTGGATGACTGAAGCCTGTCATGCCTGCCAGCCACACACGTTCAGTTATGCCTGCGCAAGCGAAGTGCGCAAGCACAACCGAGCGGTAAAAAATATAAATTTTCATATTTCAAATTTTGCTTGCGCAGGCAAAGAGTCATGTCATACACACGTTCAGTTATGCCTGCACAAATTAACTGTGCAGGCATAACCATCGGTTATAACCTAGCGTGTGTGGCCGGCTTATGTAATCGGAAACATCGCAAGAAAAATAAATGCACAAAGGTAGCACATAAATAGAAAGCACATTCCAAATTGCGTCATAATACCGCCATTATCGATCGATAATGCGTTGGCAAGATTACTTGACACCTTCTTAGTAGTCTGTGATTCAAAATAAACACTAATTGTGTAATTGTAGTCCACTTCTTATTACATTGCTAATTAATTTGTATTTCTAAGTAACATAACAATGGTTACGACATCAAAGAAACTAGAAAATACTTTGCATCAAAGTATAAGTCATTTGAAAGGTTGGTAATATGCTACCTGTTTGTTTCGCGCCTCTGAATTGCCAACCATCTATGTGGTGAGGATGGTAATGTTGTCGCGTTGGACGATGGCGAAAAAAAGCGGCAGGGATTAATCCAAACAATTCCTCGGAGCACTCCCCGTTATACATGCGATAGAATATGCAGAGAGAGGTCACATCTCTACGCAGCGCCAAGGGGTCAAGCCGAGCCGGAACAAAAACAGCAATTGCAGGTAGAGGCGGCAGGAGGAAGCTGTCGAGATTTTAGAACGGGAGATGAGGTTTATGTTAAGGATTTCCGTCGAGATCGGGCAGGGGATTGCATCGCGGTGTCAAGATATATAGTCAGTTCGGGTAAGTGCGCCACAGGGGAAAGTGCGTCTCATTCATCAATCAGTCATATAAATCAATATCAGCACTTACCCCGGGGGCGCACTTACCCCTGTGGCGCACTTACCCGAACTGACCATAGTTGTGAGTGAGCGTTGAGGTGAGCTTAAAACAAGTTACAGAATAGGGGGGCAGCACGTCTATCATGCGACGGCCGCGACATACTCTCGATTCTTGCACTATGCCTCTTGTTCTAAGAAGAGAGAGACGGATAGTGCGAGAAAAATCGAGAGAGCTAACAAGTTGTCAAACCATGAACAAATTCTCAAGTTTTCTGTGCATTTTAAACACGTTACACACTCAAACACAGACACACAGCTGTTAACCAAGAACCCCTGAGTCAGCCCCTCTCTTTTCCTTGTAATATCTTGAAAGATGAATGGTATTAAATTTACCTCTAATCTCATTTGTTTTCGGGTCTAGCAAAACATATACATTTTGACAAGGATTTTCGTCCGCGTATTAGAAAAAAACTCCAAGGGTGAATCACACCGGCGCGGCCTGCGGTGGCGGTCAATAGTAAACTTGACATTGGCTTGACGAATTTACAACGGTTACGCTCGCTGAATGCATTCGATTATATGTACGAACCGTCGTTCGCTAATGACTAAGTGTAGAGATTATTTCGCCGCTTTTTCTCAACTGTGGTCTCCTCTCAGACCTTATTTATGGAATCGACGGAAGTCCTCAAATATTATCGGGCCACATACAGCGATTGGGTTTTTTTCTCTAATAATCAACGCATTTGCTCTCGGAAATCAGTTCATGTGGTAAATTGGAAAATAAATGTGGAAATGTTCTCGTGGCTTGGCGGAGTACTAAATTGAAGTCGGTTAAAACTTTGTTTTTAAAGTAAATTATCTTTGTCACGCGTTAATTGTGATAGTAATAATGTCTTCTGGCTAGTCAGACAAAAGCTGTGTTAATTCTGAGTGAATGCAACGTTCTCACGGAATCAATAAACAATATACTTACCCACATGAAACGATAAAAAGTTGGCAGATTATTTTCTTTATTATACTCTAACCATAAATCAATATTTGTATACGTTTACCTGTATATCATTTAATGTAATAATGCTGTAAAAAAGATAACTAGTTAAATTCAAAGGGAGCCGCTGTCCTAATTGCTTAAGTAGATACCTCTTATCTTATCTAATGTTATCATAATGTTAGTGTCTTGAAGTATCGAATTCAGATTTGGGGGATCACCTTGCCAAAATACTGAAGTCAATGTTAAACCACTTAACAATTTATAATTTCGTTAGCAGCGTTACTGCTTGATACAAAATTAATTTAGTATGGGGAGACGCATCGTTACTGACGTTTTCACACGTTGACGTTTTTTTGAGACGTTGGTGCCGTTAAGAAGCCTAAGTCTTCTGTAATCTCTATTATCCTGTTGAGTTTCAGAGTTTTCAAACAAAAGATTGGACCCATTTTTGTCCTTTATTCTATCGCCGTTTCATTTGCATAATAATAAAACCACGGTAAGTTGAATAAAGGTTTATATAAAGTGATTCTAAATTTCTTAATAAAAAGCGATTTTCAACTTCGCGATTTCCTTGAATTATTTTCTTTATTAAGTGTTAAAACAAATTTCACCTGTAACTACGAGTATATTTATGTATGTCTGATACCATTAGTCGTATCGATTTAAACTTAGCAAATATGAAAAATTATTGATGACAATTATGTGCCATCAAATTGAACTAATGATGGAAACAGAATAACCCCTTGAACTAATGAGTACCTACCAAAACCCTCAAATGCGCACGGATTAACAACAAATGTCACGAACTCTGACAACCTTCGTTTTAATGCTAGGACACTCATAATCAAGGATAGGACAAACGCCCGTCATTTTGAAAACTTAACCCTGTTCTGTACAGTAGAGACTTCCTAATGATATTTTTTTTTTAGAAGTTTACTCAAAATATTATAATTTAATGTACTTCAACACATTTATCAATAAATTACCTATTCTTCTATCATCGCATTAGACACTACTTGATTTCAATGACTTTGAAAAAAAAATAAAAAAAATGTGAAAATTTGGAAAAAATTACAACAGTTAAAACATCATCAAACAAAAATGTATTTATTATAAACTATCCAATTGTTATATTTAATCTTTAACCCTTAAATTGGCAACACCTAAAATTTCAAAAAAAAATAAAACTAACCAATGTATCAAGTTGGATATGGTCACAGATGCCCTAGAAAAATAGAAAAAAAAATCCACGATGTCCAATTTTCTGGAAAACTTATGTGCCACACGAGGGACAGTGCTCACTAGCCGGTAAAACACCCTGTTCGATTAACGTGCCTTGTGTGTCCCGTTACTAAGAGCTTAGTAAAACACCAAATTACGGAAAAATGCACTTTATTGTCTAAAAAACATTACTTTTGGTGGAAATGGCGAAAACAATTTATTTTATTACCGTCTCCAAAGACAAAGCAAAGCAACATTTTGCATTAAATACAATACACAAAAGTTTTTATTGAAAATTCCATAACAAAAATTCCTCGGTACATATGTTAACTTGAACTACTGATATTTATCTTTCATAAATGTAGAATTTAGATATTAAGGAAAAGTATGCATCCCTTGTAAAATCGATAACAAATCATCTCTAACAGAAGATATAATCACAATAAGGTCTAGTTTTCCTTTTAGGTTGGAAGGTCAGATGGCAGTCGCTTTCGTAAAAGTAGTGCCTATGCCAAATCTCGGGATTAGTTTTCAAAGCGGACTCCGGGCTCGTCGCTAGAAGGATGATAAGTATGGATAGATTGACTTGACAAGTTGACACTCAAGTGCAACCCGTTTAGTTCGAATAAAGCGCAGCCTAAACCCAGCCTAAAACCTCGCCAGACGACCGCGGCTGTGTGCGAACACGGAAGCGGATTGCAGACGCAGCCTTCGCGGGTCAACGGCCCCGGGGCGCGAACGAGTGCGAGCGGCGAGCGGGGAGCGGAGCGGAGCGGGGAGCGAGCCGGGCTTGCGTGGCTCACAGAGGTAACAAGCTTACAAAAAATATTTTTTGTATTAAGCAGTAACGCTGCTAACGAAATTATAAATTTAAATGAAAGGAAAAATTGAAAAATTTAATGCTTCAAGCCGGATTCTTACAAAGTTAAAAAAAAACTGTATCTCGACTACGGAAATCGAACTAAAAAATATGTTTTTTTTTCTACACATTCTGAAATAACTTAGTGGAAACATTCAGACCGAACCTACCTCTGGTTTGGCAGTCAGACCCATTATCCACAAAAGGTCTTAAGAGACATGTATTTCATATTGAGATAAACTCTTTTGAAAGAAATTCAAATTACAGCCGACGTCAAAGATATGTATACATTATCCGCCTTATCACAGAGGAATAAGGTGCAATTTTGTAAATATATTTGTGACGTAGACCATAGGTACGAGTATCCAAACTTGTTACGCTAACTCGCGTGTTGACGAAGGTGGAAAATTTAATCATTGAAAGTTTTACTGGACTGGACGTGATTATACACGCATGGTTAATGCGTTTAGCTTTCAAATCCCATACAAATTGTGGGTAAAACGCAAACGCGATAGTAAAGTTTTGTTTCGGAGAAACTTATACTAGAGCCTCTGTATATTGTCGTCTTTGAAGGTGCTTCATTACAGTAGAATTATTTGGGGTTTATCACTGATAGATAGTTTGCCTTCATTTAATTTTTAACTTTAACCTCATACAAATTAAGTAGTTATTTCTAAATCGGTAGACGTGGGTAATGACAAAGTGTGAAAATTCGAACCCATGCAGTTCCGTGTATTCAAGCTTTTCGGAGCTGCGAATTTGGAACAATAGTTATTCGGATTGAATGCCGAATGCACAAATTGGACGTTCGTAATAAGACGGTGGGAATCATTTGAGAATAATCGTTTTACCAAACTATCACGTGACAAACTATTTTCTCAAATTATTCCAGTTTATACAAGTTTAAGGAAAGGGGGAATGTCCTGCAAATGAAACGCCATTTTATGAAAGTGTGTTACATAAGTTTCTTAAAATATCACGCCGTTAGCCTGCGAATGTCAAAAAACATTTTGTATGGTCGTCGAACCACCTTATTTTTTTTTTTTATTTCAGGTAAGTGGATGTGAAAAATGCTGGTTATTGATGTGTTTTAAATGTGCTGGCAAAACAAACGAATGCAATACTTAATTGATAAAATTTGGCGTTACTTTGCGGAAGTCCATGACACGTTACATCATTTATTATTTATCATATCATTCATTGTTATTATAATGGGGTCCTGCCATTTCGGCAAAATATTTTTCACCAAATTTCACTTCCCACAAAACTTAAGGCAGTAGTTTCATTTCCCAAACGAACAAATAGCACATTTTTGTTTCGCAAATTGTTAATTTGGTCAAAATATCATCTGGCATCATTTTGCTTTGTCAAATGTTATTTTTGGCTCTGCTGGCCCGGAACAAGGCACTAGAAGGTGAGGTCTATGCCGGGAAAATGAGTGTATTGCCATGGGGTAGTTTTGGAAAACTGTTTGTTTATATGCCAAAATTGTTAGTTTCCTTTTAAATAACTCCTTCACCTCACTCAGTCAGTAGGCACAGTACACGCATTGCATTCATTAAATAATTTAATTATATACGAGTATAACTATATTAAAGCAGTTTGCGAGAAGTTTGAAAGGTCGTGGTTTAAAATGGAACTAATAAATACTTTACGTAGACGGTGGCTCCATTGTCATGGCCGTTTCAACTCCACACGTTTGTAGGTAAGTTTCTTTATTTATAATCCAGTTTAAACTGGTAAGTTGCATCTTAAACCAATGAAAATAAAAGATAGATAACAAAAAGCTGCCCACTAACTGCGCCAGGGTCATTACCATCATAGTACTTCCTGTTCCTTGTACATTTACTCCAGTCAATGAGGCCTAGCTGAGTGCGTTAGTAGTATTAACTTGTATGTATGTTGCTTGCCAGTATTACTTTGTAGTTTTATTGATGTATTCCTCGCGCGTAGGATCGAAATATTGACTGAAGTAGTGTAATCATAATAAGTACCTATATTCTGATGCCTAATTGGAAGAGAGAAATGCCAAAAAGTTGTTCTAGATGTAGGTAATTATTTAGTTATGTATTCGAAATATTTTCAATATGTATGGATACAAAATAATAGAAACAAATCCTCATTAACAGTAGCGTGAACATTTGCTGTCAGCTGTAATTTCGCAGCTCGCACAACACTACTTTTAGCGGAGCATGAATGCGTGTAAGCAAAAAAAATGCTCTAAGCGAAAAATGCACTGTGATATGACAACAGCTGTCTTCCCAATATGACCCAGTTGTATAGATTGAACTACTATGTAAGTACTTACCAGAGGTACTTCTTTGATTTATTTTGTTGCAAAAATGTACTTAATTATGCTATAATGTTGACCGTATAACATCATAATACCGTTACGGTGTATAATATATGTGCAGCTCGAGACCGGAGTCACGCCTTTACCTTTCAGTGTTCTGAGAATGACTGAAGTCCCAGTACTAGTTTTATGATATATAGGTGCAATTAATTGAAAGTTGTGGAAATAAATATTTTTTATTTTATTTATTTATTTATATATGTCGGCTGCCGATCGTAAAATCCGACAGATCACGAAATTCCTAGGCATATCGTGAAACGCCGCCATTTAACGATTTGTCTAGTGACGTTTAGGCAGATCATGAACTTCCTAGGCATGTCATAAAACGCCGGCATTTCATGTTTTGGCCAAGCCAGTGACGTTTAGGCTGATCATGAAATTCCTAGGCATATCATGAAACGCCGCCATATCGTTCAATACTCACCAGTGTCCAAAATTGAAGTAGGTAAATGTAAATAAAATAAGGAGTGCGGACTGATAATCTCCAGCGAGTCGAAGCCATCCCGCGCAGCGGGATGTCTATTTCTGGTCTGAGGGGCACAAGTGAACCCTAACCTTACCGACCTAAGACAGAGCTCATGACAAGCCATTTTTGTCCGCCCTGATTATTGGCTCCCAACAAACACGGCCGCCATCGCATACGCAGCGCCACCAGTGGCCAAGAAATGAACTATTTTACGATGTGCCCGGCATAAAGCTAGGAATATCGACGAATGCGTTGCTCTAATCGATTTGCCGTATTGTTTATCAGGCACATCGTGATAAGCCTGGTCAACTTTTAGGCATATCATCAGAGATGTACAAAATTCTTTTAAAAAAGTATTTAAATACAAAATGCAAATACTTTTCTAATTTGACATTTCAAATGCAAAGTACAAAATACTATTGCTTTTTGTATTTAAATACTAAATACAAAATAGGTATTTTCAAAATGCTTTATCTAATAAAATACTTTCAAAAAGTAATCGAAACAAAATCGAAGTCAATCTCGTTAAAAAGCGAACCGTAACATCATGTTTCACAGATAATAACGTTCATTTGGTTTTAACTGTCATTTTGCACATAGACTTTCAAAGTTGCAGCGCCTCTAGTGGCCATTTGCCGAATCGCTGACCCATTCACTTGAAAATTTGAGTGGTAAAGGCAATTTACTTTCGAAACTTAGCAGTAAAAAAGTATTTTGTATTTGACAAATATAAAATACATTTCGAAAAGTATTTCAAATAAAATACAAAATACTTGAAAATAAAGTATTTAAGTACAAAATATAAAATACGTATTTTGTATTTGCATTTTAAAATACAAGTATTTCAAATAATTCACAACTCTGCATATCATGAAATGGCGGCATTTCACGATATGCCTATTAGGAAATTCGTGATCTGGCGGATTTTACGATCGGCCGCCGACATATATTATATATTATGATTATGAAGTTCTTTTCTAAAACCAAATATCGTAAAGAATGTATAAAAATGCCGCACGCACGTATTATTATAATTGAATTACGCTTACGATGAACACCTTTGCTGATTGGTTTATTATTGTTTTAATTATGTACGGTATACTTTTTTCACCAAATAAATAATGTCATATGGCTCAGTACCTACAGTTCGAGAGGTCTATATTTATGAAACAATGACAAGGTCGCTAACTTGTTATACTATTTACGCCTTTAACTTAGCGATTGATTGAGAAGCAGATTGTATAGATTTACCTTAGGGGAAGTCCCTTCTACTGCAACGCATGGGTGAATCTAAAAGTATCGAAAATGAATTAGGTAGTACTCTCTACTCATGTAATGCGAGCTGGCCTCGCGGCACCATCTGCGATTTACAAAAATCTCATTCATTTAGACGGGATTACTTATTACATAGCCTACGTCAGTCCCGAAGGTTCATCCTAAATGTCCTATACTGGTAATCTTTGAAGTCCATCTAGTTGGTGTGTGTTTCTATAGTCTATACTAAAAATGGCCGTTTGAAATGATTATTATTTGAAATTTATTAAGGACAACCAGGAAATTAAAATGGTGAAGGTCAGATGGCAATCACTTCCACCATAAGTAGGGCCTATTACGCCAATCTCTATTTTTTTTAGGTAAACACTAGAGCAGGTTTCGGGCTTGTTGGAGATGTAACTGGGATAAGATCCCTAGGATGACGAGGACAACCCGTGAACTAACGAGTGCAGCGCTCGCTGCTCAGACAAAGTCTGGCGAAATGTATGGAACGAGCGAAGCGAACAAAATTCTCCGTTTCAGAGCTATTACCATGAAAATCGAATCCCGAATTTCGTATTTCTCCGTCTCTACCACACTTATGGTTTATGGTACTCGAGCGACAGACATAGAGATCTACGACCTTCGAGATTCGATTTTTGTGGTAGCGCCGCAGCTTGGGCAAAAATTCTTTCGTATGTCGGCTTCTGTCCGTCTGTCTGTTCTACTCTACAGGTTGCATTTATTTTTGTTTCAGCAGTGAGCAAGTTCAATAATTATAATATAATACAATGTATCTGTAGATTCAGTTTTTTTTTAAGTCAGGCTTGCGAGTTCTACAGCTCACAGAGCCACTAAGTAGTTCTCATACCGACAAAACGTAGATTTTCGTAGTTCATAGTCATACCCAGTTGGTTAATTATTATTGTGACGACGGCGGGGTCAATAAAAGTTTTGTTGCTATAGTGACACAGCATCAAGGTATTTCAAAATTTACCGTGTTGTCGTAAGTCGTCAGTAGCCCAGTGGTACAGACGGCGGCATTGGAGTCGATATACCCGAGTTCGAGACCAGGGACTGACATGCACTTTTTATGTTATAAATTCTTAGTGAGTACCTACATTATCAAAACGCGGAGTAGCATGGAATGTTCTATGAAAAGTAAGCGAATAGAATATTCGATGGTATAGGCACATACAGTCCCACTCGCAAAATGTCCCTTACAATTAGTCCCTTTCACAAAACGTCCCTTTCATAAATGTCCCTTTCCCAAAATGGCCCTTCTGCAAAATGCCCCGTTCTTAAAACGTCCCTTAACATACCTAAATTATATCCCCTTCGCAGAACGTCCCTTTCACAAAATGTCCCGTTTGCAAACCGTACCTTTCGCAATGTTTGCCGTTTCTCGCTTAATGCCTTTCTGCTCTCTTAGTCTTTGTTTACTTCTAACAATATATTTTCTGTGGTGCTTTAGTATGCGTGTAAGATCTTGAGGAAAATCTAGATTGGTTTTATGGTTATTGTTGAGCATCGCAAGTAAAAAATATCTACAAATTACAAATTTGCTTCGCTTAGTAGGGAGTTAGGGAAAGCACCGCACCATACGATAGCCGCATGCAACGTATCGCATCATTGGTAACCGCTGTAAGTATTATAAAATAGGTCCGGATCCGGCCGGATTACACTCGCTGGTTTTAAATAATTAAATGTCACGTGTTTTATTATTTTTTTATCGTAATTTGAGATACGACGGATATTTTATCCTAATGGATTATTAAAACTGCAGTTTTAAGTTTCAATTATTTTTAATAATCACAATCTGAGTAAGCCTTGGAAATATTATGTTATTTATAATCAGTCATCAATTGAGATCTTTTCTTAAATATCTACAGAAGGAGTAACAAAAAATAAATCTAAGGTTATCTTTACCAACTTAACATAAAATTAACATTTTTAAGTAATCACATATCACAAATATCACAATCAAATAGTATTTCAAAAAATTCCAAACTATAAACTTTTCTTTCTTTCTTTCTTTCCATATAACCAGTCTTTTTTTAGTTATCTGTAGTAACATAATTTTAAATTATTTATTATAGTTGAGTCATATAGAGTATAGTCAGTCTCACTCACAAACAAAAACATCATTCTAATAAATTATAATCCAGCTTTGTTGTTTTTGTAAGAATGAACAAAAATAACATACACATTCACAGAAAACATTTCCCTGTCTTATTTAGTAGTATAATAACCTAAATTTAAGGAAACAACACAACACAATGCATTCAGTACATACGGTGCACGTAAAATCCAACACTACAACACATCCTTTGCCGGCAGAAGACTAGTACTCCAGGCAAAATACAGTTTTGAAAAACATTAATTTATAACAGCGTTTTTTTTGTTGATTTCATTTGAAAATGTTAGGTATCCTAAGATGATTTAGTCAAGAATCCGACAAACTTTCCACCCGGAAGTAATTATGTAGATTTAAATGAAGCATGCATTATCTTTTTTTGTACGATTTATCTTGAATATCGTAGAGCAAATGTAAATGAACCAAAATAAAGGCAAAAACATTTATTAATATTTTTACTGACTTTTTAGAAACCAATTAACTTATCATTTTTTCGATGTCTGAAATGTTGTCGGATTTTGTCGCTGGGTAACTGTTTAATTGATAATATATCCGTTATACATAAAAAATAAGCTATTATAAATTATTTCCAAAATTGACACTTTTTCCATACAAGTTGTCAGTTCATTGCCTGGACTATAGCGTCGACTAATAAAAGTTACTTATATTAACTGTTTACGGCCGGGAAGGCGAGGCAGGGCTAGACGTAACTATTTACATTTTGGTGAACTTTCTTCTTCTAAGGTAAGAAGATTCTTACTATTTAGTACATAGTATTTTCCCACAGTAAGATGATCTGAAGAGGTGGGTTTCTCTAATTGAGTTTCTACAGTTTCAACCATAATTTAATACGCCTAATTGCAGTGCGTTAGTTTAATCGATTTTATGAAGATACACTGCTGTCGTTCTACATTTGATTGGAATACCTAATATACTCATTCACACAAGATCATATACCTTAATTATTTTCATATTGATATATATAGGCCTAATTTCTGTGCATTACCGATTCACCAGCTGGAATTACGCTATTTTATTAACTACAGTAGAGTAAAAAAAAAATCGATAAAGACTCTTTACGATTGTACTTTGGCTTGAGGCCTAGTGTTGCGAGAAAACTCGAGTACCGCATTGACATATGACAACAATGACACCGCTCGAGTTGGCTCGAGATCGATGAATGTCACTTAGACGGGTTGAGTATTTGTGAGACTTAATCCGCACTTCAGTTTAAGAACGTATCTAATACCGTCTACACCGTTTGTGCGTAAACAACTCTCGAATATTAAGATGTACGAAATGAACAATGCCAAAAGTAATCTATTCGGCTGTATACCAAGGCCCCTAATTCCCCAAAGCAAGATAAATACATGCTTTACGCATACAAATAACTATGATTAGCGAGGCCATTACGGCATTGATCTAAGCGACCCTGCAGTGGCCTCGCCGTCTTATCTGCCCACCAAGGGTCTACCGAATTATTAATCGCAGGTTCATAATCATTATGTCCAGCGATTTGTCAGTCTATTTATAGATCTATGGCTGAAGCTTGTGCTAGTTCCATCTTACTATTTTGCTATAAGGCCTCCTTGCTGTAGATTCACACATACCTCAAAAAGAGCCTGATTTAGAGTTATCACTTTGTGACCTTTCCAGCGTAATCATACTGGTTTTTGCTGCACCTCCCCAGGCAGAAATGCAATACGTCAACACCGACTGACAGATGCTGACATAAATTTACCTCAGCAAGTCTTTCCCTGCAGCATTACGTAGATTCCTGAACACATAGATCAGTTTTCGCACTCTGTTTGCTGTTCTCCTTTAGTCAAATGAAAGAAAACAGAATCAATTTAACATTTCTGTACCAGGCCACAATACGATAATACGAGTATGTGCTGACACTGAATGTTTGAATGTGTGCTCAAATTAATTTTGCACATTCTGACGTCACAATGTGTTATCCTTTAAAATTTTTACTAATTTTTGACAATAAGTATGTTGAACCTATTGTACATACATTTGTATAAAAACTAACAGCAATTTCAACAACTTGACAATTGTCACCTGACATTGTTATACTTACACTTCCAATCTTTGTCTGTCGACTCAGAAATGTAAAATAATGACACAACTGTCAAGTTGTCGAAATGAGTCATGGAAGTTTTCTATGTACTTATTTAAGTATTTATATCTATTATATATATCGTCGTCTAGTACCCATAACACAAGCTTTAATGAGCTTACTAGGGACTAGGTCGATTTGGGTAAGATTGTCCCCTAATATTTATAATTATTATGATGTATGTTTTTTCCATATCTCCTGGCGGCTGCTTCAATAACATTATATTTTACTGATTCAGGGTCTTCTAATTGTTTTTGTTTCTGATAATCTAAGAGAAAATTACTACTACTGTTAGACCTAAAGTTATCATATTGGGCCCAACTTCTCAAGCGCCGCAAATATTCGTCCTTACTTCAAGACAAGACTTTGCGGCCCTTGCTGTAGAGACCTTGGGTCCCTGGTCAGCTATTTTCATAAGAGCTTTGTCGAGGCGGCTCATCAGTACCTCAAGTGACCGCCGAGGGCTGGCGCTCTCTCAAAGAATCGCCCTCGCGATATAGAGAGGTAACGCAGCCAGCGTCATGGGGACAATGCCACAAGAGGATCTCCTCGCCGGGGTGTTCTTTTTATAATATGCATTTTTACTTCGTTATTATTTAGCCTTTGGAAACTCGCTTATAATGAAAAAATGTACGGGGACGAAGTCCCATTGCAGCCAACATAACAAAACACAGAATACATGGACCTAATTAATATATTATATAGTTTTTTTTTTCGTCCAATACAGCGGTGGACTCTACAAACCATACAATTATGACTTCTGATTTGTCAGCCCCAATTTCTGATGGGGTATACAGATTACGTGATTTTACCCCAATTTGTCAGTACAACATGTCGAAGTCATAATTGGGTGTAGCGTACAGATGTAACCACATGTGCATGCAATTTCTCAGTACAAGTAAGTTTTCGGTGTCCTGCTCCAGGAATTTGCCACGTGAAGGGATAAAACGCGTTTTTATAGCCTTTAAAATACAATTTCTTTAATAAATAGGTGTTAAATTTGTGGAAAGACTACCTAATTACAAATTACTAAATATTTTACGTCAAAATTATCTGTCAGAAAACTTGCCTGCGGGGCTAGTACGCCAAGTTTTATGTCGGACATAAAGCATTCGTCCCATTCTGGCCAATATGTGAGGGCAAGAGGGACAAATGCTTTTTGTCGGACATAAAACCTAGTGTGCTAGTTTTTCATTTTAATTTCCATGATCCAAATTGTCTTGATTGTGATGTGCATACAATTTGTCAGCACAACTCGTTTGACAGTTGGATCAGCAGCGTTATAGTGCTATAGAAACGCGTTTTATAGTCGATTTGAGTCAAGCTTTGAAGTCTTTGTATTTTTTTCAATCAGTTTCGCATTGTACTGCAAATATCGATATCTTAGGAAAAATTAAAAATATCACACTCATGAGACAGTGCTTTGGTATGGCAATATTGTTTTTACTAAATGGTATGTGTACTAATGGTATCCCTAAATTGCCACAATTTGTCAGAAATTGGGGCTGACAAATCAGAAGTGATAGTTGTATTAATTGTATGGTTGGTAGAGGCCATCAATTGCGATTCGCGATAAGGAGACGCTACACGAACACGATCAAAATGTGTGAATCGGCGGCCATCCAAATCAAGGTCACTATATACTAGATTTTCTGTGACCTTGTTTGGCCGTTCGCCGATATCGGCCCGTGTAGAGTCTCCTATTAGTTATCCGCAAAAGTGTAGGCTGGATTACGTCACTGTTGTTTTATCATGGTTGCTCCCCTCCCAGTTAGTCAGTCGATACCAGCTTTGGTATCTTAGAAGAAGGATGGAAGAGGGCTTGAAAAAATAATTTGAAGACATTTGTAAATATTATATATAAAAAATCCATATTAAGTACTTTACTTTACTTTTAAAGTACTTTTCATAAATCTAGTTTGATTAAATAACTACCTGTTCCCATAAATATTCCCGTTTTCATCGCGGAAAGTTTTTTCCCGCCGAAAAACAAATAATATTTAAAAAATCATGAGCCACGAAAGAACCGGGTGCTATACGTATATATATTGGGCTATGTATATGGTTTAATTATAGTTATAGGCAGAGATCGGAAAAATTTGCGACATTGTTTGCAATTATGTGGACATGACTCCAAAATTAATCAAAATGTTAATTAATTATTCATTGAAAGATAATTTGATTTATTGGAGATAATAGTTTATTTATAAAGTGCTTATAAGCACGTATATACTATAATAACTTAAAAAAAAATGACATTAGACGACGATGAATTACATAAATAATTATTAGCAAAAGGTTCGTATTTAAAATGGGTATCGTTTCCGTAAATATTTATATATAATAAATAAATAACGATTTTAAACTGACACGATTACTTACACTAGAAAAAAATACTCTGGTTATAGGGCAAGCAAACTAGATGGCAGCACTAGCGATTGGGTTGGGTTTTCCGTACTGATGCCAGCCGACTCGAGGTCTATTATTATTATTAGATGTGATGTGAGCACAGATTATTAAAGAGATGCTAACGTGATGTGACTGATGTGACTTTATGGGGATGCCTTGATTTGAGTCGTACACGCCCCCTAGGTAGAGACACGCTGATGCCTTCCGCCCGCGAGAAAAAGAGATGTAACACTCTTCGGGAATCGCTGTTTTGGACAAATTTCGATAAATACCTAACTTAGTGAAGGTTTATTAAAATTTCATAAAGTGAGATTTTAGATAAGATAAAATACTATAGTATTTACTTGATTGTGTCGTAAAATAATATATCGTTTGAGTAGGCTGAGTAAAGAAAGGAAAATACAGACCCAACTTTGGATTTTTTTTTCTATCAAGGAAATTTTAAGCAATCATGTATCCATAAAATCAGATGAACAATCATGTAGTCAAGAATCATAATTGACATTTGTTTGACAATGTCATGCATGTTGTCAATTGTCATTAATTTCAATTCAGTAATATAAAATCGTAATATGTTGCAGCTATGCGTGAACCGGGTCACTGTCAATATAGTGCACATTTCAATCAGTAAAAACCGAACAAGAATAAGCAAGACTATGTGCAAATATAACTTTGCTGTAATTCAAAACATTGAAAAGAGTTCGGTGACTTTCATACATAAATG
The DNA here is from genome assembly GCA_947578815.1 of Epinotia ramella. NCBI lineage: Eukaryota > Metazoa > Arthropoda > Insecta > Lepidoptera > Tortricidae > Epinotia > Epinotia ramella. Next base: position 891,997 of record CANPUT010000111.1, read on the forward strand.
TGTCCCAGAAAAACAATTTATCACCAATATGTCGGAGCCTTAGCCACGCCCACGTTACTACGTAAAAACGTCAACTAGCCGCGAGAGAGCGGGAAAACATGAGGAAAACGTGAAAATAATTGTAAGATAAAGAAGATCAACAGTATCTGAACCATTATCAATCAGTTCGAACAGTATTATCAACATACATTACATAAATATTTATTTACGTACCTGAATAAACATTTATTAGTAAAAAAAGATATACCTCTACATGTTAATCAATATTGTCATTGATTGACTTGTTATTATTAGTAAACATGACTCGTTTTTGCGCATTAAATGACATTTGACTTTACAGATATATGTCATGTATGTATAGCATATGTTGCCACTTAATTCTGAGAAATGAAGAACTGGTTATAGGGACTTTTATAGTCGTGATGCAAGGCCGACGTTCCATATACAATACATACTATATATGTAAATGTATGCACACTTTATTAGGCATGCAAATTGTCACTTTAGTACCTATTTATGCATAATAAATATCGACTAGTCGGGAAAGCCGACTATCCGGCGTCATTTGTAGTCGGCGACTAGTCGGCGACTAGTCGGCTAAATGTGCCGATCAGTCGGCACTTTATGGATCACAGGAAAACGAGACATAGAATAAGTAAACTGCCATTTTTTACCGTTCGTTTTATATTTTACTCAAATACAGATTTATTATCACATTTGGTACTTTGATTGAACGCATGCAGACAGTGCGACGGCATAGCGAAACGAAGTTTCCCGATTGCACCCGAGCTTAGCCGAACTCCACGATCGGCCAAGCCGACTAGTCGGCCGACTAGTCGGCCTTCTAGGCGGCCGACTAGTCGGCTAGTCGGCCAAACCCATAGTCTGCCCATCTCTAAAAACTATTAATATATTCAGATTTTAACGAACACCGCTTACGATTACTGACGGTTTGGTGCAACGCTGCGAGGAGACCCGGTGGCCATCGCTCTTATTCCTTCTCGGGCGTGGTGCGGAACATAATTTTGAGCCCAGCACGTGATACACACACAGCTTTGCACAGCACGCAAAGAGGCGCGGCCATGCACTGTGCCGACTTGTGACCGGGTCAGTGTCGCATTTTCCCAGTGTCCCGCTTACCTTGCGAGTCGCGGCGCGTGAGCGGCGGCGGCGGCGGCTGGCTGGGCTCGGCGGGGATGGGCGGCAGCGGGCGGTCGATGCTGGCGGCGGCGGCGAGCGCGGGCGGCGGCGCGCCCGGCGGCCCGGCGCCCGGCAGCGGCGCCGCGCGCTCCTCCGGCGACGGCGCCGAGCTGCCCGACACCGAGCTGCGCGTCGTCTTGGCGATGCCCGGCCGGCATACAGACTGGAAATTCACAAACGGTGTGTTCATTTATATACCGACTAGCGACCCGCCCCGGCTTCGCGTGGGTACTATATTATACATATAAACCTTCCTCTTGAATCACTCTATTTATTAAAAACAACACATCAAAATCAGTTGCGTAGTTTTAAAGATCTAAGCATACACAGGAACAGACAGCGGGAAGCGACTTTGTTTTATACTATGTAGTGATATGGAATACACTGTAAAACGCAACGCGACGTAATTTAGCGCTCCTGAGCCCATTCGAGACCACTTGTACAAAATATCCTTTCGCCAGAAAACACGTCCCAATATATGCAATGCTGGTAAGTAGCCCAGCTAGAGGAGTGGGTACAGCGCTAATAGTGTAACATGATATGAGGCCAGTCCCCCTGACAAATTTCTTAGCCAGTTGAATGGATCGGCCATTTAACGATACCATCCATCCACTGACAGTCACTATTAGTTGGACAAGACAGCCAGTGGTTTCTACTTAATTTTGCCGTCAACCATGAGATCGCTATGCTGCACCCCACTACACACCTGCATGCGCTGGAAGACGAGGCCGGCGAGGTGGAGGCGGTCTTCCCCCTGCGAGTCGCCCATGAAGGAGGTGGCGGAGTCGATGACCTACTCATCTCGCACTGCTACACACCTGCATGCACTGGAAGAAGAGGTCAGCGAGGTGGTGGCGGTCCTCCTCCTGTGAGTCGCCCATGAAGGAGGTGGCGGGGTCGATGACCTACTCATCTCACACTGCTACACACCTGCATGCGCTGGAAGACGAGGTCGGCGAGGTGGCGGTGGTCCTCCTCCTGCGAGTCGCCCATGAAGGAGGTGACGGGGTGTTTGACCTACTCATCTCACACTGCTACAAACCTGCATGCGCTGGAAGACGAGGTCGGCGAGGTGGCGGCGGTCCTCCTCCTGTGAGTCGCCCATGAAGGAGGTGGCGGAGTCGTTGAGCTCGATGATGTGCTCGCGCCCGTCCTTGCCGACCACCAGCTCGAGCGCGCACACCTCCAGGCCGCCGAAGGTCTCGCTCACCTGGATACATGATTAATCTTGGTGTATTGACTAAACTGATGCCGAGTTGGGACTATTTTGTGACATGTTTCTTTTGTATTCTGTTTCTTGTTTTGTGGGTGTCAGGACTGTCAGGACTGAAGGTTTTTCAATTAAAACGTCTAATTAAAATATAAAATATTAATAGGATATTCGGATTACGTAGCTGCTCGATTGAAAAGCGGCATATCTGAGGAGGATGATTATGATGGTGATGAGAGAAGTGATAGTACTGATAATACTATGACATCTCTGATAAAATAAACTGATGTACACATCAAGTTGACGGGCAGAGTTAGGGATGGTATACATATATCAGAACAACTGGGTGTACAATAGAAGTTACTGATGAATATATTAGACCATCAACAACAACTGCTGGGTCTGCTGATGCTGATTCGTATTGTTCATATAGGCCGAACGTACAAGATTTGAAAACACCAGTGACGCATCACGAAGATACAATATTACTCGTACTATAGTCCGACCGGCGTCCGTGCGTACAGGACAGAGTGGAGGGATCTCCAAAAAAGTACCTAGGCCTCCACCCACCGAACGTGTGTCGTGCGCGGCGCGTGTGCTGCGCGGGCCCGCGCTAGTTGTAAAACATTGAAACTGCACTTCAAACACACATCGAACGCGCTGCTGAGTGAGATAGAGATAGTGAGATACATATTAAATGTGTTGGTAGTGAGAGAGATATGACGCGCGGGCCCGCGCGGGCCCGCGCAGCACACGCGGAGCACACGCGCTGCTGCGTGTGATAGAGATGGTGAGATACATATTAAATGTGTTGGTAGTGAGAGAAATATGACGCGCGTAGCGTTGAAAATGTCGAAAAAAATCGAATGATTTTTTCGGGAATTTATGAAATTTTCGTTATTTTCCGTTTTTTTCGGATTTTTAATGAAAAAACCCAATAAGTCATTGTGACAACTGAACTGAACTGACATGGATGTCAATGGCAAAGTAAGTCTACAATCGTTTGGAAAGAAACGGTATTTATTCCGGAAATTTTCAACGCTAGACGCGCAGCACACGCGCTGCTATACGCCGCCCGCTTGCGGTGTGAATATACCGCTTGAACCGCGCCCGACACGCGCCGCGCACGACACGCGCTGCGCACGCCACGCGTTCGGTGGGTGGAGGCCTTTTGTGTGATTAAGGCGGTGCATTGGAAAATATCGCGTGCTTTGAAACACCGTTGTGACTAGATTAAGAAACAATAAGGTCTGATTTTCAGATATATGATTCTTGACTTTATGATTGTTCATCTGATTTTATGGATACATGATTGCTTAAAATTTCCTCGATAGAAAAAAAATCCAAAGTTGGGTCTGTATTTTCCATTTTTTACTCAGCCTACTCAAACGATACATTATTTTACGACAGAATCAAGTAAATACTATAGTAATTTATCTCGTCTAAAATCTCAAATAATTAAACAAAATCTAATTAAGTATAATATAATTACAAATCCTTCCCTTCATCGATTGTGACGAGTTATCAACGGCTGGTGTTGCGCGTTTTTATCGTTGCAAACGCAGATTTAATAATAATAATGTATCCGCCATGTTTATCCCTTTCCGCTGTAGATTATTTTCGTTTTAAAGGGCCTCTGCGCTGTTGGCTTCGGCCCCACGCATGCCTCCCAAAAGTCCGGGATCCCACGGTCCCGAGACATGGAAAATACATACAAATAATAATAAATATTAAAACATTTATTTCAAGCAGTTTTTTTTTAAGCAGAGATGTTGCAGACATTCGTATCTGCCTCCGCAACCGCAGGAGTTGCAACTAACCCAACTGTTCTATCTTGTATTGAACTCGGATTAGCCATACCGTTAAGCAAACCGGTATCTCAGTCTATGACACCTAGTTTTAGTCTGACGCCAAATGATTCAAATTTAATGGGCTTGGAAATAAATAAGCTAATAAACCTAGGAGCCGTGAGAAAATGCATTTCCAGGAATGATCAATACATTTCTAGTACTTTTTTGGTTCCAAAACCTAATGGCACTAGACGTTTTATATTAAATTTAAAATCTTTCAACAAATTTGTGACCAAGTCCCATTTCAAGATGGAGGATTATCGGACTGCTTCCAAACTTATACCACGTAATGGTTACATGGCTACAATCGACCTCAAAGAGGCCTATTTACTTATTCCTATAAACGAGGCAGATCGAAAGGTTTGAATCCCGGTAAGGGCAAATATTTGTGTGATGAGTAGGCTTAGGACTTTTCGTAGCATACCGTGGTTCTAAAATCTTTGGAGTCACCATGTGTAAAAATTTCGAAGTCAAAGTCAAAGTCAAAAAGTATGATGTCTTATTAACTATAAAGATTTATACATACTGTCACATCGGTAAACTTCAAATAATTATAATCCCAATCAATACTGATATATATCAAATGGGTCTCAAATCAATACCCTTATATTCACACCGAGCAATCCTGAAATATAGTTCAAATTATTATCTAAACAAGCAATATCAATTTCCTATGTGTTTAGTATATACCTAAGAATTGAATTTGAGATTGCTATCTAGTTTCAACAAGGGAATGTTAATCTATAAAAATGCCAAGTTATTCACCAAATAATATCAAATCAACTATCAAAACAATTAGCAATGTGCTATTATATCACTACAAACCAATTCAGTAATATTTTGCTATTTTAAATACAACTATGTTCCATCAATGGTTAACCTCAAAAACGTTTTTTCCACAAATATCAAAATAATACTGTGAACCAGTCAAAGATACCTATTGACACCGCCAGAGACGTTTCAAAGAACCACGCCCTTGCTATCAAAGATGTTCGCTACTAGACCGGGCTTGCAAGACTCTACTCGGTTGATGCCAGGGCGGGGCCCGACGAGTTCCTGACCCAAATAGAGGCCTGGACTAGAACGACCGGTATAACCCCGCTAAGCTATAGCTTCCAGGAAGCGTGGCATACCGAAGATGCGCCAGGTATCGGTCCGATACAAAACAAAACGTGCTTTTTTGTGTTTTATACATTTAAGAACTGTATTTGTTTACCATGGTGCAATAAACGCTTGATTGATTGAATAATCTTACACAATAATCATTTAAAATTTGCAGATTAAGGACCGATATAAAGTCTGTATCAGCATTAACAAGAAGTTAATGATATTAATTCAGTAATCCAGAGATGTATAAGTCTCTGAGCGTCCAAATACAATTACTTAATAATTATTCTAATGTTCGTAGAGATGTATACGGTCTCTAAGCGTCAAAACAAAACAAAAAAAGAAACATTAATGTAATATTGTCAGAGATGTACAGGGTCAATAAGAATCAAACGTGTCAAGATCACTTCCCAGGGCCGTCACGGCGGGCCGCGCGACAACGTCCGCCACGTCGGGGACCTTGGCAACGTGAAGGCGGAGGAGGGAACGCTCGCCGTCAAGATCGTCGACCACCTGGTCTCCCTGGCGGGCCCCAGGTCTATAGTCGGCCGGTCTGTGGCGATTACGAAGGGCGAGGATGACTACGGACGGGCGGGGACGGAGGACAGCGCGTTGACCACATGCTGATTTCTGCAGATCTTGTTAGCAGAAGTTATATTTTTGTGCACTACTGCGTTAGGTAGCTCCTGCGGACGCGAGTAACAGTTGTCCCCCCTTTGTCAAGTGAGTGGGCAACTCGACTGTTAGAAGTTCTTATATAAGCCGCCCGAAGGCCTCTAACTCGGCTTAACGACTACTGTCATGGACAGCAGCCGGGATCAACTGCTTAGCGTGCCTTCCAAAGCACGGAGACGCTCATTTATATTAACCACTCAAACATCAGACGGTCACCCATCCAAAGACTGACCGCTGCCATCTTTGCTTAACCTGCGTTATCGTTTCCGACTCGCAGGCGCCGCTAGGCTATGAGCGCTTCATGTTTCATTTAACCGTTTAGAAGATGGGACATTATTTATCCGGTACAGTCACGAACTTTAATTTGGGACTTACTTAAGGCTAGTAATCCTGTCATATTGTACGGGAATCCGAAGAATATTTTTGCGAAATGGGTCATAAATTAAAAAAATGCGACCGTACCTACCTCATACGTTTAAGTCGTATAAAAAGTCATATCGGAAACTATTCGTAACGTTACTCAAGAAAATTGTAAAAAGTTTTCTTGAGGCGAGCAAGGCGCCGTGCCCTGCCATTTGAGATGAGATATGGGCGGCAATGCAGTTGCAACGCCGTCGGCCGCGTCTGGCACGTCACTTATGGGAAACGTCCTCTAGGCGGCCAAGGCTGCGCTTTACTTAATGTATGCGTCATGTATATTGTTCTCTTGTGGCTTTACAAGATCCTGTTTCGTGGTCGACTGCTGTATGCCTAATTATGACCGGCCACCGCCATGCTACGCTCGTAGCGCTACGCAGTAGTTCGTAGCAGCTTAAACTCCATATAGACAAAACATGAGCTTTGAGGCGCGTCGACGACTACGAGTAATAGAACTCATGTTAGCCCGCATAGCGTTACGTGGCAATTAATGGGTTATGTAAATTACGAAAATACGCTGAACTTCAACGGTATGACTTCAAACTACTCTAACCTACGTGTACTCGTATTAATATCGAATAACCGCTCTGTCACTTGAACGATGAAGTCGTGAGATTGAACATACCTCTATATGTGTAGACTAAATTTGGAAGGCACGCTCCTGGCTGCTGTCTATGAAAGTAGTCGTTAAGCCGAGTTAGAGGCCTTCGGGCGGCTTAAGAACTCCTAATAGTCGAGTTGCCCACTCACTTGACAAAGGGGGGACAACTGTTACTCGCGTCCGGAGGAGCTACCTACCACAACCCTGCACGTGTCCGCTGGGTGGTACTAAAGAGTGATTAAACTTTAAAGACCAAAAATAATGTATGCCATACGATTAAATAGTTTATGAATTAGGTCTTGTTACGTATGCATTGTATTGTAATGGAAATAAACGTCAGTGCGTATATGAGCAGCAGTGGTTTCACTCGTCCCGCCCGATATCCAACACTGGCGACGATCTACCCGCGTGTGCGAAAAAGATAATTCAGGCAATGCGTTCAAGGATTAAAAGTAAAAGGTAGCAGTGCGACGAGTTCATTAGTTTAAACTGCTAAATTTAAATTGAACTCGGGTTTTACAAATATAATATCTTAAGAATCATCAACAGACGATTCTGCTTAAATTGTATATTTTTTCATAATGTAAAGAAGGAAATGTTTGCCTAAATCCGTCCAGTAGATTTACTCACGTTAGTCCGGGCTACCCGTATAGTTTTGAAAGCAAGCAAGCTTAAAAGACGTAGAACTTTCCATGTCCATGCGCCGTCCCCATTTAATGGTGTTAGAGAATAAATTATATTGATTAACAAAAATGAACTTTTTAAATTAAAAAAAATAATCCGCAGGTTAAATGAAACATTGCCTTCTTTTCGGTTCTGGGAGCATCGCAGTTCTAACCTAACCTAACCTGTTGTAGCTGTTCGGTTCGTAAAGGTCGTGGTTCCAACTTAACCAAACCTACTTTTCCGCTAGCAGTCGGATTATGTATTTTGACTAATAAATGGCTTACCATATACCTAGTATATGTATGACCTAAGAATACCCTTAAAAAATTACTTGTTTCTCATACATACTTCCAACCCTTTTTAACCTCCTTAGAGGAGGTTGAATTTTAAGAAACGCTGTAAGTCGTTTCCTAGTCTTTAACCGAAGTTACAGATCCCTTACTTTAAAATTGTCTTGTTCCCCGTACAAACATCCAACTCCTTTTAGCCCATTTAGGGGATGAATGTTTTTAACTCCCTTATGGAATCAATTTCAAACAGTCTAAAACAGACTCTTACTCTAAAAATGTCTTGCTCTCCATACAAACTTAAGTACCAAGTAATCTTTCTACAAAGTTTCAAGTTTCTATATATAGCTGGCTTTGTTCTGAAATATGGCTTAGGCCAGCGACACTTCCAAGAAGCTGATATCTATTGGATGACACATAATATTATATCGTCAACTTTCATGTTAACACACTTCGCAGAATTAATGTCCGTGCTATGAAGTTAGCGTTATTAATCAGTTTTTTAGAAATATTTCGAAAACCTTTGAACCGATCTTGGTCAAAACTATTTTCGCTGAAACAATTTAATAAGCCATAGATATGTCCATGATTTTTTTCATATTATCAAAATACATGGGTCAAAAATTAGAGCTGGGGGACACAATTTTAGTGACTTTCGGGGCGATTATCTCCGACTCTATTCACTTAATAAAAAAAATTGCTGAGAAACCTTATATTTATTTTGAAAAGCCTATCGATTGATGTGCCACACGTGGGCTTCCAATGCAAAAACAATTTTTGACTGCAGTTTTATGTATGGAATAACCTAACCTAACCTAACCTACTTATAATTTTATTTCTCAAATTATTGTGTCTATTTTTGCCGTTGATGAAAGATGGACGTTATTAAGTTTAAAAAAAACTATTGTCTTAATAACATTTGACAAAGCAAAATGATGCCAGATGATATTTTGACCAAATGAACAATTTTCGAAACAAAAATGTGCTATTTGTTCGTTTGGGAAATGAAACTACTGCCATAAGTTTTGTGGGAAGTGAAATTTGGCGAAAAATATTTTGCCGTAACGGCAGGACCCCGTATTTGATTTTAATAATTATGGTCGTAGTCAACTATACCCAGTGAGTTTTGTCTGTTTGCGTGTGCAAACCTCAACAATCGCGCCTCAGATAGGATCTTGCTTATATTTACAACAACGGCCCTTAAACCACTGGAAGAGACCAACCAACACACTGATTATCCATACTAATATTATAATTGCGAAAGTGTGTCTGTCTGTTTGTCTGTCTGTTACCTCTTCAAGCTTAAACCACTGAACTGATTTAGATGAATTTTAGTAAGTATAGAGATAGTTTGAGTCCCGGGGAAGGACAGTTTTTATCCCGGAAATCATCCCCTAAGGGGGTGAAATGGGGGGGTGAATGTTTGTATGGAGCTGCGATATAAACGAGTTCCACGCGGAGTCGCGGGCAGAAGCTAGTACAAAATAATGGGAGGTCGTAAGGAGTAAAAAACTGTTATAAACTTATGAAGGTCCAATTATGTTATATTTTCATACTTTGTTGCCTGTCCTGTACAAATATGCTTTAAGATGATTGGCAAGGAAAAGAGTTGAAAGCGTTGACAATGTCAAGGCTGATCTCCAGCCCCACCCTTCCTCGCGAAATTGCCTGCTCTGACAACGCTCGGACGCAAAGGATTGCATCCACAGTCGATCGACCCCGGCGGAAGCCAACTGAGTATCCGACAGGTTTGGACCTTCGTTATTTAGATGCCTGTTTACACGGAAGGACATAATACGCTTAAATAGCTTGCCTACCTCGTACAATAAGCATATTGGCCGGTACGCAGAAGGTGAGTCTGCAAGCCTCCCTTCTTTTCGCGAGAGAACCAGTTTTGCCTCCTTCCATATCATGGAAAAGCAGCCATATCGGAGACAGCTGCTGAATAGGCGCCTCCATCGCAATCATCCATGCTCGGCCAGGAATAACATCTTGTCCCGGTGCAGTATTTCGTGCAGCATGGCGCTTCACGGCCTACTCTAATTCAGCTTCGGTTATCTCTCTCAGACCATGGGTTCAGGGACACACACCCCTGTGTAGTTGAAAAGTCTTATGTACATACGACAGTCCGCAGTACATGCACCCTGCTGGGTTTTGTCATCAGGATGGGATAACTACCGCGCCCATGGCTCCATGGATTCCACTTCAGCTTGAAAAGCAACACATTCGGGCACCCAGCAAGTCTGGGGAGGAGCCTCTCGGTGGGGCCTCAGCTTTGTTCACCTCGTTACCGGAATAACTTTATCCTGCTGCTTGACCTTTGCCGTTTTTCGACGCTATGGAAAAACACAAAAGGCTTTGACGTCGTATATTGCCATAATAAATCGAATCGCTCGATCATACGATGAATGCGTTGTGTTCGAGTTATTCCGTAAGTAGGTACAACTTGATTTAAACACACAATAAAATGAACGTCTTAAATCTTATTAAAAGTCCTTACTCGTCTGACCAGTATCGGATTTATTTCAAGACGTTCGAGTAGGAGGCGCTATTTTGCATACGATTATTATTTTTAATATTGCGAATGCGAAAGTAAATCAGCGTTGCAGTTTATAAGGTACCGTGTATTGTAACATATTTACTTCATGAATAACTTCTTGCAGCACCGTTCGATAAGACTTTTGTATTCGGCATTCGTAACTGGTTGAAAAAAACCGCTGTTTTGCATTCATCTGAGTCATTTAGCGTCTGCTCTCATTCGCAACAATAGCTGCAACTGCAGGCGTGTATTCATAACGCTTACCCAGAACTCTCCCCAGGCGAGCCAATAAACCTGACCTCCGATTACACTTACTAGTTACTAATCCCGGGGTCAAGTTAATTAGGGATTATTTTCGAGGGGAGCCGAGACATTGTGAACTGCGCAGGACGTCGCACCAAAATCCCGCCCGGTATTCGCGCGGGATAGCGGCGCGGAGGCGGCGTGTGTGACATATCAAGCGGTAATCGACAGTTGACAGATTCGGAAAGATCAAAAATGTTATATCCTCAGATTTAGATAGCGATGACGAGACGTTCCTAAACAAAAAGAAGACTAAACGGACATCCGGGTCCATGAAATAAATAAAAAAAGAGGAAATTTCGTTATATAATATAATAAATATACAGGGTTTAATCGTTGTGTAGCCAGGCGATTATTCCGTAAATATAAGAGATATTAGAAAATATCAAACTGATATCGAAAGTGCGTTCTTGCCCAATGAGTAAAATTGCACTAATAACTTTTTTGAAATAAAAGTATTAATATTAAAAATATTAAGTTTAAACGCTCGCTCCCATACAGTTAAGTACCTTGCCACAAGTGTATCTTGTAAACTTGTAAGTAACTTGTAAACTTGTAAGTGCAACTTGTAAACTTGTAAATGTAACTTGTAAACTTGTACGTGTATCTTGTAAACTTGTAAGTATAACTTGTAAGCGTAACTTGTAAACTTGTATAAGTGCAAATGTTACTAGTAAACTTGTAAAGCCGTTCACTAGTTACACTACAAGTTACACTCACAAGTTTATAAGTTACACTTACAAGTTTACAAGTTACTTACAAGGATACAAGCTACATACAAGTTTACAAGTAACACTTGCACTTACAAGTTTACAAGTAACACTTGCACTTACAAGTTTACAAGTTACATTTAGAAATTTACAAGTTACATTTGTAAGTTTACAAGTTACACTTACAAGTTTCGAGAGTTAAACCAATGCCAAGATAGTGGTGTATCGTAGGCAGTAGGGAACAGGGGCTAAGTGGCAAGGTACTTAACTGTATGGGAGCGTTTAAACTTAATATTTTTATTATTAATACTTTTATTTCAAAAAAGTTATTAATGCAATTTTACTCGTTGGGTAACGCACTTTCGAAATCAGTTTGATATTTTCTAATATCTCATATATTTACGGAATAATCGCCTAACGATTACACCCTGTATATATTTTCCGCTTTGCCTTAAGGTTTGACTGGTACAGAATACCATATGGCATTAAGTCCGCCTTTTGTACGATAAGTTTTCTTTTGTGCAATAAATTTTAAATAAATAAATATTTGGAGAGTTCCATCATTTATGCCAAGAGCTGACTTCTTATGAAGATCGTTTTTACACTTATTTTCACATGAGTAAAAACAGTCTTGAAGAATTACACGACATCTTAAAATCAAGGATTGTTAAGCAGGGTACCAAGTTTCACCAGGGAAATAAATTTTACAGTTGTACTCATTGTTAAAATTAATAAAATCTGAACAGAAGTTGTAAAAAAATACAACTTGTTGCACCGCTCTCAGCACGCCTCCGCGCCGCGCCGCGCCGCCACCGCCAGTGCGCGCCGGTGCATTGACAACTGCGTAATACAACTTCCCGCCGCAAAACCGCCCCGCGCCGCCTCCGCGCCGCGCACGCCTATCTGTGCACGCGTTTCGCCGCCTCCGCGCCGCTATCGCCTCCGCGCCGCTATCGCCTCCGCGCCGCCTCCGCCACGCTTTTTTCCCGGCCGGTTTTCTGTGCGGACCCTTTCATATTAGCTCGAACATTACAACCGGTACCGCCTCCGCGCCGCACCGCGCCGCTCCGCCACCGCTGTCAGTGCGTTTTGGCCTTTAGTGTGTGTATGACTGATGTGAGGATAATAGATTCACAGATTTGACGTTAAAAAAGTGTGACGTTTGAAGGGGTGAAATGATCAGAGGGATAATAATTTACGTACACTGTACACGTAATACGTTACAGTAACAATATAACTAACAAAATTTTCTTCAATATACAACAACAACGCAAACGCAATCAGAATAACTAGAATGATTATACTAACATGAGTACTATAGCATGAAGGATGCTATGCGCTGCATAAGTTTTTTTACTCTAATGTAGAGTATTTCTTTTTCGTTTTGACCACCAAATCCTCCCTCAGGTTGAAATCTAGTTAATTGTATTATATATTATTGTAACGTTTTCAATATAAATTGTAGTCGCATCGCAACCACCAGTGTTAGTGTTCATTTTTATATTTATACTTATGCTTATATTTCTGAGAACTTTACTATTGCAATAAACAACCTATATAGCCCTATCATAAAATAAGTGTAGGTATGTTATGCAAAAGCTCTTTATAGTAAATGGAGTATTCCTCCACAAACATATGACAAATTATCGGCCCAACCCAGTGAAATGGTAGCCCAAATTTGAATTTCGAATGCAGGGTAACGGCTTCCATAATTGGTTGTGCATTCCTTCGATCTTTATCTAGCTAATGGGGTGTCATGTCGGCCATATTTGGTTGCGTTTGTTTGTCACGTCGGCCAAACCAATAGACATGTCACGCGGATTTTGATTGCCAAGCAAAAAACGTTCAATTTCCAAAGCTTTAGAGACTAAAGTCGGTTGATACTTCAAACTGTAATTTTTTTACTCAGTAGGTTGAACATTTTTTGCATTGCGTCTGCAGGGGCCCGTTCATAACAACTTTTAACTGAATCAATAAAGTGACTTCCGCTTGTAATATATGTTGTTATATTTAAACGCAATACCAATTTGTTTTTGCCATTGCCAAATATTTTTCAAAGTATTATCTCTTTAGGAATAACGTCTAAATTCCAATTATTCGAATTTGCAAGAACAGCAGATGGCGGTGGCGACCAAAATATCAATTTGTTTTTGCCGTTGTTAAATATTTTTCTAAGCTTTATCTCTTTAGGAATAACGCCCGAATTCGAACTATTCGAATTTTCTCAATAGCAAAACGGTGAAGGATGCGTTGGTTAAAATTACAAATTTATTTGCAGAATATGCTATTGCAAACTGTTTAACGGCTTTATAAGTTTATACTCTTACGAATAGCGTTCAGATTTTAATGAAGTCGAATCGGCTAGCAGCAAAAAGTGACCTCCTTCACATCTGACGTCACAAAACTCTGTCGCGTATTTAACAATTTTTCCCCATCCCAAAAAGTGCTCAGCGCCGCTAAATAAGTTTTCACTTCAAAAAACAATTAAAATGGCAAAATTAGACAAATTGCCGGTTACATCGCCACTTTTCCCAAAATAAGCCTTAGGGGAGTTATGTCACGACTAGTCATTTAGGGCGGGTTGCGCCAGCTTACGATCACAGACCGATCAACGTTAAATAAGCCTTAGGGGAGTTATGTCACGACTAGTCATTTAGGGCGGGTTGCGCCAGCTTACGATCACAGACCGATCAACGTTAAATAAGCCTTAGGGGAGTTATGTCACGACTAGTCATTTAGGGCGGGTTGCGCCAGCTTACGATCACAGACCGATCAACGTTAAATATGCCTTAGGGGAGTTATGTCACGACTAGTCATTTAGGGCGGGTTGCGCCAGCTTACGATCACAGACCGATCAACGTTAAATATGCCTTAGGGGAGTTATGTCACGACTAGTCATTTAGGGCGGGTTGCGCCAGCTTACGATCACAGACCGATCAACGTTAAATATGCCTTAGGGGAGTTATGTCACGACTAGTCATTTAGGGCGGGTTGCGCCAGCTTACGATCACAGACCGATCAACGTTAAATATGCCTTAGGGGAGTTATGTCACGACTAGTCATTTAGGGCGGGTTGCGCCAGCTTACGATCACAGACCGATCAACGTTAAATATGCCTTAGGGGAGTTATGTCACGACTAGTCATTTAGGGCGGGTTGCGCCAGCTTACGATCACAGACCGATCAACGTTAAATATGCCTTAGGGGAGTTATGTCACGACTAGTCATTTAGGGCGGGTTGCGCCAGCTTACGATCACAGACCGATCAACGTTAAATATGCCTTAGGGGAGTTATGTCACGACTAGTCATTTAGGGCGGGTTGCGCCAGCTTACGATCACAGACCGATCAACGTTAAATATGCCTTAGGGGAGTTATGTCACGACTAGTCATTTAGGGCGGGTTGCGCCAGCTTACGATCACAGACCGATCAACGTTAAATATGCCTTAGGGGAGTTATGTCACGACTAGTCATTTAGGGCGGGTTGCGCCAGCTTACGATCACAGACCGATCAACGTTAAATATGCCTTAGGGGAGTTATGTCACGACTAGTCATTTAGGGCGGGTTGCGCCAGCTTACGATCACAGACCGATCAACGTTAAATATGCCTTAGGGGAGTTATGTCACGACTAGTCATTTAGGGCGGATTGCGCCAGCTTACGATCACAGACCGATCAACGTTAAATATGCCTTAGGGGAGTTATGTCACGACTAGTCATTTAGGGCGGGTTGCGCCAGCTTACGATCACAGACCGATCAACGTTAAATATGCCTTAGGGGAGTTATGTCACGACTAGTCATTTAGGGCGGGTTGCGCCAGCTTACGATCACAGACCGATCAACGTTAAATATGCCTTAGGGGAGTTATGTCACGACTAGTCATTTAGGGCGGGTTGCGCCAGCTTACGATCACAGACCGATCAACGTTAAATATGCCTTAGGGGAGTTATGTCACGACTAGTCATTTAGGGCGGGTTGCGCCAGCTTACGATCACAGACCGATCAACGTTAAATATGCCTTAGGGGAGTTATGTCACGACTAGTCATTTAGGGCGGGTTGCGCCAGCTTACGATCACAGACCGATCAACGTTAAATATGCCTTAGGGGAGTTATGTCACGACTAGTCATTTAGGGCGGGTTGCGCCAGCTTACGATCACAGACCGATCAACGTTAAATATGCCTTAGGGGAGTTATGTCACGACTAGTCATTTAGGGCGGGTTGCGCCAGCTTACGATCACAGACCGATCAACGTTAAATATGCCTTAGGGGAGTTATGTCACGACTAGTCATTTAGGGCGGGTTGCGCCAGCTTACGATCACAGACCGATCAACGTTAAATATGCCTTAGGGGAGTTATGTCACGACTAGTCATTTAGGGCGGGTTGCGCCAGCTTACGATCACAGACCGATCAACGTTAAATATGCCTTAGGGGAGTTATGTCACGACTAGTCATTTAGGGCGGGTTGCGCCAGCTTACGATCACAGACCGATCAACGTTAAATATGCCTTAGGGGAGTTATGTCACGACTAGTCATTTAGGGCGGGTTGCGCCAGCTTACGATCACAGACCGATCAACGTTAAATATGCCTTAGGGGAGTTATGTCACGACTAGTCATTTAGGGCGGGTTGCGCCAGCTTACGATCACAGACCGATCAACGTTAAATATGCCTTAGGGGAGTTATGTCACGACTAGTCATTTAGGGCGGGTTGCGCCAGCTTACGATCACAGACCGATCAACGTTAAATATGGCGCCGGCAGCTGACATTCCATAGACACTTGTCAAACTTTCCATTCATTCAGAATTCAACGAACCCCGCCTACGATTACAGACGGGTTGGTGCAAGCCAAACATCTCGTATCAACTATAATACATGAAATAGTAGCAACTACTCGTAATCGGTTTCCTTCAGACTTCCTATGTACTTTCGTGCTGACAACATAGTTGTGAGTTAGGTACACGAGACAATGATTGTTGACGAAACATATCAGTTACTTGCAAATGGCGCCGTATTACAAACGATCGTGCATGCTGTTTGCCTGGCTGTCTGTTAGCTACTACTAACTAGCACGATTGCTTTTAGGTCGGACATAAAGTATTGTTCCCTTTGGCAAGAGTGGCAAGTAGGTACTGTCACTAGCACGAATATCTCCCATAACTAAGCGCGCATAAATATCTGACATGTCCTTACGGCCCTAGAAATAGAGTCGTGTCAGATATTTACGCGCGTTTCGTTGTGGCAATATTGATGCTGGTGACTGTACATATATAAGTACGAATGATTTATGTCTGCTATGGAAAGCGACCATATATAGGTACTACGAGTATATATAGGTAGGCGGGGGCAACCGGACAAAGCATTCGTCCCTTACTAGCAAGTGTCTAAGTGTGAGAGGGACGAAGGCTGTATGTCCTACATATAGGCGATCATGTTAGTTAGGATGGACACCATTGGAACTAATAAGTTAGATGTTTTAGGATCAAATCATGAAATTGGTGTTCACATTTCACATCCACCATGTTCGGAAATGTAGCAACATCTTTGACTAAATTGATGGTATAACACTGTAGAGCAGCCATCAGATTATATCTATACGGACAATGTGCTTACAAATGTCTGAATTGGACTCTATTGTTAAAGCGTTAGAGTGTATATTCAGATATTTTATAGCATTCTGAAGGAAACAGATATGTTTGTTCGATGGTGACTGTTGACTTTGCTCGTCACCCATGAAGGTATCGTTCTCATAACAATCCCTTTTTTGAGTGTCAACACTACAAATCACGTAAAGAGAAGTATCGTAAAATGCATTTTTAATACAGTTGCTCAAAAAGTGGTACTTTTTGTGGCTGCGTAGCGTACGAGAAGCTCAATTTCTCGAACTAGTGCTTTTTACTTTTTAGTTCCAAACTATACTTTCGAAACGCAGTAATTTTATATTAGATTTTTTACTTGGAAATTATGAAATTAAAAACGCTTACGAATACTAGGAGTATTTATTTAAAGTATTCATTAATATATAAATGACGAAAAAATATTAAGAATTTGCATTTTATAGCCTACTCTGTCTTAGGTATCTATGTATGAAATATTTACTTTCCTAAAAATCAAGGTACATAGTAATTGACTGGTTGACTTCCTAGGAGCCGCTTTGAGTGAATATTATCCTTCCGCCAATTTGTTAGGGACCTGCAAAATGTTAATAATTTAGTAACATTTATAGATTTCATCAGCTTCTTGTTCAAAAAATAACCTTAAACATAACTAATAATGTGATTTAATATTTCTTTTACCTCTAATTATCCTTGATAGTCTTCAAATATTCAAACAATTCATGATATTTTAGTTGTAAACGTGTCCTTGGTCACATGTCGCAGATCACAAATTTGGCACTAAAACTCTTGTTGCATGATCTGTTTCTGTTTGTTGATACTGTAATGTCTTGTACTTCTGTTTTGATAATGTTAAAGGTTCTAATTAATGTCGTTTCAGTATTATAATTATCTGCATTGGGCTGTGGCAAGCTAAATATTATCCTTATGAATACTGTCAGTGTCAACTGCCAAGTGTCAATTTAGTTTCTCAACTCGAGGCCGATGGCGCTGATTCCAATAGTATGTTGTCACTGTCAGTGTCATTTGTAAAGTATGGGTTCGTTCAAAAATAACTTCGAAGCAAGCATATTTTATCGCAATGATATATTAATTTATTATTTTTTCGCAATTGGCAAAAACGTCGTTTACAACACGTGTGAAATGTCTTTTACCACTCGTACCGAGTCTTGCCACTCGCTTTCAGCTCGTGGCAAGATACCTCGGTACTAGTGGTAAAAAGACATTCTTTTCACACTAGTTGTAAAATGTACTATTGTGGGGTCATCAAATCCACCACATGACAAAGAACCGTGGGAGCGCGCGGCAACATGGCTTTTTATAATGTCGAGGTTATCAGGTAGACGAATCACAAAACATTTCGCGGTCCGCTATTTTTGCAAACGAACATCTCATTGGAGCCTGCTCTATTACATTTATACAGGATGTTAACGGGGTCATGATCCGGAATGACAAAAAGCGAATAAGATGATCATACTGAACAACCTTTCCCATGGGACCAACCACGAAATCGCAAAAAAAAAGAGCCAATTAAGAGTTAACTGTGAGTTAACTGCGATTTAATTGAGAGTTAATGTATGGAATACCTGGTTTTTTTTTGCGATTTCGTGGTTGGTCCCATGGGAAAGGTTGTTCAGTATGATCATCTTATTCGCTTTTTGTCATTCCGGATCATGACCCCGTTAACATCCTGTATATGATTTGTTTGGACACGGTAGCCGGCGACGTCGCCATGGCGTCCGGTGAGTCACAGCACTACTTAACCTGCTTTTAGCCTCTATATAACATTCAAACCCCTCTTTTCCAGCTATCAGAAAGCATCAAGCTAACCCTATCAGAATGGGGTTCCCAGAACGGGCTGAAACTCCAAAACGGCACACAAGAACCAGACGCCTCCAACGATTCCAACTACGCGGTCAAATCCTCCGTGGTGTCCGACTCGAGTTCCGAAGTCGTAGTCAACATCACCAGGCCGCACGATGACGTCCAGATAAAAATGGCCGAGGAGGAACGGAAGAATTTGAAGATCGGTGTGAAGATATTTATAAATGAAGATAGTACCAGTGCGCTCAGTGAATGCTTGGAGAGTGGTGAGTTATTTGCTATTGACCAGTTTGTTTTAAATCTTGCAGCGATGATACCTTCACGTCTGACTCTCTCGCACTTGGTAGAGAAGGACAAATCGTCGCTACTTTATCAGAATCTGTGACGTGCTTTTGTACTTTAAGTACATAATTGAGGAATTCCATAAGTCATCTGTGGTCTTCATCATCAGTTCCACTCATTGAACAAACATTGAAAAAAAAAAAAAAAAAAAAACAACCGAATTGAGAACCTCCTCCTATTTTTTGAAGTCGGTTAAAAATGAACCAAATCCACAATCAAATTGAATTACAATAATTGATATTTAATTATGTTAATTTGGATTCCATTAGATTAGGTAAATTACAGTGGGGGCCATTGCGAAATATCTGTAGCTTCGCGGTCGGTATATATACAAGTTTATACTTATACGCTGTTCTTTTACGCTGGTTCTTGAAGAGACGTAAATTTTTACGTGCAAAGATCCCTAACTCTAGTACGTATTATAGGCAAGGCAGTGTGAGTAGGTATGCCATGTGCAACAAAATGCGGTCTACAGCTATCCGGGCAGAAAATACCTACTAATATACGGATACATTTTTAGGGTTCCGTATGTCTAAATGTTGTCACAAGAAACTTTGTACCCTTCGGCGTTGGTCCATGGGGTCCCAGTGCAAATACGTTATTTGGGGAAATCTCGCGAACTTAATTTAGTTAATGAATGTTTGTTATCTACTTATACACTTTAGAAAGTAAAAACTGTTTTTTTATACATATTTAGGATATTTTTTTGTTGAATATGTTTTATTAATAGCAGCTAGACTGTATCAATGTTATAATTCATTAGGTAATGTTAATATTCTTATGGCCACGAAAAAGTGTTACATAAGAATGTCTCTGCAGATGAGATTTATTTTAGTTGCTAGTTTGGGCCATTATACTATTAAATGAACATAAAGATTTGAAATCTTAAGTCGTGACTAAATTGTATAATCTTAAATATTGCCTTTTATATTATTATAAGGTATGACATTTAATACATATAAACATTGTTCGAAATAAGCACACTAGAATTAATGATATGGTATTTCCAAATGTGTAAGCCACTACATAGATTCGTTAGGTAAAGCAGTGGTAATTTTCTATGACGAGATGAGAGACGGTAACGCTTAGATACAGAACGATCGGTGCCATGGTTGCTTCTCAAAACTAAGGCCATAATAAAAAATAACCGGGTTGACTTAATTGGAACATTTCAGGAAGATCTTGCTATCAGAACGATCGGTGCCATGGTTGCTTCTCAAAACTAAGGCCATAATAAAAAATGTGAAAATCGTAATCCATTCCGCTCGAAGATTGTGTAACATGATATCAGCAGGAAAAGCGGAGGGTGATATACAGTGCGTTGACTTTATAGTTTTATGTGTGACTATTGGAGTGTCTTTTTAAGTGCTTCGTAGTTGATGAGGCTCTGCCTAAGTAGTATTGCGTGACAGTATCTCTCTACCTACGCTCAGTTACTTATGCATCGCGGTGTCAAGATATATTTGTGGGTGAGCTTTGAGGTGAGCTTAAAACAAGTTACAGAATAGGGGGGCTGGTTCAAACCCGGGACCGCTAGCTTTGTTGGCAAGACTAAGTCTAAGCTAATCGTCGCTATCGATTTTGAATTCGGAGTCCGCTCGGCTACCCCACGAATTCAAAGGTGAGCGGAGGATTAAAACTAGTCTCAATTTTTTTCACTAAAATAAGTAGGCCGTGGATGACGCCGATGGCGTAATGTTCGAATTAAATTAAGACTATTATTGACTTTTATCAATCAAAATATGTCTTTAACCGGCACCACATCTTACTTTATCTTTCATAATACGTCGAGGTAGAATATAATCAAGTTAATGAGATCGCTTCGGTCTGAAATCTCGCTTGACGCCTTGTCAACAAAGGCTTTGCTTGACATTAGGTGGGTTTGGATTATAAATTGAGACGGTTTTAAGGTATGTTTAAAAAGGCCGAGTCCAGTTTACTCGTAAGTGTTTCGAAGCTTGTTTGATCTTCGAATAAATGTTAAACTAAAACCTAATTATCCACCACCAACGGTTGGTCCAATTCTCCGACTGACAGCTGCACCATTGCACTGCTACAATTCAGAATGAGCTGATGCACCATGCGCTGTTATTAGCAGATACTAAGTGCTTACCTGATCGACGTGTCGATATAAGAAGCGTCGGCGCGCGGGCGATTCCGAAAATGCACAGCGCGCCGACGCTTGCGCATCACAACTAACAACTACTGATTTTATGGACTCTAATTACGCGATAAAACCCAATGGCAGTGCGGAGCGTCGGCATAAAACTCGGCAGTGACATTTAAGTTGGTCGTTTTGAAGTTGACGGTCGTCCTCTTTATTTGAGTATCTCATCATAATCATATATTTAGAAGTCTATATACTCGAACTACGCCATGTTATTTATATGCAAAAAACAAATGGACGTGCCTTAATATTTACTACGGGCAGCACTTTATAGTAAACAAAAAGAGTAAGGTCAACCGGGGCAAATACGTCGATCGGGTAAATGCGGCTCTTGATGATATTAATCGTCGTTCTAAAATGTTCAGTTCCGGAACATTTTAGAACGATTACAATCGTCTAAGTTGAAAGTTTGGTAACCCATACTTTGAAAATCGAGGGCTGTAATAGTTCTAAAATGTTGTGTTTCGAAGATTATCTTCAGAATACGCATTTACCCCATTGACGCATTAACCCTGGTAGACCTTACTTATTGCTTTTGTCGGTGGGGTAATCGCCATTCTATCCGTTTCTCTGCTAATGTATTGAGCTCCTGATACGACATCATAATTATCTTCACTTTGGTTTGATCCATAAACGCACGTCTCGGTCTTCCCCTGCCTCTACTATCTTCCCTTCAATTATGGTTTTCATGTGATTGTCTTGTCGTTTCAGGTGCCCCAACATATTCCCTCTCCTGTTCTCAATTTCTTTGGGAGCCTATTTCATGCTATTGATAACTCGGTACTACGGTATTAAATACGGTACGGTACGGGTACGGTAGAAAATATGACTGCCACGTACCGGACGGCGCAGCGTGGGTCGCCCCCCACAAGGTGGACTGATGACATGGAAAGGTCGCGGGAGTCCGCTGGCGGGTGGCGCAGGAACGGACACTGTGGCACTCTTTGGGGGAGGTCTATGTCCAGCAGCGGATGTCTTTTGGCTGATAAGATGAGAAAATATGACGAACAGGCGATGATTGGGGTAGGACCTAGACTAGAGGGATGATTTTCGACTGGTAACGGGTAGAGACTGGAAGAGGAGAGCTTTACGACCGAACTCAGCAGGGAACCATGTTACGGAAGATGCTTAAAACTGACCAGTGGACCAACACAGTGTCATGATGATGATGAAATTTAAAAAAATCGGTAGCACACGTTACTGCTTAATACATATTTAATCTACTTACTTAATAAAACAGTGCTCAAGATGAACCATCAGGCCATATATACATATACAGTGATCTATGATATACTAGTTTAGTACATCATAAATCAATGTATATGTATGCTGTAGTAGTAGTCACCACCCAAGCACAACATTTGCCGTTTCTCTTTAATGTATTTCCAACCATAATGAAGGAAATTGGTAATATCTCCTCCACCCATAATCAATTCTAAACTTCCGCCATTAACTTTTATGGATACATTCTTTTAAACTGTTCCCAATTACCGCGTTACATCTCATTGACACTGTTTCCTGCTATATAAACTGTAACTAAATATCATCATTAGTAAACTTAATGAGGGTTTTAACCTGGAATGAGCTGTTTTTGAGATCATCATCGTCATATCAGCCGAAAGACGTCCACTGCTGGACATAGGTTTTTGAGATAAGTGTGGTTAAAAGAGAAAGCAAAGCACCTCCTAACTATGGTCGAACTTATATGGCATCACAAATTAAAACGCAATATTAAATACCTATACATATTGGGGGATGATATGATACAAATCGATCTAGTCCCAAGCTAAGAAAAGCTTGTACTATGGGTTTTATATGACGATATTCATATTTATATGGCTAAATAAACAATTATTGAATACGAGTACATAGAAAACATACAAGACTCAGGAACAAATGTTCATGCTCGTCACATAAAATAAGCGCCCTAACGGGGATTCGAACAAGGGACTGCCGGCTTCGGCTTCGTTTTGCGTAATCATGTTAAATCATGCACTGATTTCCCTGCAGAAAAGCCTCAAGATTACTATTCGTATTTTTTTGAAACCATATTATTATAAACAGACGCATTATATTGTTTCAAAAACTCTGTTCGCTTAACTTCGCTGAACCTACGGCGCCTTAAGTTTTTCACCTACATATATATTAGGTTTACTTACCTACTATCCCTATATTGAGGCTCCACGAAAATACTTGCTAAAAATATATAATTTCAATTACCTACCCTAATTTTATCAATATCTGAGCGAGCAACTTACGTAGAACTCAATTGTAGTATTATATAGTAATACAGTCGACATTTGTACTGCTATTTATTTGTGCTTTGTGCGGTTCATCTGTTTTTAATTTCTCTAGTCAAGGCTTATTTTTTTTACTATTAGATAGCTGCAAAAATATAATTACTCACATCATCACACATTTAAGACTTATCCCTAATGTCGGTGGAGTATTTCCCATTTCTCTCTCTCGCACGCCAACCATTTCACATCTTTACATGACACTATTAAAATATTAGGCGTAAATTAAAAGGTCTATTTCAGTTCGCCATTTATTTGCAGAGCAACAGTACTAGCTATACCTACATGAACATACTTCATAGTACAAAATAACACCCCTTTGTGACTCGGACTACCAACTAGGCTAAAGTAGTCACACGCAATGAGTAGGAGTGGAGTCTTGGGTTGTTTTAAGATCTTCGTGGATTTAACGACATGTAGGTATGTTTGTAGTTCAACACTTTCAACAGGCATCGGTAGTGTCTGTACCTAGACATACAATTTGAGTCGTCATTGAAAGTTTGTGATAAAGGGACGTATCATTAGTTTTTTGAAGTTGTAAAAAATTATCGCACGTAAATTTTCCTTCGAAATTTCCATTTTCACAACTGACTTGGCAACTTTGAACGAACGCTGTACTAAAACGGTTGGGCCGATTTCGAGTCATTCTTTTGTTTTCGAATTCTAAACTCAAATATTTTAACGTGACACTAGTTCTTTTTTATGCAATCACGGGAGGTTTGCAAACGACAGAACTTAAAAGGCAGCCCTCGTAGAACGAGACGACGCTCCTATCTTGTCACTTATCGCGTGATAAGGCCGACCATGATACGGGGTCAGGAGTTATCTGTGACTTCCTGTTACGACTCTCCCCTCTTGACTCTTGTCACCGAGATTCTTAACAATGGTGCATAATCTGAAGTTACACTCATTCGCCTATGGCGAGTTATCGGTAGGCGTTGTGCGACGTTATGCCTAGGTCGTCATTGGCAACAATAGTACAAGAAGTGTTATTTAAATCACTCGTTGGGATTGATTATTCGGCCGCGCGTTCCATCCGCGAAGTCGAACCACATCCGGTGTAGGGCGCATTGAACAACGATATCTTGAGCTGCCCCGCTATTCTGTAACTTGTCTTAAACTTATCTCACCGTTCACTCACAACTATATCTTGACGCCGCGATTCGTAGTAACTAACCGTCTAGTTTCGTTTGGCGTGAGGGGTGAGGTGAGCGGCATTAGCGAGATCCAAATAACAGCTCAGAGGCTCTAGTATAAGTTTTACCGAAACAAAACTTTACGATCGCGTTTGCGTTTTACCCTCAATTTGTATAGGATTTGACAGCTAAACGCAAACGCGGTCGTAACGTTTTGCTTCGGTAAAACATATACTAGAGCCTCTGGACTGCTTTTACAGTGTTGCACCATGTTACCTACTTTAAAATGGTAAACCATTTCAGCTCCTAACCTGCTCCTGGCAAGAGAAGGACTGTATTCAGTTGTGGGACTACGGCTCCTGTAAATTGATCGAAACTATTGTCCCTGATGCCAATCAGTCGAAACTCTACTGTGGTAAAATGGTTCCAAAAACGAGTCTCATAGTTTGCGGCGGATCAGAAATCAATATGTTGCGTGTTGTTGATATAAATCTTAAAATAGTAAGTTCATTCTATAATACAAGCATTTTTAGTATTTTATTTTCATTGTTGTTAAACACTGACGTACCTGGGGGGTCATGCATTGCTCAGTCAGCAGTAGGTTAATTTGTTGTAGACACTAGAACCAACAGAAAAAAATTTCACCTACGATCATCCTTCGGAGATACGAGCCAAGACGTTATCTAGCGCATTTGACGAATATCTACTGCAAGGAAATTAAAATCAGAAGCGGCGGGGTGCAAATAATTAGCTTTCACTTTTCAGGACTATAACATACTTGACTATGTACATAATTGATGTTGAGTGCGTTTCAGTTATTCCCCTTAACAAGTTATTGCCTGTGATAATATTCGTTGGCGGTATTGATAATGAATTTTAATCAGCGCGATCGCCGCGACCCCGGATATTGACCCATAAACATTTCCGCAGTTCATGAACCTTGACTTATTTAATAATTTGCTTCGGCAGGCCGACGTTTATGACGTGGACTAACTTGACTACACAATCTGACAACGCCCCGTTCCGGATACGGCTGAATCCTTCGACATATACGACATTTAGGTTTTTTTTCCACAGACGGAGTGTTCTATTCGCAATAACCCGGGCGGTATTTACGGTTTTGATTTCGGAAGGGTACGAAGAAAGATGACTCTTGACACTGGATATAAAAAGATTAGTGAAATTGGCAGCATACCACGTGTAGCCTACGTAAGCGGGAAAAGATTGCAGATAGTGGACTTTGGGCAGTGAAGCAATCTAAACAATATCTGGACAACTGCATTTTGTTTTGTATTTCTTTTATATATATTTTTTTGGAATTTTATATTACACTAAAAACGGTTGGATTAAAAGAAACTTCTCCAGAAAGTTGTACATCAGTTGTATTGAATT
This sequence comes from Epinotia ramella, assembly GCA_947578815.1. NCBI lineage: Eukaryota > Metazoa > Arthropoda > Insecta > Lepidoptera > Tortricidae > Epinotia > Epinotia ramella. The sequence goes on from CANPUT010000111.1 coordinate 918,338, forward strand.
TATTCTCTTTTAACATTTTTCTACGCACAAACAGCCGCTTAATACAATTTTACGTGATAGACAAATACACTGTGATTTCATTTTGTAAACAGTATATAAAACTCTACAAAGATAAAATATCGAGTTTGGCAAGAATTCATAATACACGACTAGATCGGTTGCGGCAGCGTACGAATGGGTCGACGGCCAAGGAGCTCACCGCGAGCCCCTTTTGATATACTTACTAGCATTCATTAGGCTAGTTTGCGGTTTTCCTTACTATCATTTAAAAGGAAATTGAAATACTTGGTCTTTTCCTGTTGTGTGTAAATTATAAATATTACAATTACAAGCAGTTCTAAAACATGTGCAATAAACACAATCGTAACAATAGGTATGCAGACAAATTCTATACGCCATCATTAAAAATAATTCCATCGGTCCATTCGTGCACCCATATCACCGGTCTACGTTAATAATAAATAAAAAAAACATAAATACTTCTACATAGTATTATATACAGGATTTGAACATCTATTATTATTCGACCGATTCAAGTTGAGCCTCGTCAACGGGTGGGTCTTCCCGTGTTGCAATTGTTTTTTGTTTTGAGCTTTCGACATCACAGTTGAAACCACCACATTGGAGTAGTCGAGCGGCGCGATGGACACGACCGTGGGCGCGATAGGGGGCCGCTCGGCGCCCGCTCCCGCTCCCGCTCCCGCTCCCGCGCCGCGCAGCGCGCCACAGATCGAGTTGCGCAGCGCCGGCAGCCGCCGCGCCTCCGCCTCCTTCGGCTTACTCGGCTCCGACACCGACTCGCACCGCGCCCGGCTCGGCTGGTCGTACCGGTCCACCAGCACCTTCACCGACACATCCTCGCCGGCCGGCGGCGAGCTCGGCACCCGCTCCCGGCCGTCGGGCGCGCGGCCGCGGGACTTCGAGCGCCGCAGCGAGTCCGTCTCGGAGCGAGCCTCGAACTCCTTCTTGAGGTTACTGACGAGGCCCAGCGCGTTGAAGGGCTGCGGCGTGGGCGCGGCTTCGGCTTCGGCGGCGGCGCGCGGCAGGTCGCCGTACGAGGCGCAGGCCGGGCGGCGGCGCCGCAGCCCCGAGCGCAGCCACGTGTCGGCGGGCGCGGAGGCCGACAGGCGGCCGCTCCACGTGGACGCGCCGCGGGCCCGCGCGCGCTCCATGCGCGCCGCCGCCGTCACGAACTCCTTCAGTATGGCACAGGTTTCGTTGAACTTGCGTTCGTTGTCGGAAACGTCGCGGACGCGGTCGCGCGCCGGCGGGCGGCGCGGCTCGGCGTGCTCGCGGATGCTACCGCGGCACGCTCACTTCGCTCGCTCGACTCGCGCGCTATATGGTCGCAGTTCTTCCTAACACTCCTCCTCGCTTCGCTCGTCGTCGTACCTAACTAAGACCTTCCTTAAGGTAGATTATGTTATATGTTGAAAGTGCGAAGTGACTATTTGAACTAACATTTTTTTGGAATATAATATTAGCCAAAGGAAAACGTCTGCTTAATGGAAGATTATCTTAATAAAACTTGACAAAGTAAAATGATGCCATGCTGCCCGTCGCTTTGCAACGAAGACACCGAGTTCTGTTTATATTGATTGTCAAAGACATTTCAGTGTCAAAACAAATATCTTATTGCACGTCAAACCGATGGCCATTGGGGCGGAAAGGTTCTCGAATGGCGACCACGTACCGGAAGGCGCAGCGTGGGTAGGCCTCCCACAAGGTGGACTGATGACCTGGTAAAGGTCGCGGGACTCCGCTGGATGCGGGTGGCGCAGGACCGGTCATTGTGGCACTCTTTGGGGGAGGCCTATGTCCAGCGACGTCTTTCGGCTGATATGATGATGATGATGACTTTAGTAATGTCTCAATGGTCTAACCTGCTCATGTATATTCTGTACAACATCTATAATGACACTTATAATCTTGCTGCAACCGAATATCAGATCGAAGAATAACTGAAATCAATTAGAAACTTTGTTTTAGTATTCATTTCATAGGGATTATATTACTCATGTAGGTACTTATGTATAGAGTAATGAGTTAATGACGTATGCACGTCTGTCTGAGACAGGTGGCGCCTCACCACGAATTTGAACGGGTTGTCTGTTGCTCTCAGCCCCTGTAAGATTTGGTCATAGGCCTGGCAGTAGGGCTGCGGTGGCGTGCGCCCCACGGCCCGGAACCCGTACCTCTGCAGCCTCCTCTTCAGCACCAGCATGCGCGCGTTGAACAGCCACATCACCAGCAGCTTCGACGTTGAAATAGATATATTCAATATTTCATGAATCATTGCGGGGAAGGCCAATGTAATAAATACTACAAAACCGTATTCGTACCAAGCTACAATACTTGCCCCGAAATAGATGATGACCAGGAACAAAGTTGCAATGTACGCTTGTTTCATTTGTTTCTGAAATCCATCGAAAATCATCCGTGCGTCCAGCGTTACATCAGTCATTTCACCCTTTTCACGAAACAAATTATTTAATTAAATATTTTTGTTTCGTGTTATTTTTAACGAGGAAGTTACCCCGATCATTTTATAAACGATATGATACAGAGAAAGAATATAATGGAAAAATAAACCATCTTAGTCTGTAGCCCCCGACAGGATTCGAACCTGCGACCTTTCTATTAACGCTAGACTGCTCTACCAACTGAGCTACTGAGCTATCAGTCATTTCGTTCAGGGTAAAGTATGAGTAGATATATTCGTCTCCAGTCCAGAGGGATATAAGGATGCCGAACAGGTATTCCAATACCAAAACTACAGGGTATAGAGATGAGACTTTCGGCAAGACTAAGACGACGTTGACGACGTATGCGACAGCCATAGAGAGACAGTAGGCTTGCGCGAGGCGTCGCCAGCGAGGTGGCATGGCGCGCCTGTTGTACAGCCCGCATAGGACCCGCGCGCGCATGACCCACGTCAGGTCGCACACACAGGGCGCCCCGGGCTCCGACATCGCGACTCAATGTACGTGTGCTGCTCGGCCAGAACTCCAACACACTGCCATTGACGCGCCCACTCTTATCTCTGCACTTCATCAAGTTTGAGGTATAAATAATATCAAATCGATATTTTTCATTTCATCGAATGGTGATATTATAATTTACTTTAAAAACAAAGTTTTAACCGACTTCAATTCCGCCAAGCCACGAGAACAATTCCACATTTGTTTTCCAATTTACCACAATGAACTGATTTCCGAGAGCAAATGCGTTGATTATTAGAGAAAAAAACCGAATCGCTGTATGTGGCCCGATAATATTTGAGGACTTCCGTCGATTCCACAAGATCATCATCACCTTTGGCACTTTATTAGTTCCTATTTCAACGGAATCTTATCAGAATCTGTGATATACTTTTGTACTTTTAAGTACATAATTGAGGAATTCCATAAGTCATCTGTGGTCTTCATCATCAATTTCACTCCACCAAATTTACGATTTCCGGGTGTAAATACACGAGTTATAATAGAAAATACCAAAATCACTCCACGCGTGCCTAATATAATTGAGGAGTCCCCTCAATTCCTCGTAGATCCCCATCAACCAACTGAATTTTTGAAAAAAATGGGACCCACCTGGAAGCATATACTTACAAACAAAAAAAAAAATTCGAATCGGCTCATCAATGACACGGAATTCTGAGGTAAGTGACAAACATTGAAAAACAAAAAAAATAATAAAAAAACAAAAAAAAATACAACCGAATTGAGAACCTCCTCCTTTTTTTGGAGTCGGTTACAAAGAACTTACATCGATTGATCGATTGTTCATAATCGACTTTAAATTGACTTTATCTACGCACATATCATTAAGCCGGGGTTATATTAGAGCCACGCCGCGTGTCGCAACGCAATCGGTTACATACATTTTGTATGAACATGGTTACATTAGCTCAGTCCCGCGTGTCGCCACGTTCAATACAAAGTACGCGTTGCGACACGCGGCGTGGCTCTAATATAACCCCGGCTTAAGTGCTCTAAAATGCGTTCAGAAACCGTAGGAAATGACCAGCATTATTACAACCAATTTTACTATAAGAACTTTCTTGTCTGTGGTAGTAGGTAAAATCTGTACTGTAATGTTATTACAGTACAGATTTTTGTAAGGTTATGAGTTTAAATTTGGAACAGCTATCAAAACTCAAATGGGTCTCTATTCTAGTATCCAGAGATATTAAAACAGTTATCGATGCGACACGTCAATTCAGTATGTTGTTTAATATAAACCGCACGACATTTGATCAAGAGTGACATGAGAATAGGGACTTCATTCGTTTGTCTATGATTTAAAAAAACATTCGTCTTGACGTAGGATCGAATTGCCGCCATTACTGTTGTCATTTCTTTGTTGGTTTTTGCTGTTACGAAAGTAGAATTACGAAAAGTTGTTTGTAATTCACATTTTAGTTGAAAATATGAGTAGTAGTGACTCCGAAAACGATATGCACACTCCGCCGGATATCGTAAATGCAACCACGATTGCAACAAAGATATTTTACAGGTAGCACTATAGTAGCAATGCGGGTCATTTTCCTACGGCTTCTGAACCCATCTTAGAGTACTTATGATATGTGTGTAGATAAAGTAGTGTATGCAACTGTACATAATTTAGCCTTAAAACACTCGTGTGATCCTATTATGAAACTCGCTGGCGCTCGTTTCATAAAACCACACTCGTATTTTAAGGACTCTGATTATGTATCAGTTGCATAAACTACTATTAGATATGGTTAAAAATGCAATGCTATGTTAATAATACAAAGGTCTGCTTCTTGTGCTGTAATGCCTTCTTTGAGTTTTTCCGTGACGGGTTCAACTTTGAACAGCCCATCTGAGAATTTTCATTTCGTGAGCACTACTATGGCACGGCATTACAGAGGGTTTGGTGCAACCCACCCTAAGTATTCCTTAGCCATTGGTTATGTAGTCCATGACCATAACCATGACCATAACCATGACCATAACCATGACCCATGGACAAGTTGAAGAGCAGCGGGCTGAGCGTACATCTGACTTGGAATGGATCACTTATTCCAACTAGGCTTTTCATCATCATCATATCAGCTGAAAAAAGTCCGTGTACCTACTCGGTACAAACTCGTTTTGATACCGAGGTGTGATTGAACTCGCATATTCCTAATATATCTCCCTGTTATCGTTACTAAATAAGTACACGGCTGGTTGCTAAACTTATTAACTTTAAGATGACCCTTACCTTTTTATATTAGTCAGAATAGATTTGGTTCGAGGCTGGTTCGATTTCTATGATAATTTCTTGGCGGAATATATAATACCTAATCGGTTTTATAGAAACCACTTTCGTAAAAGTTGTGTTAAATGCGCGTAATTATGTATTATTTATAAAGGTACTATTAAATTGTCGCTAACATTTTCCGTTCTATTTTTCTAACCTTGCAACCTGTTTACAAAAAAACCTTCGAGAATTAATTTTGCAAAAAAAAACACTAAAACCAATATATCTACCTCAGAGCTTGCAAAATCGTGCCATACAAGTCAGAGACAGTGCAAAGGACCCTAAAAAGGTTAAAGCAAGGTTTAACTACTGCAAGAAAGTTGCAAAAAGGTAACCCGACAAAGAAAACGTAACAAAAAGTTAGAGTCAAGGGTGTGTAGGTTATTTGATCAAAATCCAGCAATCTCTTCTCGAGATGTGGCCAAAAAAGTTGCTAGTAGTCAAACAAATGTACAGAAAATAAAAAAAGTGCGATATTTCCTCTTACAAAAAGCAAAAAAAAATCCTCGTGTGGCAAGCGTTATGCCCGGAGTTCGCCCTTTGTAACCACTGGCACTGTCAACACGGATATTATATATCCGAATGCTAAAAAAAAAGATTACTACCGCTCATAAAAAAGCGCACTTCTTCGACATTATTCTGGCTCGATTTAGCGAGCTGTCACTATTCATCCCGAGCTTCACAGTGGTATATTACCTCAATTCTGTCGATGTAGTACTGAATAATACTAATCCGCCAAATTGCCCAGAATTACGGCCGACAGAGAAATACTGGGCAAATAAACAAAAATAAAATAAATAATAAAATAAATATTAAAACAAAGTTGCGTAAAGCGTGCCAGCCGGCCACATCATTACCTGATTTAAAAAAAAGTGGATGAGATGCACTAAACTGCTCACAAATGATTCCGTGCAAAATTCTATGAAACGCGTGCTCTGACCAAAGAATAAAATTGTGTTGCCACGTCACGGATAACGTCGCTCGCGATTAGGACGTAAGACCGCCAGATGCTATAACGTAGCCACTTATCAAAATAAATACATTTAGTGCGTAAGATCCTGGTTGTATGTGAAAATCATTGGTCTAATATGATTACAGCCTGTTACTGTGGTTTTTTATTATTTTATTTATGGGTGGCCTCCTGATTTCCAGCTTGAATTCGAAATTCTAAAAATATATCTAAATAACACTACTTACATATATTATGTCTGCTTATTTTTCGTCTTCAGAGTTTTGGCGGTTTTGGCTGGATTGTGATAAACGCGGTATAAAAATGAAAAGTTGAGACAGTAAAGGACATATAAAAAAATACATTACCGTTATGTATTATTCATTTACGCAAAATTACGTATAAAAAATATAAGCTTATTCAATTTATTTATACCTATACACGGTGCTGATCTCGATCAAATTTTGCTAAAATACAAAAATACCCACGATTAAAAGTTAGAACACACATTCGCTTGATAACCTTAACATATTTTAATAACAAAAAAAAACATTTTTGATAAGCATTCCTTCCTACGACAACGAATTCTCATCGGAATTTGTGAGTTATCTCAATAATCAAGGATAAAGTAGATAAACTTTGGTCAACATTCGTCACCAAATGTGTGTGTTGCCGAGAGCAAATGCATGCTTAACTATAGAAAATACCGAGATCGCCATATCCAGGCCTATTATATCTGATGCCCTCTATTCCTCATGGAACCCATAATCAGAAATTCTCTTGAATAATATGGGGACATCCCTTTGGACAAAAAAGTATTTCTAATATATAATAATAAAGTTGCTTAAAAACTGATACTTTTTGTAGCTTACTGTACTTTAAGATATATTTTTTAATTTTCTGGTTTTCTAACCTATAAAGATTATCTGAAATTCTAAATCCTTCAAAATCGTTTTAATAAAGCTTGCTTGAGTACAGTCAGCATCATATAGTTAGTAGCAGCCAAAGTAGCCAAATATATCGGAACACGTCTTTATTACTATAGGAGTAAGGAAGTGTTACGATATATTTGGCCACTTTGGCTGCTACTAACTATGTGATGCTGACTGTACCAATGGATTTGAGATAAGTATTATCAACAGAGGGCTGATTGAGTTTTATGAGTTTATGAATGACCACTTGCTGTTTACGCTAAAGCATGCATCAAAATATCAAATGTTAAATATACCATACGACTTTAAATCTCTTCTGAAGATAGTTTTTTTTTGTCAAATACTGACAGTGGATGCCATGTTGAAAAAAATTGCGATTATTTTTCATTACCGATTTATTTGATTATATTTTTACCGTATGGGATTGATAATATTTATGTGTCAATATTATTATGCGATTCAAAGTGGAATTGATTGAAATCCGCAAGAATTACGTACAAAGACATCAATGGCAAATATTTTGTCTTTAATTAGGTAATGTTTTATTTTTAGCAATCACTTTTTTTAGCCCGGTTTGATGCCTGAGTCTAGACCGTCGCCTGACGGATCCAGTCAAGACGCTTTGGGACTCGTGCCTAATATACATACCTATATTTACATAAAAAAAAAACATTGAAAGCAAACTGAACCTTCTCCTTATTCTTTCCTTGCCTCTCCTTCTATTGAGGATTAAAAATAAAACATTCGATTACTGGCTGAAACAATCGCTTCCCCAGTCATTCCAAATTTAAATTCGCTCGCATTTGGCCGGCCGGGACCGCCTCCGGGAGATCGGGAGGCGGCGAACGGTTCCCAGCCCCACTCTATTGGTCGCCCAGAGTAATCATCTCGCCTATTACGTACATACTCGTACATACGGCCACGACCTAGTTAGCGTACTTGTTAAAATGTGCGTAAAGTTTTTGTTTGGTTTGCGGAGCTTGGTAAAATGAGGGAGGGTGAGGAAGTTTTTTAGTATAAGTTATGAGATTATTAAACATTCAATCTTAGACGAACAACGTTGCCCAAATCCTTATCCTTACTAATATTATAAATGCGAAATTGTGTGTGTTTGTATGTTTGTCCTTCTTTCACGTCACTGCTGGAGAGTGACATAGGCTACTTTTTCCAGTGGGAAAACATCTAATTCCCACGGGAAAATTCAATATGTTACATTTTCCTATAACCACGCGGGCGAAGCCGCGGGCATCAGCTAGTAAATACATAAAATTACATGATAGCTAATTAATAAATGGTTAATTTGAAGTTTGTTTAAAATCCTAACGAATTAATAAAATGACTAGGTATATTACAGCACCTACCTAGGTATCCTTAACCGTTCCGATGCTTTGACGCTGACATTGCTGAGGGATAATAAATTTTTCGCTTCTGTCATAGAGTCAATTTTCAATAGCACTGATCAGTGCTAAGACATGCGAAGGGTTAACTGTTACAAGCTTTTGATTAACTGTAAATCAAATGATAATGCAAAATGATCGTACCATCAAACTGGTCGAATGATGCAGACAGGAGGTGTCCAATTATCTATAGCAACCTCCTCATGTGTATAAGATACACCCCTGTGGTGTTTGAGCTCACAAGGACTTACATAGAAAAAGTAGTTGACGACTGTTGAAAAATACAGTCGGCAACGAAAGCTGGTGCCAACAATGGTTATTGTTATCAAAAACTTGTTGATTAAGTACTTACTTACTTACTAAGCTGGCTCGATGACCCCTTATCTTATATTTAATATGCATTATTGTATTATTATTACATAGAGCCTATTATGTTACAGCTGGGCAAATAATTCCCTTTTATTTTTCCACAGGGCTAAGCAAATCCATGACTGTCTGTCTGTCTGTTACCTCTTCACGCTTAAAACGCTGAACCGATTGCGATGAAATTTGGTATGGAGATAGTTTGAATCCCGGGGAAGGACATAGGATAGTTTTCAACCTGGAAATCACCCCCTAAGGGGATGAAATGGGGGGTTGAAGTTTGTATGGAGCTGCGATATAAACGATTTCCACGCGGACGCAGTCGCGGGCAGAAGCTAGTATTTACTTATATTTATATTATAAACTATTCAGTCCCATTTTTAAGATCCACTAAATAATATAGTTGCGTTTTTAGTGTCTATGACTCGTCTCGCACTTATTCCTCAATATCACTCCAAGTTATGTAAGAAGGCGTCAGCCATTATTCAGCAGACGGGTTATACCGTAGCGTAAAAGATTAGCGAATAGTAATATGAATAAGTATTATATTTACCTAGTGAGCAAAATCTCATAAACAGATTAAATTGCTAAGGAACTTATATATAAAGTCCCTATTAAGTTGGACCGGTTCGCCTAAAGCCTCCTTTCAGTTGATGAGAAAAACTTAGGCAAATACCGGTAAACATGATATGGTAACATTTACTACAATAAATATCCGAGAGGACTGTAATGTAATAGTACATTACTGCAGCCGCCAGGAAAGAAGGGCTCGCCGGGTGAGTAGGTATAGACCGGATGTGATGCGAAGCCGGCAAGCCCTTTTCACGGCTAGGCATGTATAGTGCTTTTCTCAAACATATGCAATGAAATAAAAAATATCACCACTCAAAAAACAAATTATAAATATCAACCACAAATATAAAATCCAGCTACACGACAAAAGACTTTTAATTTTCCCTGCAATCCCTCCATACTGATCTATTTTATGGAAGTTGTCCGTATTACGCGTGTTTAGTGTTCGAATAGACCATATTAGGGCCATTATACACAAACTGATAATGAGAATCTTAATTTATATAAATAAATAAAATTAATGCAGAGGATTTTAAATATTGTCTATGGTCTCTGGTGAGTTACGAACAGACAATATTTTAAATTTATTCATCAACACATTGAATCATACAGAATTGTATTCTTAATATCAGTTCGTGTTCGTTCGGCATTAACGCGGATATTTTTGGTCCGATAACCATTCTACCACTAGAAAAAAAAAAAAAAATATAATTCAGCTGTTTAGCCTGTCCATGAACACATTAGCCATATTTAGATTTATAAAAAAATTTCTTCCCGGCCTAGGCCTTAAATTTTGTATGAAATTCCTTTACAGTTCTCTCGACGTGTTCCGCCCGAAATGTGATACTTCGAAGCCTGTTATGACGTACGTAACGACGACATTTCATTGCATGTTTGAGAAAAAGTATTTATACAACCTTTACATACCCCGCACCTCTACCACGTAGCAACTAGCAACGGAGACTAGAGGTAGAAATAACGAAGTCGCGGTAGCGCTTCAAACTGGATTTTATGACAATACTCTGCGAGAGGTCCCTACAGTAGGTACTATAGGTGTAGCAGTCTTGTAGCTCTTATTGACCACGCATATGCACATATCTATACGTGGTCTGATATTTTTGTACAAAGTCTTGATCGTAGTTAACGCTGTATTAAAGTGCTACGCTTGCTACGACGCCAACTATATTGTCTACGAACAATATTGACCGTTACAGAGAAAATTCTAGTTACGTTTCCAAATTGAAACCAACCTTTCCATACTGTGGGACTGTCATTCAGTAATCAAAGAATTAGAAACTTTAAAGAGCCATATGTACAGTAAAAAGTTGTACGATACACGTGCGAATTGTTAATTCGCAACTCGTGTCGATTTAAAACACTCCCTTCGGTCGTGTTTTAATATATCACCACTCGTTGCGGATTTCCTATTTTCGACACTTGTATCGTAAATAACTATTTTATGTTTACATTTTTTTTAGGTGGGCTCATTTTAACACTGCTTTTCTCGTTTGAAATGTTCGCCCCTAGTGCCCTTGCTGGAAGGCTGGAACGGAATCAATTCATTCATCTGAGATAAACGTTACCTACACCACTTTTTTAGTGTAATTTCAGGCAACAGTGATACCTTGTCTCTAATAACAACGCATTTGTTTGTACACAGAACCATCCGATCGAGTTCCAGCTATACCTGAAGTACTGCCGACGACTGCGTTTCGAGGAGCGACCTGACTACAGCCACCTGCGGCAGCTGTTCCGCACGCTCTTCCACCGGCAGGGCTTCACATATGACTATGTCTTTGACTGGAATATGCTCAAGTTTGGTAAGACACTACACATTCATAAACAGCTTCTTGCCGTTCTCGGAGTACAAGTACCCATAATGCTAGCGGTATCTCCACGTTGGACAGGCTTTGGACCAGAAAGAGTGTGCACACGTGTTTTGTCTGAGCCGTTGGCCTATCCTCCATACTAATATTATAAATGCGAAAGTGTGTCTGTCTGTCTGTCTGTCTGTCTGTCTGTCTGTCTGTCTGTGACCTCTTCACGCTTAAACCGCTGAACCGATTGCGATGAAATTTGGTATGGAGAAAGTTTGAATCCCGGGGAAGGACATAGGATAGTTTTCATCCTGGAAATCACCCCCTAAGGGGATGAAATGGGGGGTTGAAGTTTGTATGGAGCTGCGATATAAACGATTTCTACGCGGACGGAGTCGCGGGCAGAAGCTAGTACCTCTATATGTATGCTAAAACTTTAATGTTTATTGGAAGCCCTTTTGGATACACTTCAACCCAGTCCAGGATCCTTTGTGTCTTCCTGCACCTACCCAAATTCCACCACTTCCATTTCCTACCTGATGATGGATTTTAATGGTCGTTATTCGTTAGACCTTAGACTCAGAGCCCATTTCTCAAAAGCTTGTAACTTGCAATACAAGTTGCCGCCTCTTTTCAACTCATTGTATTAGAAAGATGTTTATGTTTCTGGCGGTATACCAGAACTTCTGTTTGGTAGCTTACTTTGATGTCGCTCACCACTTATGCAGCCTTATTGTTGAGCTTTTTCCATACTATTATATATATTTGATGGTAGTGTATTTAATGTATATAATTTGCAGGTGGACAGCGTGGCAACTATCAGGCAGCAGCCAATGACCGCACGCTCCGTCGTCATGAGCCAAATCAAGAACAAGAAACAAGTGAGTAGTATTTCTTGCATTTCTTGATCAGTTATTTATGATGACCGGTTTTGTGGGAAACAGTCTGGCTAACCATGTCACACGTGGCAGTGGAAAGTGCAGGGTTAAGCGGGAATATTGCACCAAGAGTATTAGAAAGATATATCTGTTTTGGGGAAACCATACCATTAGCCGATTGTCTGTAATTTTAGTTTAGAGAGAGCATTCGAGAGACAAGCCCAGATTCAGATCTTTTATTCATAAATGTACATTACATTTGTCAACTTTAAAAATACACAGCTTAATTAATATATATATACTTAGCTTAATAATCAGAGGTGTAGTGGTAAAGTGGAGTGGATTGATTGTCTAACACTAAATATGGCTTTCTCCAAACAAGATTGCCAACTTGAGAATCAATTGATGTTAATCCAGGAACTGCGATGCTGGTTCCAGAAAAATAATGATTTATCGAGTTGTGTAAATAATATTTGTAAACAGAAATAATATTAATATCTTTATGGTTCATAATAATCATAATTCACACCTCATCCTGTAGTTAAGGATATTAATTTTATCAAGTAACAGTGTGGAACGTAAGAAGATTAGTAAGTAGGTCGGCCGCCCGGACTCGAACATGCTACGGGACCGATGTAACTTTAGCTTATGGCCCGAGGGTCCGCTAAAAGAGAAGCGTGCAACGGAGCGCCGGCGGAGTTCGCACGTGTCTTACATACACGCCGCACGCCACGCCGAACCGCGGGCGCTCGGGCCTAAGGCTACGACGGACTGTCGCACCTTAAGGCTCCTCTACACAATGGGCCTTAAGCTCCAACCTTAGGGAATGGGGCTGAATGAACGCGACGAGCGATCGACTGCCCGCCTGTTTCCAGCCAGGCGTCCCTTTACAACATCAACAACACAATGGGCCATCAGATGGCCCATAATACAGGACGCAACTATGCGTTAGAGTCAGAACGAAATACTTCCATCGCATACCAACGACAACGTATAAGTGCGTCCTTGTCTTGCGCCATGATGGCCCATGGTGTAGAGGAGCCTTTACCCGGCAGACTGGGAGTGTAGAGTGTAGAGTAAGATAAGGAGTGGTGCGAGTAGTGGTTCTGGTTGTGTTGCAGCGGCGGCAGCGACGGCAGCGGCGGGGCAGCCGAGCACGACGGTGGCGGCCATCTCGGAGTGGCGGTGAGGGGTGGCGGCCCGCCACGCGCGACCCCCACCACCACCCCCACCACCAGGACCGACGAGACGCCGGGGAGGATCATCTAGACTAACATTTTCTATGCGTTCCCGTTCTACTGTAAATTATCACGTATCTTATGCTCAGTTGTGTCGTGGAACTCGGGGCTCGCGGGCCGTCGGCCAGGTCGCCGAGCCGCGTGCAGTACCTACGTGCATAGCTGTTGATGGCGTAACAATACAATACGCCGGCGCTGACGCGTGCGCATGAAGCACTATGTTTGTAATGATGCACAAGGTATACCGCATACATATGCACATGCACATTATCTTATATGCATAATTAATGATGCGTATATAGATATGTCAGCAATATGCGGTCTAAATACGGAGGTTGCTGCATTGGGGTTGTTTGCCATTGATGCCTTCATAGACGCGCCTATCCTGTCACTTATCGCGTCCATGCTACGGGGCCAGGGCGGTTCCGCGCAACTTCGGGAGCTCAAATACGGCGAGTCATCCGGTAGCCTCTTGGACTGCAACTACGCGTCTTTGCTCTGAATATAAGTGATCATCATCAAAATATTCGCCCGTATTAAATTAACACGCTGTATGTAGATAATGCGTGTTTATAGGATACATCATACCGTTTTGTTCTAATTGTAGAACCGGTGACAGTGAGTCGTGAGATTTTATGGGGTATCCCATTGTATTCGCAATGTAAGTAATTTTCAAGTATAAAACGCGCGTTTTCTACTTTGTAAGGCTAATATAAGATAAGATAATTTGCTCCATTATAATATCCATACTGTACTATAATATTATAAATGCGAAAGTGTCTGTCTTTTACCTCTTCACGCTTAAACGATTTAGATGAAGGGTATAGAGATAGTTTCAACTGGATCATGATATTTGCTACGTTTATGTTGAACCAGATTTATAGAAACTTAGTTCATCATTATTTGTTTTTTTTTTTTTTTTTTTTTTTTTCTAGCCTATAGTGTGTCCCACTGCTGGGCAAAGGCCTCCCCTCCCGATTTCCACTCGTCCCGATTCCGAGAAATCTCCGGCCAATCGTTGCGAAATACGTCCAGGTCGTCCCGCCATCTCCGTCTCGGCCTGCCACGCCGTCGCCTCCCATCGTGCGGCACCCACTGCATGGCTAGTTTAGCCCACCTCTGGGGATGCATTCGGCAGACGTGGCCAGCCCATTCCCATTTCAGCTTGGCGGTCTTAGCCCCAACGTCAGCAATGCGAGTTTTTGAGCGCAGCGTAGAGTTTCGGACCCGGTCGATCCGTTTGACTCCCAGCATACTACGCTCCATAGCTCGTTGGCAAACCTTCAATCTGGTCTTTTGTGCCTCGGTGAGTGACCATGTTTGAGCACCGTAGGTTAGGACAGGCAGAATGCACATATCGACGAGTTTTCGTTTCAGGGTTAAAGGAAGGTCTCCCTTGAGTAGCTCTTTTAAAGACCAATAGCTTCTCCAGGCGTTTTGGATCCGTCTTTCGACTTCCTTATCCTGCCTATGGCTGAAGGAAACTAGTTGTCCTAAATATGTGTACTCGTCGACATAGTGCATTAACTGCCCGTCTGAATTATCACGCGAGCCGCAGGTGAGAGTGATAAGAGAGCTGAGGATGTAATAATCAAAGCTCACTCGTTTCATACGACGTTTTTCAACACATTTTGCGAGGAAAAAATCCTTTTCATAAGATGAATTATAGGTCTGCCAAGTTATTTTCTTTACATAAGTAAATATTCCCATAAATAATTATGGGAACAGGTTTTTCTCACATGTTGTAACATCGCCAAGAATTTCCAGTGGCGTCCATTCTTATTATCACTTTTCTAGTCACCACGAGTCAACATTTTTGTTAATAACCAAACACGCATTAACAATGTTTACAAATATCTGTCAAATAACCTATAATGGCGCGCAACAGTTTTTTTCTTGAGCTTTGCGCAGTGCGCGCGCATTAGATGAAATCTCTAAACAGCCAATACAAAATAAAATAAATATTTTCGTTTTAAAATATTATCTTTATTAATTCATGTAAAATGTTATCAAAAGTGAATAGTTTTACTAAATTAAACGTTTCTATATCATATCCAAAAAGAAATAGTCAATTGATGAACAAAACGGATTTAATTTGTTTAGTCGAGTCCATTCCATCCATTTGCCGAGAATTTTAATAAAAAGCTGTAAAAAATAATGTCATCATGAATCCGATTATTAGGCTAAGCTAGTAAGCAGAATCCTTTTTTCGTGGCAACATTTATGCCTGAGAGCGCGAGGTACATCCTGCGAGTGAGAAAGCGGAGACAATGAGATCGGATATATAGCTAAAGCATCTAACAACAAACAGGGAAGTTACAAGTGTGCTTTAATTGACGTACCTAATTTTTAACAACTTCAAATCATAATTTTAATTTGCCTTGAACCTATTAACGCTTCATATAATAATAAGGCTACAATTTGTTTCGGCCGTTAATTAAGCCCGGCTCGCCCGCCGCCGTCGACGCCAAGAACAGCGGACGGCGGCGGCGAACAAAATACCAATTTGTTTTTGCCATTGCCAAATATTTTGCAAAGCTTTCTCTTTAGGAATAACGTCCAAATTCGAACTATTCGAATTTGCTCAATAGCAAAACGGTGAAGTACCCTACGCGTGGACAAAATTACAAAGTCATTTGCAGAATATGCTATTGCAAAAAGTTAGATGTGGTTGCATAGTTATGGGAAATGGTACTATTGACCCGTGGTACTATTGACCCCGGTTTACCTCAACCAGTCCTAGGTCAAGCAGCACAGTTGTACAACATTTAATGTTCTGTTACTGAATAAACTATTTTTTTCACTTCACGTTCTAATTTCTCTTTTAGCTCAATTCTTCTATCTTTTGAGAGGCCATTTTTGATGGTATCTGACCATCTAGTAGTCTGTGTATTGATGGCCCATATTTGTTAGTTAGTGGGGCATCTCCAAGTAGGGTTAGGATTTCCTCATCCAGAACTTCTCCTGGAAGGTATAATTGAGCTTGAAACAAAATAACAAAAAAAAAACCACCATGTATTTTTCCAATTATCTAGTACTTATCTATATTTATCTCGCTAACACTACCCTATCAGTCTCTTGAGACAATTTCAAAAACTACCAACATCCCAGCAGTCCCAGCACCAAAACATATCAAAGCCGTGAACTGTGACGTCACACTCCTAAATCACACCGCACAAAGCGGGCACACGGACAAAGCCATAAAGTCTCAAAACCGGCGGAGCCGATTTTGTCGACGTAGCTAAGAACCATTTCGATCACGTCAACTTTCGGACAAAAAAACGCATTCAAATCGGTCCATTCGTTTAGGAGGTAAGATGCCACCGACACACACAGATACATAGACACGTCCAACTTATAACACCCCCTTCTTTACGTAGGGGTTAAAAACAGCGACACCTATTGTTGTGGAAAAGCACCAGGTTACGCTGAAGCGAGCCGCTCAACGCAGAGCGAAATGTACAACACGATTGAGTTAGGGTGGTATTCCACTTGTCCAAGATCTTTGTTCAATGTGTATTTACGTCTCACATTTTGCTTAAAGAGAGAGTAGTATTTTCTGCAGACTGCAACATAAGGTCTTGACTTGAATTTTATTGAAGCATTGAACCTCCTTATTGGCATAACAAGCAAAATACAGTAGTACCACAAATATAAGTTACATCGGCAATCACCGACATCGACATGAGGATGGTGTTATGCGAGCGGCGCATCCCCTCCCAGAAGGAAGCAATGCGCGCGCGTACAACTGCAAAGAAGTCAAGGATTCTGGCTTCCGCGACCATGGTGGATTAATGTCTTCTTATTGTCCAACGTTAGGGGAATGCGTCTTCTATGGCGGCATTATGTCGTTATAGTTAGGCCTGGCTCTTGAAACCTCTGCCACGTCCTGATAGCTGTCGCTGGTTGATGGGGACTACTCCCGTCTGGTGGCCGTCTGTGACCCCAGCACGTCTATCATGGGTCGGCCGCGACATACACTCGATTTTTTCTCCTCTTGTTCTAAGTGTTCTCATAAGAGAGAGACGGATAGTGCGAGAAAAATCGAAAACGCTCGCGCGCCGTCGCATGATAGCCGTGCTGGTATCTTTAGTGATAGAATTGCATGCATCCTCATCGTGATCGTCAAAATAATAAACCATTTCAAACAATGACATTCAGATTCCTATTTGCTTATTACGATAATGTCCATTAAACACAATAGATATTTATAGCACGGCTTGATAGCCGACTACCCATCTCTCTCTAATTAGATCTCTTAGAATGTCGCCGCGACACAGCTCGCGGGCCGTCCTGTGATACCAGCCGTGCTAACTCAACATATTGGGCCTTCTCCCTCTCGTTCCCTCATTCCTGAGGAAGCGGCAGTTGTCGAATTTGTGTGGCCTTGTAAAGCCTTGCACCGCCAATCAATCTTTTTCGAAACCTATTTTAAAAGTCGGAGGTTTTTCAAAATGATGATTGAACTATTTTAAATACTTTTTGCGTTTTGTTTTTTTTTTGCGAAACAGATCCATTTCAATTTACTTCACAGTATACCAGTAAAAATTCTTAGAAACTCTTTATATACGGGAGGCAAGTTTGCAACCAAATACCTGCTTAAAAGTCAAGCATGAACTTCTCGGCTGCCACCGCAATTTAATATACAAATACCTGGTTCCAAAAGATTGTAGCTCTAGCTACTTATACAATGAATCCTCACATCAATGAAGGGTCCACAAAGCACTTGTGATACTTCTAGAGTCTCAAGCGTCCATTAGCTGCGGTGTCTGCTTACCATCAGGCAGGCCGTATGATAGGACCTTTTTGGTACACAAATTGATATATAGAGTGAAGCTACAGCAATAGGCACGGAAGCATTAGAACCGCGTCCACGAAATGATGGAAAAATATTCCTAGTTCCTTTCTAGCTACACGCAACTTCGCTCGCACTTTACACAAAACGGAAGAGAAATTAAATATAGCTTATGCCTTATGCCTTAAGGCGATGCCTTGATTTGAGTCGAACACGCCCCCTATACAGAGACACGCTGATGCCTTCCGCGCACGAGGAAAAGAGATGTAACACTCTTCGGGAATGGCTTTTTGGACACATTTCGATAAATACCTAACTTAGAGACGTTTTATTTAAATTTCATAAAGTGAGATTTTAGATGAGATAAAATACTATAGTGTATTAACTTGATTGTGTCGTAAAATAGTGTATCGTTTGAGTAGGCTGAGTAAAAAAAGGAAAATACAGACCCAACTTTGGATTTTTTTTCTATCGAGGAAATTTTAAGCAATCATGTATCGATAAAATCAGATAAGCAATCATAACTATAGTCAAGAATCATATATCTGAAAATCAGACCTTATTGTTTCTTAATCTAGTCAGAACGGCGTTTCATAGCACGCGATAATTTCCAATGCACAGCCTTAAGGTCCATTCTGTATACTAGTGTTTTTTTTTTAATCAGATGTGATCGGAAATTACAAACTTGCAATCTGTGAGACCTCTCTTTATTATATTAGTATCTACTAGAGGTAGACCAGTGGTCATGGGCTAGAACAATTGACGCCGCGCGCCGCGCCGCGCCGCGAGTCGAGAAAGATCTACCCTCCCCTTTCTACATAACAGACACAAGACAGTTACGTACGTACCTTAGTGATTATACATGGTCGTCGCTATGATAAATCAGACTATTTGTCACAGACGATAGTCATAATGGATTCCCCAAAGAGACGCAAAAACAGAGCATTATGCCCAGAATTCACCTACTACCTTTGAAATCCAATTTCAACCACAAGTGCAGTGAAATTCGGATTTTAACGTGACGGTATTTTTTTTTGATGTCAGATATATTGTTGGGTTTTGTCTCAAGGTAATTATTTAAATGATGATATCGTTTTAAAGAAAAAATCTGTTATTATATTCTGTAATTTTTTCATACTAGTTGTCAGTTCAAATACTGGTATATTAATTGGGTTTAAGAGGATTATTCACACGTTTACGTATTTCACCGTTCACTTAAATATACAAAAACATTTTAAAGGCATGCATAGCGTGCAGTTGACTATTTTACATTGATAAATATTAACATTGTGTGTAGTTACCAATATACCTACTATTTAAATTCTTAAATACATGGCAAAGTGGGTAGAAATCGCTTGTAATTTTTAGACCTCTACCATCAGACTTCAGCCTTTGATTCTAGCTACTTACTTCATAATAACTCCTCATCTTTATGATCGTCATCCGAATAGAGCTGTTTTGGATGTTATCTTTCAAGATAACTACTCTAATACTAACAGACAGGTGTAATCAAATAAATGTTCATAATAAGCAACGCCACGGGACGGAAGACACCAAATTCAAATCGGCTTTTACTACAATAAGTTTGATTTACACCCATTTGAAAACACACTCTGTGGTAAAGACCTTACAGTTAATATTCGAATTATGTTAATAAAGAACTGAGACATTTTGACATTCTGTATCCCATTATTTATTTAACAATCATAACCCATTGAATTCAACGTTTCCTACTAGTTTAATAAATGTGACATCTCTATACAAAATTAGAATAAATTAGATACAATCGATACGGCGCGCCCCGCTGGTAAATGTCCATCCACCAT
This sequence comes from Epinotia ramella, assembly GCA_947578815.1. Lineage (NCBI taxonomy): Eukaryota > Metazoa > Arthropoda > Insecta > Lepidoptera > Tortricidae > Epinotia > Epinotia ramella. The sequence goes on from CANPUT010000111.1 coordinate 938,377, forward strand.
TGTATGCCACGGCTAAGCTATTTTATAACAAATTTAATTTAATCAACGGTGAAATTCGGAACTATCTCTTCCACATATAAAAACACCCTAACTGTCAGACAGTGGCGCCTGCTACATATCAAGCGCACACCTGGCAAGGTAATGACGTATTAGTACTATACTTTTCCTAGCGCAAGCAGGACGGCGGATATGTAAATCGAGTGCCTTTTCGTGACATTCCGGGGCGTATTGCGTGCATACTTATTTGATATCTTGGAATGCAGTGAATTGCTGAGGCCTTGCTTTTAAAACGGTAATTTACCGTGAATGTGGTCGGGCTATTGTAATACGTAAACTATATAAACTCGCGCGTGACCCCCAAATTTGAAAAGCTTTGGGAGATTTAATAGTGATAAACCTACCTTGGCATAATTTTTAGAAACATAGACTTATATTTGGAGCAACCCAACTGGGGAGTTACTGTCGTACAGAAACCGACAGCCAAATAATAGCACTGCTTCGTGAGTATGTAAGGCAACACAACGATTCCTCGAACCAATAAAAAAAAATATGGTTGCAGCCATGAACCTAGAATACTCTGGACAGGCTGTACGTGATGCCCTGATGCCACAGTGAGGGATGGAAAGGCTCCTATGCAGCTAAATTAAGAACTAGTCTTATAATGGCTGATGACTTGCCATAAACAACCTACTTCATTTGGACGGGTAATGGTTGATTTGTATGCTACCAGCTCGCTCGCACGTGGTATTATTATTACCATAGCCTGTCCAGTTTTATAGGTACATGTCTGCAGCGCAGTTGTTGTGATTCCTCTGCACTGGACACATTTTGTAACGACTGGCCAGAGATTGCTCAAATCCGGGACGAGTGGAAGTCGGGAGGGGAGGGTCTTTGCCCAGCATTGGGACAATATATAGGCTTCGAATAAAACACGTTGACTATTCATCGACTGGTTTTAAAGTGTCTAATTTAATACGGTATTTGACTCATAGTCAAATCAGCTTTTTTTTTAGAAATGTCAAAAACGCTCCGCTAGAAATAAGAGGGGTGTAGGTAGGTACTTAGATACCAAATAAAATAACCCAATAATGTTGAATTTTCCCAAAAAAAGGATTAAAAATATTGTCAATTGGAGAAAAAAAGTAAAGCAGGGGATTAAATAATCACAAAGTTGAATGTCATTTACTATGTCGCGTGACGTCACGATCTGCGAGTTTTCTCTCTAACAAGCAATATTAAAACGGTTGTAGCTTCGTAATTCTTTGAGATACCTGAATTTCGTTTTATGCCTTCTTTCTTTTTGAGTATTACTAAATTTTGTATCTACCCCCGTAATGTCAGTGTTATAAAGGCGTGTACTGATACTTATGTACGTATATTAATATTTAATACCCCTGACTTTACCGTGTCGCTTTCTACGAAGTTTTCAAACAGCACGGCTAGCACGCCACGGACCGCGAGCTCTCGCGATTTTTATTTATTTATTTATTAAGAAACAAACAGTCACATATAGTTACATTTGACACAATAAAAAGTAGTAAATTTAGGACTTACAGTTTCCTTAATGAGAATATTTAAACCTAAACATTAAAAAAAATCGATTTGAAAATCAAATCTCGCACTATCGGTCTCTCTCTTATTAGAACACTTAGAACAAGAGGTATAGTGCGATAAAAATCGAGAGTATGTCGCGGCCGTCCCATGCTACACGTGCAGGTAAAAGCGACAAGATATTTGTTGAGTTTCTTATGAGTTCGACTGTACCTGCACCGAACGAATTACTGAACATTATTACACACATTAATTCAAGTTATTGGACGAGGCCATTATTTTTCTATGAGATAAAGGCAAGCTCTACATACCTATTTAATTTAAAAGAATTTCATATGTACTGGGACATAATTTAATAGAAATTATGGTTGCACGAGGCGATTAAGTAACTATGCTACGAGACAAGAAATGCTCTCGAGTGCAACGGAGATTCGTCATTTTCATTTTCATTATTCAGTTTTAAAGAATTTCATGTGTACCTAGTCCAATCAAAGATATGGCATCTTATTTCATTGTAGTATCTCATCGGTTAGTAACAATCTTGCAGTCCGCTTCGCAGGACCGTTTGAATGCGGCAATTTTGCTTTTGCATCTTGTTCAGAAATTACGAATTATTATTCTGACCGAGTCGTGATTTTTTTGACCACAGCAGCCTGTCACAACTCTCCTATTTGCCTTAAATTTTCTGCTAGATTTATTTCTAAATGTTTATTAAGGTATTATTGACTTGCAATGTCTTTTGTTTGTTTGTACGTTCATTTGTTTAGGTCAAATCTTGCAAGTGCAGTCTGCAATAAAATCAGTTTTGGTACAAAGTTACTGTTAGTTGGACTTATGGTGTGGTGTGGCATGCTGAATGCTATAGAACGATTTAAGTACTTGGAACTTTGGAAAACAATATGTTTACAATTTGTTTTTAGGTACTCACAGAATAGTGATGAGTGAAATACATAGCTGTCAACATACCTTGATATCTATCACAACTTAACTCGGTGTTAGGAGTTTTATTACAAACTTTATCAGGTCTCTAAGTGTAGCTGGGGCGGGGTTTCGAGCTCTTACACGCCTCCCAAGCTCGTCGCATACATGCTCAATCGGATTTAAGTCCGGACTCCTCGAGGGCCAGTTCATACAGTTGATACCAACCTCCAAAAAATAATCTCTGACAATTTGAGCTGTGTGTGGCCTGGCGTTGTCATGCATAAACATAGAATTTCCACCCATATTAATTAAGTATGGGCCGACATGCTCATTAAGAATCTCTTCTACATATCTTGCACTCGTTAATGATCCATTTTCTATTAAAACTAACTCCGAGCGACTCTCTGAAGAGATTCCAGCCCAAACCATGACTGACCCACCGCCGAACGCCACTTTTTCCTCAAAACATGCTGGAATAAAACGTTCACCAGGCCGTCTGTAAACTCTTTGCCGCCCGTCATTTGCATTTTATTATTATTATTGTGTTATTGTGGGCCTTTATATGTCGCTTCGACCAGCAAGTATAGAACCACGGGGAGAAAAATTGCAGCCTATTTTTGGTTCTAAATTGAATCCATAAGAGATCTCACGATTACCTTAAGTGGCAATTAGAACTATGGGTGAAAGTTATGCGCAGTGAACGACGATTTATTGCACGAATGAATAATAAAGTTTCGGAGATATCATAAAAAGATACGCATTTACCCCATCGACGCATTTGCCCTGGTTGACTTTACGTGTAACGTAGAGCATAGTGATTTGGTAGCGAGTAGGTATGTAAGATTTTGTGTGAAAAAGGGCACAGAAACTTCGTATTTGTCTTAAAAACAGATGGAATCGCAATCCTCGACCATAGAGAATAGAGTTTAAAATGTAATAAACATAAAAATATTAAGTCTTTTTGAAGAAATCGTATTGACATAGTAGTGGTTATTACGACTGCATATTTAAAGTTGTATACTTCTGATCATGGTTGCTCATTCGTTACAGTAGATGACAAGTCATTTTGGTTGGAGTCAAATATGAAATCTATAATTTTGGTGCATTACTTTAAGCATTATTAGAATTATTACTTACTTAAAGGGGTTTGGGTAAACGTGTTGTCATTTTTTTTAGATGAGCGGCCACTCGTCAAAGTGATAGGTATATTATGATAGTAGATCTATTCTAAACAAAAACATATTTTGTTATGAAATGTAATACTCTAAAATGCATCGGAGCCGAGATTTGCAATATATATTTCCGCAGATCATATGAAAAGTTATAAACAAAACTTAAAACATAAATATCTCGGCTCCGATATTGTTTAACGCGTTTAATTTTATATATCTTTGCGTATTAAGAGGTCCTCTAAAATAATATAAAAAACATCCTTGGCCGCTGCAAAAAATAAAAACGTCAATTTTCCTCATGTATGCCCAAAATGCCCTTTGTGTGGTCAACATGGCATCAATTTATTGAGTCGAATCGAAATTGTAGGAAGAACTTATTAGCCTGTAGCCCGAGCATTAGAATACGGCCAGCCTGTCGTACAACTAAAAGGGGTCCTCGGGGTGGTACACGGTTGCAGTTGGGGGCTGTTATCGTTGAAATAAAAAAGGTAGGACCCACAGAGTCATGACGATCTAGCGGCACTGGTGCGTTCCGTGGGAGAGCCCAGAACCGTCCGAAATGCGTCAAAGAGGACCAACGCGGGGTTTTTATTTTAGTCGGTGCGAGTCCGACAACCTCCGCGCTATCCTCGTGGCGCGGAGGTAAAGGTCGACACACGTAAAAAGAGCTCTGGCGGCCATACATTTAATATGGCGCGCAGAGCTCTTTTTGCGTGTGTCGACTTTTATCCACAACGGATTTTCCTCCCATAATAAAAAAAAGGAAAACTTACTCTCGAAATTAAAACCAATACGTTGTTGCATCGCTACTTTTGGTCGTTTGTGATTGAAGCGATTTACACTTGTACGTGAATGCGGCAGCATCGCTGCAACAATTGCCACAGACGAGACGGTGGCTCTTACAATTTAAGTAGCTCTTACAATTACAAATACTGGTATACTGCCCTGTAATCCATTTCCGTCAAACCTCCGTTTCTATTAAATTAATCGATTTTCCCCGCACTAAATACCAAGACCTCACTTTTTTGCGTTATATAGAAGCCCATGCGCCAACGCATACGCCTCACATGTTGCCAGAAGCAGCTCTAACGCACTGATAGACGGGGCCAGCAGCACCATGTCATCGGCATAGCTTATGTTATTGATGCAGGTACCACCTACATAGCATCCAGCATGCATGTTGCTCAGCTCGTTGACGTACAAATTGAAAAGTTTCGGTGAGGTAATCCCCCCCTGCGTTACCCCACATTCAAGTGAGTACAAACTTGGAAAGCCAGACAACTTGTTTGCCCACCTGACCTGTTTTTTTTTATATTTCTGTCTCCCCGAGTTTTTGCCAAAGTCGATGATAGTTAACTCTGTCAAACGCTATTGACAAGTCAAGGAAACGGGCCTATTCCTATCCGTAAAATACCTAACCGTAATATAAGCATAGACTGGCACTATCCGTGGACAACCCGGGTCTGAATCCAAAATGAGCATCATGAATCGTTAGGTGCCGTTCTAGTATATATACATAAGTTAAACAGCATAGATAACACCCGCAGTAAGTGAGCCCCAGCATACCTAAAGTGCTCCATGCTAAGGCCATAATGGCCAGGCGACTTACTCCGCTGTTTAGCGTGTATGCGTGATTAAGAAACAAACATCCTTACTTTCACATTACTCCGCATTAAACGATATGATACAGAGAAAGAATATAATGGAAAAATAAACCATCTTCGTCTGTAGCCCCCGACAGGATTCGAACCTGCAACCTTTCTATTAACGCTAGACTGCTCTACCAACTGAGCTACGAGGACAGTGACGCAAGTTGTATATTTTTCCACTATATTCCCGCTAAGACTAGCGCCCTCTCTGTATCGAGTTATAGACTTGTTTCACAGTCAGAATATTTAATTAAATAATTTGTTTCGTGAAAAGGGTATAATTTACTCCGCATTCATAAAAAAAGACCGGGGTGCACTCCGGGAGTGCCGGCAGAAGTGAAAACTCAATAACATTGTAACAGTTTTTCGATCAGGTAACGTGACATCTTATGGTGTCACCCTAAAAATGAATTTGACGAAAATTTATAAACAATCAATTATTTAGGCGGACGGGCCGCGGGCGCGTTGGGTGCGACGGGCCGGCTCGCCCGTCGGCGGCGGCAAACAAAATACCAATTTGTTTTTGCCATTGCCAAATATTTTTCAAAGCTTTATCTCTTTAGGAATGTCATTTTCCGGGCACATTTAATTTAAACGTGCGTAGGCAATAACGATAGACATAATCGTCTCCGTTGAAGCGTGCGATGACAAATTTCGTGCGGGGCCGATTCTGACGACGAATCTCGATTAAATTTTTGTGAGTCCAGCTTTAATTTAAAACGCTCGCGGGCAAGCTTTAGATCTTGTATAATATGCATAGGATATAATTTCGATACCGATATGATCGGTAAGACCGATATATCGCCATCGTTGGTAACTGCTATAAAATCAAATATTCTAAAAAACTGGCCAAGTGCGAGTCGCGCACGAAGAGTTCCGTACCATTATCTATAAAAACAGTTTTAAAAAAAGACCAGGTTGCACTCCGGGAGTGCCGGCAGAAGTGAAAACTTGAATATTTTGACATTTCGAATCGACGAATACCGTAGCAACAGAAGTAAACTATTTCACTTGCAAATTAGCGCGTGAGAACTTATTGTGTGTCGGCCGAACGGGTAAGCGCCGCATCGCCACTACGGCATCCCGGCAAATTGTTGATCACATGATAATTAAGTAAAATCGGTATTAGAATCATACATTCAAATATGTTTTTCACGCCACTGCTCGGAAATGTGGCAAAAGATGGTTAGTATTCAGGCTTCAAAGCTGGGGTTAGTTGGACGTCGCACGAACAGACCATGAGTTCAAACTGTCCAAGAATGTTTTTGTAGTCCAGTTTGAACAGCGATTCGAACAATCACAGCTCCCCCCGGCCCCGCCCCCACCCCCGCCCGCGCCCGCGCCCGCTCGCGTGTGGGGGGCAGCGCGGGCCGGCCCGGCGCGCTAGAAATTTACGTTTTCATGAATATTAAAGGGACGGGTTCATTAAAAGTTATTATAATCCCATTCTAATTCACTGCATCATAATTAGTTGAACTTGCATTCTTCTGCGGTGACGCGAAACTCCACGTTTCATTTCGGTGTGGGGTGTCGTAAAAGCTGAACAGGAGAACAAAAGGCACAACATTTCTGTCTGCGCGGATTAACTTTGCTTTAGGTGGGAGAAACATAACATTTTGGAATGTGACACAGCGGGGTCGCGGCTAATGGGGCCGCGGTCCGGTTATATATAAAATACAAGAAGAGGCTGGCAGGACGAGCAAGCCGGGTGTACTGGGGCGGTGCGCCATATTGTTTTATTGCAAATTGGTTGGACGTAGACCGCGCCTGTCCTTTACATATACGAGGCTATTAAACGACGCCCGGTGTCCAGTCACGTGTTAAACGAATCCGATCGCTGCATACAATGTTAGATCGAGAACGGCCCTCGTGACACGTAACTAAGGTTTGGAAAAATCGTAGTCGCTATGCAAATGGCAGGCGATTTTCCACGTCCAAACTGCTGAACGAGTTTTTGTTCTGTTTATTTTTGCAATTATTTGCTCAATTTAAACGTTATTCGGACTCAGAATTAACCAACTAGTCTTTCGGTGTTTCTCGTTTGTATGGTAAACATACATATATACATGGATACACGTATGTTGTTGAAAACTTTTGCATCTCTTCTGTGTCTAGTTACACTAGATAGGTACTATGAAAACAAGACAATATTGACAGCCATTCCCATTAAAAAACAAATTAAGCGAGCAAATATAAATTAGCCAAGTAAATCGATTTGGGTACGCAATCATTATCAGCCGTCAACGGCGGGTTTAGTAAAGTTTATGAATCACGCACCGCGCGCGACCGTGTTGTCCTGCTGCTATACAATAATTGGGTATGAAGCTATAATTCCTACAACGATAATGAATATGACTAACGGCTTCCTGACACGCAGCTTTTTACCTTAATAAGTAGCACCCAGTCACAAAAATGTGCACAAAAGGTATTGAATTATGTACCGGCGGAAACCGACGGCGCGGCGTTGAATGGGTAATGAAATTTAATAAAGTGACTATAAAAGGCCTATTTTCTCTGATCTCTGTATGCTTTATCGCCGTCGATTCGATGTTGAAAATAGTTTCGTCATTTGTAAAAGGCTAGTTTTGAATTCATAATGTGACATTATACGGAGTTGTCCCAACTTTCATGATAATTAAGATTTTTGGATTCCTGATCACCGATTAAATTCCACCGTGTATATACATATTTTTTTATATTTTTTTTAAAGCATTTTTTGGTGGTCATTATATTGAACCCCTATTTTATTACTGAGTACAAGATGGAACAACATTGACGAGACTTAGATAGGTACTAGAGATTATGTCAGCTAAGGTTAAAGGAGTTTTAGGTCCATTCAATAGAATCAATCATACAGCAGAAGATACTTAATGAATTTGAAGACAGAGCTGTCATCTTCTGAAGATCAGCATGTCATAGTCGCCAATCATCATCGCAACTCTAGTGCCAGTCTACTCGACCTACACTTAAACTCCTGTCGATGGCTCGTCTGTATTAGCTTGTTTTTGAGCCTTGAACGTATAAATCAATTTTAAACATATAAAGATGTTTTTTGTATTTGAACTAGATTTGTTACTATCTTTTGGTTCAGGGTTTAGATATTACAGCTCTGGTACTATTCCTACGATTGAATTATGTTGTAACGGTGAAAAAAATACATAAAGGAAATCTTTATTCGGTCACAAACATTGTGTTTACAAAAGAAAAGTTTGTGTTAGGTTAGATGAGACCCCGCTCCTTCAGCATCAAAACAAGGGTATAGTACACGGTTAGTACCACCTGCTCAATGCAGTGCAATCTCATATTGATACACTGAAGTCACTACCGCGGCATGCACCTGTATGCAGTGCGTGATGGTTAGCTATTCAGTGCATATACAAGTGGGATGGTAAGTTTTTTTAATAAATGATGTAATTTTATTGTACTGTCTGTAAATAACTATTACACTCAATGGGTGTTTCAAGTAAACAGATTTAATTAATTTCATATTTCATTGATCTCAAATAAATGAATTTACTTACGGTTTAATACTTTTTAATTTCAGTTTCTTCTAACCATAAACAATTAATCAGTTTCGGGAAAACGATAATGTGAGAAAACAAACCAGCGACATTTCAAAAGTATGGTAAACAAAGTATATGGATTATAGGAATTCGGTTAACCGTTATCGGACAAGTGAAAATCGTCTATATGTTTTACGAAACTTCAATAGGTTACCAACCTCGGATAATAATAGCTTAGTCCTTAAGTGGCTTAACCCATCACCAACCCTTCGGTTATAATATAACCAAACATCGCACATTTTGGAACATTTTCGGTGCAGCATAGCGTTGTCAAACAATCTTTAAATTGTATCAATAGATATCTGACGTTATCTGAACCTAATACGAGTGTATTATATTTTAATATTTAAAACGGTAATATAGAAAAGTAAATGAATGTACCATGGCGAACTATTCATCAGCATTTAACCCCTGATAAAATGTATACCATAATGTAGTACCTACTATACATTGGCCAATAAATTAAATTAAAATCTATTTTAATTGGTATTGTTCAAACTCCGTTAACACAACCATGGTGTATTGAAAACGCTCGAAAATTTACGATGTCCGGTTATCACGATAACTAATCATAATTAAACACAAATTACGGAATTTTACATAGGTACCGACGTATCGATTCATTCAAAGACTTTCCCATTAAACTAATATTTTCGATGTTGATTTATTATTCATTTAGCCTCATTGCACTCACTTGCAGAAACGTATTTTCTCAAATAATAACTGAGCTCTGACTGACCTCTGAGATTTCTTTGTTAAATAAAGTTAAATTATTTAAAAAAAAATATTAGGCATGACATCGTTGACCTGTTTTAGCATTCTCTCGCAGAAATGTGATCGCGAAAATGAAGTAAAATTACTTTTCCGAATTTTTTAAGAGCATATTTTCGACCTAGCACAAATAGCTAAAATAACAAAACTTGAAATTCAGGCAGTTCGGTGCAACCCAGCCTTAGTGTGCCTGAGCATGCTGCCTCACCAGCGCATGCGTATGAGCAACAATTTGGCTCGCGAGCAGCTCGCCGCGCGGGGCGACAATGCTTCAGGCTGAGCCACTCAAATTCGTACGCACCTTTTAAGACAGTTCAAGAAACATTTATAGGTATACGTAAATACCCTTAAACTAATACATAACATTTACATATGAGTGGCGACCACGTACCAGCAGGTGCAGCGTTGGTAGACCCCCACACAAGGTGGACTGATGACCTGGCCAATAGTCGTAGGAGTTGTGGAGAATTGTGGCACTCTTTGGGGGAGGCCTATGTCCAGCAGTGGACATCTTTCGGCTGACATGGTGACGATGATGTTATAATCATAATTATTTAATTCGGATACTTGGTAGTATATATAAAATTAATTAAATGTTATGTATTTATTGCCCGGAGAGAGTAAATATTTGTGGGACGCCACTTAGTTACACCCAAATCCACACAATAACTACACTACTGGGTATTTCTCATGTCATAATTCCACGTGTCAGTTAGCTGACAAAGTTGCGCGACTTCTCTCAAAATCGCTCGCATCGCAACAATAAGTGTAAGTAACCTGTGCTGTGTCCCTAGCGAATCCCCGACTTTATTTCATAATTAAAATTGTCCAAGAAATACCCAAATTACATCGAAAGGACAATTTAAATCTGTTAAAGAACTCCCTAAGCGTACTGGACCATTAGCGATTATTAGGGATGGAATAATTTTCTGATTAATTAAAATGAGCTCTGCTCGGGACCGAAAACCCATCACCTCTGCATATTAATGCGTTAATGGGGAAGACTTTGAAACTTTTCGATTGGTTAGTGGTTCTTTCTTAAAAGTAAGGGTGAGAAGAGAAAGCGCTTTATTTTAGTCCAGCTAATAACTATGAATGGAATTTTAATTGGTGAATAATATTATTCCAGCTTTATTGAACCAGGACTGGCAGTACCCGCGCACAGGTTCCAGAAGACTGGCATAGTACAGTCAGCATCAAAAGTAACTGCGCAAATGAAGACGTCAAAAGTCTTTATTAAAAGGGAATAAGAGCTTTTGACGTCTTCGATTGCGTAGTTACTTTTGATGCTGACTGTACACTGTTGTAAAGGCTAGAAAGTAGGCAACAGATGGACGTGTGGGTTTGAGGTCCGAGCCGCTAGGTGAGGACCTCGAAGGAGACGAATTCATCTATTGCACTTTTGGCCGAGACATTACATAGTGCTTTTCACGCCTACTGCGAGGAAATTGCAAATTATTATAATTATAAGTCAAAATGAAGTACCTAATTAAAGATCATAATATGAAACACTTTAGCGCGGCCCCGCTCGCCAGCGTGACGGGGGGCACCACCGACACGCGAGCGGGGCGAGGGCGGGGGGAGCTGTAATTGAGCGAATCGCTGTTCAAACTGTCCAACAATAACACTGTTGGACAGTTTGAACTCATAGTTGGCCTGCTCGTGTGATGTCTCAGTATATTACACTCTTATCTATGGTGCAATGTCCAACTAACCCCAACTTTGAATTGAAGCCTGTTTTCTGACCATCTTTTGCCACATTTCGGAGCAGTGGCGTGGGAAGTATTTTACTGTGATGGGTGCCAAAAATTATAATAAAATACCAGAGCCAATTAGAACTTAAGACACCGAAAGTAGCTTTACACACAAAATTTAAATATATCGCGCAACAAACGCTTTCTACTCGGTAAAGGAGTTGCTAGATGAATCGAGCTGAACACTTAATGAAGAAATGTAATGAATTTTAAGTATCTTCATATTATTTTAATTTGATTCTTAGGACATTCTAACCCAGTATTTTAGTTATTTATTAAAATTAATCGTTTGATGTAATTGACAATGAATGATTAATACAAATAAAGACATGTCATATCATATTATTTGAGCATAAGACTGGGTGCACCAAACCGTCTGTAATTGTAAGCGATTTTCTTTAAAATCTGAACGTATGGAAAGATTGACAAGTTTCAATGGAATGCCAGCTGTCGGTTCCGTATTTAACGTTGACCGATCTGTATTCGTAAGTTGGTGCAACCCACTTTAGGAAAAAGATTGTGTTATTTTGCAGGCAATATTAAGGGCGTGAATTGCAAAACATCGAGTTCTTTAAAACGCCGTTCTGACCAGGCTAGGAAACAATCAGGACTGATTTTCAGATTTTCTTGACCATGTAATTGTTTGCCTGATTTAACGGAAACGTGATTGCTCAAAAATTACCTCGTTTGAAAAAAATACATCAGGTAATTATTTTCCTTTTTTAACTCAGCCGACTCAAACAATAGGTACCTGCATTATTATACGTCACAATCCACTAATGGTTTTTTATATCATCTAAAATCTCACTTATGGAAATATGAATAAAACTGCACAAAGTTAGACATTTACCGTTTGACCAAGCCTATCCCACTGTCAATTTGGCGCGAAACGACTTTTGTCTATGGTAACCTCTGTGGAGGTACGAGTATAGCTAGGGCTGTACAATGAATCGCACACAATGACGTTTCATATAATATATACGTTCCATTTCACGTGGAAATAACATGATTTCATTGATCGCACACCGTTATACGAATTTCAATTTACAACATCTTGCTAACGTGACGCAAAAAGTAATCCCATTGCAAATTATGAACTAGTTTTTTTAAAACTTAACCTGTATTCTATATTTTTTTTAATTAATCCTGACTTCCCGGCAATTGTATTATTTTATTATCATATCACATTATTATTTCAAAAATTTGATGATCATTCCGATTACAAACACAGTAACTAAATTAGTTATCATTTTGGATGTTCAGTTATGTCGTACGTTAACAACCCTATCTCACTCTATGATTGTCTATTGCAAAAGAAATACAGCTAACGTCATCAGTTAGGCAGTGGCCCTTCTGTACTTTTAGGTACGATTAATTATTCTGTGGTTTGACCAAAAAACTATTCTCGATAAGAGTAGCATTCTCGTGCGCGGAAGACATAAGCGGGTCTCTCACAAAGGGGGTTTCGTTTTCGCGAAACACCTCGAATCGCATCTCCTTAATGCTTTCAATGCAATTGGTAGCCTAATTAAGAATATTCAATTTACTCTGAAAGGATCCCTGACAAATAGCTACTCAGTTCCAAGAATCAGCGCAGCCACTAGTTGACTTTCAACTCAGGGGAAATAAGACCGTGTTATTTTAGCATTTCCAAGTGTAATATGTCAATGTATCCTGTGATAATGTTTCTGCACATATTACGCTTTTCCCCTGTGTGGCGTCGGGTTAGATTAGCACGACCCCGTTTCTTCCTGTGGGTGTCGTAAGAGTTGTACTAAGGGAACAGGGTTGAAGTGTGTTGTGGGCGATGGGCTAGCAACCTATCACCGTGATATCACATTTTGTCGATCTTTTATACCTACACACATTTATGCTAAAAGTAGCACTGGCACATGAGTTTCATGTGCTCTACCTATCCCTTTTGGAAATGAAGGCGTGATTCTATGTATGTACCATGTATTAACATTATCATTCTTTTATAATATTTCCGGACGATATTTCGCTTCAGCTCACGTCGACTGGAGTAAACCCGGTGCGTGCGCTAAGTCTGTTTACTCGGCCTGCCCCAGTTAATAACTAGGTGAGGCGCGACCTCCAATTAGAGCTCGATTAAAAGGAGCTCTATAAAATAATGTTTTTTTAAAGGTAAAGCTGGGTAAACACTGACGTTGGAACGTTAATGCCTAATTGATGGGGCGCTGTCACCATGGTTTTATGTTACCGTAAAATGGGGTGAGTAAGGATCCCGAGGAGAGTCGGGTTATGAATGGGGAGAGAAGGGATGAAAGGGGGGTGGGATGGGATTTCAAGGCTACTGCTACCTAAATAATGTATGCCAATTTAAAATGGAGATATAGTACCTAATATTCAGGTTTAACTCATTTATTTTCAAAAGAAGTTATTTACATCTTCACTTATATGAGAATTACATTTGTAGTTATTCATAATAAAAAAAAATCGATCCAACAATCTTCCGAAATCACCTTTGTATGAAAACCTATCTCACCCCGACTACGAGGGACTACGGGGTGAGGTGGGATTTCGTGTTTATCGTTAAAGTTATGAAATGGAACTACCCAAAATCATTCAAAAAACAAAGTACAAAACAAACGTCCGGAACACTTATTATATACAATTCAGTTTGCATATGTAAAAATAAAATGCTATCGAGGTTTGAATGTCAGTTTTGACCCTACTCACCCCGTTTTACGGTACCTGTCACTTTTAACGTAGTGCTGTGCGCTCTGTTACTAATCGTTAATTGAGCGACGAGATAATTTAATTTAATTTATTGGAACTGTCACAACCGACGTTTTTAAATGTCATCTGTTCTTTGACCCGACATTTTATCTTGGTTTTTACGAAAACTATTGAGAAAAACTAAAATCCGTGAATGTGGTTTAAAATTTAGAGTTTTTTACAGCCTTAGCCGCTGAAAAACAAAAATCTCAATTTTTGCAGATCCGACTTTTCATTGGGACCGTCAAAAACAGGTATTTCAAAATCGTTATTAGGTCTCTTTAATTTTTTTTTGGATTTATAACGATTTAAAGTTGGTTATCAACAAATTTTTGAAGAGCTGTATCACGGTAAGTATTGATTCTACAGAGCTGGTTAAGGTCTCTACTTGTAGCAGTTTTAGTCTACTCAAACAAATGTACATATTTTTATTTAAAAACCGCATATTTTAGGATTTATATTGAAAGAAGTGCAAAAATGTCGTGGTTTTTGGACTGCTGCAAAGTTAGCACAGGTCTTTGGAAGCTGCAGTAAACTTGGATACTTATACTGTACTGATAGTGGTCCTAACAACATATTAAAAAAATCACATTTAGCCGTTATCTTGCTATTTTCAAATATGACTGGCCTACGGGGTTAAAATTACTATTGATCGCCTTATTTTGTTTTGTCTACAACTACACCGCAAGAGCAGCACTACCTATTCAAAATCGCAATCCTCGGGCACAGGATTACTGTTCATTCGCTCTTATGTATCTATTAGGGGATTCCTGTGCCCAGCAGTGGGCTGGTTGTATTAAAAAGTATACATAGTATATACAGGAATTATACAGTGCCTGTGTTTTCTCCACCGAAAGCTAGCTAGTTATCGTGGTGCGATACTGCATTTCCGAGTTTACCCATACGTAGACTATCAACTTTATCGTGTTGCTCGTTGCCATAAGTAAATACGTATATTCAGTGATTCTTGAAAGCTCTGTGACATTACATTACATATTTGTGACATTTGAAAGTCCATTTTTATTGGTCATCTCCTAAGCATGTGGCATCCCCTAAGAAATTCTGTTACTATTGTCAACTCACAATTGTTAACAACAACAAAAACAGTAGATCGACCCAAATAAGTTCGGACCCATTATTCTTTATACAGTTCTATAAATTTCAAATTTTAGTTCCAGGAATGGATCAGGAAGAGCCTTTCCAAATTTTGACTCAAGTCAGGGATTCTGCTATCGGAAAGGTAAATTAGTTTTGTAAAATTATACATTTTAGGGTTCCTTAGACAACAAGGAACCCATAGTTTGGCCATGTCCGTCTGTCCGTCTGCGGCTTAGCTCAGTAACCCTTACTACTAGAGAACTGTTATTCAGCATGGGTACCTATACAAATCAATCACGCCGGCAAAACAGTAGAATAAGATCTTGAAATAAAAATTTACTCCCCCTACATAAAGTGGGGATATTTTATATCTCGTTAAACTATCGCATAGCTTGTCCAAAAATATTACGGGTTTCTAATAACCATTTTTCAACTCAGTGATTCGTTTGCGAGATATTGGGCTTTAAACCCCTACTTTTTGATCGCGTCATGTGTGCCCCACCCCCCCCCCCCCCTACCACCAGCTAAATGGCTACAACTGGGGATGTGAAAATATTCGTGGCAGTAGTACATATAATTAATTTAAAAGGAAAACGATCACCGCTAATTAGCATACCTGGGATAACTCGGGGCACTTATACTAAAGTGACGTAGCAAAATATTTTACCGACAGTTAAATTTAACGATGTTACTGTCAACATCTAAATGTTCTACAAAATAAATATATTTATACAAAATCGCTTTGTAGACTGCTTCTTACATTCTAAAAGGATGTTTTTCGAAGAATTTATGTAATTTTTAAGCCAGGTCAGTATTTCCACATTGGCACTATATGTTTGATTCTAATCATTTTATATCGTTATTTATTATTTCTTAAGCATTACTCCATTTTCATTTATTGCTAAAACTACATAAATAATTGTACCATCCATGAGTTAATTTAATATTCACTTGGGCGTGACTTTTTCTTGGGCGGCATGATTATTTTGGACCAATCGCAGCGGAATATTACCTCATATATTATTCTTACACTAGCATATCAACGGCACTGACTGTAAAATGTATTTTTTTTATCAGGTGTGATATCGAACCTTTTTATAGTAATCGAGAATTTTCAATGAGCACATGTATTATTATCGACATCTTTTTTATCGATATCTAATCCCTAGAATGTGCTCCGAGTTATCCCAGGTATGTAATTAGGCATAAGTAGGTATGTAATAGAATCCGTAAAAGGTAGACATGCTTCAATATATGTGGTAGACAAGAAACAAATATCTAAATATGTTGAGTTGACGTTCATATAGGCCTATAAGCTACGTGCCCAAATATTTATGAAATACCCATGCCACAACATCAGAGCTCCGCACCATAAGGGTCTCGAGGAACCTCATTATAATTCAATGAAGGAACCCTCTCAATGTTTTCCTACACTGTTTACGTTCACGGCAGTACGTTACGAACTATAACATCCGGGTTAAAATTTAATAAAGTATGAATCTGCCATATTAGGTATAGGTACTAGGTATAAGGTTAGATACGGCTTAGTAATTATTAGCGCCCGGAATTTTGGGTGCGCCTTTTGATAAGTTGTAGGTTGAGACCACTGTTTAACGATGTCATCGGCAAATCGACACTTTATTTGTTTATTTGTGTGTTT
The DNA here is from genome assembly GCA_947578815.1 of Epinotia ramella. NCBI lineage: Eukaryota > Metazoa > Arthropoda > Insecta > Lepidoptera > Tortricidae > Epinotia > Epinotia ramella. The sequence continues at coordinate 955,255 of CANPUT010000111.1, forward strand.
AAGAAATAGAATTTCCGACTTTCCGATTATACAAACCTACTCCAGGGGTCGCGGACGATGATGAAAAAAGTTCAAAATGTGATTCTTTTAATGTGATTTAAGACCAATCTTTGCAATTATTTTCTTTCGAGCCGATTTCGTCCAATTATGTATCGAGCCCGTCCACATTCTTTGAAATATGGTGAATATTAACATTATATTTTATTTGATGTGCTAGAACAAATAGTTTTTCTTAAAAAACTGCTTAAATAACATCAATTTCACCAAATTAGGTCTTGTCAGCCTCTTAATACGTTTAAATTTCTTTATTGAAATGAGTACAATAGGTAGATACATATTACCTCTAGATACCTATAAAGAGTTGATAAGGTAAGTAAATGTTTGCTTGCAAGTGTTATTTTATTTAGATAAATTAACCGCATTGATAGAATACCTAATACCTACCTTGTGTGATACTATCGATAACATCTATAAAAAGCGGTCTCTCCCTACAATCTATCAGTAGCCGAAAAATTCGGGCATTGAATCATTATCATAATAAATACAATTATTGTTTAACTGTAGCCGTGGCCCCTCTACGAGCAATCCGCAGATGATCCGATAGATCGGTCAAAGGAGACCCTATTTAGAGCTACTGCCTTGCAGTTGCACCGAGTCTTAATCAGCCAGGCTCGGTCAGTCCGCAAGGAGGACCCAGGCAAGGCAGAAAGGCTGTCTAGGTTGGCTGAAAGGCGCGCAATAGACGGTGAGTGATATTTTGTACTACAGGGTTGTAGCATTTCACTGCTGTTTCAGTAAAATATATGCCAAAGAAGAGAAGCTACGGTAGCCTAGTGGTTCAGCAGGTCGTGGGTTCGAATCCCGGCTCGTACCAATTAGTTTTTCGGAACTTATGTACGGAATATCATTTCATATTTACCGTTAGCTTTTCGCTGAAGGAAAAACATCGTGAGGAAACATACATATCTGCGAATAAATTCAAAGATATATACTTGCACTTACTACATAAAGATACAGTGGCGACTATGCGGCAGCCTAATGTGACGCCACCTGCGTGCGTGGCGCACGGCGTCGTTAGCGGTGTCCTTGTCTCCTTGACGATGGATCTTCTGTGACTGTAATAAGTGCCAAACTCGCAGAGCGGGTGGGGTTGCGCGGCCGCCGCGAGTGTATGCGTGTGCGTGGCGCATGGGACAATAAACTCGACAATATTCTTAAGTATTTAGTAATAAATGAATAGATTTAAATCTAATTGTTATTGCAATGTTGATGTATTATATTCTATCATAGTAGTCTTGTAAGTATAATATTATAAACTGTGACAGCCTTCAATGTTTACACTTGAACCTATGTGAATTATAGAAATAAATATGATTTTAGAATTTTGTGTTTTCGTACAATTCGTCCATAAAACCCATTTTACACTCGATTTTATATCCATCCTCGCTCCCAAGCTCGCTCGCTCGGATGGATCGGAAAGGTCTCGCGTAAAATGGTGCGTTTTATGCACTTGTTGTACCTACCGTAGTGGTTATATTCTCTTTGGTACCTACAATCTACTATTTCACTTCTCATGCTCGAAAAGTGTGTCATATTAGGCTCAGATAGCGGGGCTAAAGCAACATCCATGGTCACGGGACAACACAAAACGTCGTGTCGTCGTCGAGCGTGTAAATAAATAAGTTAATTATACGCGATTAAGTCCCGTTTAGTATAAGTAATGTGTGAGAATCCTAATATTTTGACACCTATGGATATAAATTAAGATTCAAAGTGTCAAGTATTAGGCCAGTGTGGAGTACTGGCAGGTTTACCTTACATTTAATCGAAGCCGCAGACCCTTCGCCCCGCTGTCGGTAAATTTGCGCACATCAAAGGCTTTTATCGCGATGAACTTCGCTTGCGCGGCCACACTTCAGTACTTTATACTAACAATCTGTGGATCAATTTGGTCTGAGAATAAAAAGATTTATTATTATTATTAACTAGTTAGTAAATGCTCTAAGGTCTCATCAAATACCAATACATTTTTAAGTAAATAATTACCTAGTTCTTGCTCTATGAATAGTAATCATCCATTGCCGCCTTATCTTCACTTTTTTTCTATTATTGTTGAGCGCCATAAAATACAGAGCGACAGCTCCGTCCATTTTCGCGATAAACTCTGCGGCATTTCAGTGTGGCCATGCACATTCGCCGTAGGCCGAAGACGAAGTTTTATCGCGATGTGTGTAGCCTAAGCATAAGGGCAAGCGTCGGCGGTGGCATGCGAGTAATCATGAAGTTCGTCACCTCACGTGACGCTACCGGCATCAATGTATGGGCAGCCGCTTGTCGCCCCGCTGCCCGCTGGCACTCAGACGGCGGCCTAACGGATGAGCTATGGGTGTCTTGAAATTTTGTTGCCTAATGGTTTTGATATCTGTTTCAGCAGCTTTGAAGAATGCCAATGGTCAAGAAAACAAGCCGAGCTGTTTACAGCGCAACAAGCCAATTTATTGCAGGTCAATGAGGATAAGGCTTTGCCACCACGCCAGTTGCAGAAAACCATCAATAGAATTATGAATGATATCCCAGAATATTCAGACATTGTAAGTATAAATAAAGAATCACCGTTTAGCCCTGTATTTATGAAAATTCTCTTACTTCCATATTGTTAGTCTGTTAATATACAATCCAATGAGCAATCCATATGACCCTGAAAGTGGAAATTTGAAACTGTTTTAATAAGGTTGTAAATAATTGCATATCAACCCTGTATTTTCTACAATTCTTATATCCAAAATCGGATCTATATTGAGCTAGTCTCTCTTCCAGGTTTCCTCGTATTGACCCATTTGAATCAATCATCTTGTTTATGCATTTAATTTCAGCATTTTCTAAGTTTCCTGAACTGCATACGAATGAAAGAGTTTTGCGGCGCGCAAGACTCGCTCTACAACTGTTTTGACCGAGCTGTGTTTTGCGTCACGGGCAACAGTAGCGCTTGTAACGATAGAAACAAAAGTTTTCGCTACGCAGCTCTCAACAGGGCCGCTATGCATACGAAGTTCGGTCACTAGTAAGTCATTTCGATTTCACTATGGTTTTAATTGAATGCATCCTTGAAAATGAAAAAAATAACAGTTTTCATGTACGACTTAGCTGAATTCTTTTTTGTTTGCTCTCGTGCAACGTAATATTGCGATTACAAATAAATAGGCATATTCATTTAGACATAGATTTATCGCACCTAAATTGCTGATGGCGTATACCTATCATATAAAATATGTAGATACTTAACCCATTCAGGGCCCATGACGACACATATGCGTCAGACCGCCGTAGTCGCTTTCCGCTACATACGAGGAAAACCACGGGTCTGGCTACGAGCGTAGCGCGTAGCGATTCTGGGCAATGAATGTGTTAACTGTCATTTGTCAATAGGGTTGTAGACACTAAATAAAACAATCAATAATGTCATATTTTCTCGAAAAAGGATTAAAAACGTAGTCAAATGGAGAAAAAAACAACGCAAACGGTTAAATAATCACGAAGTTATAAGTGTCCAAAGTTTTAAGAAGGGGTATGTCCTGTCCCTTTTTCGTAAAACGCAACTTCATATGAGACGATGACGCTGGAAGATTGTGACGTCACTAATAGACGGCAATGTGCCGTGCCGTGCCCATCGTGTTCGGCGCCGCCGTCGACGCGGCCCCCGGATTATTTTTTAGATATTTGAGGTATCTGAATGGGATTTTCGTCACTAGGCATATTTTTTTGCCTTCTTTCTTTTGGAGTAATAATAATTTTCGAGTCTAAACACCTATTCGGTGTCAAGAAGAAGGATTTTAAACAAATGAATTAAACAAGTTTTATGTTCAATTAATTTGTTGAAAAAGATTTAGTTTTATTTGTAGGTATAGCGTGCGGAAAGTTATTTCACACTAGTTTTTTTCCTTCGTCCCGGGTTGTGACCCTCACCTACGGCTCGGAACGTGTGAATGAATGACACATATACATCTACTAGCGGCCGCCCGCGACTTCGTCCGCGTGGATTTTTGATGATGACAAAGATATTTTAAAATAGATAAGTGAATTTTATTCTTAGTTAAAATGGTCTAGACATATTACATTTCAAACAGTGGCAGACACTGATATGCAATAGGCATGCGGCCTCATGTTCAAATTGATAACGTAGTGATGCTAAATGGATAATAAACCATCAAATTATCGTAATAAAGTATAAATTATAAAATGTAATTAAAATCATAAAAAGATATGAACCTTGAAAGTTTAGAAAAATGATGCATTTTTTTTTATTGTCCAAGAGTAAATTTAAAGCTGCCAATAGAATCCTTACGCTTTTACAGAAACAAAATTGTATGACAACTATGTACTTAAACGCAGTATTTCGCGACCGAAACAACAATTTACCGGATTTTCCATACAACGATACGACTACTTTGTACAAGTGACGTCATACGTGGGTACGTCATCTCATCACTCATCAGTATGAAGCGTTTTCCGCTGCCGCCAGCGACGTCAATCTTTGTCTCAAATTTTTGGGTATTTATGTTCTTTAATTATTGTAGTTGCTCCCATACAAACATTTTTTCCTCTCCAAAAACTGGTTCGAATGGCATCGTAAAAAAATCTTAGTCCGCAACCCTATTCCTGGACGTGTTCTGCGGTCTGCGGTCAGGCTTTCCCAACAATTTTGTATGGGAGACCTGACCGCAGACCGCAGAACGCGTCCAGTGTGGCAAATCCCTTAAGGAATAATTAAATTCATTTGCTACATTAACGCCACCTGCTGACGAATAGCGAAAGGTATAATGAAGGAATAGGCTAAGGCGCATTTGACTTTGAAATATTTTTACACCAGCTTATGGTAAAACAATAAGGAACATGATAAAAATTGTAAAACCTAATAATCATAGATAGATATGTAGATAGATAGATTTATTTATTTCACAACATAAGCTGCACTTAAAATTACACACAGTCAATTTTTAGGAGTCTATGCTGTGATTGACGGTTTTTAAACAAAATCAAATAGGTACTGAACGTTTAAATTATCATACGATTTAGGATATATTTACGGGTACATGTCAACAACTTACTAAATGAACATGTCAACAAAAAAATTAAGGTCGCCTTTATATGCGTCGTCAATAATGTTGGAATTACATAGTTAAACTAATTAAAAAAATATTATATTATTATACCCTATTATAATACCCTTAATTATTCAAATAAATATAATAATATGATTTATTGATAGCCCCATAGTAAGCTCAATAAGGCTTGTGTTACATGTACTAGACGACGACATATTCAATAGATATAAATACATAGAAAACTTCCAAGACTCGAAAACAAATATTCACGCTCTTCACACAAATTATTGCCCGGGATTCGAACCCAGGACTTTCAGCTTCGTAGTCACCGCCCGCTAGGCTAACGGGTCGTCAAAGTGTGAGTGAGTGAAGTGAGATTAGTCTGTGCGACATCACCATCAGTAAGGCCACGTCAAAGTACAAAATACAACAAGAACTGAATGAATATTATTTCAAACGATATTTAATACAAATTCAACCGCAATTGTACGTTATCGATATTTTAGCTGAATCTTCGCTAAATGGAAGGTGTCTTTGTAGTTGTAGGTACCCACTAGTGTCCCTAGGGCGCGATAAAGCACAACTATACTAACCGCGACGGGCCTAACTTTCCAATTCAAATTCAGTTAATTTATAGTACTATGTAGTTGTACACAATTCTACGTTTGAAAGGGACATTTGAATCACCAGGTATGACGTTTGAACCGTAGCTTATGTTAAAACTAAGGTCAATAAGTCATAATCATAATCATTTATTTATTTCTTGAATGTGGTAAGATGTAATAAAAAATAACGTTCTTCAGCACATCCTGCTTGAATAGGCATATAAATATGTATTACCTAAACTGCATTCTTATAACAAAGAATAGATTCTTATGACTTATGCAGCACGCAAAAATAATAAAGTTACAACTTTACACTACAACCTGATACTAGATAGTCTATTTCCATTAGTTATTGGTGCTATTACATCACTCCAAACGTTACGCTTTGCTCCGATAATATCCAAAGTGCATGCGCTGTATAACGAAAGGTTCCATACAGTTACCTTTCATAGACACTTAAACCCTTGTCGAATTGTGAGCTTACAGGCTTGTCCGTGTCCACTAAATGTAGATCCACAGCTAGGTATGCAAATTATACATTGTAGAGGTCTTTACATTTTAGCCAATGCATAACCAACGTATCTTGGACGTGATATTATACCAGATGTTTTATAGTCGCAACTCAAGAATGTCTGGTCATTGTCGGAGCAATTTGCTGAATTTGTTACCTGTTTTAAAAAATAATCGCTTTGATGATGCCATACTGAAATAAATATTGCAAGAACCAAGGTCAAGTTCATGGACAGGTGGACCGTTTAAAGCCTGCTGTACACACTGGGCCAACGTTGGCGCGTGAGCAGAAGGCAGCTATGCGTTAGAGGGAGAGGGCTATAACTCGATCTCTTTCGTTTACATAGCTGCCTCCTGCTCACGCTCCAACGTTGGGCCAATGTGTACCGCCGGCATAAAACGTCTGCTATACGGTCGCCAACAAGCCCCTCCGACCGAGCGACCTTGTATCCGGACCGACCGTGTGTAGACAGTTCTTTGCAGCAAAATTTCGTACGATCACGTTGACAACTTGACACGGCGACTGTTTGTAGCGATACAAATGCGATAACTAGTTAAGGGTAACCGGGACGACCAGGGTTTGAAAATAAAGAAAACACGGAAGTACTATTTTTCCCAGATAGACCTCTAGATCGGTTTTAGACATCGATACAAATGGATAAGTATACAATATACAAATATTGTACGTTTAATAATATAGGATAAATACATCATTAGTCAATGAAAACTACCTTGACATGTAATAAAACTTACGATACCTACAAGTGCCGAAAATAGGAAACTCGCAGCGAGTGGTGATAAATCGACACGAGTTGCGAATCACCTATTCGCACGTGTAGGTATCGTACCACGTTTTACTGTACATATGGCTCTTTAAAGTTTCGATATATGCACGAAAAGTGCTCTTTTCCGCACTAGTGCGGGAAAGTACCACTACAGTAACAAAACAGCATATCAACATAACTCTCGGTAAACGTTTAAGACTATGCAGTTGAGCAAGGACGCCATGTTTATTTGTTGTCACAGCTTGCAAGATAACCACGATCAACTTATTGTATTTATGCAATATTGTCGCCATGCGAAAATGTATTTAAATTACGGTTCAAATTCCATTTTATAGTATGAAGGTTTTTGTAACTTGAACGCTCGAACTATGAGGACGCGACGGTCGTGGGTCAGCACTCTCTCTCTCACTATCCGTCTCTTTCCAAGTTTTCTAATAAGAGAGAGACGGATAGTGCGAGAGAGCTCGAGGGCGCTCGCGCGCCGTCTTGTGCTAATCGTGCTTGATATACTATTATTTTATCCATTCTGATATTATAAATGCGAAAGTGTGTCTGTCTGTTACAAATATGAATGAAATTTGGTATAGAGATGTTTGGTTTTTTAGGGGAAGGACATGGGATAGTTTTTATCCCGGAAATCATCCCCTAAGGGAGTGAAAGTTTGTATGGAGAGATATAAACGAGTTCCACGCGGACGGAGTCGGGGACAGAAGCTAGTATAAAGCTATGTGTTATCCGGCGGTTCCACCTGGATTCTGTATAATGCGAAGGATACTATCGTTACATAAGTTTCTGTCAAAAATGACATTTTTGGTACAAGCTTTTATTGCCGACTGTACTTTTCTGAATACCATCATCAACTACTCATTGAGACGATTCTACCGAACCCAAACTCAACGAGGGTAGGTCGGTTAAGTACTGAATTCCCATGGCCACCTTCTGTCTCCATCGTCACATCAGCTCGATGGTACCATAATATTGAATTGTCATCCAAACTATACTTAGGTATGCCCAAAATTTCAGCTCAATCGGTCACCGGGACGTGGGTCAAATTAAACTTGCAAGATTTTTCCCATACTAACAGGGCAAGTTAATATAAAGCTTGTTAAAAAAAAGATCGAATCCGACTCGATTCCATAGAGTCGAATCTTAAAGGATACTTAGAAAAGATAATCTTGGAAGAAACAAATGTCACAGCGTATGAAATTTCTCTAATATAATACGAGGTTAGATATAAGCTTTATGTTAATGATGCGAGTTGAATTGACGTTTTATCTCGCAGTCACAATATTCCGATAGCGCGTTCTTAAGATAGATCTCACGTAATGCTAGGTTTAATCAAAATGTACATATTATAGATACCAATACTTATTATAAATGCGAAAATGTGTCTGTCTGTTACCTCTTCACGCTTACACCTCTGAACCGATTTAGATGAAATTTGGTATAGAGATAGTTTGAGTCCCGGGGAAGGACTTTTTATCCCGGAAATGATCCCCTAAGGGGGTGATATGGGAGGTGAGTTTGTACGGAGCTACGATATAAACGATTTCGAAGCCGACGGAGTCGCGGGCGGAAGTTAATTATTTATAATGATTAAGACAATTACGGGCCTAGCTAGGCAGTTATGGCATCAATCAATCTATCTAAGACACCGCAGGGTCATGGTGGCTAAATAATCATTCTAGCGGCTACTGAGCGGTGAACCTCACGAGTCTCTTTTTACCAAAAATCAAAAATAAAAATCTATATAATCATCAAAACTGCTCAAAAAATTTCATTCAGTCCTGACATAAATGATTATACATCATATCAGCCGAAATACATCCACTGCTGGACATAGTCCTCCCCCAAAGAATAATAAGTAAAATAAAGATAACAAGAATTTAAATTCTTCAAACATTGTAATAATTATAGTGGTCCTTGTTTGGGCTTGCTCCTGGAACCATCATCATCGAAGTTTCCTGTAGACCTGTTTCTCAAGAAACTCACCCTCTCCTGAAACTTGGCTGAGTCTTACGACCTCTCTCGGCAGAGGTTATATAAATCTCCAAGCAGAGGTTATTTACCTCTACGTGCAGAAGTTGTATACCTCTCCGAGCAGAGGTGATTACAAGTAACCAGGCAAGCAAGAGCAGCCCTTGAAAAAATGCTGTACCTCTAAAAAAATACAATTAACTCACCCTTTCATGAAACTTCGCAGAGTCGTAAGACCTCTCCGAGCAGAGGTTATATATCTTGTAGTGGTCCTTGTGCATCTGCTCGAGGAACCTGTACACCTCGTCGATGTGATTCCTGTAGACACCTTCTAGCTTCTCGGCGGGGAATCCCATCGCTATCAACCTGTCAGTGATATCTGGGATTGTGGTGTTAAGGAAATACAATGTTGGAAACAATTAGGGGTTATTTAACGAAATAAAATCTGACCCCGAATCGTATGGTCGGCCTTATCACACGATAAGTGACAGGATGGAGCGTCCGTCACTGGCTGACAACGTTCGATAGACCGACCGGCCGACCATGATACGGGGTCTGGTATAAATTAGATGCACTGTCACGAAGCATGTCTGTCAACTCTCGGCGGGTTATGTCACTTATGGCGTGATATGACATCCATCTCTCTTTCTTCTGAAAATCATTAGACATACATAACTAACAACTCTAGGCCGCCTATTACTATCAGATTGGCTCTCGCATAAGGCATTATATTTGTTGTTAAGGGGCTACCCGAGGTTTTCATCGATTTTTAACAAGTTTTGAATAGTATCTACTACTTTTGCACTACAGATAGAATCATAAATCAAACGGCTATCGGTTCTTCAATCTTTTATCTCCATTTTAACTGACCGGATTTTGAAACAAATTAATACTTAATTTTGTATGATTTTTTTAAACATTGTCTAAAAAAACACTTATTTCGCATCTCTATTGTCGTGAAAGATCTAACATATACGAAATCTACAAATTTGGGTTCGTCTATGACGTCTCTAAAAACTGGTAGAGGGTTTTAATTTTAAACCAATTAACACAAAAGTTATGGCCAGAAAACCAGTTTTTTGGCCTAAAATTGTTCAACTTTGATGCCAAATATCTCGAAAACAATGAAGTTTGAAGTAAATATGGGATACTATATTGCTTAAAGACGTTGTTGTTAATATAATAAGCTACAAAAAACATTAGAAAACTAAGGGATTCAGATCGAAGGTCATTGGCGTATGGGAGCCTCTTAACAATTATGTTAAAATGTGTCACGTGTGTCAGTATCTTTGCAACAGAAAATCAGAAATGAGCGTTTCTTTCAAAATACACGTATGTTCATATTTCTAACCTATGAACTAATAGTTGACGAACCTTTCGGGGATTTCGAGCACGAAATAGACTGTAAGAGCCTTATCACACTTGCGATTTCCAAGCGTATTTTGTATGAAGGCGATCACGCAGCGTGTTCGCCGCGACTGATAATTGTATAGAAAACACGCTCGCAAATCGCAAGTGTGATAAGGCTCTAAGTTATGTTTATTCCTAAACTCCTTGACACTGCGGTAGTCACGTAGAGACTACAATAACAATTATCCCACTTAGTTCCGTAATGAAAGTCCAAAACTGATCCCCGGAAATTTCAGAATTCCCGACAAGTTTAAAATTTAGTTTCGACCCAAAAATGTCGTAGCAAAGGTCACATCCAAAGTTTCACTAATCGAAGCGGCGGTTTTAATTTCATTATAGTTCCGCTGGGTAACATAAAGCAGGCATTCATTGTGCCAAACAATACACCAGAAAATTAATTAAAATAACGAGGGTTACCCTGCACCGGGTTACCGTGGAATTATTACACGATTATACTTGCAGCTGGAAATAGCACAGAGACCGTGATCAAAAGAAATAGCTTCAATAATCACGAAAATGTAATGTGTGTGTGGCTCTGTGAGCTGAACTTGAGACTGTTTAAAAAAAAACACTTTTTTTTAATTAAACCTTAGCGAATTATCACGCATATTATGTACGGGCTACTAAATACCATGCAAAAATACACCCGCGACGCCATATCGCGCATTGCACGCATCATCACACACAGCATTACGCGCATTATCGGTATATGTAGCGATACATGTTGCATATATATGCATACGCGCTGTTATTGGTATTGCGCTATGTCAGCAATATGCATGCAGCGGGTTCGTTCGAGTTGAGTGGTGTCGCTTAACGAGTGCTCCGTGCTTTATACTGTCAGCGTCTTAGAAAATTCCACCCCTAAGGGGGTTAAATAGGGGTGAAAGGTTTGTATGAGAAACACTTTTTGAGCTTGAGATTTGAAACGGTGTAGAAAGATTACTTATTCGAATAGAGAAACAGTTAGTACTTTTAACGTGTTAGAAAATTCCATCCCTAAGGGAGTTAAAAAGGTACTTATGCAAGATTAGGATGAGAAACATTTTTTTTGAGCTAGAGATGGGCAACTTTGTGGTACGATTACTTATTACAAAAAAAATCCTTTCATCGTCTTGGAAAAATACCACCCCTAAGGGGGTTAAAAGTGTTAAAACGGTATTCAAGGTTTATATGGAGAGCAAGAAAATATAGTAAGATATTTCTAATGTCAGTCTTAGTCTGTATGTTAAAAGATAACAAAACTGAATTCAGAGTTTTTTTTTTAATTCATCCCCTATAGGCGTTAATGGGGCTTGAAAGTTTATATGGAGGGAAAAGTAATTTTTGAAGTAAGATTTTTTAATTTTGGTCTTAAAATAGAGAGAGCAGATTAGTAGATTTTTTTATTCATCACCTAAGAGTGTTTAAAGGGGATTCGAAGGCCGTATAGGGTCAAGACAATTTTAAAGTAAAACATTAGTGTAACTACGGTTTTAGACGGTTTGTTTAAAACTAAAAAATACATTTCAATGTTTTTGAAATTCATCCCCCAAGAGGGTTTCTAGGGGGTTCAAAGTTTATACGAAGAGCAAGATATTATTAAAATAATAGATTTATTACTTAGGTTATGGACCGTTTGTTTAATGATTAGAAAACGATAGAAGACGAAGAAGGTTTGAAGGTTGTATAGAGAGCAAGACCTTTTTTAAAGTAAGACTTACAGATTTGAACAGTTACCAGAAATGTAGGATAGGTTAGGTTAGAACTGCGATGCTCCCAGAATCGAATAGATTTAATCAACATTGGGTACTTATTATTATAACAGTATTGTAGCTTAGTAGACATATCAAAATATATTTTTCTTTAATACTGTATGAAAACGTCTGTTGATGATTCTTAAGATATTTATGTTTGTAAAAACGAAGTTTTCAATTTAGATTTATCAATTTAAACTAACGAACTCATCGCACTGTTACCTTTTACGTAGGTCTAATCCCTGAACGGATTTAGATGAAAATTCCCGTACAGATAATTTGAGACCCTTGGAAGGATATAGGATAGTTTTTGTATATATTTAAGATGGTAGAAGTGTGTTTGGGACAGCGATAAATAGCTTGCACCGAACATAATTTAATAGCAATATTTTTTCTAAGACCATAACAAGTTCCACGCGAACGAAGTCGCTGGCAACAGCTAGTTATTTATATAAATATTTAGTGACTAAGGATTAATTAGAAAAGGAGGATGAATCGTAAGAAAAGGAGGATCGATACATATTTATGTGTACCAACCGTCCTTGGTCTCCCCTATCTATCGCGAGCCTATCTAGACAGATTATGGCGATGAACCGAAATCGAAAATTCACACATTCTTTGGTTTTATAATCAGATTTTATTTAACTTGTCGTTTTCGGAATGGCTCTAAATCAAAAATAAAATAAAATGTCAGAAACTAAAAGTATATTTTAATTTTATTACGATTAATGAAAAAAAGCACATACCAACATACCTATGCATAATTTTTTGCTCACGGCAACACCGTCGGTCGTAGGGCTTGTTTGGAATATGTTTGGAATAGGTCCTAATACTGGGAGTCTGCGATTTAGTGCCGAGACAAACAATTAACATAAAAAAATATTGACCCTCTTACATATTGTAATAGTGTATACCTAGGGGCTATTAAGATTGGCACTCTTTATTTTTATTTATGAGCAAGTCCACGAATCTGTGGACAGCGTTGCGTTTCCTGCGTCCCATTATTATTCCGCCATTTATCGTCGCAACCAACCAAATATTCACAATTCACAACCAATTTGCAAATGATCGAGGTAAACAAGCATTAATAAGATTTAGAAGCTAGAACAACATAACGGCAACGTCGCACGTCGCGCTACGGCCCACGTGGTGGCATGTTGGCATTGGCACAGAGCGGCAACGGCGCAGCCGTAGCGCGCGGCTCGCATTTTAAAACGATATTATAACGTTATTATATATCGTTCTGTTATTCATTCTGTTACGGTATTTATATCGTTATGGAGAATATTGATTTTGTTATAACGTAATTTTCGAACACTAACGGAATATACCGTTATAATTCCGGTTCATTTTATAACGTTTTAAAGGCCTGATCCAAGCACAATTTTACCGTTCTGCCGTCCTAAGCAAAAAGGACGCATCTGACTACGAGTCTCATAGTCGGATGCGTCCTTTTTGCTTAGGACGGCAGCGTTGCGTTGATCGCTGCCTGCTAAAAAGGTCCTCGGGTGGCGACCACGTGCTGGCAGGCGTAGCGTGGGTAGACAAGGTGGACGATGACCTGGCCCCTATTTCACCAACTTGACAATTGTCACATGACACTGACAATTCGCCATACATTGCTTGTTCTAGAAGTTAAGGTGGTTGCTAGGTTACTTGTGGATCCAGCAATGTACGGAGAATTGTCGATGTCAGGTGACAATTTGTCATGTTGGTGAAATAGGGGCCAGGTAAGAGTCGCGGGAGTCCGCTGGATGCGGATGGCGCAGAACCGGTCATTGTGACACTCTTTGGGGGAGGCATTTGTCCATCATGTCTATCGGCTGATTTTTATTTATATGATGATTTGATTTATATTTTACTTTAAATAACAGAAAAGATATATCCGGAATTTGCAAGATTATTTATATTTCCCCAAAAATACCTTGAAAAATAATTAGCCAATTAATTTAATTTTTTTAAACGACTTTTACATTGTGACATCTATAAAGAAAACCTGTTGTGTCGAAACCCTGATAATACTAGTAATTTATAAATATTTTTTTTAAGTCTGATGTCTTTTTCTTATAAAAAGGAATATTTTTTTAATATTGGTGTAAGCAACTTTTTACGGGTGATAAGTCGGCGGACGTTATACGGCTAAGATAATAATAATAAAAACGTTGTGCAAGGAGGCAAGCACTGCACTGCCAACCAAAATGGGCCACGGCTGATCCAAGTGTGTGCACGAAATTTGGTTTTTAGGACGTATTAGCATAAGGACATTGCGACTTGAGTTTGGGTTCTACCCACACTCGTGCACATGCTACCATTCTTTCACAATTGACCTTTGAATATCTTCTCGCCATGATACTAGAAATGCAAATAGGAAACACAAATGCCCACTGTTTAGCCATTATAGTTATCATGTTATGATGAGGTAAGAGTTAATAGTTGATATACATAAGTAATATAAATGACGCACCTGATTCAAAGAATCATTGCATAGATTTTTTGTTTAGTTCAACTACCTCTATCGTATCGTATTTTCTGCAAGTCTTCAGCTCACCCGTCATAGATTCAAATTACAGGAACCTGTTACAACGAAGATAACATCCTACAAAACACTATAAATGCCCAAACATTCGATTTACGATCTTATCAACTGCACAACATTTTCGGACAAGTGATTAGTTGTTACGGAATTTTAATTGGCGTACGGATTGTGGACGCGTTTCTTTTGAAAGGATTGTAAGTGGCATTTTTAGAGAATATGGGTAAACTGGTTCCAATAAAGAGGTGTCTGGTGATAGACGTCTGTCTACTTACTCAGAGTCGCCCGGAAGCTGCAAGTGCTAGCTAGATGCTTTAGACTCTGCAAGTATTCGGCGAGCGGCTCGCCGACGCGCTGCCGACGCATCCTAAAAACGTGTCGCTCGGCGATCTCAGATCGTTGAGGTTCCAAATGGCCGGAAACCATTTCTATTAAGTACAATTAGTATTATTCAACCGAGTTTAAAAAAAAATGCTCATAAAATTAACGCAAAAAAAAACTAGTTACTGCCCAATTATAAATTACTTATAAGATCGACCACCTAACTGAGACGGTGTCGACGACGAGAAAGGGACGCAAAGGGTTGCCAGCCGTACTATATTTTTACTCTTTGTACTCTTTGGGCTATTTGTTGACGCTCCAAAAATCCCAACCCTAACCCATCCAGCACTTTATTTAATTTGTATCCATTTTGTTTTATTAAACATCCCAACAGTAAAACTGTGTGAAGCACTCATAATACCCAATAAGCTGTAAAGTTTTTTAGTTACGCCATTATACGATTCTTATATTATATCTAAATAAGTTACAATACTTATAATATAAGGATAAGAATTAATAATATTTAGTTAAGAAGAAGAAGGAACTTAAAATAATAAGGAAGTTATAATATTTGGGACAAAAGACAATTTGTTAGCATGAAACAAGACTTCTGAATGAAGACTGGTCAAATGGGCAACACTGGCCATTTAAAGTTAGACTTATAAAATTGAGGACCAACAGCGGTTGAGATGGCATGAGAGTCATCCAAGATGATCCAATTCATAATTCCTAATATTCTGTAAACAATGTCGGACCCTGGCTAAGGCCGAGATAACGCTAGGTAGAAGAAGAAGAAGATTTATTATTACAGTTCCAATATACAGAATGTTCAATGTCTGAACAACCCTGAAGTTTGACAGAACTTGGCCCAAAATTGCCTTGTCACTTGTTCAGGCCTGTCATTAGTCGTTAATCCCGCAATAGCACCTTTGGGTATTCCCTCGAAATGAATGTCCGGTAGAACCGGCCCCGTTTAGCAACCATATTAATTGGCTTCCGATAATTAATAAAAAACTAATATGCGAATGCAATTTAAGGAATACAATTATTTGCTTGATATGGGCATAGATCAGCGGTCTAGTTGGGGAAAAAATGCTTTATGACATTATCCATCACTCGTAATTACTCCCGTTTAGATGAAATTTGGTATAGAGATAGTTTGAGTCCTGGGGAAGGACATAGGATAGTTTTTATCCCGAAAATCATCCCCCAAGGGGATGAAGTGGGGAGTGAAAGTTTGTATGGAGCTAAGATATAAACGAGTTCCACGCGGACGGAGTCGCGGGCAGAAGCCAGTATTTAGATATAACAATTTCTAGCGTACAATAATTTTATAATAAATTGTTGATTTCAATAAAACTTAACTGTAAGTACTTATTTTGTATACCTGCACCATTTTTGAGAAAAGCAGTATATTTGTCTCTGCCGGAAGGGCAATCGCAGGCTTCGTAAAACTATACGGCAATTTACTTACATTTTATTAAAGTTTTAAGAAATAAGCAAACATGGGCGCAGGGGGCATAATGTAATTATTGACATATTTTGTTCTAAAAATATTGCATGACATGTTCAATACAAAAACTGATAGAGACAGCCCTGACAGACTACTTAATTCAAAAATAAAAAGAGTAAATATACTCCAACACACATTAAATGAAATTTAATTTTCATAGCAATTTCTTAGAAATTGTAGTATTACAGCGGGGCTAGCTCAACGCGACGCGAGTCGAGAAAAATGTACCCTGCTCTTTCTAATTTCTACAGTGCGAGTGAGACAGAAGTCACTGAGTCGCGCGCGACGCGACAGGGCAGTAAGTTGTGCTAGAGAAAAGGAGAAAATGTGACATTGCAGTGACAGTGCACAGGTTGCTAGTCCATCGCTCCACAATTGAACCCTATCAAGTAGTCTCTTAAGACATCCACGAGAAGAAATCAAGAAAGAAAGAAGACACCACACGGTATAAATGACATCTCGGTGATATTTCGTATCAAAAATTCAGACTATAATTTTCTTACCGCAGCAAAACACAATCCATACTAATATTATAAATGCGAAAGTGTATGTGTGTGTTTGTTTGTTTGTTTGTCCGTCTTTCACGGCAAAACGGAGCGACGAATTGACGTGATTTTTTAAGTGGAGATAGTTGAAGGGATGGAGAGTAACATAGGATAGTTTTTATTCCCGTAATCATCCCCTAAGGGGGTGAAATGGGGGGGTAAAAGTTTGTATTTATTCCACGCGGACGGAGTCGCGGGCAGAAGCTAGTAATATAATATAACACAATAATCGAAATGTAGTCACAGTCAAAATTTTAAGTAAACATAGTTTGTAAATTCAATTACTAGTCGCATGTACAAGTAAATAGCTCTGCTCCGTGCATTTACAAGTTAGTTGGAAACTGCGCGATTGCAATTATAAACTTGTGCTGTATTTGTTCCGTTATCCCATTATTAATGTAGTCGGAGAATCCAGATTAGGTACATTTGTTTTTTTATGTTAAACTACATATATCTAAAATATGATGTATATCTGTGATGAAGTGTTTGACGTGTTAGTGTTTATTCGTGTCAAAACTAATATCTTTTTTTATCATCTAACACTATTTATAATATTTTTTTATATTTACAAATTACTGCCCGGCTTGTAACTGGTTGCGTTGTATTAACGTCTCAGACCAAGAAAAAGAGATAGGTAGAAGAGGTACGGAGTATGACGAAGAACTTAGTGAAGCCGGTTTTCAACCATACCAAATAAGTTTTGGCAAAATTAAATCGCAATTAAACTCGAAATATATGATCTTGACAGCTTTGCGACACATGCTGAAGAGTTTTGTACAATTTTGTCTGTGTATGTTTGTAACGTTTTATAAACTTTGTTTCAGATGGCCTTGTTAAACTTTGGGGGAAGCGTTTTAGGTCACGAGGAACAAAAGAATGGATAGGTACGTATACAGCCGATAGACGTTCACAGTATTACTCGGTCTTGCGGGGCGTGGGAAGTTGTTTTTGACACAACAAACGTGTTTTTTTTTGCCGTTTTTATAGATAATGGTACGGAACCATCCTCAGACCAGAAATAGACACCCCGCTCAGCGTGGTAGCGTCGACCCGCTGGAGATTATCAGTCCGCACAGATAAAACTATGGCACTACTACTACTTTACACTCTAGTTCGTAGTTCGTTCGTTTGACGAATACATAAATGACATCTTAAGTTTGGAAGTTAAATTTGCAAAATAATTTTCGACGAAACATTAGGGAACCATTTTGTGTACACAGAGAAAGAGAAACGACCGATTATTATAAGACATATATTATAAATAGCCTACACTTTATAATATAATTACGGTTAAATTGTTACTATTTCCGACATGTTTGGCCTCATCAATTCGCAGGCCTTCACGATCCAGTTCAAGTTATTGTAACCTAACCATTTCATGACTCACGTCATAGTCATAGTAATTTATTCACATAACATAACAATATACAGTGCCGTTCATCACAACTGACCAAACACACATGACCCCTACTTACCTTGAAACATTTAAAGACCTGGCTAACCTGCTGAAGGCCTCCTTAAACTTGTCTTTAGTACATGAGTGGTTTTGAATGTGTTATCGAGGCAGTACTCTACTCTCGATTCTGAACAAACTGTTTTCAGGTTTTGCGTTATTTTATTAACACGTTGTATATTATTATATAGATAAATAAAAAATGTGATAACTGAACTTCAGACACACTTAAGTGTTTACGCGGAGCAAAAGATCTCTTTTTAATTAGACCATTGACTTACTATTACTACGGTGTATAGACTGGCAAACCAGAATATTTTTCTAGGTGTCTTTCTTCCAATCAGCACGGCTATCACGCGACAGCTCTCTCGATTTTTCTCGCGCTATCCGTCTCTCTCTTATTAGAACACTTAGAACAAGAGGTATAGTGCGAGAAAAATCGAGAGTATGTCGCGGCCGTCCCATGATAGACGTGCAGGCCGCCATCTTGGAAAATCAAAGAGCAAGTGAACGTGCAGTAGATGCGACAATTTTCTGAGTTCGGATTCAGTTATGGCCATAGCATGTTTTAATACACTCGTATAAAAAAAACTACTTATTGATTTAATCACCGACATTTGGTTTATGTAAATTTTTGAGACTGGATATCTTTATAGTTCCCGAGCATGCACTGTGTTGATGCAATTTGTCTCAGCGATTTGTGTCAGATTTGATGACAAAGTTCTATTTAAGGTCCATGCGGATCGTCCGATATCGATTTTGATAGAAATCGCAGCAAGACAAAAAAACTAGGTAATTTCTCAACAGTATGAAAAAAGACAACGAAATACATAAATCTATCATATAAAAAAACCTGCTTCTACTGGGGGGCTATTATGCTGTATACAGTCAGAATCGTATAGTTAGTAGCAGCCAAAGTACCCAAATATTTATATTATTGCGCGTATTGCGGCGCGGCAGGCGTTTTATCTGTTCATTGCGCGGTCGAGACGCGCAGCGCACTGTGGATAGTTCGGATAGCACGCAATGAATTAGTAAAACCGCTGCCGCTGCCGCCGCCGCGCAATGTCGTGGCCGGGCCGTAAGTATAGTAATAAAGACGTTTTGCGATATATTTGGCTACTTTGACCTCTGAAGAGGCGGTTTTACTTTACAATTTAGTTAAGACTGTATTAAAATTAAGGAATAAATAGAATAAGAAAGCCACTACGAGGGTGGCATTTTGGTGGGTGCAAGTGGTGACTTTAAATAAATAAAGTTATTAAAAAAAATTAACGTTTTCTTGTATCTACACTGCACTCTAAGCGCTACACATATTTGGCAGAACCTTAAAATTCAAAACGTAGTCATTATACATTTGCTGAAGTAGATACTAAAGAAGACTCAGGACCTCAATAATTCAAATGGAGCGGTGACGGCAGCCACGCAGGTAACGGCAGTGTTAATTACAATTGCTGTCAATTGGCTGTCACGTAATTGGCAGGGCGCGCGATTTGATCATCGCCTGCGCAGCTTTTGTTAGCAGTGACCTTTATGATAAATAAATAAATAAAATAAATAAATATTAGGGGACAATCTTACACAAATCGACCTAGTCCCATAGTAAGCTCAATAAAGGCTTGTGTTATGGGTACTAGACGACGATATATTGAATAGATATAAATACTTAAATACAAAGAAAACTTCCATGACTCAGAAACAAATATTCATGCTCATCACACAAATATTTGCCCTTACCAGGATTCGAACCCAGGACCTTCAGCTTCGTAGGCAGCGTCACTACCCACTAGACTAACCGGTCGTCAACCGGTCGTCGGTCGTAATAGTCGCTTAGAAATACCGAATCCTAAGCAAATATCAGCAAACTAGCTGTGGCAGATGGACAGACACTAAGTGACGGATTAAGTGATCCATTGGACCAATTTTAGTGCGGAACACTAGTAATAAAAGTTGTTTTGCATTGTACGCCGATAAAATTAATAATCTCAATGTAGGTATATCTACTATAATATATCCATACTAATATTATAAATGCGAAAGTGTGTGTGTTTGTATGTTTGTTCTTCTTTCACGTCGCAACGGAGCGTCGTATTGATCAGATTTTTTGTATGGAGATAGTTTAGAAGCTGGAGAGTGACATATGCTACTTTTTCCAGCGGGAAAACATCTAATTCCCACGGGAAAATTCAATATGTTACATTTTCCTATAACCACGCGGGCGAAGCCGCGGGCATCAGCTAGTAGTATACACACCGCCAACAAAAACAAAATCTGAACGTTTTTACAATAAGGTACAATCACGTTTATTTATGTCACTTTATCTCACACACCTGTCGTACAGATAATTTAGAACTGGTACTGCGCTGCGTGCCCTAGTACCCGAAGGGTAATTGTGTAACTTTTCCAACGAGCGTTAGAACAACGCAACTGACATTTTTTCATACAAAAAAATACATTTAGATCTACCTAACGTACGTACGAAACGTTACACAATCGACCAGCTGATCTATAGAACGTGAAACTTAAACAATAATATTAATTAAGTATAGCTTCAATTGCCTTTTTACAAGCTTTTATACGCAATGTATGTTTGTTCGGAAGGAATCTTGCAACTCAATTTGGAAGCAGATATCTCCAACCGATTGATCTGAAATTTTGGGTTTAAGTATACTCGTATAGTTTGGATGACAATTCAATATTATGGTACCATCGAGCTGATCTGATGATGAAGACAGAAGGTGGCCATCAGAATTCAGGACTTGACAGACGTAACAAACGAGTTGTACGGAGAAATTGCATATATTATGCACATATTGTGGTCGGATTGTTACATCAGATCTGAGGGGCTACCGCGAAACCAAAACGAACTTCGTTCGAGTATATCCGTCTCTGACGCCCGAACGAGCAAGTGCGACAGAGAGGGAGATACACGCACGAAGTTCGTTTTCGTTTCGCGGTGTCTGTATGTTAAAAGACAACAAAACTGATTTCAGAGTTTTTTTTTAATTCATCCCCTATAGGCGTTAATGGGGCTTCAAAGTTTATATGGAGGGAAAAGTAATTTTTTAAGTAAGATTTTTTAATTTTGTCTCCATTATCGTTATGAAGATTTAGGCCTCCACCGTAATTAGCAAGCATTTTTACAATTTCCTCCTGCAAATACATACATGTAACTTGTAGCTTCGTTGAACGGGCCACTGGTGTGCTACTTTGCAAGACTAAACTCTGTTTAAATTGTAGCAACTATAAGTAAGTAGGTACCTGTCTTTGTATTATAGCGTAATGTAAAAGTTTGTGAGAATGTGTTATTCTAGCTCTAGAAGCTAATAACACTTCTACTACTTCTGGAAATCTGCGCCAAACAGCTTCACAAAGAGGAGTGTATCCTGAAAAACGAAATACGAAGATAAGATAGCGAATTTGTTCTCGAATGCAACGAATACATTTCTCGCAGCAAAGTATGCAGAGTGCGCCTTTTGACAACCGGATCGACAATAAAATCGAAGTCGAAAGACACGTCACGTACGGTCCGATTTCTAGTCGGGCGTGTGTAGCTGTAGGTATAGTGTGCTCATACAAATATACAGCAGTGACGCATCTGATCAGACTAAAAGATTCCGTATGAGACGCATGTTATATTTTTATGCTAACAGTAACAATATGTATATATATGTATGTAGAGGAACTCGCTGTAGCGAAAACCAAGGACCTGAAACTCATATATGGTAATAAGTGCATATACTTTTAAAAATGAATTATGGTCATATTTACTAACTAAATGTTTTTAACCGTTGAAGAGTTTTGACCCGCCCACGCACTCCAGGTCTGACGTTTATTGTTATTATGCGATATGAACTGGTATGAAAAATAGGTTTAATTTTATACGATTTGCCTTGTGTTATTGCTTTATATGAATGTGATTGGCATTTATCGGTAACTCTGCAAAAGTTACGTATTCTGTGTGTTTCCCCGCAACTTATCCGAAGTATTCGTGAATATTCATAACTTTACTGCTGAAATTCTGACTAGGGTCGGTCCTTCTTACCGTCCTACCCAAGTTTACCTTAATTGCATCCGAAGTGAGGAGATAAACGGATCGCACATATAATGCCTTTATATTAATAATTTAATTGCCTTATTCAGTTACGCCATAATGTCTTTAAGTCTACGCTGCTACTTCGTTTACGTCAGCATAATGCTACCCAAATTATTAATTTAAGCTGAAAAGTTATTGTTATTTGGCTCTAAGAAAAATGCAAGCTCACCATAGATAAAATTGTGTTTCTCTACATCCGGTATAATGTTGCCGTGTAATTGTTACAGGGCTAGTTCTCGCGACCCTATTCGCGACAGCTCGCGCGCCGTCTTGTGATAGCCGTGCTGTGAAATGATGATGAATGAAGGTTGTTCACACCGCCTAGTCCGATGTCGGAGCGACACGGACAGTTACACAGGTACAGACAGACGTGCTCATTACTAGCACGAAAGCATGCTACTATTGAGCAATTTAGTAGTACCTATGTGTGTGGAACTCGAAACATTGCTAATAATGAGCATATTCATTTCGAGAGTTGAGAATGAGTTTGCTCAAAAATCGAAGAAATACGTTAAAGCAATGACGCGTAATTCAATATAGACCGGTTGTAAATCCACCCAGACGTTAATTGGCTGCAGATTTTTACTGCCACGCATTGCTGACCCGACTTTATTGTATTTAGCATCCTCAGCATCCAGTGGAGCCCTGCCCTAGGGCACGCGTGGCGTATTGCCCCGCCGGTCGCGACGCTGTTGTCGACACACATCCCATGGATATTACCCGTGACCCCTGCTCGAAATATGGGATCGCGCAGAGAAATTCCCAACGCATAGCCCTCTCTATTGCCCTTTGGGTGACTTTGAGCCTTCTTATGAGGCCCTTAGTAAGCAACCACGTTTCCGTGCCATACGTCTTCACTGGCAACACACACTCTGGTCAAAGACTCTCGTCTTGAGACACTGCGGAATATTGGACGAAAATATGTGCCGTAGCTTCCCGAACGCTGCCCAGCCGAGTCACCTTTTTCCTGATAGCAGGTTAGATTTCCCAACTTGGATAAATATGCATAGCTAGTGAACTTCATTCGTTTCCCGTCGTCCGACTTCGTCAGCAACAGCCATGGGCCAAATTTCTCGCCTGTAGCTGAAATATGAGAAAATATCTTAATCTAAATATTTTACAATTTTGTAGCATTTTTTTTTACTTCTGGAGCAATTATCTCCAAAAATATTAACATTATCAAAAAATGATTTTAGCACACCCCTATTCATTTTTAAATACCTATCCAACAATATATCACACGTTAGGGTTGAAATGAAAAAAAAAACACTCCCCACATTACGTTAGGGGAGGTACCCTAATAAAATAAAATAAAACACTTTTTATTTTACCACTTTGTCGGCGTGATTGATATACATATTAATATCAAATTTCAGCTTTCTAGTGCTAACATATACTCGTACAGTCTGTACGTACATCAATAATGACATACATAGCAAACGTAGTGTCGCCCTCAGGCTAGGTGGAGTGACGATGCTGGATGAGCATGCCGCGGATCGTATTCAGTGGGCTACGTCCAGCAGTGGAGTAAGATGATAGTTCAGTATGTGTATGTGTATGTTACCAGGTCGACGTCTCCGGTGAGCGTCCCGTTGCTGGTGAGCAGCGCGCCCCCCTGGCCCTGGCCCGCGCAGGCGCCGCACATGCCCTCGGTGGCGCGCGCGTACACGTGCGAGGGCACGCGCACCACGAACTAATTATCACCGCCTTTTTTGTTGCCGCTTTGCACTCAGGGCAGATCCAGCTTGACTTTTCTGATGTTGACAGTTTGTTCACTTACATTGATATTGATACACAGGCCGTGAAAGACCCTTTGGCATGCCTGTGACATACAAAACATCGCGGTTTTGATGTTTGTAATCTCTTCTTTGCAACCACAGCATATTTTATTGTTATCTGAAGGCGACATCGTTGTTTTTGTGAATACCTCGTACCACTAGATTTATTTTTCACTTCGTTCAACAATTGCTGAGCATCAGGCGGGCCGTACGCTTGTTTGCCACCGTCGTTGTATTAAAAAAAAAAAGTAACTTTTCTGAAACTAAACTACTAAACCTACAAATTGGGATTCTGAACATCTCTACTTTCCGCCCCTTTCAATGTCACACGAACTTTTTTTTATAAATTAGTACCTATATAGAATTTCAATCCTAATACCTAATTAGCGTTAATAACGTTACTATTAACCTTAATTATCAATTTTCATTTGTCTATACCAATTTCGTTCACAACACTACGCTGCACCAAAAATGCTACAAAAGTCACGACCACTGCTGATCATGCTAGCAAAAAACATAAAGATTTTATTTGACATTAATATATTTTTTTTAAATATGCATTAACTTCTAGATTTTATAGTTTTTCGGCCCATTTATTTTCAATAAGCTTATAATTAATATTATTCAGTTTCCAGATTTCTCGATCCTGAGCTTCTCGTGAGCAATGTTTCCAGAACGAGTCTAGCACGTCCCGCCATCGCCGGCTAGGCCTGCCGCGTCTCCGTTTTGAGCTATCGGGTTGCTAGTCAGTGGCGAATTTTTTTTTGCTGATCGATTTTTACGTCGCGTCGCTATAATAATGCCAAAGCACAACAATAGGCATACATCAATTCGAGTGTCAAAAACTAACATCTGCGCGTTTCGTTGTAAACAGAGTAAAATAGTGGAGGGTTCGAAACCCAGCATCCTTGGGGGAAGCATGGTTTAGCTGGCATGTTTTTATAGCTCATTATTATTGTGCCCCGCTTTAGAGTAGCTGCAAATGACATACTCCACCTATTATTAAAATAAACCGTTGCCTAGAAAGGCCTTTTGTTAGGTAAATTTAAAATAAAGCTTGTGTGTAGGAAATTGCAGTGGGTGGGACCACGCGAGACCAGGCGTCAGTGCACTATGACGGAATCAAATAATTTCGTATAATAAATGTCTTGTCATTAACTCTTCCGTTGTTACATCACTGATTTATACATGGTATTGTTTTTAAGAATATGCAATTTGTAGAATATTTTCATATGACGTTAGATTCCATAAAAAACATTATGTATTTTTAAATATTATTATAGAATTACTATAGAACCATAACAACTATGTACTCAAAACGCAGTATTTCGCGACCGAAAAAACAATTTACCTGATTTTCCATACTAGATTAGTACAAATATACAAATGTGACGTAACACTTGTATAGACACACAGTATGAAGCGTTTCGCGCTGCCGCCAGCGAGGTCAATCTTTATCTCAAATTTTTAGGTATTTATGTTCTTTAATTGTAGTTGCTCCCATACAAACATTTGTTCCTCTCCAAAAACTGGTTCGAATGACGTCACAAAAAAATCTTAGTCATCAACATCATCCCCTCTCTGCCCCCCTGTCCTGTAACTTGTTTTAGGCTCACCTCAACGCTCACCCACAAATATATCTTGACACCGCGATGCGTAGTAACTAAGCGTAGGTAGAGGTCTAGTTTCGTGACGGGTGACCGACGGGGTGAGGAGTGAGCCGCATTAGCGTGTATAGCCTGGCCTCCCTGCAACAAGCGGAAACGAGGCGTTCACACACGACCATCTCAAGCGACTCGCGGTTAGTCAGCCGAAGCTTAGTCAACACAGGTCAAGGTCAAGGAGACACACATCAAGCGAGTTCGACATCGAAGCGGGAAGGAAGCCTTACAAGTAGCGTTGGACTGAAAAATATTGCAGCGTTGTTTCGTTTTTTTTTTCATAACCACCTTTACTTATTGAATGGGTTTGGGTTTGGATTTGGATTTGGTTCTTTAACAGACTAGCTAGCACTCTCTGGATTTGGGTCTTTAACAGACTAGCTAGCACGATCGCGTGTATGTCCAACACAGAACATTGCGAGTGCGACTCCGGTGTACACCTATAACAACATCACGCCCCGACATGCCAAAAGTGACACCCGACAATGCATACATTGCGCCACGCAATTCGCAGCAGCATGGCGTGCTTTGTCTCGCCATATGCGATGCCTTAGCGTGTATGCGTTGCACACACAACTGTGTTGGCAAACAACATTTAGTATCATTTACCAATAAACAGTACTAATAATTACACGGTTCAACTCACGTATTAAATGTCACTACGGGCGACATGTTTCGAACTCTTCGGGAATTCTTCTTAAGGATGTGTTTTCGCGGCGGTGTCGCTTGAATCTTGTCGTGATTCAAGCGACACCGCCGCGAAAACACTCATCCTGAAGAAGAACTTCCGAAGAGTTCGGAACATGTCGCCCGTAGTGACATTATTGACATTGTTTTTCTTTAAAGTCATCACGGGTGTCGCTTTTAGGGTTATCGAGAGTGCAGATTCCAACAATTATTGTTTAACTTGGACATTTTGATATTAAAAAAGTGAACATAATTATGCACTTTTTCTTTAATATGTTCAAAATTGATAACTAAAGGACCAAAGCGTCTCCATTGTCTCCAAGTACGAATCCGAGATCAGAATTGAAAAATTTGGCCGCCACACAGTAGTGGCCTGAAAATCTGACTTTCATAGACATGATCGAAGTTTTCATAATATATTATAGTTTTTTTTTAATGCTACTAATAAATTCACGGTTAAATTCACGTATTAAACGACACGACAGCCGACATGTTTTGAACACTTCGGGAGTTCTTCTTCAGGATGAGTGTTTTCGATGTTTGTTTTGAAGAAGAACTCCCGAAAAGTTCGAAACGTGTCGCCTGTTGTGACATTTAATGCGTGAATTTAACCGTGGATTTATTAGTAGTATTTTAGACATGTCTCACAAAAGTTTAAATTCGATTATAGCTTTTTTTTGCTTTAGGCTTTTACTAGCCATTATTATGCTAGCTCACAACCCTTACGTGATTTAGTAAAAAAACGGAAGGCCATATTTCAGTTATAGCTCCGGTGGTTTTTTAAGCAACAAAATGTAGGTAGTGGTATTCCTTGGGTAATTAAAGTAATTTGTACTCTATAAAGTGAGTGTTTTCGCGGCGGGGTCGCTTGAATCTTGTCGTGATTCAAGCGACACCGCCGCGAAAACACTCAATCCTGAATAAGAACTCCCGAAGAGTTCGAAACATGTCACCCGTAGTGACGTTTAATACGTGGGTGAACCGTGTAATTATTGTCATTTTTTTTCTTTAAAGTCATCACGGGTGACGCTTTTAGATTCCAACAATAGGGGCGTAGACACTAAATAAAATAATGTGATATTTTCTCGAAGAAGGATAAAAAATTTAGTCAAATGGAGAAAAAATCAACGCAAAAGGTTAAATAATCACGAAGTTATAATTAGTGTCCAAAGTTTTAAGAAGGGATGTGTCCTGTCCCTTTTTCGCAAAACGCAACTTCATATGAAACGATGACGCTGGAAGAATGTGACGTCACAGAAGACGGCAACGTGCCGCGCGCATCGTGGTCGGCGACGCCGTCGACGCGGCCTGCCGGCAGCATCCTGTTATGTGACGTCACACACCGTTTGCGTTTTCTCTCTCTAACAAGCAATATTAAAACGGTTGTAGCTTCGTAATTCTTTGAGATATCTGAATGGGATTTTCATCACTATGCATATTTTTTTGCCTTCTTTCTTTTGGAATAATAATAATTTTCGAGTCTGCACCCGAATTATTGCCTGCGAAGTTGGACATTTTTATATTACAAAAAGTGAACACAATTTTGCAGTTTTTCTTTAATACGAGTATGTTCAAAATTGATAACTAAAGGGCCAAACCGTCTCCATTGTCTCCAAGTACGAATCCGAGATCAGACCCCGTATCATGGTCGGCCTTATCACTCGATAAGTGACAAGATAGGGGCATTGTCACGTTTTATCAAACGGTGTCAGCCAGTGACGGACGCTCTATCCTGTCACTTATCGCGTGATAAGGCCGACCATGACACGGGGTCAGAATTGAAAAATTTGGCCGCCACACAGTGGCCTGAAAATCTGGCTTTCATAAACATGATCGAAGTTTTCATAATAAATTACAGTTTTTTTTTAATGCTACTAATAAATTCACGTATTAAATGACGCGACAGGCGACATGTTTCGAACTCTTCGGGAGTTCTTCTTCAGGATTAGTGTTTTCGATGTTTGTTTTGAAGAAGAACTCCCGAAGAGTTCGAAACATGTCGCCTGCCGTGCCGTGACATTTACGTTAATTTTTTAACCGTGGATTTATTAGTAGTATTTTAGATATGTCTCACAAAAGTTTAAATTCGATTATAGCTGTTTTTTTGCTTTAGCCTTTTACGAGACATTATTATGCTAAATTACAACCCTTACGTGATTTAGTAAAAAAACGGAAGGTCATATTTCAGTTATAGCTCTCGAAACTGACTTACCTACTAGCGAAAATTATATCTTCAAATATAGGTACTTACAGATTTTGTCTTTCTTTCCACTTATTATAATTATCTATAGGTATTCATCATGTTTCATCTGACTGTCGGGGCATATACTATGCGAGAAGGAGCGGGGCAGCAATAGACGCATCAGCGCGGCAGGTACGGGGCGCGCGGGTGATTTCTGATGTTTCCCTGGCGATACGCCCCCTCTTAAGTAATGATTTATATAGGTAAAAAACTTAAGTAAGGCCTCTTGCATGTAATTGTTACCCGAGGGGTAAACACGTAACTTTCGAACGAGCGTTAAAACAAGTCAACTATCGTTTCCCTATACAAACAGTGTCCTTATATCTACCTGACGCACGTACAATGCGTAATCGACCAGCTGTTTAAATATTTATTTATTTATTTCATTGTATAGTGCCGTCCAAAGCACAAAGCTTCGCTAAGCAGTTGATCCCGGCTGATGTCTATGAAAGTAGTCGTTTAGCCCAGTTAGAGGCCTTCGGGCGGCTTAAGAACTTCTAACAGTCGAGTTGCCCACTCACTTGACAAAGGGGGGACAACTGTTACTCGCGTTCGCAGGAGCTACCTACCACAACCCTGCACGTGTCCCCTGGGTGATACTAAAGAGTGACACACTTTAAAAGCCAAAATAATGTATGCCATACGATTAAATAAATTGTATAGTCATGGACATAGCAATTTAGGTCTTTACAATTTGTTATGCATAAGTCAGACCATGACGCCCTGAAAAGCATATTCCTGTATAAAACGTGAGTACATATTTTTAAGGTTTGGGTCTCGTGCAAGCCTTTTTTCAAGCGATAGGAATTGCCTTTTTGCTAGATTAAAAGAATTACCTAAAGAATCAGGCTGTGCCACCAGAGGCAACCTGACATGGAAACGACCCTCTTCATCGCGGTACGTATGGTTTACAAAATGGCTTTCGCATTCAATCTCCTCATCGGTTAAGTGCTTATTTTTCTGAGGAATTTGCTCTAACGCCCAAAATTTTGTTAGTTCATTATTCAGTGATTCGTTTGATAAAGGGTCATTGTTTGGACCGGTCTAGACTGTATTTTGAAACACTAACCAAACATACCGCATTCCAGAGGGTAGCTCTGGCAAATAAGGCATGTTTGATTTAGCCATATAAACCTTATAGAATATATTCGATAAGTTAAATATAACTTGGCCCTAATTCCCACTTTAAATTCACAAATGACTATAAAATCGTAAAATAGTAAATGACTCATAATTACGAGGAGAGTTTCCCCATAACGACAAGCCATCCACCATAATCAAGATAACACACCAATAATTTCACAGCCTAACAGTCAGGGACGCTATGCCAGTCCGGGTGCCGAGAATTGAATGCCGCAACCATCCCCGTTCCTCCTTTTATACCCATTACTCGCGGCCGTGAGTCACACAGTGCAGCCAGCGTAGCCAGCGCAGCGGGCGCAACCCGCGCACCTAGCGCAGCCAGCGCACCTAGCGCAGCGGGCGCAGCCAGCGCACCGAGCGCAACCACGAGCCCGCGTAGGTAACTTGAATCCATGTCTTCTACCCACCTTAACTCTTTTGCAACAAGGTTGAGATTTGATTGTAGTATTGATGTACTGACGTAAATACGTGGTAATAGTCTTGATGTGACAAAAGTCGTATCGTCCCTTCTCATTTAGTCTCTAATGCCCTAGATTTTAAGGTTGAAATTCGTAGGCCTATGCTCCTAGATATTATTAGTTTAGCGGAGAACCCTACCATTTTTGTATCTATATTTGAAAGGATTAATGTACTTCTAGATTATATTATACGCTTCTGAACTTGTAAAATAATGGCTGAATGAACTCATGCAACCTTCTTAAATAAAATAATGTTTTGATACTGTCTATCTGCATTATTAAACGTTAGCCTAATTGCTGATTTCCCTTTCCCCCTTACTTATTTGTCCAATCTCTCAACTTTTGCTATAAAATAAAAATTTGTCATTTCCTTCCCTGTATCAATAATTTTATAGATACACACCGACGAGTATGCCCATTCCGTCACACTAGATAGTATTTGATATGTTAAGACGGTAATTGTTGCTTCTGAGCTTTTAATTTGTAAGAAACCTGCATTTTAAATTTGGAAACATTTTAAAAAAGTATATTGATAAAAGTTGATTGATACTTAAGTCGTTTTATTTTCACAGTTTCTTTTTGCCGGTGGACACTTACCACATTTCAGTTAGTCCTATAAAGAACGTAATGACATTTACGTCAAAATTATTGAATCTTAAAATAAATATGCATCTGGTTACAGCATTTATGCTTTATTGAAATAATACTCGTTTCACCATTTTAGTACATTTACTTCTGGCGTTTACAGCGTTTTCGCGTAACGAAAAAAAGAGTTCATTTGTCGTAACCGCCACTAAGTCGTAAAGCAGTCTTTTTTGTTAAATATTAAATATGCCAGTTGAAAGAAAACCATAAGTTATGAATTAGATCCAAATATCAAGCATTTTCGTTCATAAATGAAAGAGTTATGATTTTTTTTCTCGAAATCGAAAAGTTTTTTGGCTCTGGTGTAAAGTTTGCATTTTGGCGGTTACTACGTTCTCGCTTTTTGCCATCGATATGGTTTTAATATAATAATATTTTGGCGACCGGTTAGCCTAGTGGGTAGTGACGCTGCCTACGAAGCTAAAGGTCCTGGGTTCGAATCCCGGTAAGGGCAAATATTTGTGTGATGAGCATGAATATTTGTTTCTGAGTCATGGAAGTTTTCTATGTATTTATATCCATTATATATATCGTCGTCTAGTACCCATAACACAAGCCTTACTGAGCTTACTATGGGACTAGGTCGATTTGTGTAAGATTGTCCCCTAATATTTATTTATTTTATTAAAAAAAAATATATATATATATATCCCCTACACACTACTTGAAGCTACAATCACACAGACTTTACCTCTATATAGTATTACTATACAAAACACGATACATAGTTACGTTAACTCATAGTTTGCCATAACTCAAATTCCGCTATTTCGCTCACTACATGCCTCAAATCCGTTCAATTCTCGTACAACCCCCAAATAACCCAGTCTAATAGATAACATAATTTCCTAAGAATCGATCAACTTGAAAGGCACAAATCCATACACTTTATGTAAGCCCTCGATTATTCAGAGCACTGTCGTCTTGTAACCAATCACGCCTGCGGCACGCAATATACGGAAATTGAAAATGTTGGCAACATGTCCAGGGTCCCACAAAAAAATCACCGTTTGCAGAAAAGTCGCATATCTAAGTCCATCCTACATTATTAAAGATTACACAATATGATGGACTTAGATGATCATTCAATCTCATAGCTGATGGACGACATGTGGCCGTTAGATTACGACACAATTTTTGTCTTATCCCAATATAACATACCTAACATAAAATACCTCGGTACCTATTTAAGTGGGTAATCTAAAATCCCTCATCTTAAGATGGTTCAACGACCACACAAAACGTTTATTGACATTCGCAGGCTAACGGCGTGATATTTTAAGAAACGCATATGTAGCACACTTGCATTTTGAGAAATTAGTTTGTCACGTGATACTTTGGGAAAAAGATTATTCTCAAATGGTTCTATTTCCAACTCTGGATAAAAATTGCTCATAATCATAAAAGTGCATTTTTCATTCCCTTATCCTGCTACGGCCTTAGTACGGCAGTGCACGCATGATAAAATAATTCTTAAAATACCTTATTAAGTTAATCAAGTTTTAATTTATTCAGATGCATCGCTAGAATTCCTCCAAGAAATTAGTCAAAGCAACAGCGATGGAAACAAAGCACAACATTTGATTAGCCAGTAATTAAGTTGAGCCTGTGCACGACAGAAATGACTCTGCAAAATAGAAAGGACAAACAAATTAATGCTCACTGAAGTTGATTGATCTTCTGATGTTGTTTCACAATTACTTAGAGTAAGACAGAGCTTGGAAGTTTTAAATAATTTGTAATATTTTTTGTGTTTGTATGGACGAAGATCCCTTGAAAATACTCAACTTCTATGTAAAATAATGATTAAGATTGATTATCTCTCATTTAAATTATATCTCAGCATTATCATAAATTCGACAATATTCACAAATGACATAACATTATCATATTACAAGGATAATATTTACGTTAATTAGCAAAGTCGATATAAATATGCTAAATTACTAAGGTTAAATTCGACCGTATTCCGAGTTATTACATCAAAATTTTACCGGTTGATCTTGAAATAAATTCTACTCCAATTTGGACCAATTGCGAAAGTTGGTTACGTAAAATTTACCTACCCACTCGAAATGTCTTTATTTTGAAGAGGAAAACGGGTCAGTGAACTTTACACTTTGAACGTGACATAATAATTAACAGACATGTTATGAATGTTGTGATAAGGGAGTTTGCGATATTTTGTCATCGAATTTTTGCGTAAGATGATTCATAACATTATCTTCAATAACTTCCACGTGTTCTTGAAACATTCCGCCTGCTGCTGTTTTCTATATTATGCCAATGCCAACTCCGCAGTAAACGCAAGATTAACGTAAGTAAATATTGAATGAACTGATTTGTATGTTCAAGGCAGATTCAGCAAATCCTCAGATATCAAAAATCAGAAATCATTTAAAATGTAGAGGTGCGAATTATTAACGTTAATAAATGAATATAGGAATCATCATACAAATATGTCATGCAGAATAAGTTTAATCTTGAAGAACTATTTTATAAACCGGCCAAGTGCGTGTCAGGCCACGCGCAGTGTAGGTTTCCGTAGTTGCCTGTCTGTCTTATACTTGAAACCATAATTAGATTCCACAAGAACGTACCTAGCTAGTTTTTAGCTACGTCCATCATTTGGACGAGTGTAAGTTTGCCAGTTTCGGTTATTTTTTCTTTTTAATGACAATTTTAAGGTTGTTTTTGTGGAATCTAATTACGGTTTCAACTATAGTAGTTACATCGAAGTGCGGTGGCGGTGACTACTTATTGCCTTCTGCCGCGAATTTTTTCACATCCCCCGCAGTAGCCATTTAGCCCCGGCGGAGGGGGGGGGGGGGGGGGATTAGGAGTTTAAAGCCTAATATCTCGCAATCGAATCACTGAAGTGAAAAATGGTTTTAAGAAACCCATAATATTTTTGCACAAGCTATCCAACGATACTCCACACCAAGGGTTTAACATGAAAAAAAAATACATCCCCACTTTATGTGTAGGGAGGTACTTCTCTAGGTATTCTATTGTTTTGTCGGCGTGATTGATTTATATACGCATACCGAATTAAAGTTTTCTGAGCTACACCGAAGACGGATGGACGGACAGACAGATGGACTTGGCGAAACTATAAGGGTTCCTTGTCGACTGCGGAACCCTAAAAAGTGAATATTATTGAGGATTTAATATTAAAGTGTCGAATTCAGTATGAATTTGTGAAGTACTGAATTGATTTGTGTAATATAAGCAGCTAAAAACGAAGATAATGAAATCAATACCAGTAGGCAATTATTAAAAATCGATATTATTAATTTAACAAAACCTCACCCCCGAAGACTGTTGAAAGCCAACAAATAATATCCAAATGAAGACGCAATAAACTTCGGGACTTCGAAAAAATATAAATA
The DNA here is from genome assembly GCA_947578815.1 of Epinotia ramella. Lineage (NCBI taxonomy): Eukaryota > Metazoa > Arthropoda > Insecta > Lepidoptera > Tortricidae > Epinotia > Epinotia ramella. The sequence goes on from CANPUT010000111.1 coordinate 989,847, forward strand.
AAAGCGAAGGGACCTAGCAAATTTGACTTTAGTCAAATACCGTATTGTTCAAGTCTTAACTGGCCAGTGTTGCCAGTCAAACGTCTCGCGTCTGTTTGACTAGTGTCAAACAAACTGTCTAGAGTCTTGCAAACGAAAGTTGAACCCACTAGGTTCAAATACGCGGCAACACTAAATGGCATACGCATACCTACCTACATTTTGACCAAAAGTGTTGCCGCGAGTATCGATAGGGTTCAAGTTTTGTCGTTGACTCTAGTCGTTGTTGGTGAATCCTCATTATTGCCACTGAAACTGTAAAGCCACAGAATAAGTAATAGTACAAGGTAAAGCGCCTGCTATAAGTCGCCAACAAACCTCCTACAACGCGACGCGACCTTCGCCGGTGGCGCGTCGTGATTTTTCCGGCTAGTAAAGACGTTCTTAGTTGACCGCAAGTCACACCCCAACAGGTTATGCCTGGACTATAAAGGCTCTGTACTGCAACGCTTCATGCATATGCATAACTGCCACCATAACACGCCTACAGCTCATACGCGCGTATGCGCGATCGCATTTGGTATTGGACAGGTGCGTGGTTACCACGTTGTTATAGTCTATCTGTGCATTAATGAGTGGGGTGCGTATCTTTTTATCGTCAACTCAACTCGAATCGCTAGAGGAATCAGGCAGGCCATATGATTGTTTCGCACTTGTCGGTGTATAAAAAATCCACAGATCTCGTGCCTTTCACGACCTTCTGCTACATTGAAAATGAATTTAATAAATTCAACAAAACAAATTTTACTCATCGTCGATTGCGTTATGAAGAAAATATTAGTGAGGAATACTGAGACGTCGGAGAAGTCATAACCAAACTCAAATGGAGTTGGGCAGGACATATTGCCAGGCAACGTGACGGTAGGTGGACCAAAACGTTAACGGATTGGTGGCCACTTACAGGAAAAAGAGGCGTCGGTCGTCCACCAGCACGATGGGTTGACGACGTAAACAAGGCCGCGGGTCATTTCTGGATAAGACTAGCACGGGACCGGGATACGTGGCGTACTCGAAGAGAGGCTTATGCTCAGCAGTGGGCGATTAAAGGCTGAAAATGATGATGATGATAGCCTAGTAGCTGCCACCTGCCGCGCTGCGGTAATTAGCAAGAGAAGGGTAGATTTTTTCGTCGCGCGTCGCATCACCTTTTGTCTCATTTTAAACACCAAAATGTTTCTTAATTGATCTCGATTTGATAAACAAAGTCTGAATAATGATAGGATTCATTATGAAGTGGTCCTTTGCAAATATCATATCAATCATATAATATAAAACGTACAGCTATAAATATGTGTATTCTGATGCAAATCAGTGCACTTTCGGACTTTGATGCATAAAAACTCGTTTTAAATCCGACTAACACCACAATGTTGCAACGAAGAAGAATTGTCTACCAATTTGGCAGTTTATTTCTGTCTCGTTCGCGAGGTAGGTACACTAGGTACCGGTGTGTGTTAACTTGTGAGCCCTACGTTATGGAGGGCACGAGGGGACGCCGCTGACACCACGGCTTCGTTATTACGACTTTTGTGCTCCATGCTTAGCTAGGTATACGTCGAATTTAAACTTTCGTGAGACATGTTTAGTGAATGAATGAATGAATGATACTAGGGGTAAAATACTAGGTACCTATTTACTAATAATACCTAATACCACGGTTAAACTCACGGATTAAATCCTGCGTAGTATGTCGCTTGTCGTGACATTTAATACCTCAGTTTAACCGTGGTTTTATTAGTAGTATTTTAGGTATACGTTTTCGAATGACTGTTCTTCAAGGCTGTAAAAATATTACAACTGCTTCATTACTCATTATTTTGTATGTGTAAAGTAATTCGGTCCAAATACGTAATTCTCACCCCTGTAAAACTCGCATGGCTTCCAGACTAAACGAATATTTGAGGCATTTATTTAAAAGCCGCGAGCACTCAAAGGATTATCTAGTCGGCTCAGATTGAATAAAGCCGGCCTAAATAGCAGCGTTCCTAAATAGGCCCGTGGATTCTATTTCCATCTCCCATTAGCATTGGTAATCACTGGCAACATTGGCTCGACGGAAAAAACCAGCGCAATCAAACTGCGGCCATTATATAAATCCAAATTACTTAAACGTATAAAGCCATTTAATTGTGCCCCTCCCCTCGCCGCCCAGTTCCGCCGGAGGCCCCGCCCAGTAGGTATACTCGTACTTATAAGTAGGTATATTAGGTGTATCACGGAGGTGGTATAATTAATTCGATCCTGTGCCCGTGCTGCGTTTTGGGTGTAGGGCTTGACCTTTTGTCGGATCGAATGTCTTGGAGGTACGTTTAAATTTTGCGTTTTGCCTTGATTGTATTTGAAACGTAGTTGTGTAAACATCGAATGTTTTAATTTTTTACACACCTATACAGATTACTGTTCTGAAGGTGACATTTATGCCATTATAGATAAAATTATATTTAATTATATAGCAGTTAATTGTGGCCCTCTAGCTCTCAGGACAGAAATACCAATTATATTTTTGGTATTATGGGTATTGTACTAAAATTATTAATGGCAAAACAAACCAGAGAAAGACATACAAACTCTTCATTATTCTGTGTATAGACTAAGAACCGGACCTTGAAGTCGACCTTTTTTTTGCACTACTTATCCCCTTACGTCAATTTGGCGCGCGTAGAAGTGAGCGGGCGTGAGAAATACAAAACCAATTCCAATTTAAAGTGGTTTTGAAGGCGTCGGCAACGCTTACCACTGACCGCTTTCCACCAGGAGGGCAATAACCTGTCCATCTTTCTGTATCTGCACTTTCAAGTGCACATTCAGTCAGTGCCAAGGTTTCGTAGCGCTACGCTCGTAGGCGATAACATGCGAAATCGTTTGTAGAGGAAAACAGCTACGAGCAGAGCGCCCACTGCCACTGAAAATGTTAATACAGTTTGTACCTCCATCTTCCTCTCCCTCGACTAGTTAGACAGAGACTGACTCTTCTATTTCGACAGGTCTACGAGCTGGAGCGGAGGTTCAAGCAGCAGAAGTACCTGTCGGCCCCGGAGCGGGAGCACCTCGCTTCGCTCATACACCTCACGCCCACGCAGGTTAGTGGCATGGCATCTAGAGTGTAGCATTATTGATAAGTACTAAATATCCGAGAAAAATTGCTATTCGAAATACTCCGTCAGCGCCATCTCGCACAGACATGGTGCTCGAGAGGAGTACTATATTTTTTTTAATATTTAGGAAGGCGTAAGGAGTAAAAATTTGATACGAAACTTTATTTCCATACACCTAATCCAGCTTACTTTAAAAAGGCATTTTATTTTCTTAAACACGGTCAATTTGTGTCGAGCAGCTTGCATCCCTGTCTATAGTTTAGGTATCTGGGGATCTATTCCACTAAACGAATTGAATTGACATCGGTCTTGTATTTGTTGCGCCGTGAATTCTTACGCGTCAGAATGAGCCTGTGCAATAACGCAACCGATTCCAATTCAGAACGTTGAGTGGAATTACGCCTTACTGGCGTCGCGCTATTCCAAGTGTATTAAACTTATTGGCAAAATAGATGTTCTACTGAACCAATCGAAAATAAGACTTCGGACTTCTTTTCATCTCTAACCACCACCAATTTTCATTTGCGTTGGTCAACTGTCACCTATCAACTCTTTTGTGTTCTCACGTTCACATCATATAACACAATCGTTTAAATACTCACAATAGTTTAAATTCAATTACACGTGGAAATTATTTTAACAAGCCCTGACACATGGTTTATCATGGCATGTATTATATGTGTTCCTTTTTATATTTTAAGAAAAAAGTTTAGATACCAATGACACTTGTTCAATTCCTATGACTCCATTCCGTCTCTACCAAACCTGCATAACAGCATGACGATACTTTTATTTATATTGGATTGTGATCTAAATTGATTAGGTGTACATTTTTTAATACGATTGGACTCTGAGAACTTGTTAAATATTGACGTGCTATTGGACCTGTATCTGAACTTAAGAGGAAACACTAAGGGTGAGATAATTGAGAAATAGGTGTTTGTAAAATGTATTGCTGTCGCGCCATACCTCATGCCTCCTCCCGCAGAGCGCGATAGAGACAACTACAGCTTGGACCGAAAATACCTATTAAAAGTACATAAAATCAACGTTTCGTAGTCCCCTGATTTCTCCTCCAAAACTTGACCTATTTAACTATTTTTTTTATTAAAAATCAAAGAAACGCTTTGGCCGTGTTCCTATGTTTTCCTTTTTTTTAAATAATCTAGTCAAAATTGCTTTCTGGTTGTTTGAACACAGCGGAAATACTGGCATTTTTCTTAGATTTTTGAAGGTATCATCCATAATATCCCTTTTAAGAATAAATTTATGAAATAAAGGAAAACATAGGAACATGTCAATAGTAGCCATAGAAATATGGAAAAAAAAATATTGCTCTACTGCCATTATCCAGGGAGAAAACAGGGGACTACGTTTCTATGGAAAAACGGCCCTTGTGTTGCCTCTTAAATAAAAACTTGTAAAAATACCATTTATTCGCTTTTGAGTCCTTCGCTGCGCTCAAGATTCAAACAAGAGAGCAAAGATTTAGAATCTTGAGCTTCCTCAGGACTCAAAATCAGCACTCGCAGCAAAAACAAACTTTGCTCTCTTGTTGCACAAATAACTGTTGTCCTAATAGGATTGAAAGAACTTCAACAATAATCCAACAACATTTCTCAATTAACATTATTAGTGGCATTTTTTGATATTGATACTTATTAAAACATTGCTTTTATCAATAAAAAAATTAAATTGAATTGACATTTATTTATCTCATAATATTATATTGCATTATAAATAACATTAACTGAGAAATTCTCATTTCAGGAAGGATAAAGGCGTCCTATTCCCTGTGTATATAATTACCTTTCACTAACTGCCACGTGTAAGATTTTAAAACAATCCTTCAAAATTTTTATTACTTCAAACTTTTTTCTTAAACATTTCAAGCGAAACCACCTCTAAAAAGGAAATTTTATTTCGTAAAACACGGCACAAGTTCTGCCGCACATAAGTTCCGAAAATCTCATTGCTACGAGCCGGGATTCGAAACCACGACTGCCACTTGACAGCCGCATGGCCGAACAACAAGGCTACCGTAGATTGATTATTTTGATAACTAGTAAAATATGACAGAACTAGTTAATACTCACACATTGAAGAACATCGTTAATGTAATGTAATGAGTTAGTGTTGCAAAAGCATGTGTTGCGGTGAAATGTCACGTAGCCGAAGCGTTCTATTCAACATAATGAGTTCTGACTAAAGATAAACAGTCGGCTGGGATGTGTTTGCTTAAACACTTCATCTGTTAGTATGTTTTTGAACAATATTCATCGTTAATAGTGGTTAACGAGTCGTTTGGTTCCTTCCAAATTGATTTTCATAGTGTATCTGTTCATTCATTCGACCCTTGTTCGTGGTTCGCTTATTAACTTGATAACGTTTATAGTAAATACTTTAGTATCCAATTAGCTTTAAATAGTCTGTTGATGAAAATGAACTATTATCACTAATTTCTACATAGTCCAACTTAGAATTTTCGTTTTTAATAGGATATTAGTATGGATATTCTAATGATAATTATATATTTGTCACGATGAATTTGTAACTGTATTTTTTATATTTAGCATATCTTTATGATTGTCTGATACAATATAGGTACTTAATATTTATCTGGATTGGATCCTGACATATATTTTGAAAACGACTCTATTTGTTACTACATATTTGCTTTGCACACTAGTCAGACTATTCTTAATTGCATACTATAGTTTACTCCGCAGATAAAAAAAAAGCCTCAAAGCTCGTTCGGCATCTAGCCCTAGTCTCTAAATGATTTGAAATAAATTGTGTTTATATTTACAAAAAGTATAGTATTACACAATTAGTGCGTTTTTTTCTATTGTTTTAAACTATTCTTTGTTATTTATAGTGTGTGGTATTTATGTATGTCTGGCGATAGCATGAAAGTAACTAGGTTGCCAGGAAATAGTATTTGTAGACCATTAATGAACGCACGCGGCTTTCACTACTATCATTTTAGTTTCTTGTCATTATTAATTTAGACCCTAGATTTTAAGTTAGTGCTCAGTATGTAAATATCAGGGAATGCGAAATGGAAACACGAATTTCATTTACCCAATCCTTGAAATAATAAATAACGATATAAAATGATTAGAATAAAACATTTAGTGCCAATGTGGAAATACTGACCTGGTTTAAAAATGAAATAAATTCTTCGAAAAACATCCTTTTAGAATTTAGGAAGCAGTCTACAAAGCTATTTTGTATAAATATATTTATTTTGTAGAACATTTAGATGTTGACAGCAACATCGATATATTTAACTGTCGATTAAATATTTTGCTACGTCACTTTAGTATAAGTGCCCCGAGTTATCCCAGGTATACAAAATACAAATACAAAATAATTTATTGATAAGACATTTGTACATCAGTTTTACTATAGACTAGGAGCTTGCTATTAGAGGCAAATAACACGTGCCTGAGCTAGGATACCCTGTGTTTCAGGCAAAAGAGAACTAATAATTGAAAAAGTTATTCGTATGCAAAATATAATACTATATCACTCTGCGGAGCAGCCTGTGGATACGGCCGACGGGGAACTGGAGTCCGGCACGGTTCGAACGGGACTTTGCCTTCCCCTTCACCTTGCCACCTTTGCCGCGTCCGGACATGTCGATTGATTGAAAGTTAAAACGTTTTTTAAAGCGAAATATACGTGTGCACAGTGTACATCCTACTTCCCAATATTTGCCATAAATATGCTCAGTAAGAATTTATACGTAAAACATACCTCGTGATCAGGTCCAGGTTTTGACGCCAACCTCGCTTCTGTTAGTTGATTCTTCAATGTCCTGCAACAACAGTAAATGTTCAGACCTTGTTCAACATCACTGTTGGTTCTTTATAATATATTTGCTGCCCTAGGGAAGATTTATTCAAAGATTTAGTACGGGCATTGGTGAGCTTCGTATTTAAAATATTAATAGGATACTTCAAAGCTCTGTGCATTAGGTTGAACAAGTCAAAAGGGTTTTTAACGTGTTCTGTGTCGTACTCGTCTGTCCTATTTCATTGTAATATTCGTAACTAGCGACTTGAATCACTCTATCTATTAAAAAAAAACCACATCAAAATCCGTTGCGTAGTTTTAAAGATCTAAACATGCATAGGGCCAGACAGCGGGAAGCGACTTTGTTTTATACTATGTAGTGATGTAATTGGAGTCAAATAAATGCATTTTCATCACACTTGCTCGAAAAGGGCTTCATAATGCGCAGACATACAGAGCTCTCACGTTCCCCTATTAAGTACAGGGACATAATTGTAGACAACTCCGGACCCACTAAGGCCGGCGAGGGTTCCAGCCAGGAATACTGTCAGGTCTCCGAGATGGAGACTGACCAGGGCACCTGGCAGGTCCCCAAGTCGGCCAAGCAAAGGAAGAAGAGAGCGGCTGCCTCTTCTTCCCTGCAGCAGCAGGCGCCGGTGGACAAGGCCAGGAAGCCGAACTCCCCCACGCCCCCTGCTGCAGCGCGCCCCCCCCCACCAGCCCAGGCTCCGAGTGCCCCCCGGGTGGACCCTGCCCCCTCGGCGGCACCCACCACCAACCCCGACCCAGCTGCCACCACCACAGTGACAAACCAGACCACCACAAGACCTGACTACATTACCCTTCGGGACAAAACCCGGTACCGTCAGGTACTCGCCCTGCTCTCCCAGAGAGGGATCAAGCCGGTGGGTGTGGAGAGCCGTGAAGAGGGGATCCGTCTCGCCGTCCAGGGGTCAGATGACTACCGGGCGGTTGCCATGACTACCCACTAGACTAACCGGTCGTCCAAAAGTTAAGTTATAAGTATTCAGAAATTCAATTCTACACGGAGGTGAAAGAATTATTGTAATCGGATAAGTGCTTCCTGAGATTACCCATTACATACAAACTTACAGCTACAATCTCACAGACACTTCCTCTTTATAATATTAGTACCTATAGATTAGCAGGTATTCATAAAAAAAAAGATTGTTCAATTCTAATCAAGGCAGGTCTTGTTTTGTTAAAATTTGCATAAACCATTGACTTTATCTTAATTCTACTAAGGCGAGGTGCAACTTGAACCCCTATAATTGACAAAGGACTAAAATACGAGCTCCTAAGCTTGCAAATTAATGCGCTAAAGCCATAAATTAAATTTGGGGAACACAAATGCCTTGTCCGTAATTGTAGAGTAATTAGTCTTGTTGACAAGCCGGAGGGACTGCGGGTGTCGGCTAGTCTTCCATTGAGTACCTAGGATCAACGCCTATTTAAAAGCGGTGCGGTATGGGATGATAGGGCAGGTCGATTCACAAGAGCTGGCGAGTAATGTCTATGAAATTAATTACTGTTTCATATATTTTCCGCGCCAGCTCTCGTAAATCGACCTGTAGATGGAATTTAATTAAGCATATAAATGGCGTAGGAACGATCCGGCATTAAATAAATGAAACCAAAATAAGCAACATGCAAAACAAACATTTCAATAGAAGTGATTATATAGTAAATGTCTTGCCAAAATACGTAATAAATAGCAGTCAGTGACTTACCTACTGACTGATCAACCTAATTCTAAGGTACTTCTAGCGGACCCACAAGCTCTATATTTTTAACGTTATTAGTTTTAGTCTATCAATGCATGAACAACCTAAAAATATTGCAATTTCAGTCACGTTTCATTGATTTAAAAACTGCATAAGTAAATCTTATAATTACCTTGACATGTACTCGTAATAAAACGTACCTACCTACTCTACTTTATATCCTGCATGACACGTAACATAATGTGTTTTATCAATAAAATTCTGATTACACAGTGACTTTTGCCATTCCTGCAATAACACGATATTGTATAGTCTTAGGTAGGTATGCAAAAATTAATAAATGCGTGTGATTCCAAAGTTGCAGAATGTTATTATTTTTTACATGTTTTTTATGGGATTTTGTGACGCATTGGTAAACGCATTGGTTTGGTGGTTGTTAAACTGTAATGTCATGTAAACGTTTTTACCAATATATAAATAAACGAAGATCAGTGGCTCCATAGACGTAGAAATCAAGTACGTATCAACTTAAGTGATAAAACTTATATAATAAAGGGGATAACTCCGAACTGTGTTGTCTACACTTACATGCTTTTTTTCCACAAAAATAAAATATATTAATGTAAGATGCCGTAGGAGCGGGGGAGACGAGTGAAACCGCAGTGTAACTGCGCGCTGTCGGTGCGCCGCTTCCGCGGCGATACTGACACGTTTGCGGAGCATATCGTCGGTGAATCGTATGTAACAGTACGGTTCAATATAAAAATCCTATCGCGATGCTCTTCAGTGAGTGTCGAGGTGGGCCGACAATTTTACTTTGAACAAATTAGAGTGCTCAAAGCGGGCTCAAAATGCTGCTTGAATATTTCGTGCATGGAATAAAAAACATTCCCCTGCGTTTCATTATTTGAGTTATTTTTAGACTTCGCTCAACCTGCCGTCTGGAGCAGTGTTTACTGCTGGCTTACTTACATACAATGGTGTTCACATTATTACTCCTTATTAGGTCTCCCTCGTACTGAATCCCTATTAGCGAAGTGTTTGTCGGAGTCCGTTGGGGTTGAGCAATGCGCATGCACCGGACAGATGCAGTAGAACAAAGTACACGTATAGTCATTTTGTATTATTAAATCATTTTGACATACCAATTCTGCATTAGCCGGTAGTTGAAAAACGGTGTAATTAAAATAGAAAAATAATTAATGTATCACGATGCGTCGTGACAAGTTTTGTTTACATTTTCCCGGCGTGTTTAATTTCGTGAGCAAAATAAAACAAAAAATGATGATGATAGTTTTATCGACTAGAACAGCTGATTTGTATAATGTCGAAAATATAAAAAGTATGGTAAAAAATGTCAGTTTACTTATTTTATGTCTCGTTTTCCTGTGATCCATAATGTGCCGACTAATCGGCACATTTTGCCGACTAGTCGCCGACTACAAATGAGGCCGGATAGTCGGCTTTCCCGACTAGTCGGTACATCTCTAGTATCTTCTTCGTCGTTTCACTCTTGACAGAGTGGTCGTGGTCATCATTTCAGGTGTTGGTAGCAAGCTTCACAACACGCCGCCATTCCTCTCTGACAGTCGCCTTCCTTATGCTTGCGTGTAGTGATGCATCTACTGCAGCTTTTATCTGGTCTACCCATCTCATTGGTGACCTGCCCCGTGGTCTGGTGCCCTCGACCTTTCCCTGGATCACGAGTCGCTCGATAGCTACGTCTCCTCGACGACATACGTGCCCGAAAAACGTTAGGATGCGAGACTGCACTACGGATGATAGACGCTGTTTGATGCCAAGTTCCTTCAGTATGGACTCATTGGTACGAAATTCAGTCCAAGATACCCCAAGCATTTTCGTCCAGCACCACATTTCTGGAGCGTCTATCTTCCTTCGCTCTAGTTCACGTAGCGTCCACGTCTAAGACTAAGTCGACTTCGTATAAGACTTACCGAGCAGTAAAAGCACGACCGCGGCGCAAACCAAGAATCCACCCATCATAGTGAAGTCCCATTTGGTCTGCATGGCGAATATCGTCAGCGCCAGGCACACTGCCGCCGTCACGCCCACTGCCATCATCACCTGCATTCAATACATTCAAAATTTAAATTCAAACAGAACTTGATTTTTAACCCCCGACGCAGAGAGGGGTGGTTATAAGTTTAACGTGTCTGTGTAGGTATCTGTGTGGTATCGTAGCTCCCAAACGAATGGGCCGATTTGAATGCGGTTTATTTTATTCGAAAGCCGATGTGATCCCGAGTGTTCTTAGCCATGTTTCATGGAAATCTGTTCAGCCGTTTTTGAGCTATTGGACTTTGAAATGAGAAAGTCGGGGGTTTTGCAACTTTTCTAAGTTGTAGTTATTTATATAAAAGTCCCATTCTGCGGTCGTCGGTTCGAATCCCGGCTCGTACCGCCAACACCGTTAACTGACCATCCGTGCACTTTATGTGCATTTTAATAAGGTTCAATATAAATAAAGGATGGTCAATCAGCTCAGCTGTGTTGGCGTTTGTACCAATGAGTTGCAGCGTTTACGAGGCAACCGGATGGCTCGCTGTTTGAGCGTTAGTATCATCACCGTCGTTAGTATCATTCATTACCATCGTCATTCTATCATCACCAGAGCCCGTAATTTTCATGCCGATGACATCAATTTGACGTCACGCTGCATATAGGATGATCCCAAATAGTTTCATTGTAATTATTAATCATTAGTCGTCAATCATTTTAATCATGTACAAATTACTTCAAAATTAATCTACGAGTATTCACACGTGTAATAATTAATAGGTACCTACTTGAAGGAATTGTTTTCTACGTAATTATTGAAATGTGGTAACAATACCGTTTAATGAAATGTATGTATAAAAACAAAACAAATACTTTAATTTACGTTTCACGTATCAAGTAGGTACCTATTAACTGTCCCACGAGTGAATAGATTAGTTTTGAAGTAATTTGTACATGATTAAAATAATTGACGAAGAATGATTAATAATTACAATAAAACTATTTGGGATCATCCTATATGCAGCGTGACGTCAAATTGATGTCATCAGCATGAAAATTACGGGCTCTGATCATCAGCTATACTCCAGGCAAAATACGGTTTAGAAAAACATTAATTTATAATAGCGTTTTTTTCAGGGGAAGACCACGACGCAGTTATATGGACCAAATAAAGGAAAAAGCTGGTGTCGTGTCGTATCAGCAAATCAAAGGGCTGGCGTACGACAGAGAGAGATGGAAAATACTCCACCGACAAGAGGATAACTCTTAAGTTAATGATGATGAGCGTTTTTTTGTTGATTTCATTTGAAAATGTTATTCTAAGATGATTTAGTCATGAATCCGACAAACTTCCCACCCAGAAGTAATTATGTAGATTTAAATGAAGCCTGCATTATCTTTTTTTGTACGATTTATCTTGAATATTATAGAGCAAATGTAAATGAACCAAAATAAAGACAAAAACATTTATTAATATTTTTACTGACTTTTTAGAAGCCAGTTAACTTAAGTATAATTTTTTCGATGTCTGGAATTTTGTCGGATTTTGTCGCTGGGTAACTATTTAATTGATAATATATCCGTTATACATAAAATAAATTATTTCCAAAATTGACATGTTTTCCATACAAGTTGTCAGTTCATTGCCTGGACTACTACGTCATTTCCGTCATCACCAGAGATAGGAAATTCGGGAGCCTTTATACCTAAACCTAGCAAAATCCCGGAAAAAGCGAAGCAAGTATGGAGTCGGCTTCTTAAAAAGAAAATTTTAATTATTTAAGTTCCGGGATTGTATAAAGCATCATGAAAAGCCTACCTGTTTTTTTAGGTTATGACTATTTTCAGCGATTTTTGTCAACATAAACGTTGGTAAACAGTTTTAATGACATACATTAGACAAGGACGGAAATGCAAAAATACCACGTGTGTCGCTGTAGGTTGATTACCTATTCACTTTTGTGTGGCTATGTACATTTGTTTTAATTTATTGATTTAACAGAGATACTTACGTTTGTACCATTATTTTTAATAAAAGTTACAAAACCATTTTGGTTTGATGTTATCTAACTGTTTGTTAAATGAATATGTGAATTAAATAATATTTTGTAAATAGGAACAACTAAAATAGTTAATTTAAATACTTTAATACGTATGTGTTCATGTTATCCTAATTTTCGGTATTCCGGGAAATCTCTGGAAATTTATTAGTAAAATTAAATTGAGTCCGCCTCCATGCTACTCAACAACAGCGCGGTGTAGGTACTGGGGCCGAAGTTTAGGTATAAAAGCTCCCGAATTTCCGATCTCTAGTCATCACAAGATCATTCCACTCACCGCTTCCGGCGCCTTGGTGCTCGACACAGCCCCAAGCAGAAAGCTCTCGGCGAGGGTAAAGATGCCCAGAAATATGAAGTTCGTGGGGAATGAACGTCGCACGTTGCCGCAACACGCCATCACGATCAGAGTCACTATTGTCACGGCCAGGGCTACGAACCTGTGGAATAATAGTAAAGGTTAGCTGGAAGAAATACCTCACGGGGATAAGTTGGTGTGCCAACAATGGGGTGTGAACCGATCAAGGGCATAACAGGTATCGTGTTCTGATACGAAAAATCTAAAATGTTTTTTTTGACGCGTTTTTTTGAAATTTGTATGGAGCAGGTCGCCCCAGTCGGCCAACGCTCCATACAAATGTAAAAAAAAAAATCGCGTATTTTTTTGTTCTCTTAATTTTTTCTTAACACAACACGATGCCTGTTATGCCCTTGATCAGTTCACACCCCATGTTTGCTACACCCTGTAGATCACATTTCTCAGCCGATTCTCGTGAAATTTTGTGAGCAGATTATTTCATTATATAGTTTTTTTTGGTTAGTCGCTTTATCGAAATAAATAAAAAACAGCTCACAGAGCCAACAACTACAACACAACAAACTAGTGAGTTTAGTTCACTTACATCATATAAGTATTTCTTTGGAACCACAACTTCGTGGGCTCATGGTAGGTGAAGAGGGTTATAAAGCCCATGGTGACTAATAGCTGACACATCAAGATGGAGTAAACCTGGAACGAAAAGATTATTATCAAAATTTTGACTTATTCGCTACAACATCACGCTCAGGCCTTTAAATAGCGCTATTTTCGTATAGCGCTATCATTTATAACGTTATTATTCCTAAAACCGCTATACTCAAAAACGATATTTGACGCGCTGTATAGCGATATCCATTATAACGTTATAAATCTAAACCATTAATATAAAACCGATACTTTTTTAACCGATATAATAATGTTATAAGTAGTTATAACGTTATAGGCTACCCCTTTCTCGCATTCAGTATAGCCTACTCGCGCAATGTAAGCGCTGTGATTACGTAACGTAGGTTGTTTGTTAGAGTGCACGACGTCATAGTAAAATACAGAATTTTTCGATTTGCTCGGCTTGTCGGCGCAGGTTGTAGCCTGATACGAATATCCTGACTAATAATTTTCAAATCAGATTGTCTTTAGCTACTCTGTGCCTCATTAATCGGAAATGCATCATCCCATAAAAAACATGCCATGTAAAAAAGAGGTCAAGTCTCGAAACTCTTCCACCGTAAAAAGTTGTGAGATATTTCGTAGAGCCAAATGACTGTTACTTTCAAGTGCTAAGGACCCGGTCCGCGGCGTGGCGTGACCAAAGACAATATCGGGGTAAATTACGAGCGACTGTCAAATGTCAGCTGTCATTATCTTTTCACTCCGTTTTATTGGGCTCTCGGTTTTAGAATGAGAGTTGGTGTTGCATTATTGATGTGAATTTCTTTGTAATTCGTTTCAAAGGAAGCTATTACGTGATTTTTTGGTTCAGAGGAAGTGGGAAGCGTTGAGAACGTTGAGTATTATGCGTGATAAATAGGGTGTGAGAAACAGCATTCACCTCGGAATGAAAATGCAGTGGCGAAATGTATTCCAATTTAAAATGGAGCTATAGTAATATTCATAATAAAAAAAAAACGATCCAACAATCTTCCATGATCATCTTTGTATGAAAACCCATCTCACCCCAACTACGAGGGACTGCGAGGTAAGTGGGATTTCGTGTTTATCGTTAAAGTTATGAAATGGAACTACCCAAAATCATAAAAAAACCAAAATACAAACGTCCGGAACACTTATTACATACCTACAACATTCAGTTTGCATATGTAAAAATAAAATGTTATCGTGGTTTCAATGTCAGTTTCGTCCCTACTCAGCCCGTTGTACGGTAGGTACCTACGTTTTTGTCCGTTTCGTGTGCTCTAATACTAGAGGCTCTGTAAGCTGAAATCGCAAAAGCGTCTTTATTTAAAAAATAATTATTTCTATAAACTGAATCGGCATAAAGATCTATGACATTCACGAGAATCGGTTGAGATATACGTAGAGGAGAACAGCTGTACAAAAAGGGACATATTATGAAAAAAAATTGGCCCGAGCTGAAGCAGAGGAGTTTAATCGCTTCGATCCCTCGTCACAGATATAAGTAATAGTACTATTACTTACTAGGGAGTACCCTCGTTCTTATATCCTTAATTTCAGCCTTTATTTTGTCGACCGGCGCCCGCACTCCGCCAGCACGGAAGCCCCGCTTTATAAAGCGATAACTTGCTTTATCTGTACGTTTATCTTTCGAAATCGTTGCCGATTATAATCGCATTTTAAAGGTTTTGGGTGAGTTCGGTGAGTTCGTGCCCGATGTTAACATCGTTCAACGAAACTATAGGAATGAAATGTCAAAACGGAGACATTTCTAGGATCATGAAAAATTAAAGGAATCCAAGAAGAAACCCAACGTGATGGTGCGATCAGATATTCATCATCTTCATATCAGGTGATCAGCATCACATGATAGGATTTGAAAACGCGAGCGGACAAATTTTGTAACGCGAAGTCTGACATCTTCGTGAAGGATATTTTTTTTGACGAGCATTACTAGAGCGTTCGCTTCAATTATCGTGAAAATGTTTTCGTAGCGATGACGCTCTATGCTTGGGTCTGTTCGTTATTCAGTTCGACAAATAAAAAAACGGCGAATGCTCAAGTCTATCTTTAAATTACATAATGAATTTTCTCATATGAACGTCTTCTTGGGAATTATATAATATTAACGTAAAAGTAGAAATTCCTCGTTGCGTGGGCGCGCGAGGGGACAAAGTGAGGTTAAAGCCTTAATTATACTTCAGCAAACATCAACACGTATCATTAAGCAGGGGCGCGGAAGTGTCGCGGCGAGTGCAGAAGCCTTTGTAATTTGCAGCAGGATGGTATTAAAGGAGGAGGCTTACACCGTGCCGAACTTGAACCAGCTTCCTTCTTTAGTATTAGTCGTTATGGTATAAAGTCGCCGTCAATGGAATTTGCTAACTATGTAAGCAAACCGCCATTGTGAAAGACAATTTCAATATGGCGGTTTGTTTACATAGTTAGCAAATTCTATTGACGGCCACTTTACATATATGGGCTCAGTTGTATATAAGAGGATGATGATCATGGATGATGGGTTAACACGGTCAGCCTCCCGTTTGCAGAATTCAAACAAGCCGTTTTCTTAAAAAGAGAAACGTTAAGTTTCGTTAGAAGAAGGTTGTGCTTAATATAAGTATTAGTAAAGTTAATGGAGAAGGACTTAGGACGAATAAAAGTTAATATTTTATGTCGCAATAGTATTTGCAACAGTCCGATCGGAGTCCGAGTTTTTATCTGATGTTGGTCTATAACCATGTTTAGACTTTAGACTGGCCGTCCGATTTTTGCATCTCAGTCCCCATTATGTTGGTAACTTGGCACTATTTTCCGTTTCTGGTCGAAGATCCAGGGGCAGACCCAGAACAAGATGGAAGGATGTAGTGCAAAGAGACATGAGAGAATGCAAGTTATCCGAAACAGATGTCGAGGACAGAGCGAAGTGGAGAAGTAAGACGAGGAAAGCTGACCCCACCACCATGTGGGATACATAGCCATAGGAAGAGAGAGAGTCCCCATTGCTTTCATACAAAATACTTATAGCGCTGTTTCTGTGAGCTGTAGAATTCGCAAGCCTGAGTTAAAAATAAATCGTTTAAAATTTAGAAAAAGTGACTCCACAAAAAAATCTATTACACATTAAAGAACCTGCTAACAAAATTTCACGAGAATCGGTTGTGAAATGCGACCTGTAGAGTAGAACAAGCCGAAGCATAGACCTTCTCCATCGTTCGGCAAAGTGGAGATACATGTAAGTTTCGTGTCTTTGGTATAAGAGCGCCATCCCTTCGTCCTATGCACGGGACGGTGTAACAAAAGCCTCATAAAGCCCCTTATTATATATTCCATTTGCGAACACTCAGTCGTCCAGTTTTATATTAATGGCGGGACGATATTAATTAACTTGGACATTTTACTTTCTAATAACGTTTTAGGATGCGCGGCTGCACATTTATTTACAGATTTATTGCTGCGCTGCTATTGTTGTGCGGGATTAGAAATATGTAAATGGTGTTGGCATTAAATTTAATAACGCTGGCCTTTGCTGAGACTTGCTACTGTAGGTACAGTCTCAAAATACTTATTATATAATAATATATCTATGCTTCAGCTTGGGCCGACGTTTGTCCGGTGTCCGATGTCCTGCTCTCCCGCTGTCCAGCTGTTCTCCTCTATAGACCCGTATCATGGTCGGCCTTATCACACGATAAGTGACATGATAGAGCGTCCGTCACTGGCTGTCAGCGTTCGACAGAACGAGTCGGACGCTCTATCTTGTCACTTATTGCGTGATATTGCCGACCATATTAAGGGGCCAGGTCGCATTTCTCAACCGCTTCTCGTGAAATTTTATCGGCAGGTACAGTCGACAACACAGCTAACTGACCATACCGTGAAAACCTAGAACCTTATTACAATGCACTTAAGGTCAGATTAGATTTCCGATGGTCAGTTAGCTGTGTTGTCGACTATACAATAACAAGTGTTTTTTTTTATCGATCCAGTTTTTCGATTTTCAATGTTTTTTTTTAAAGATTAGCATGCGAGTTGTACAGCTCACAGAGCCGATAGTGTATTTATGTAGTACTAGCTTCCGCCCGCCACTTCGTCTGCGTGGACCCGAGATAAAAACTATCCTACAGGGTGACATATTCACCGTTAAAATTTTGGGAGGCGATTCAGTGGGTCATTTCGATCAAAATTGATCAAATAAGTTGTATCCAAATCGCGAAACAATAACCAGAAGTTCCATACGAACGGTGTGAGCCCAGCCGCCAAAATGTATGGAATTTCACCCAATTCTGAGCCACAGGAGTTAAAGCGTGATTGAGTAACAAACATCTAAACATGCAAACTTTCGCATTCATAATATTAGTAGGATCTAGCTTTTGCATCTTGCTGTTAACAAAGTGATTTCTCAAATCAATACCTAAGTTGCAATACTATAACAGAATAAATAATGGTATATATTATATGTACTAACTTACAGTTACACCTATATATTTGTCAAAACCGAGGTTTCATAGTTGACATGATATCAATTCCTTACTATTGATTTTCTATTAATTTTCTTTTTTATTCTATATTGTTACTTTATGTTACCCTGCATTCGTTTTTATTTATTTTGGAATTGTTATTTGTATTGATATATTTATTTAAGTCATTTTCTAAATTATATACAAGATGATAACTAACATTAACTAAATAAAATGAAAACTAAGTTACTTAAATCCAAAAAAGGCCCTCGAGGCTTGTACCAAGGACGCTGGCGGCATTTCCTCGCTGAATTGCAATGCTGATGCGTTGCGCGAGGAAGCCGCCAGCTCTTCGGTCACCAGTTACGTCAACCAGACGTTTCGCGATTTCCGCAAATAACTTTTGCGCACTGGGATCCCACGGAGCGAGGGTCTCGACGCCAAATGGTACTTTTATTTGTATTATTATGACATTTTTATTTCAAATGCAATGTGTATTGTTACTGAATAAATAACTATAACTTCACAGCTAAATAAGTCAAATCATGGCATCCTGTCCTAGCAGCAGGAAGGACCCTTACTGTTGCACAGCACACGCTCGGGAGATCTGGTAACCTTAGGGTGTTACTACACCAATCGATCCATCCCATCAATCGATATTGATCGATTGGTGTGGTAGGTTTGGCTGATAGTAGAAACTGTCGATCGACGTATACATAATTGATCGATGGCATCGATAGGGTGTTACTACACCAATCGATCCATGCCATCAATCGATATTGATCGATTGGTGTGGTAGGTTTGGCTGATAGTAGAAACTGTCGATCGACGTATACATAATCGATCGATGGCATCGATCGATTGGTGTAGTAACACCCTTACTCACCAAGATACCTGTATTCTAAATATATCACGAAACAAATTATTTTTAATTAAATATTTTTGTTTTCGTGTTATTTTTAACGAGGAAGTTACCCCGATCATTTTGAAACAAGAGGCCAAGAGGCCGAGGCTGTGAAACAAGTCTATAACACGATACAGAGGGCGCTAGTCTTAGCGGGAATGTAATGCAAAAATACACAGCGTTAATCACTGTCCTCGTAGCTCAGTTGGTAGAGCGGTCTAGCGTTAATAGAAAGGTCGCAGGTTCGAATCCTGTCGGGGGCTACAGACGAAGATGGTTTATTTTTCCATTATATTCTTTCTCTGTATCATATCGATTACCTGTATTCTATTAGTAGTGTAGTTATGGCTGCGGTCTTCTGGAAGTTGGAGGTACTTCTCGAGTTGAGCTGCTCCAGATATGGGTGAGATAACATTCTGCAGTGCTTGCCTTATCTCTCTCGACTAGGTACTACTCAACTCGACTCGACTAACTGTACTAAAAGTACAAAACATCCCGTTTACCCGTAGCCAGTTACTTTTAATTTCAATCAACACTCCACATCCATTTAAACCATAAACTCACACATTAACAGCCCACCAAAACAAGTCAATTATGTGCAATCAATCCAAGCAGAAAATAGCATACGGCTGTACACTTCCAAGGCACCCGAATCACAGGATATTAAACCTTATTGCAAAGACATGAAGTCCTCGTGGACCGCAGCATCAGAGCAATTCAACATAAATGAGACTGTATTGGAATGGTGGAACGATCGTCTTTTGTTTGGTGTGTGGTAACCCAGTCCGCAGTTCCGAGGGAAAATCAATCGTGTGCTGATGCTGTGAAGGTAATTTTTTGTATGATTGGGCGTGATAGTTAATCTATTAGAAGAACAGATTTGTGTTAGACCTTATTGGGAGAGTGATAAGGTTGGTTTCTGTGTGCGGGAAGGTAGCGTATAGTTGCTAAGGGCTATGGAGGTCAGGTGTGACGGCCGATCATTACCATTCTATTTCTAAAAGGAGTTTTTACGGACGAGTTTCTTCAGTACCTGTGTCCTTTTTATTTTGGAGTATAATGTTATTTGTGTGTGTATATTTAGACGTGGGCGCATGGTTTGAAGGGCCTGTCAAAAAAATAAGGAAGATAATAGAAACGTGATCGCCACACCCAAGGGAGCAGCTTTTCCGTATCAGTTCTATTTATATTTTTAATACGATTTTCCTTTAAGAGAGAGACATCCCAATTCCTGTTTAAAACGCTCTACAGCTATGTTCAATATCACCGAGATATAACAGTGATCTATTAGAAATCAGAACAGCGATTCGAGGTCCTTATTTCACTAACTTAACAATAGGGATGGTGACACCAAATAAAATAATCAATAATGTTACATTTCTTCCAAAAACAGATTAAAATTTTAGTTACATGGAGAAAAAAGTAATACAAGACAATAAATAATCACAAACTTATAAATGCCCAAAGTTTGAGAAGGAGGTATACCCTGCCCTTTTCCGCAAAACGCACCTTCGCATGAAACGATTGTCATTTACTATGACGGTCGAGAACTCGAGACCCGTGACATCACGGGTCTCAACCGTTTTCTCTCTCTATCAAGGAATCATAAAACGGTTGTATCGTCGTAGTTTTTTGAGATATTTGAATAAGATTTTCGTCATTAGGCTCATTTTTTTGCATTCTTTCTTTTGAAGTAATAATAAAATTAGAGTCCACAACCCCATTGTCAGCTGTCAATAGTAAGGATAATTAATAGAGTCTGGCCAAAGAAAGATGAGAATAGCGGCAAATTAAAAAAAAACAGCGTGTTGCAACACTGCTTATAACGCGATAAAATAATAATGATGAATGATGAATGAGCAGAAGGAAGTAAAGTTATATGAAATAAAACTGGTACTCCTCTTCTTCTGCGGTCCCACCCCTACGTATCCTAAGCGGTTTAGTCAAGCTCGGTAGGAGTGCCCTCCTCGGACCAGTCGGCTGCCAAAACAGGCCGGCCATGCGTGCCTCTTGGCTTCGTTTCGTCCACGGTGACTAAGCCCCACCGCCCCAACAAGGCGGGCACCGTCGAGAGGGTTATAAAATAAACCTAACCTAACCTAATGCGTTCTACACAATGACCTTTTAGCTGAATGTACCGAAAAAGTTGACGGTTTCTGGCCGAGCAATCGAAATCGATGAAATGAAAATTCTGCGGAACAATACATTCGGTGAAAAGTTTGTAAACAAGCGGATCCCTTTAGAGATATCCCGTTGGAGGTATCAAAAAATTATTAATTAAAAATTCAACTACATTGTGCAGAAATAATAGGTACAATTGATTGCCTAAGCCCCTAAGGACACCGGATTTATAAGACCGTATTCAACGTGTGTGCGTGAGCCACGTCTCGTTGACATCTACTTAATCGAGCAATATATCGCCATTTGATGTAGGTAATTGAGTAATATATAGCTCGCAGTGAAAGCGTCGTCCTACACAGAGCGCTAATCAAGCTCCGACGCAATTACCTATGTACTGATTTGAATATTCGAAATTTGAATTTGAGATTGTCGTCTGTCGTGACTCATTCGATGACACTTGAATGAATGACGAAAATTCGTTAAGCGTAGGCTTCATTAAAACTAGCAGTGTAACGTAACATGTGTGATGAACTGATGAAATATCGGTCAAGGTCATCTTACCTAAGAAAATAAACTATTTATGTAGAGATCATAAAGTTGTGGTAGGTTAAATATTATTCCGTTAAACACCAATAGACTAGGTTTTCGTATTAGTTAACACCGTTCCATTTACTCCCCAAATTTCCCTATTGTGGCGTCATCGCGATAAGAGTCTCGAGGAGTCTAGTAATTATACAGATTGCAAAAACGTTAATTAGGTACATTGTTATGTCCTGCAAATTGAAAACTTTAAGGATGAGGTTCCGTAAAGTTTTCAATCTTCATACTATTCTGTACTTTTTAGGGTCCCCTTTCCTGAGTGAAGAAATGAAACTTTACACTTCGTCAAATAATTTTAAACTACTGAACTGTCTTTCTTCTCTTAAGAAGATAGACTCTTTCGTGAGTGACTCAACAGACCCTTGGCTTAATAAAATATATATATAACATGGTTACAATTAGCTGCAGTATTTTGCGATTGGAAGATAAAGGTTTAAGGTGATGGGTGCTCTCTTGTGTAAACATCGCGAAGATATCTAAACGTACGCTCGTAACAAAATGTCCGTGCCTTTTAAGAAGATAAAGGCCTGCTTTTGTAACAAAACTGGTCGAACTGGAAGCCAGCTCGCTAAATTAGAGGCACACGCTGCTTTAGGATTTCCCCCTTTCTTGCGTTTCGCCGCCACAATTTGTAACGCAACAGGCTACATTTTCGCAATGTCCCGATTGAATAGGCCACTTAGCTTGATAATGTTGAATTTATTATTTTGTCTGCCTTTTCTTTGATAGTTCGCCGTTGAATTGAATCGTCGTTTGCTTATTAGGAAGGGTAATGTGTAGCGTTCGGCAAGCGGGAGAAAGGTGTAATTTAACTAACTTATTCTGATTGTCATCTTTCGCATACATAGTCAAGATCCATAATGTGTAATAGTCACCTACTCAAGCAGTTGTCTATTGTTAATTTTATTTTATCTGGAGTATCATTAAGTTATACAATGTGTAACATATATTAGCACCGTAAATGAGTACAAAATATGATGTGTTTGAAGCTGTAAGAACTCGTTGAACGTGAGGACCAAATGGCTTAGGAAAATGTCTAACTCCATACTACAAAAACAGGCTGAAACCAATTCAATTTTCTGCGAAAATGCTTTCATAACAGTGAGAAAATCTACGAACTTTAACAATATTTTGACATTATTCCTTATATCAGAAAGTAACTTGTTAGGCTCATATGGTCTCATTATTTATATGTTTATGCGAGCGAGCGTTGCACTCACTTGCAAGCGCCTAAACGTAAGAGGGCTTAAAGTCACTCCTCATTTGACTCAGAATTCTGAAGCTTTGTTCTGAATGCATGATTCACTTAGACCCAGTGGTCTCATGTTTCACCTACTTATCGCAATTTCAACACTAACTTATTGCTGCCTTTTACAGAAACATCCACCTGAGTCACTCCGGCCACAATGAGCCTACTCTCAATTAAAACATTCATTGTAAATGTCAGTTCTGGATCTAAGTGGTATATTTCAATTTGACACATCGCAGCTATCATGTAGTGTGTAAAGCATGACTTATGTTTAAATATTAATGGCCCTCCGTATATGGATGGCGTTCTGCGCTTAGATACCACTGCCTTGTGTGTTCTATCATCAGAAAAGTTATTTCTATTGTTCTGTTCTGTGAAGGAAAACTTGGTCCAAATAATACCTAGAACATATCGACACGTTCAAGAAATGGAACAACATAAGATAAATATAACTAAATAAATAAGCTTCGTTCCACAATACAATACTGTACACTTATCTTCGATTTTGACCAGCAGGTCGATCACGTAACGCATTGTACGCACGTTAGGTAGATCTAAATGTCAAACTTTATATGGAAAAAATACAGTTAAACTGTCCTAACGCGCCTATGAAACGACAAGCTGTCAAAAACACGACAGGATTTTGACACACGTGTCCATTAATTTTCAAAAAGGCATTTGACATTTGACCTCTCGTTAGAAATGGCCGGGATGAGCACACGTCGTGGCCCCGCAGGCGAGGAGTTGCGCAGCGGTGAAATACAAAACAATAATCCTAATTGATATGCCAGCTCACGACCAAATACGCGCATGCCGACATTGCAAACTTAGTGAATTGAGTACCACAACATGCATGGTACATTGCGCGATTTGCTCCAACGCTCATGCATCATGATGCATGTGATGCATACCATTCGGCATAGGATGTATGCATAATTCATCATACATATTAGGTAATATTGCTGCATCAATGCATCATCGCATGGCTGCACTAAAATGCATACATCTACATATCATTACATGGTGCGCATGGCGTATGGTGGTTATTACGCTGGTTATGTATCGGTTAAGGTGGTATGCACCGATGTCGATATGTATGTGTGCCAAAGTTTCCCGGTAGCTACGAAGTTATTGGCAGTAGAAGGAGAAGATAGATTGATTTTTGTAAATTGTTGAAATGTTAACGGCTTTTCCTTTACTGAATATTTTGCTAATGAGGTTTTTCTAATAATTAGATAAAGTAACTTACTTTTTATGTTATCAGGGCACTGAGTCGATGGTACTGTCCACATTTATTTTTAACTCGTGACTAGTACAGTGGTTTTTATATAAACTGAACTGATTTAAGTTACAATTAAATTGTACTTAATTATTACACTAATTTATACAACATTTTAGCTGGTACAATGAAAACATATATAAAGATACCTACTTAATTTAAGTAGCTAATTATATCAACAATTACATATTTTTATCAAAATAATAATTATCATGATACGAGTTCGTTTTTGGCATATGCATATTATCTTTCAAAATGCTGCTTGTAAACACACCATATTCTAAAAGTGAGTTAAGTTTATTTATCGAATATATGTATCGATACAGAGTTGAAGTCACGCACACTACAACATGTCATGTATAATGAATGACAGCGGGATTTTAAAATTAGAGTTCTTTTTTCGCACCGATATAGCAAGTTCAATCTGCAAACAGGTAGAAAAAATATCTAATTTAAGTAAGCTATCATAGCCTCGTGGCGCCCACGTGCCTTTTTGAAAGGCCGTGTCAGTTGATGAAAATTCAAATTAATTCCATTTAAGAGAAACTTCACACTGTTCGTTTTTGCGTGCTAGGCGCCACGAGGATAGTATTAATTTTATAAATGTGATAATAGGCGCAACATTGTCCATTTAAAATAGTTTTATTTAAATGAAAATTTGGTATCATAATGAATAAAGGATACATAATCTGTAGATAGCATATATTAATCGTAAAATCCAAAGAAAGTAATATATGCAATCGTACAGTTAAATCACATTCACTCATTCGATCATTTGCTGCCGTTTTTTGCAATTTTATTAGTACTCTAAGTATAGTGCGTGTGTAAAATAATCAGTGATCGTCATTTTGTAGCATTTTTGGTGCAGCGTAGTGTTGTTAACGGAATTGGTATAGACAATATCAATCAAATTGTTAATTTAATTTAATTTAATATTAACGTTATTAACGCTAATTAATCATTAGGATTGAAATTATTTATACCAATTCCTTTAACAACACTACGCTGTACAAAAATGCTACAAAAGTTACGATCACTGGTAATAATCCACCTCAACTTTGTTACCGATACCTATGCTCCTTATTGTACCTTTTTTTTATACAACGACGGTGGCAAACAAGCGCACGGCCCGCCTGATGGTAAGTGGAAACCGCAGCCTATAGACGCATGCAATCCCAAAGGAGTAATATGGGCGTTGCGGCCCTTGATATGTTTGAGGATTCACCGTGTTGATAGCTGCTGAAGGAACAAATTCCCTCGCTCTCAACACATTCAATGACTGAATTAAAAAAAAATAGAATGAATCTCGCGCTGCGATGTACAATTTGTACATGCAGACCGGTCATTCGTAATTTTAATTATCGTCATAAAATTTGTAATTGAATTTGCTCAGATTCAAAGGCCCAACAAAATCATTCAGGTAATTTCAAAGGACAAAAGTAAGTGTGAACAGAAACTTTTTTTACTACTGGATGAATGCTCACTCTCGACCTTGTTAGAAAAATTGTAATTTTTGTATGTTTTCTAGTGAATTTTTGGCACTAAAATCTCCTGAAGATCGTGCAGGACACACGTCGACACGACGGACTCTTGACATCTAGATCCCCGGAGCAGATCTATAATTTGATACTCAAATTGATTTTGAGTGCCATTCTTCACGCGACCTATACCCCAACTAAAGTTAAAAGCATGAAGGTGACGTTGATAGCGCCCGCCATTACATCTATAGGTGTTCTTGGCGCCGTGGGGACGACAAACGTTTAACGTTTTTATGTGATCTTGGCGTCCAAAGGGCTAATACACATCCTCGCTCTTATCAGTCATCTTGGTCATGACGGCGGCGCGCTGGTCAGGCAGTGAGTCCCGCACGAGGGGCCCGTGATTCCAGCTTGGCGGGTATCCGAACTGCCGCACGTCGTCCCACCACTGCTGCTTGCCGTCCGCCCAGATACAGTATACCACGTTGGTGCCGACTAACACTCCGAAGCATACCCAGAACGCGACGCGCCATTCGCTTAGAGTTGACTGTGGAGGAAAGGTATTTTATTTAAAATGTGTGGAACATCGTTCATCAACTCATCTTTAAACTTATTGACCTTGTTAAGGCTTATAATCAGATCCCCGTCAACCCAGAGGACATCCCGAAGAACGCCATAACGACGCCGTTCGGTCTTTACGAATTCCCGTTCATGACGTTCGGGCTTCGTAATGCTGGACAGACGTTCCAGCGCTTCGTGGATGAAATGTTGCGGGGTCTTGACTTTTGCTACAGCTACCTGGATGACTTTTTACATAGTTCCAAGAGTACGCAAACATACGGCCGCATGCAAAGTTGTGGTGAATCATGCTGCTAAGGAGGTTTTATTATCTTACTAGCTGCCCGCCCGGCTTCTCTCGCATATTTCTAAGAACGCAAGCAAACCCGTGCAAAATATGTCCATCCAGAAAGTCCATTATAACTTACACAAGGTTTACCTGCTTATATTATTAGTATGGATTTCTTTTTTAATATTCGATGGAACTTACATTAGGTGTCAGCAGCCCAATAAGGTACGGCGTTGCAATCCCGGCAAATGTGGAGGTAGTGTTCACGAGCGACGTCAGCGTGCCAGCGTAGTTTGGCGCCAAGTCTAGCGCGTTCACCTGGAAACGACATTTTTTACGTTGGTTGCTTTATAACGCTCGATTGGCATCCATAATACTAGCTCGATATAAGCAGCTACGCAGCTAGTTTTTAACTCCCGATGCAAAGGGGTGCTATAAGTTTGAACGCCAAGAATTGTCTGTCGTTATGCCTACGGCGCCGAGTAGGTTTAATTATATGTGCTCCTATTACACATAAGAGTGTGCAGTTCTTGACTTAAGAGCCGAGTTACTTGGCTGAGTTGAATCAAATTTAGACATTTGGCTATCTAAGTTCTGAATATAATATTCTTTATTAACTTCATTTCGAGGTAGATCATCCTGTATCTTAAGAGCTGCATCTCTAACTTGAATCGGAAGCCCATATTCCAAGTCTAAGAGGCAAGTTTGGCAAACATTTTTCAACTTGGAACATGTTTGACAAATTTCTGTCTTCTTGAAACGCATTCTGGCCCCTGGACACCAACGGAAGACAGTAAATGGACGAGCGCATATTTTACACTCCTTGCCATACTTTTCTTTTGTCTGAAAAAATATAATCAGTTGTTAAAAACAACAGTTGTTGATCAATAATTTCTTGTAGTTTGCAGAGGATCCATACAGTTTACGGCCAAATAATCAACGTAGCGGCTGTGCCTTATAGAGAATGCAGATACATCATTTAACTGGACCAAACATATAAGTAACCTCCGCGTTAAAGGTGCCCACTTGCCCAGGTGCTGGGGTCTTTACATCCAGTCATGAACAGGAGAAGTAACCTTGGCCCCTTAACCAAACTGAGAATTTATACGACATTAGTCCGCCCTTGTTTAACATATGCTTGTCCAGCATGGAATAGCACCTGCAAAAGTAATTATAAAATATTACAATCTATCCAAAACAAGGCAGTTAAAATAGCATTTAATACACTGTTTCGAACAAACTTGGTAAAATTGCACCAGACTATAGGACTTCCCTTAATTCGTACTTATACAATAAACATGTCCTCTAAATACTTCATTAATAGCAAGCATAGAAATCACTCCAATAGCTTGATTTCCTCTATAGGACAGTTGCACGTCGGCTGCCTACCGTATATCGATAGGTATGGTACTTATCGCTTACCCCATCACTACGTTCTGTTCCAGAAACGGAACCCTTATAGTTTCGCCATGTCCGTCTGTCCATCTGCGGCTTAGCTCTGTAACCCTTAGAAAACTGTAATTCGGCATGGGTATATAAATCAATCACGCCGACAAAACAGTAGAATAAAATCTTGAAAAAAAAAACATTTTTCAACTAAGTTTGACTGCTGTGCTATGATCTCTGGTGTCAAGATACATTACTTGGAGATCATAACTTTAGATCAACATTTCTCCGAATAGAAAAACATATTTAAACAATTGGACACGAGGGGTTACTGCAGTCGCTCTAAGGAAGCGTCCTTTTAAATATTTGCTCCTGTTACACGCTACACACTGTATATCAGTGATTCTTAACCGGTGGTCTCAGGAAACACCCGAAATGGTCCGCGAAGCCATCGATCAAAAATATTAAATAAGTGCCAACGGGTTGACACAACGACCCCCAAACAGTAAATGATCCATGGCAAAACAATCAAATGGACCTCATCACTAAAAGGATAAAACCACTGGTATAGATATACACCATGTTGGGAGTTTCTCTGCGTGTTCGCATCAGAAATGAGGCTGTCCGCAGCAGAACCAAGGTAACCGATGTGGCCCTCCGGATCGCTAAACTTAAGTGGCAGTGGGCGGGGCACATAGCACGTAGAACCGATGGCCGTTGGGGCGGAAAGGTTCTCGAGTGGCGACCACGTACCGGAAGGCGCGGCGTGGGTAGGCCCCCGACAAGGTGGACTGATGACCTGGTAAAGGTTGCGGGAGTCCGCTGGAAGCGGGTGGCGCAGGAATGCTGCACGGAATCAAGGCGAACCGCTGACATCATGCTCTAGAAAATACCACATTTAAAACGGTGAGGAAAATGCCGGAAAATTATGGCCAGTTGGAAATTTAAATTCACGTTCACCCCTGTGACGTTTCACCTTGGGTCTCTCAGGGTATACTCGTATAAATAAAACAACCATTGGGTGCTATTAGCTCAGACGCGCAGACGTGACCTCGCTCACCGACAGCTAGCCAGCGACTGACTCGAGCTGTCGGTTCGCCACAGCACAGCTGCTGCCCTCGCATATATATTTGTGGTGGCTATACGCCACATCTCTCCTTTTTTTACAAATTACATAATATTTTACAATATTACAGTTTTACTTTAACGGTTTAGTCTACAAGATTACACCGAGAAATTAATATTTAAATGGTGCATTTGTATTCCACACATTCATAAAAATATCCTTATTTATCTAGAATAGAATTCAGGAATACCTTATCAAATTGACGAAAGCCTTGTGACTAAGTTTAACTTAAGTGTATCTCTCTCTTTTTTTTTTTTTCAATCAAATTCAAATTTCATTTTTGCAAATACACAAATTACCTTTATAACATTTACCTCTAGGAGGAGGATGTCACAAACATATAAGCTCTGAATAAATTATACACCGCTTATGATTATGATTTGTAAACAAGTGAAATTGAATATTCCTGCAATATTTTTTACTAAAATTATATTGTGAATAATTGTCAACCTTATAGTAATAGGGGTATTTCTTACCCAAATATTGGTAACATATGTACTAAAACTTGCCATTTTAACAATCTATAGGATAAGGCGGTTTTTGAAAGATATAATTTATTTATTTATTGTCCTAGCTATTCATTGAGATAATGCGGCCAGCATCTTTATCACAATGCCACCAGAGGCTGTTTTAAGATTTAGTTTAGTTATAACTTTTAACTTGGATTTTGATACTTCGCTTTTATTTTATTTCGTGGAAGTATAAAGTCTTAATTAGCAAAATAATATGTTAGCTAATACGATTGTAAAATTGAATAATAAAATTTCATGGCTAATTTTATAGCACTTTTTCCATTAATGCTTGTGCACCTATAAATGTCAGTAACTAACTACCACGTTCGGAAAGTTAGAAAGAAAGCCACGGGCAGAACCAGCGTAAAAACACGACCAAGTATAGGTAGGTATGTATATACATATGTAATTATATTCTTCTGAATACCTTTATTCAAGCGTCGATTAAGAAACTTTCTATTGGAAATTCCACTGTATTCTATAAGTGGATTTTTTGACATAACCGCTTTTATAATTTTTATTTTTTATTAAATTAAATTATTGTTATATTATGTAAGTACTGAAGATCCTTTTAGGTGAACTTTGATAACTATGACATACATTTAAATTAAGTGGACATAGTTATATTTCAATTGTTAGTTATTATTCTTCTAATTATTTTGATTGAATGTTATTGTATGTTATTGACGATAACAATAGGGATTCTTTTAAATTGACATGTAATTAATCATGTAATCTAATATTGTGAGCAAATGAATCTGAATCTGTAATATTAAAATATTAGTGCATTGTAATTTTACCATACTATGGTTTGGAAACCCAATTTATTTTTAACTTTTCTGGTAAATCACGCACACATCGACGCTTATCTAAAACAAGTCGGTATCGCGAAATAATCCGTTTTGCTACTAAGTATAAGACTAGACGCAGAACACGTTAAAGTTTATCGTGACTAAGACTCACGTGTTCTAATTCAAAAAATTGCCACCGTGGCAGCATTGTGCCGTTATGCCATTGGTGGGGTGTCGACGTCATTTTATCTGGAAGACCGTCCGTAGGCCAGATGAGCCATAGCGATCGACGCCGTCACCACGTTTTTTTGTTGACTACCGGCACATCCCCAAATAATTGGTTAAAACACATCAATTTGTTTGTACAACAGCGGCATTACGCGAAATAGCTCAGTGGAACACTAGCGAATTTTTGTGCAATATAGGATTATTCGTGGATGGGACACTTTCCGTTAAACAGTAAGTACCGATGTTTTGACTTAACAACAAATAAACGAGTATTCACGAAAATAATGAAAGTTGGCTTGTTCATGTAAGCAAAATAAGCCCCTATACTACATAAGACTTACTTCATTATTGGTATACTATACGAATTTGGACTATGTTCATCATAAAATATGCATTTAGTTTCTTGATTCAAAACGAGAAAAGCCACTATAAATAGATAAGCAGCACGATGATAAACTTATTTAGATGTTATATGTATTGCAAAAAAGGTATCTATGTATTCATATCAATTAAAATAATAATATACAACACAAGCCTTATTGAACTTAACTAGTTCGATTTGTGTAAGATATTATAAACCTCTAATATTTATTTATTTTGTAATACTTATCAAATAAGATAAGTATAAGATACATACCTACTACATGCTCCATGTACATGGGGACTTCAATTACTCGTGTGCGTCTCTTTTTTGTATAAAAAGTGGTATAATAACAATAACTATTATATTTTTATTATGGACACTATTTTTGTCAAAGAATCAGTAACTCTTTCAGTTGACTATATTATACTTTGGTTATAGAAATGAACACGCGAACTGGAAAAAATATCCGAAATCTGCTTTGGTTTTGCTGCGGGTAGCCTCATTTCTGATGCGATCGCGCAGAGAAACTCCCAGCATAGCCCTCTCCATTGCCCTTTGGGTGACCCCGAGAGCTTTCAGCTGGAACTACAAAACCGTTTCCATTGCCTAGGTTTTGTGGAACCTGTTCGTGCCACTGGGTCTATGTTCTTCAGTTCAACAGAACTAAAAGGCTCTAGCTCCACTCAGAAGCTCATGAAGGAAAGGAGTCAAATGATTCTGCAGTCTTCAAACGATGCGACTTTATACCGGCAGCGAAATAAACAGAATCTCCAAGTCCCTTACCCGCGATCTGCGCCAATTCACTACGAACCGTATTGAAGAGGCCATTGAGAGAAATAAGGGCTCTAATGTGTTCGCGCGAGATCTCGATCGAGTCTATTGGGCAGAGCCAGCTCGCAAGGTAAAAAACTGAGGACTGGAGAGTCGTTTTTTCCAAACCTGAGCTTTTGAGTGAGTGCGTTTCTACACGTCATACATATCGTATACACGTCAACTCGCAGACCCGAAGTTGGTCTGGCAAAAGACCCTAGCTAGACCAACCCGACACTTTACCGACGACATCCCGGACATCAGCCTGTCCGAGATTAGAATGGTTCTGAAACAGCTTAAGAACAGCAAGGCACAAGGTGAAGACGGAATTACAGCCAAACTCATGACGGCGGGTAGAAAACCGATCCTTACGACCCCTCAGAAGTTGTTCGACACCGTCCTACTGGAAGGGAGAACGCCAAAGGCGTGGAACAGAGGTTAGGGGTGCTGTTGTTCAAAAAGGGGAACAAAACCCTGCTGAAGAATTACCGACCCATCTCACTTCTGAGCCATGTTTACAAGCTGTTTTCAAGAGTCATTACAAATCGCCTCGCATGCAGGCTTAGTGACTTCCAGCCTCCCGAAAAAGCCGGTTTTCGAAGAGGTTTTAGTACCGTAGACCACATTCATACGCTCCGCCAGGTTATACAAAAGACTGGAAAGTAAAACTTGCCTCTTTGCTTAGCGTTCATGGAGAAAGGTTTCGATTCGATCGAAACCTGGGCTGTACTACAGTCTCTCCAGCGTTCAAAAGATGACTGCCGCTATATCGAAGTACTAAAGTGTTTGTACGAGAACGTCACTTTGTTAGTCCCACTCCAGGATTGGAGCTTGAAAAGTATTCCGCTTCAGCGGCGTGTTAGGCAAGTGAATGTTATTTCCCCAAAACTGTACACCGCTGCAATGGAGGACGTTTTCAAGACTCTAGACTGGAGAAGGCTAGGCATCAACATGAACGGCGAGTACATCAATCACCTTTGGTTTGCTGATGATATAGTAGTCTTGGCTGAGACCATGGAAGACTTGAGTACTATGCTCGATGACCTCAGAAAGCCTCCGAGCGAGTCGGTCTCAGGATAAACATGGATAAGACAAAAATCATGTCAATCGGACACTTTCAAGACTTCTTCAGACTTTCAAGTTAGATAGGTCCAACTTTGAGTAAGAGTCCGACTCGGCTGGGCAGCATTCGGGAACCTACGGCACATCTTTTCGTCCAATACTTCGCAATGTCTCAAGACGAGAGTCTTTGACCAGTGTGTGTTGCCACTACGTCACTGTGTGATGACGTATGACACGGAAACGTAGACGGTTACCTCATAAGAAGGCTCAAAGTCACCCAAAAAGCAATGGAGAGGGCTATGCTGGGAGTTTCTCTGCGCAATCGCATCAGAAATGAGGCTACCGCAGCAAAACCAAAGTAACCGATATAGCCCTCTAAATCGCTAAACTTAAGTGGCAATGGGCTGGGCACATTGCACGTAGAACCGATGCCGATGGCCGCCGGATGGCGCATCGTAGCTAGGCCCCCCACGAGGTTCAAAGATTTCAAAGATTCAAAGATTTTTATTTTGCTCGGAATGCAGTTACATAGTTCTTAAAAATACAACATAATCGTCCAGTGCATTCAGCCTGCGTGCAGGCGTGCAAAACATTTTTATGGAGCCTTAAAGTCCATAATAATATATTATCTTTGAATCTTTAAAAAAGAGTTACTAATTTACATCCATACCAAGTGTTGTAAACTAAACTATACCGTTATTGTCTATATAGTTTAAGTATTATTGTGAGGTATGTCGTTTAAGCCCATTATTGTCCATATTAAAAAAGAATATTTGAGAAACAAAGCAAAATAAGTCAGTATTCTTTTAATATTTTAGATATACGTTTGTCGTAAAGACAAATAATACACTATTATTCATAAGAAAAAAATATTTTTTCGAATTATTTTCTATTGAGACGTTAGTACACATAAAAACTTATCCAAAGTATATAAATATCGTGTCACAACTCTAAACTGTAGTACATTTTTGAGTTTTTTTTGTGTAGTTTTTTGTTGTTTTCTTTTTATTTTCTTGGGTTTAAATAACTGGATGACAGAGGAAACTGTGACTAAAAGAAGATTTTAAATTGGTTATCTTAATAAAAAAATATAACAATATCTTTTTTGTGTTTTTTTTAAACCTCTGCCCTGAAAAAACACAGTTTTTGAGATACAGAGTTGTTTTAGATAAGCATCGACATGTATTTTAAGGTAGCTCCTATATATTTATTTTATTTATTTGCATACACACTACACGGCTCATATTTACCAATGTCTTACTAATTAGCATACATTATTAATCTATCCAATGACACACCAATAATGATCACATTTACTTAATTTCATCTAAAATGACTACATTTTACCCACAATTGTACGAGTATGCTGGACATGTAATTGGTTGATCATGGGTCATGTATTGAAGAGTCAACGCGATCCGACGGATTAAAATCCGATCCAGTCACTTTCATACAACTTAATTTTTTAGTTTCAGATGTTCTGATTTTTTTTTTTTTTGCAAGATGTTTATTTTTTATTTATAACTTAAAATTTGAAACATCATTAGGGTTACAATACCCCATACTTGATATCATAGTCATAGTATACCCTGAAGTATTATGGTTTAGTATCTATCTCACATTCGTTTATTTCCTCAGTGTTGGGTGAGACTAAGTTGCTAAATTCGCAGATTAAAATGAGATGAAGCTGTATTTCCTGTTTATATTATTCATTATTAAACTGATGATCTGATAAATTAAAACTGATGAAATATAGCAATACAAGCAAAACTATTTCATATGTTTTTAATCTCAGTTCCATACATCGTCACAAAGTTTGGTATGGAAGTATACAACTTCTATTAAAATGATTAGTTTGGTGGCCTTTTTCTGGTACCTATTACACTGCCACGTTTAACCTTTATTATTTGATGTAAGTATCCATTACTTCGTGTCATGCACTTGTAGAGATCGATATTTATTCCACAGAGGCGCACACTTTTTAGCGTTTGGAAATGTAGGTAGTACTAGTACCTGATGTCATCAAGTTGATGAGAAGAAACGCCAGTCTGTTCTCAGTTTTCAATTTTGGGTTTATGTAATTTTTCCGAAAAATATACATTATTCTATGATATTATAAACCAGGGACGGCTATCAATTTACTAACTAGTTACCAGCCACATTGCACAACTGTAGCTAAAGCAATACTTATTATAAGAATATTAACTTATTCTCATTAAATTATTCCCGGCATTACTTGGCAAATGACCGGGACGTATTAAGATGAGGTCTTCAGTTAAAGAACTAAAATTTCAAGATAAGAACTTTTACATATTTGCTCTTGTCTAACAGTAACAGTCAAAAAATATTATCTGTATTTCTAATTTGATTTGGATAGCATTATTTAATTACGTTGACTGATAGCACATAAATATGTTTATAAAAAAATATTTAAAGCCAATTTTACCGTCCTTGCTCCAATTCATATTTTCCAGATTGCCCTTGGCAATCTAACCATCAATAAAAAGGTATCTGAATATTTTTATTTTACTTCATTATTTTCTTGAGACCTCATCTCAATCAGCAATTATTTTGCTATACCCACCTTATGGGATTGGTTTATAAAATTAGCACATGCTGTTTTTTTTTTTTTTTGTTTATTATTATTATTATTTTTTTTCCCCACATTATGGACTTGCTTATAAACT
Organism: Epinotia ramella; assembly: GCA_947578815.1. NCBI lineage: Eukaryota > Metazoa > Arthropoda > Insecta > Lepidoptera > Tortricidae > Epinotia > Epinotia ramella. Next base: position 1,025,459 of record CANPUT010000111.1, read on the forward strand.
AGCATACAACTTCTAAAATTTTACCCACATTATGGGTTAGCAACTGACGCTTTGTACTAACTCACATCATGAGCAGAATCAATTATTTATTCATTTTCTTTGACTATTTATATGACATGCATTCCATGTCATAATCGTGTATTAACTCACATCATGAGCAAAATCAACTTTTTATTTACTATTTATGTGACATGCATTCCATGTCATAACCACATTTTGGTCTATTTATTTGCTATTTATGTGACATGCATTTCATGTCATAACCACATTTTGGTCTATTTATTTACTATTTGTGACATGCATCCCATGTCATAACCACATTTTGGTCTATTTATTTACTATTTATGTGACATGCATTCCATGTCATAACCACATTTTGGTCTATTTATTTGCTATTTGTGACATGCATCCCATGTCATAACCACATGTTGGTCTATTTATTTACTATTTGTGACATGCATCCCATGTCATAACCACATTTTGGTCTATTTATTTGCTATTTGTGTTAATAGCATAACCAGATATACATCATATATCACTAGTTATGTGGAACTCGGGGAGATTTCGCTCTTTAGCACTTGGTGGGGGTATGGTGCTTTTGATTTAACCTTGGTAATTTTGATTTAGAATACACGAATAATTTATGTTTCATAGTTACGAAATATATTCGTAACCACTAGATATATGTTATTATTAATGTACTACCATGGAAAGCCGGTAAGGTTGTGCTTTCTTTAGACGTGACTAGAATTTACCGTTTAGATACTTATAGCCAAATAATAATATTGATATAAGGATTTTATCAATTTATATAAATGCCGTTTGTATAATGTGATTATAATTTAAAACGATCATGTAACACGCCTCATTGATGGGCACGATCCTAATTATGATAATTATTATTCTGGCCTTTCATTTAAATCCACAAAACTATAGATAACAATGACTACTGCATAGGTATAGATGATTTCTTTATAGTATGATAGTAACGTTAATGTAATACCTATATTCCATATTTTTGTCCTGTCTTGGATTATTTCCCCACAGACACGGTACAGGAAATTATTCATGTATACCTCATCATATATTTTATATATATATATATATATCACTTTATGAACCTTGAAATATTTTACACCATATGCTCAATGGCATATTTTACACTGAGCGCGTGCTCCCAGGCACCTAGCATCTACATCTAAACGCTTTCCTCCACCGTGGTACTTTTGTTGTTGTTTGGGGCTTACCTATTCAGTGTACCTATTAAATACGCTACTCGAAGAAGTTAAACGCAATAGGTTTAGATATATTTAAACTCACACTTGTTATTATAATTAGTGCGATTCCATTTTTTTATTTTTTGAAAGAAGGTACTTGTATGTTTATCGGTCAATCAACTTTTCTTGTCCCTTAGCTTTTCTTCATGGTCAGTTACCACGACATGTGTATTTGGTAAATTTTCTTATAGCCAGATAAACACTCTGTTTGAACATATAATGTTGCATCCCGCAAAACGTATTTTAGCAGAAACATGGTTGTCTAGGGGACAAATACAATTTTCATACAAATCGGGGACATTCTACGTTCCTGGCAACTGGTGCAATTGCACCAGTCGAGGGCAAATTAATATCTGTTAATACAATTGTCATTTAGTTTCACGCTATAATTAATTGAGTAAGGAATGCAACGACAGTTAGCAACAGCAACATCGTATTTCTCGTAATCCCCTTTTAGACAGCAAATATGACGGGGAGGACACTAAAAAGTTGATTCACCTCTATGCTTTAATAAATACCTTCTGCTGTGTCGTTAAAATACTACGAGTATCCAAGTAGGTACTTAAAGAAAACATAAACAACACAACACTAAATAAGTTGAGTTTTCGGTTTTATTGCTATCTCACTGCGAGATTAAGTAAAAGACTGCACCTGCAAGGTGCACACTATAGCTAGGAACATACTCGTACTTGTCCCACGTACGCAACGTATGCAATAACTACGCACAATTGCTATCTATAGATACCAATGCTAAAGTACTCCTCGTATTCTCATTTCTGTTTTCTGCCACTTTGTAAATGACCATTTTGATATAGTAAATCAACCAATAATATCATTCTCGTCAATTAAATATCTAGAACTAGGTTACAAGTTACAACGACACACACGAAACACTGAATAAACACTCAACGAACGGTACACTGAATAGTTGTTATGCCTCGATAACTTTTATTTTATTGACACACACGGGTTCGTATTTGCTTCTTCTTTTCTTTTTAGCGTTTTTAAGAAACCCAAGGAATGTTTTAAATATGGCTTGTCACTTACTCGAGGACTCGTCGCCAATGTGACGTTTCACCTTGGGTCTCTCAGGGTATACTCGTATAAATAAAACAACCATTGGGTGCTATTAGCTCAGACGCGCAGACGTGACCTCGCTCACCGACAGCTAGCCAGCGACTGACTCGAGCTGTCGGTTCGCCACAGCACAGCTGCTGCCCTCGCATATATATTTGTGGTGGCTATACGCCACAACCCCTCTTTGTACCACACTTCGACAATGACGTCACGTGCCAGGGTGCGGATACCATTTATGCCCCTATATAAATCGCATGCATCGATGCACTGTTGACTTCGTGCTCAATTTTTCAGTACCTACGAGTATAGCAGCCTAACTAGCATGATCGCGTTTATATCGCACATAAAGCATTCATCCCTTACTAGCAAGTATGTAAGAGCGAGAACGAAGAAAGCTTTATGTCCGATATAAACGTAATCATGTGTGGCATGTCATGCGACATATCTACTTAATTCAAATTGATGCCGAGAATGTTGTAAGTCCCAAGATAGATAGATGGGTATATATTATTTAATACTGTATCCATGTCTACAGTCTAAGATTAGCTGCAGAATATTAACGTACCTTATGGTTTCCTAAACTTTAAGCTGTTGTTATTTTAATCTTATTCGTAAGTCAAGCAAAAACTATTATTTATTATGTCTGTTACTTTGATGTTTGAACACAACCTTAATTAAACACACTAAGCCGAATTGATTGTGTTTAGTTGCCTTAAATTTAAACCAGATGCCGCTACCATTAAATAAGAACCTACTAGACAAAAAGGACCGCAATTCAGTTCAAATTATGGACATTTGGGTCGTTAGTTACAATCGTTCATGCACGCGCACTTGCACTCAGCCATTCAATATTCGCCCTTAGAACCTACGAATCATCGTATCTCTAAGGCTTTTAAGACTATCTGGTCCTAGGACCGGGCTATGGCAACATCGGAAATGACAATTAAAATCATTTAAGATTGATGAGGCTGATATCTCAATGAAGAGCCTAAATTAGCGTGAAAAATGGAAAATTGGAACTCGCCCGACTATTTTGTGGGATTTAGCGTTCAATTTTCCGTAGCAGCGATGCTTTTGAACGAAATCAGCGTGCATTGTGATATTTTTTTGGATATAGTTAAGTATGGAGTTGTGTTTAGAGTCTAGTTTGGCGTGGCAGGAATGCGAAACAAAGGTGATCGCAAGTAGGTCATCCAGCGGCCTTGCGCCGCGCAGTGACTGACATAGCCCTCCATCCGCGCTAGATATTAGCGCGGATGGAGGGCTATGTCTAACCCGTCATACCAGCTTCGTTTACCTATGTACACGGGCAATCTTATTATTCTTAAGCTATAATGACAGTGTTCCGTAACCAGTATGTCACAGAAACCATGTTTTGTTTAAATCTATGTCACTGTGTAAATAAACAATTTTGATTTTGATTTTTTGAAATGTCATCTCGCTTTTGAGCCGGGAAGGACTTCCACATTACAAAACACAGCCGCAATAGGGCGTAGACACTAAATATAATTTACTTTAAAAACAAAGTTTTAACCGACTTCAATTTAGTACTCCGCCAAGCCACGAGAACATTTCCACATTTCTTTTCCAATTTACCACATCTGATTTCCGAGAGCAAATGCGTTGATTATTAGAGAAAAAAACCGAATCGCTGTGCTGCCGAGAATGCGCTATAAGTGGGGGACGTCCATTTGTCTCTAGCTGCCAACGCAACACAACGAATCCTCATAACAAAAAGAGGTCGGCAATCTGCTTGCGATCCTTCTGGAGTTGTGAGCATCCATACACTATGGTGTCTTGCTTCTGGCTGTAGAAATGCTTGATCTTTACTTGAAGAAACCTTGTCGTGCCTTCTGAAGATGGTCGCTTGACTCTTCAACTTGGAGTCGTGACCTTATCATCTAAATGAATAAGGAATTCTGTCTGTCAGTCCACTAGTGTTTGATACGGTAAGAGGATAAAGTAAACGTATGGATATTTAGAAATCAAATGAGGCGCACCTCCCAATTACCACATGATAATAAATTTAATACTCAATTAAAGTACCTATCTAAAAAGCAAACTTTTACTTATTAGAAGGGAGAGCACCTGGAAGCACGTACTAATAAGAGATATTACTAACGTCCTGGAAGTTTCTTACTTAGGTAAGGCAAACGTCCCAGGTCAGGTCCCGACACTGACAATGACACTTTCTTTCATTAGGTGAACAATAGGTGTCATTAATGAATATATTAAAGTGTCGGTTATTGGGATATTTACGTGATTTTTAACGACTATGTAGAGTTTTGCTAAACCCCCGCAAGCACAATTCTCGCAAGACAAAATCCAAATTGACTTTTGATAAGTTCCAAATTCAAATGCACAGGTAATTAGGTATTTCCTTGGGGACTTTTCAGGAAATAAATGCTGGTAAAGAAAGGCCCATAGAAAAATTCAAATAAACACTGCTAATGATGGGAAACCTGCCACCAATTTGCATTCTGATGAATCAATTTTATTAAGATTAGTATAAGATTAGTATACACTCTTCACGGCAGAAATACATTACCTTTGACCGTTTTCACAGAAAAAAAACGCACCACAAACAAGACGCGGGAACTTTTCGAAACGGCCACACTTTTTACTTTTTAAAACGAGACCAAGACCGAGACATACCTCCTTCACGGCCGGAGATGTCTGAATGAATCACCAATGTAAACAAATTAATGTGTATCGAATGTACCGGTTATATAATTATTAAGTGCTATCTTATAGATTGATGGAAGTGTCTCCCATATAAATAATCATGTAAGTACATACATGAAATTAACAAGGTCGTAGGTATATTTTGGTTTAGGAATGCGGTCTTAAGTCACTAAAATATTTGTGGAAAGTAAATAAATTCAGGTTGCCCAACATTTTCAAGTTTTTATTTTCCCACCAATCGCTTTTATAATAAAGAAGCTCAACCCCTCTTTTATTTTGCGTAGGTAATATTGCTAACAGTGCAAAAAATAAATAGGTAGAAGGATGTCTCTAAAATGATGTCCAGTGACACAAAAAAAAATAAGTACAACCAAATTTTTGAAGTTGAATTTTTGAACTCCTTTTTTTTGAAGTTGGTTAAAAATGGTTGGTATTAGGTGTCATTCTGAGGAAAAGATAGGTATCCTAAAAAAGAGATTATAAGATCAATTGCTATTACTTTACGTCTGACTTGCTTGCGTTTCTCTTTTCTCGAAGAGTATACTCGGTCAGTGTTTATTCTTATTTTCCGCTGCATTTTGTCACCTGGAACATTTGGATCCGAGTTTAATTTACTAAGTAAACATAACATTGAAACTTTTCTATTACTGCTGTTTGTAGCCCAGGAGGTTGTACTAGTAAATAAGTGTTTTTTTAAAGGTAGATTAACTTTCTGTTGACGCTGAGAAATTTTGAAATTACTTTCTACTACGATGTTTACGTTCAAATAAAATGTAAGAATCTGGTTACAAGAGAAAGATTATGTTAAAAAAATATGTTTCATTCGATACATAGATGAACAAACACCGAAGATATTGGATAACTACTGCTGCGAAATAAAATCCTTTTTGAAACATACCTCATTAAACTTTGCTATTCGTTTTTTGTTGTTGGGTAAATTGCGGTTTGCATGGCGCTTTCAAAGAAAAATCCCTAAAACACTAAATCGATAGCATTCGAGTCAGGGCAAATGGCACTATGATAATGATAAACAATTTTTAGAGTCAACCAAATTGTGATTGTTCATATTAACATACTATTTTCCGCCCGCGACTTCGTCTGCGTGGACCCGGGATAAAAACTATCCTTTAATTTAGTCCAGGCTAGAAACTATCTTAGTGCAACATTTCATCTAAATCGGTTAAAGCATTTAAGCGTGATTGAGTAACAAACATCCAAACATCCAAACTTACAGCCAAACATCTAAACATGCAATCTTTCGGATTTATAATACGAGTATAATATTAGTCCCCGTGCCCGTGTGGTGTTGGGTTGGAATTTCACCACCCCCTTTCTTCCCGTGGGTGTCGTAAAAGTCGACTAAGGGAGCAGGGTTGAAGTGTGTTGTGGGCGATGGTCTAGCAACCTATCACTGCAATATCACCACATTTATGCTAAAAGTGGCGCTGGGACATAAGTTGGATGTGCTCTGCCTACCCCTTTTGGGAATAAAGGCGTGAATGTATATTATGTATGAATAATATTAGTAGGAAAGTAGGATTAGCTTTAGCTCAGTTTGCATTGGAAAATTTTAGCATTTTTAGTGATAAGCTGATTCTATTGGCTCTCTTTGTCTGCATGTGTATTTAAATTATTTTACACGGGTCTAACGCGATATTTTTTAATTTAATTTCTGACGTTTTAACACGAGCTGCACCGGTTATGGTCGCAGAGGACTGTCGTCCCAGGAAGTTGTCAACGTAAATATGGGAGCATAATATTTCACTACTCACACACTCTCTTGATTTCAATTACTTCTTGTACCTACCATCCGCGGATAATGAACGACACTGTTCAGTAGAGAGAATTTTGGGCTCATGTAACTCAATCGAAAGATGTCGATGTCTTTGTCTATCTTTGAGTATAGATATAACAGCTAGAACGAATAACAAATGATTTCCGTGTGCTTTATTTCTGTATCGATTGTGTATTAATAAAGTTATCGCCTTTCTGCCCCCGGCCTTAAAACTTGCGATTAAGAATTCATATCGCTGCTAAGAATAATTGAACACGCGTATGGGGCCGAGACCCCGTCATCGCGAAATGACTTATACGTATAGTTTAAACCAATTTTTTTGGGTAGTAAGGTGGACTGATGACACGGTAAAGGTCGCAGGAGTCCGCTGGATGCGGGTGGCTCAGGACTGGTCATTGAGGCACTCTTCGCGGGAGGCACAAAATAAAGAATTAACAGAAGGGCCGTTCCCGCCGTCCTTGAAAATACATACCTAAACTGGCCCGACTCACTAGGGTTGCTTCTGTATTGATTCCGAATTTTAAAAAGGAGTAGGTAATATAAGTTTACAGACACACATCGATGTATTACATCGATTCGTTTATACATACATCTTATGTTACATCGATTCGTTTATACATACATCTTATCATGCGTAGGTATCTTGGTAAATAAATTGATGCATGACCCGCTGCGAGTTGTGACATGTGGCCGGCGGCGGTCGAGAGCGCCAACAAAGAATACCTATACCTAATTAGGTACCTACTTAACTAAACCATAGTACCTACCTAAATACTGGCGTTTTACCAGCGAACGATAAGATGAATGTGTAATGGTTTATCTTCGTTATCAAAGCGGCTAGTTCCAAAAATTACCTACCTAACTAGGCCTACCTACCAACATGAGAAAACAGTTTAACTTACCTTTCAATAACGTTTGGAAATTTGAAAAAACTGTAGGCACAGTTTTTTGTTGTATTTAAACAACCAAATACACTGCAACTGTAATAAGATCGTTTATTCATTTTGCCGTACGTGATACAAAGTGCCTACGTACGAGTAGGTAGCGGCGCCGGCGGGGACGTCAATTGATCAACGCGCGCACAGCCCGACTAAGCTCTGTCTAGAGATGGGTAAATCCGGACTTGAAGATTTAAATGATTCGAATCCGCAAGCGGTTCCGATCCCTTATCGACTCCTTTCAAATCTTATCGAATCCGGGGATTTATTAACTCCGACTCGGCACCAGAGCCGAATGCCGCGTACACGGCACGCGGATCGGAGCAAGGAGCGAGCGAGAGCGAGCCGATCGCGGATCGCGATCGCGGCGGCTATGACTGGTCACGTGGCACGCCATTCGGCTTCGGCTTGATTCGGCTCAAATCGGAGAACTTCGCGATTACATTGCGAATGATGCTAATGTCGACAATTTTAGCTCTTTTTGTATTCAATGCAGGTAAAAATGGCTCTTATGTCATAAATGTAGTGTTGGTTGTCCCCCGGCTGAGGATTTTAGTTAGATTCAATCAAGGTTGACAGTCCTAAGCCTGTGAAGTACGAAGGGAAATCGATCGATCGATAACAAGTATAACAACAGCTAGTAATATAATAAAATAAATCAAAGTAGTGTAGGTACTTGACCTTGTGCAAATAATTTTAAGATTTTATTAACTAATTTGTTATAATGATAATAACAACATTAACAACGCAATCCGCATTCGTAAAAAAACCAAAAAAACTAGCTCCATCAGAAAAAAATATTATAATTTCGGATATTCCGATTCAATATAACTCGGAGATTGGATATGTCTCAAAAGATTCGGAAAACCGTTAATATCACTGAATTTGTATTAAAACCAACGAGTCCACTGAGTCCAGAGTGATTTTGTTTGAGGGATTCAAAGGATTTGTATTAAAACCAACGAGTCCGGAGTGATTTTGTTTGAGGGATTCAAAGGATTTGTATTAAAACCAACGAGTCCGGAGTGATTTTGTTTGAGGGATTCAAAGGAGTCGAAGAGCCGATAAGCGGAGTCGGTACCGATAAGCGGAGTCGGTACCGATAAGCGGAATCGGTACCGATAGCGGAGTCGGATTTAGTGATTCGGATCACTCCGCGGAGCCGAGATTACCCATCTCTAGCTCTGTCCAAGTCCCGTCTAAGTATGCCTGTAAATGTAACGTCTGTGTGCGTGCGGCGAAAATGACGCTTTGTACTGAGCGGACTCTCTGCTCCGGCGCGCGCCGCCGCTATTTACTTTGTGCGGGAGGTCTATGTTCAGCCAGTGGACGTTTTTCGGCTGATATGATGATGATGACGAAATATTTTGCACGGGCCGACGTAAGGTTTGCTCGACTTTCTTGTTGATTTGATATGATATCAACAAGATAATATTATATAATTTCATGATGTCTAGTTAGTATGACATAAGTAAGCCTGTCACATCTTTGCGCGTAAAGCTGAACATGTCAGAACTAGCTAAACTAATGTCATAACTTCATACAATACTAATAACATGAGTTTTACTTGCGTTCGCAACGTTAAAAGGTGTTTACCCCTCCTGGGCAGGAAGTAGGATTTTCCGCACGCTCGGGCGGTAATAACCATTTATGGCGATAAATGTGACGTTAAAACAGATTACAGCTTTTTTTTTTTATAAAGACTGATACGGAATATGCGAGTCAATAAAAAAACAATGATTGATACATAATATCTGTTATATTCATCTTTCCTTTGAACATAATGATAGTCGAGGAAGACACAAAAGACAATTGCAAATAACTTTCACCCCAAAAGGGAATCAGAACTGAAAAATAATTTCCAACATCGATTCCGTTGCAAATGAAAATCCCCGATTCGAGAACCGGTGGAAAACATTTCAAGAGTTCTTTACTGATTTCCCTGCAGAAAAGCCTCAAGATTACTATTCATATTTTTCTGAAACCATATTATTATAAACAGACGCATTATATTGTTTCAAAAACTCTGTTCGTTTAACTTCGCTGAAGCTACGGCGCCTTAACCCCCGACCAGGTTTATCCCACTGTAATTGGGGCGGCACATGGACCCTATCTATGGTCACCCGCCGATCGCTGCGTAATCTTATAGTTGTATTTTGAACTTTAAGATCTATATGTTAAGGTCGACTTTTAAATATATCATTTCAAAATGTAGCCAGCGTTTTGTTCGTGGAAAAAACCTGCGGTACGGTGGAAAAGATGTTCGTCACGCTCCCTGGGGTTTTCAGGCGAGTGCCTCGGCCCCTGGCGGACAACAGCGGACTAGTACAGTCAGCATCAAAAGTAACTGCGCAATCGACGTCTTCAAAAGCTCTTATTCCCTTTTAATAAAGACTTTTGACGTCTTCGTTTGCCCAGTTACTTTTGATGCTGACTGTACCTACTAACGAGGGCCGAAGATGAGGCTTCTGACGGGGTAGCATTGGGCGTTACGGAAGACAAATGTGCAAACCCTGGCGTCTTCTGCGCCAACGAGAGCTAAACTCTTAAATGACGATGATGATGACGATTTTTTTATCAACGTCGTAATAACTCCACTGGGGCTCGGGAAATTGCTCTTTGACCTTTAAGATTTGACCTACACAAACTAACATGCACTGCAAGGTATATAAAAATTTGTAAAAAGATTAAGGGGTGGGTAACTACAACTTACAGACAATTGGCCTCCGACCACAGTTGTGCGAGGAAGCGAAGTAGTACGTGAAAAAATCCACTCGTCCTATTGGTGGATTGAATCGTACACCGCTCCACAACCCCGCACAGCTTTGCTGCATACCCACCCATACTTGACTAGATTTAAATAATCTAATAGCGTAAGTATAAGGAAAATGAGACCAATGTTTGACATTTTAATGCCTATACACTACACCTAATGTTCACCTCTATTGTTATGAATTAAGATTTAAAATGTCAAAGTATTGCGCACATCAAAACATCATCTACTTATGATCTTGCTATCGATTTGTATTGACTCGGTTTTCCGACCAATTGCTCATGGTGATTCATATTTTTAATACGGCAAAAGAAAAGTTCTGAGATCGCCTGTATAGTGTTCATGGCTTATATTTATGGACCACGATGTGGTGCGGTTACGAGTAATATCCCCATTTTGTTGCGGTCTGACCGCAACTGAGGCCGCATTTGTTTATTTGTATTATTAAGATGTAAAAAGTATCGTTAAAAGGTAGGTATGTACCTATTAAAATAATTTGTTGGTGTAACCTTTCAACTTTGTTCACACGGGATAGAAGGTCTTACACAGATTTAGTTTCGCGTCTTTCTTTGAAATCGATAGATACTAGTATTACAAATATCATTAATTTAATACATAATTGGACACAAGGGTTTTGAGGTTGGTTTATGAATATAATTTTTCATGGAGGTTTTAGTTTCATAGATTTTGAACTACCGTTAGGGTGACAATAGTTTTTAATTAAAAATTAATTCCTAATTCAATTTTATTCAGAAAAAAAAGACCGTTTGTTTTAGGTAAATACGAGTTAATCGTGTTTGGTATCAATAACTGAATTAGAAAAAATGTTTTCTTCACCCGTCTATATGATTACCGGGTGACGAATAACGTATTAAAATTGAAATGAAATGAAATGATTTATTTTGCAAAACATACACAGGTGTTATAAGTACATGTCAGTAGAATTAATTTACATGAGGGCATATTCCGCCAAATTTAAAACGTCATAATACTAATCTATGTACACCAATAATTAATTTATAAAATGTATCAAAATATTCTGTCAAGTTATAAAATGGTAGAGTAATCAAGAAGGATTTTAATTTTCTAGAAAATTCGCCTTCTGCGTCTACGCAACGGGTTATATATCTCGGCTCGTCCTAGCCGCGACGGTCCGGTGGTGCCATTGACCTCTTTGGATATCGGCTGGGATGTGGGGTCGTGGCCTAGTGGTAGGACAACCCTCCACTGTCATTACTTCGCGACGCATAACTATTATATAACAATCGACGATACTTAGTGCTGCATTTCGTTAAGCAAAGTCCTAACACTTTGTATTTGTTGGAATTTCTTAGGAGCCATCTGCTTTTTAAAGTGGTTTATCATCACTTCATAAACAACATTTATAAATTTTCATTTTATAAGCAACGATTCACAAACTATTCATTACATAAACATATCATTCCTCAAAATTTTCATACTATAAATAATTATTTGTCAAATATTAATTTGGTAAATGTTACACTTCAAAAAATTATTGAATGTAAAATTTTCGTTTTAAAAATGATCATTTACCAGTAAATATTCTATAAAATAGGACATTTTACAAATCGTCGATTGATAAATCATTGTTTCATAAAAATTAATATCTTTCATATCACTATATATCCAGCGGACTAGCCAAAAACATTCGTGTAGTAAATTCATAAAAAACTAAAGAATTAAAAAAAATATCGCTTCTGGCGCTTCGCCGGCTGCTGCCACGGCACGCTCGCTTCGCTCGCGCTGTAGGGTCGCGGTTCTTCCTAAAGGTACTGTTACACATGCTCTTTAGTAGCACGAAAGCATGCTAGTTTCGAGCGAATAGCATGTGTAAATGTAAAGTTGCTAGTAAGTAGCTTGCTATTTTCATATAGAATAATTGAGCATGCTCAAACAAGCATGCTACTAAACAGCATGTGTACCAGAACCTTAACACTCCTCGCCTCGCTCGTCGTTGTAATACCTACACCGACCTGCCTTAGAATACGTAGGTAAGCCGCCTGTTATATCAGCACGTTTTAAGACCTAAAAGTTGATTTTTAGGCTAGGTAGGAATGATAATAATGTAGCAGGTCAGGCAGTCATGATTGGCTTCCTACTTACTTGCTGAACACTTTTAGACTTATCCGTGTGCTCATTCAGAATTATACAACACCTGTATAGAATTATACAATTATACTTATTGTAGTTTAAAACTATATCTACACGACAAATGATTTAATAAGGTTTGCATTTTATTAAACGTTCTTTTACCATACGTTACTTTGCCAATTGTCACAAATAAATGACTAATTTGTCATATATGATGGTTTTTTGAATATTTTTTTTACTAATGAACTATTTGTAAAACATTTTTTTTATGAAACAACTAATTTATTAATCATTAGTATGACAAACTTTTTTTTTTAATTAATATTTATGAAACGTTTTTTATGAAATTATTCCAGGATACCTATTAAAGTAGTTTACATATATCCCTAAAGCATATAGTAAATAAATTTCATCTCGGTCACATGATAATCTGGACCCATCCTATGGGAATACATGACAAAGAAGTTTGTAGGACCGGTAGTACCAGATGAAAATCAATTGCGTAATCAATCGTTAACAATCTTACCGTCACTTGCATCTACGGAGGAGTCACGTGCGCGTAGCTGGCTGGATTGTAATGCAGGTTCCTAGTTCCTACTCGCAATGCCCAACTTTCAATGCAGCGCAAAATAGTCAAGAGCTCTGGTGACCCATCAATAGGATGGGGCATGGCACGCGCGACAAGCTTAACTAAACGTACCAGGGGGTTAGCACAACTGACGCCGCGCCGCGACGCGAGTCGAGAAAGATCTACCCTCCTCTTTCGAATTTGCACGGTGCAAGTGAGACAGGGGACGCTCAGTCGCGCGGGAAGCGACTTGTCGGCAAGTTGTGCTAGACGTACAGTACGAGCAAAATGCGGGGCAATGGTTTGACTCTTGCGTTATTGCGGAAAAAAGGAGCCTATTAACACGGACTTTTTTCACAGCCGAATGTCATCTCTCTCATACACGACGTAGCTACGGTGTCTACTTACCAGGACTACTTACAGGATAGAGCGTCGTCACTGGCCGACACCGTTCGATAGAACGAGACGACGACGCTCCTATCTTGTCAGTTATCGCGTGATAAGGCCGACACTGATACGGGGTCAGGAGTGGCGGATGTCTTATCCACAACGATAAGTGATAGGTTGTGCTTGTTGTCGTCGTCATGGCATAATAAACAAGTAGGTACCTAATCATAAACAGTGGAACGAGCGAGCGCGTTAGGTAATTATCAAACCAAGGCCAATAGGCCCTAACGAATTAATTGGAATCTGATTAATAGAACCCTCGGACTTTTCAGTGATTAATCAACAAACAATGACTTTTGCACGGTCGTGAGTCAAGGAAATGTTTTCAGTACTGTACTGTGTTAGTCGTTGTCTCAAAAAGGTTTTATGACCTTAAGAAGTACTTACATTCAATTTCTTAACGATTTTCGTAAGGAGTCCCCTACAAATCGGCGTTCGATCGACTCGATCAATTATTGCATCCCTACTGAGGTCCAAAATGGCCGTATCTGACGCGTTGAGGAAGGAATAGGCCTACCTAGCTAGCGGGGAAAAAAATCACAACGTAATATTAGCTGTAACTACTCGACTCAGGGAAAATTCGGCGATACGATACTACTACGGCGATATTGTAATTTCAACTTGTATTGTATGATGATGTTTCATAATTTTCTGTTGCACATGAATAAGAATAAGAAGAATAAGAATATTTTCTCAAACATGCTCGGAAATGTACGCGTTAATATCAGGAAATGAAGACGTGAAGTTTCTTGTTTATGGCTCCCTACATTACTTCTTGGCCTTACGCCAAGAAGTAATGTATGAAAACCCTAAGTAAAACCATTATTGTCCGCTACTCTAACTTTTTAAATTTGCTTACTAATATTAAACTGTCAAAGGAAAATTTACATACTGCCAACCACCACTAGACACTGTAAGCATACTTGCTTCATAAAAAAAATAAAAATTATCTATGGTACTATACTTTATGTGCGGTTAAACATGGTGCTCGAACGGCTTGTTCAAATGGCATGTTTAAAAAATAAAAAAGGCGCAAATTACCTATTATTTAATTGATTACCTAGTATTTATTTTAATTTTAATATTTCCTCACATCGTTTGAGAAAAGTACTATACAATCCTCGGCCACAATGCCCGGTGGAAAGAGAGCCGAGCGAGACGGCAACACTGGGCCTTGCAAGGTAACAGACCCGTGCTGGACCGGTAATTGTACCGCAGATGCATGTCCGGCAATGTGCATTGCGTAACCATACACGCGACCATTGCAACAACAATGTGCCATATGCATTAATGGATATGCGCAAACATGTTAATTGTAATTATGCATATAACACTATCATAGGATAGTGTGATGTTCACTATCGTAGGTCTGAATTGCAATTATATATGGAATAACGCGTGGTGGTGCTTAATGGTATGCAATAGTCGATAGCCTATGTTTTTCGTGGAGTTAAATGATTCAAAAATATGAAGAAACACTTACGTCCGTAAAAGTGTAGGAATATCCATCTGGGTTGACAACAGGGAAGATATGCCACTCAAAACTGGAAGCCAGCGCTACAACTTCAGGGTCATCACTCGCCAAAAACTCCTTGATGATCCAAGTAACAGTTGCCGGCGAAATCCATTCTCTAGCATGAAGAGCGCCCTCGAACATACCAATTTTCTTATCAGTTCTCTCTGGATGATAATCAATAATTATTCCTTTGATGTCTCTGCCTTCTACTGTTTGGCCCATGACTACTGATTTAACTATATCTGGGAAAGAATCGGCTAGAGCGTCCGTCACTGGCTGACACCGTTCGATAGAACGAGACGACGCTCCTATCTTGTCACTTATCGCGTGATAAGGCCGACCATGATACGGGGTCAGGTGTTGGTAGCAATCTTCACAACACGCCGCCATTCCTCTCTGGCAGTCGCCTTCCTTATGCTTGCGTGTAGTGATGCATCTACTGCAGCTTTGGGGACCGATTTTTGACTTTCGAGCGCTCGAAAATCAAATAAAAGTAAATACGTTTGTAGTGTCAACATGGCAGGCACTTACTCTCTACCAATAGAATTAATTACGAGTGGTCAATACCGCTCGTTTTTCAATTTTCTATCGCTATTTCAAAGTAGCATTTCATAATTTTTGTCAGTTTTCGAGTGAAAGAGTCGAGCGCTCGAAAGTCAAAAATCGGTCCCTTGGTCTCATCGGTGACCTGCCTCGCGGTCTGGTACCCTCGATTATATTATTAAGTGTTATGTAAATTGTTGTTGTTTCATCAAACACGTCTTCACACGCTTTCGCGTTTACAATATTTGCAGGTTTGCTAAAGCCGGGAAGATACAATTTGTGAATGAGTTGGTTGGACGTACTAATGCTGATTTGTTGCGGGAGAAAGCCGCCAAGCTCTTCGGTTATCACTTTCAACCAGACGTTTTTGCAAATAGCTTATAAATGCGCACGACCAGCACGGACCGAGGGCCTCGACTCCAAAGGGTACAAAGTTGTACTCTCTGCCAAAGCCACCGTTACCGTTACCGTTATCTAATAACTTGCAACCTAGTATGTTTGTTTCTCAGTGACAGTTTCGTGCCTACGAAGCTGAAGAGCTTGGGTTTGAATCCCGGTAAGGGTAAATATTAATTTGTTTCTGAGTCTTGGATGTATTCTATGTATTTAATTATTTATATCTATTAATTATATCGTCGTTTAGTACCCATAACACAACCCTTATTGAGTTTACTATGGAACTAGTTCGATTTGTGTAAAATTGTTCCCTAATATTTATTTATTTACATATGTTTAGATTTTACATTTTCCGTACCACTTGCCTTACAACTATTCCAAATTTTAAATTGATAGCATGAGTAGTTCCTGAGACATTTAACGTTGTGACAGATAGACGGACACACACCATAAGGGTTTCTTCTTTACCTTTCTGGTACGGAACCCTGAAAAGAACCTTGATGCCTCCATGATCCATGATCATGATAAGGGTTTCTTTTCAGGGTTCCGTACCAGAAAGATAAAGAAGAAACCCTTATAGGATCAAGGAGGCACTTTTTCTATAGAACGCGTGGACTTATTCTTTACTTGTAAAAGTGCGTGACCTTCTTTCTTGTCAAATTTCATGATTCTAATTTTGTAACTATATTGCAGAAAAGAATAATGTAGCCAGGAGATACCCAGGCGCAGGTAAACACATGACGCTTGGTGACGGGAGCTCACGTTCACGTTACTCTAGAACATGTCACAAAATAAAGTTTACGGTACGGATACGGAACCTTCAAGCGCGAGACGCACTAAGCCGGTTTCTATTTTTAAACAAGGCGTGCATTTATTTGGATTTCTGTTCAAACCGCTAGATTTATGAAATATCCCTAATATTCAATCATACATCCATAGGTACCTTGATTGAATTCAAACTTATTTTATCTTAATTTTACCTTTTAACATCCCTGTTCGTTTACTTACTGACAGCCGCGCAAATACACTCAATTACATCTGATTGTCTAGACTCCAGTGTCTCCAGTCAGTAAATGTGTTTAATACAGAGGTAAACATTTTTTTTCTTGTCAACTATAAATGGTTAAAAGTAATACCATTGATCATTAAATACAATAGAATATTATCAGGAATATACCAAGCACGACGTGCTGAGATTCGCTTGCGCCTGTGTATCTGTTCACAGGGGCATTACCCAACCACTTTCAGAGCGACATTAGGTTTCCTAACCCTAATGTCGCTCTTTTTGCCCGTGCCTTTGCTTGCATTTAAGCTGCCGCGTGGTGAAAGTATTTTGCGCTAAAGCCGAGATTGATAGGCGAAACTTGCGTGCGAATTGATCGAGTGCTGTATTTTTAAAGCGTGGTTCTGGCGTGAGAGGACTTACATATGCACTAAATTAACGCTTCATTAAATATTAGCGTTTCATTGAATAATACATTTCGTCGTGACTAATTAATTACTAATTAGACATTACATCATCATCAACTTCTTCATATCAGCCGAAAAACGTCCACAGCTGCACATAGGCCTCCCCCAAAGAGTGCCACAATGACCGGCCCTGTCATCACATACAATCATAATATTCAACATCAACAAAGCATAATGCAAAATAAACTGTATACATACATAACAACAATTAGACTCATCGTTATCGCAATATTATATTAATGAGTAGGTATAAGAGGATTAGAAAAGTGAGCAGTATGTAATCAAGTACAGCAGATAGGAGGCTGTACCTATGTCACAGCCTAAGCGTATGTCACAACACAATAGGATATGTGAAGCGTCGGGGCGTGAGAAAATATCACGTTCGTCACGTAATCCGATACCAGACACATGGCGATTAACTGTCGTTGTGATACGCCGAAGACCGGCGGGGCCTTGGCATGGATTTGTAATGTCGACTTATAATTATACCTATTTAGGTACTCTAATGGCCGGTTCCAATAATCAATCCACCGATAGTTTTCCTTACCAACAGTTACATTTTGACACATTTTCTACGGGTCATCTGTCACAATGTAACTGCCGGTAAGGAAAACTATCGGTGGATTGATTATTGGAACCGGCCATTAGTGAACTTTAAGACTTGACTAATACCCAAGTACGAGTACCTATAATTTTTCCCAAGTGCCAAAAGTAGGAATTACAGCAGGAGTTATTAAATATTCATATTTCAATTTTACTTGGAATAAAAATAACACCATTTTTTTTAATTGAAAGTCTCAATGGTCTCATTGATCTCACATCGGCATGTTTTTATATTCGAACTAAAATTGAGACATATTGGGTTGCATGCATATCATAAAAAGAATATGCTGCTGGTTTTTGATTTCCAAAAGAGAGAGGTAGTCGATTCGAATGATAGTTAACGTAGTCACCTCCGAACTGTAACTAATCAAAGTACATCGTTGGTTTTTTTTTAAGTTTTCACAAATCATCCTCGTAGTGAGGACCCCGAGGATCAGAAGAAAATATGAGGTTTAGAAATGCCCGAGTAAAAAAGCAAAAATTAATTGCAATATCACCCCATGTAGTACGTGAGAAGGTAGAACAGCATTTCAGCATTCTCCTCAATTCAACCTTAAGCACGAATTACGCAGTTTTCTATGGATTGACAGCTTCCGGCGTGTAAAATCTATATAGTATGGAAAAGCAAAACGTACTAAATTTGAATAAATCATTCGGATTCGGAAATGATGATGTTAGCTAAAAACATGAATAATTCTTGCATTAACAATAAACATAACGAATGTACCTACTCGGATAATATCACGCTTTAACTTATTTTTGCTATATTAAAGATTTTTAAATATGTAGGTATTTGTAAATATGCACGCTGTTTGACAAACATTAACTTTATGCTAACAGAACGATTTTGACGTTTCATAAAAAGTTGCTGATTTGACTATTAGTTAAGACGCTGTTAACACCAAAATGCCCTTGAGGATTTGGGATAGCGAGAGTCTCTTGAGGTGATGGTCGAGACTTCGCTATTAAACCGTTCGCCGAAACGACTATCGGGATTATTATTATTATTTTTGTTTAAAATTGGGGACTATTTTACTAAAACTGAACTTCACTCAAATATCTTGCAATAGCGCTTTTGTTTCGGGTATATATACAAATAATTGTTTAATGTGCCAAGAATTCCAATATAAACATTATTTGGTACCTACCAATTAATGAAACATTGAATATAAATATAATGATATTTACTTCAAAATAAGCTACATTAATTATAAACTCTTATCCACAGGCTCCAAGCATTTGGTTATGTATAATTTTGTGTGATGTATAATATTGTCTCGAAAATACTACTTTTATATCAAAAAAATCAAAAATACTCTATTTGTTGCCCGGGAAGTCAGCCATCTGGTGATATCTCAATGTATTACTAAAACTATCAGGTAGGCTGACAGCGTCATAGCCGTGGTAGCTACGTGAATTCCGGCCTCTGCTCATAAGTGACATACCTACCTACTATAGATATGTGGTAGCCATATCTCAAGATATTAACCATGTTGATATCCTATTTCCGCACCTGTTATGATTAAAGCGACACGTTCGCAATGCATAAAACCACCCCGTGTGTAAATCACGCGACAGAGCTAATGCGCGAAAGAGATGGTGGCAGTAGTAAAAGTTCATTGTTATGGACCCAAACAAGTGATTAAAGTACAGGGTATCCGAATCAGGTTAAGGATTTTTAGGTTAGGAGTAAAAGTAAGGCTTGGGCCACGTTTCCATACCAATTGATAGAAGAGAATAGGAAATATTTTTTATTTATTTCTAGTCTTCTATTTTTGACATGTGCTGTATCAATAACCGATTTAAAATGTCGATGACATCACGATATTTTTTATGCCATAAACGTGGCAAATATTAAGGCTTAACTGTCAAGATCAAGCTGAGCGTTTTTTTTGCGACTTTACGTATAAAATAGCTAAGTATATTATCTGCTGCTGAATGTACTACGTATACACTTCAACGGTATTGTTTTGTTCCTGGTAGTGAAATAGGTCGCCAGAGTGGTCGGCCTTATCACGCGATAAGTGACAAGAAATAGGAGCGTCGTCTCGCTCTATCGAACGGTGTCAACCAGTGACGGACGCTCTATCTTGTCACTTATCGTGTCACTTTCTTTGATTCGGTCTATAATGCCTTTACTGTATTTGGCGTTTATACTGACCACAGCGATTTCTTATAATTTTTTAAAACTTACGTATTCATTTTTTTATATACTTACATGACAATGTTAAACAAATAGTGCTTAATAAATGCACCAAAACTTTACATGGGTCTTATAAACATAAAATAGTTTATTGAAGTTGAGTTAGTTTTATTGTATTTCTATTACATCTCTACTAATGCTGTTTAAGGAAAATAAAGCTTACTATACCTACTATGAAATATATAGCAGGTATATGGCGAAGACAGTGCAGTATAGAATTCAGTCAGGAAAGAAAAGCAAAGTAACATATGACAAAAAGGCATTGAAGACTTCTTTGAATGAAAGTCTTATTGGCAAATTAAATCTAAAACCACAAGTTTACGCCGCAACAACCCCTCTAGCGCGTCACAAAACATAGTTCTTACGTTGTACACGCCCCGTCGTGAAAAATGCCCCATATCTCGGGCATTATTCATAACAAACAAAAGGGGAATTAATGGCGGAATAAAATACTTTTAATTTCCCCGGGCGCGCTAATCGGCGGGAGCCAGATCGGCCTTTTTATTTTTACGTATGAACGCAAACCCAGAGGGAAACGGCTAGAGGGCATCTCCACTTGCCAAGGAACCCGTTTCGGCATCGACAGTCACATTCATTATTTATTTCACAACCAAATATTTGACTACTTACTTCTCCGCTGAAATTCAATTGAAGTGGATGTTATAGATAGCTAATCCTATCCACTGACTTAGGTAATACCTCAGTTATTTCACGGCTGATAAACTGAACATTTTGTTAAAGTTAATTAGGCATATTGTTTTATAGGCACGCTGTTTTTGTTAATTTTGTTAGTTTGACATAATTATCTGTACCTAACGCCTAACGTATCTAGTATACCTACCTCAAAGTGTGATCTTCGGAGAAAACAATTACTCAGACAGGTATTCTATTTGCAAGAACAAAACAAGACATGTTTTTTTCCTCATACCGAACTTAAAAAATCGATAGCTAACTCGAAAAGGAAAAACGTAAATTATGGGGTAGGTAAACATAGAACGACCACTTTAAGTTTACTAGGCGCTTTACGTAGCTTTATTCTAGGTACCTCACAGCTTAAAAGCTGGCATGATATTGTAAATGAAGATAAACCGTAAGTATCCATAATATGCACAGTAAAGCTGTCGACACCGAAATAATTATATCGTGGCAATAAGTCGAATTTCATAATAAACCCTAAACTTGACAGTGTATCTTTAAATGCACACATTTTTTAGTCCCATTTTTGCATTTTTTGGTGAAACGATTTTTCGCGCTCTACATGTACCTACAGCACAACTGAGGCTTGAACGCACGATTTTGTTATTTTTGCCAAGTTTAGGGTTAAAACTACAAACAATTTGTCACACGACGAATCGGACTCATCTCACGGGGCTCAGCCCGTGGGGAGCGCGGGGTGCGGTCACGCGCGTGGAATTAGCGTCCCCTGCCTCCCCGCACTTGACCCGTGAGGTGTCACCGAGCGCCGCGAAAAAAGGGGAAGGGGCTAGTGGCACACATACCCTAGGGGAGACAGGGGAGCGCTGATTCCTTTTTTAATTTCAAAATCATTTATGCCTCGATAACCCTTCGATTTATTTAAATCAACAAGCTTTTCACGGTATGAATTGAATGTTCAGCCGGTTTTATATACGATGTTATTATCCTTGAAGCTGTTTGCGCTCTGCTTATCGACGTGCGGTTTAAACTGTGTTAATTATAATGTTTTACCTATACTCTTAACAACAAAGCGAGCCAATAAAAAAACCGTTTCCGGTGAACGCACACATCTCGACACGGCTAAGCCACTAATTGACTAACAAACAGCCATACAGACCGCAAATACAGTGAGGCATTGCGAAAACAATGACGAACTGTGCCTCTTATCAACCTATTCTGGAAGATTTCCTTCCCCATTCAAAGCCGACTTATAATAAACACCGCTTAGCGACAGCTCGTTATTTTAACGTACCTATACCTATTGTTAAAATATTGCGGTAATTTGAGCGAATTTCAATATCGTCGACGTAAATTTGAAACTCAAACTATGTCACAGTGCGTCCCTAAAATAAATGAAGTCAGTTTGCATAAATGGACACGTCAGTCAGGCGCGAAGGGTATTCCGATTCGAAAATCGAATACGTATTTCTCTTGTCCCTCTTCGGTTGCGGAAGAAGCGCGCGAAAGGGACGGCATTCTCGAATTCGGAGTTCTTGAGTGCATGCCCAGTGCGGCCTCCCCTCGAGAGATGTCGCTCTTTCAACCGGCAGTAAAAATACGTGCGAGTATTTCCTGTTCCTGTGGGGGGAGGGGGCGATAAATAACTCAGTTTGCGGCCAGAGGGGCGTGAGGAAACCGCCAGATAGGGTTGTCAGTTATTTTTTGGAGTAATGCTGTTCGGGGGCGAGCGATTTTTCTATTTTGTTCAATGTCACGTGGCTGAAGGCTGATTCGTGTATGAATATGAAACAGGCAGCAGAATAAGTAGTTACTGTGCGCTTAAAAATAGCACTTTTCCTTGCACTATGCCGGCATATATTCGACATAATTAAAGCATAAACTACAAAGTATTCATCAATATTGTATGAGTGTTGTGTGTTATTAGTACCTATTCATTATTACCGCATTCCTGGAAGTCCCATAATTTATGCATTAGTTAAATAGTTACCTATCTGACTTCCTTTTGTGCTACGAGTATGTGTTACCTTTTACCTATATTGTAGTATAGGTGACCTATTCGCTACACAATATACAAACCAGATATATGTAGATTGTTAATGTGTATTTTCCTTTATGTGCATCATTATTGACAACACCTAATAAGTGGCGTGAGTCAGCCCTAGCTAGGGTTGGCGTTATTTGTAGGTCGCGTGTGAATTATTCGCGGGTTCGCGCGTCTTGCGAGTGCGGACCCTCGTTAATGAAATTTCATATCGCTCCGAGCCGCACGCTAGGGCTGCGGTCTGAGATTAGCGGCGAGCGGATAATGGCTAAAATAAATTCTACCGTTTATTCGTAAGTAACATGTTACCGTGCACGTACGTTTATTAAATTTCGTACGGGTAATTTATTTCCGAAATTTGCTTGGCGAATCAGTCAAGTGAAGTCACGTCAAAGAACTTGAAATAATATTTTTCTTACCAGTTGTGGACCAAATAGGTATGTAGAATACCTTTGCTTTCGCTACACGTGTCTACAGCTTCAGTGAACTCCTTCCCACTGCCTGCGCTACCCCGAGCTGAATTGTTATACTTGACTGTTGAGCGCCATTGTTCGTCGCGCTACAGATAAACACACATTCCTTCTAAAACTTTCTACCCGCTCTCGCTCCCGCCGCCGCTTCGCGTATAAGCCCCAGCCTCTCCGCCTTTGTCCATCACTACACTCACTACCTACACCCCGAGCTGAATTGTTACACTTGACTGTTGAGCGCCATTGATACCTACCTACGCGCTATAGGTATATAAACACACATTCCTTCTAAAACTTTCTACCCGCTCTCGCTCCCGCCGCCGCTTCGCGTATAAGCCCCAGCCTCTCCGCCTTTGTCCATCACTACACTCACTACCTACACCCCGAGCTGAATTGTTACACTTGACTGTTGAGCGCCATTGATACCTACCTACGCGCTATAGGTATATAAACACACATTCCTTCTAAAACTTTCTACCCGCTCTCGCTCCCGCCGCCGCTTCGCGTATAAGCCCCAGCCTCTCCGCCTTTGTCCATCACTACACTCACTACCTACACCCCGAGCTGAATTGTTACACTTGACTGTTGAGCGCCATTGATACCTACCTACGCGCTATAGGTATATAAACACACATTCCTTCTAAAACTTTCTACCCGCTCTCGCTCTCGCCGCCGCTTCGCGTATAAGCCCCAGCCTCTCCGCCTTTGTCCGTGACTACACTCACTACCTACACCCCGAGCTGAATTGTTACACTTGACTGTTGAGCGCCATTGTTGCGCGCTATTGATACGCGCTCGGTAAACACACTCAATAGAAATTAACGGTGATTGTATAACGATAAGTTCTCCGTTCATGATATATTGCCTGACCTCCAAGGAGTTGTACCCGAGGGAGCCGAGAAGGTACTTTGTTGGGTACAGATACGGATAAAATCCGGATATTTTTTTATAGAGGAACCTTAAAAACGCTTTCTGAACCTTCTCAAGGAGTAAGGCATACGTCGATTCATAGGGGTTCCATATGATCGACGAAGTCTCCAGCTTACTCCTTACTAAGGCATTGTAAACCATTTTTATGGCCACCGGATCATGAAAGTGGCGAAGGTTTCGGATCACAAAACCCAGTCTCCGAAAGCAGCTAGTGGCAAGAGAAGAAATATGCTCGTGAAAAGTGAGCCGCGTGTCAAACACTACACCCAGATCTTTGACGGAGGAGACACGATTTATCGGCTCTGTCCCCAACATATATTGAGCATATATGGGATCGAGAGAGCGGCCAAATGAACACGCACAGCACTTGGCAGGGTTAAAAAGAAGTTTGTTTTCGAGACTCCACTGAAACACCAAGTCGATGTCCCCTTGTAATGTCTTGCAATCAGCCACCTGCTCCACTCCATATATCAACTTGAGATCATCAGCATACAAGAGACATTGAGCCGCCCGAAGAACCGATTGGAGATCGTTAATCATGATCCCGAATAACAAGGGCCCTAGTATGGAGCCTTGGCTAACACCAGATCGGGTGTGGTAAGGAGCCGAGACAAAACAACCATGTCGGACGAACTGCTGTCGATCGCGCAGATAGCTGGCGAAAAAGGTTAGCAGTTTGGCAGAGAAACCAATTTTGTCAAGTTTGCTAAGCAACACATCGTTATCCACTCGATCGAAAGCCTTCGTGAAATCAAAATAGAGCACATCGACCTGGATACCTCTATCGAGATGAACAGCAATATTGTCCGTTAATATCAACAGATTCGTGTTGACCGAGCGACTAGGACGAAAGCCATGCTGCGCATCGCACAAGAAGGGGCGAACCTGTGAGGACAAAGTCCGGTGAAGTATAGCCTCAAACAGCTTACCAAGAGTAGGAAGAACGGCTATGGGCCTATAATTCTCTACAGCGGAAGTGTCACCTGCCTTCGGGATCGGTTTGACTCTAGACAACTTCCAACTTCGAGGATATGACCCAGAAGAGATGGCCAGGTTAAAAATATACAGTATCGGGGTCGTTAGGAAATCCATACAACCCTTTACTATATACGCTGGCAAGTTATCGGGTCCAACGGAGCTATTAGCCTTTAGGCGTTTTATCCCCGCTTCGACTTCCTGCAATGTAATTGATTTTATATCAATGAAGTTGGCGCTAGGTTTCCTATTGGAATTATTTAACAAGCTCGGATCAAGAAGCGGAATGTCAGGTAGGAAAACTTAAAACATAAATGAGCAATAAGCTGTCAATTTGTCATTGTCAAATTCATAACAAAAAAACGAGAAAAGCCACTATAAATAGATAAGCAGCACGATGATAAACTTATTTAGATGTTATATGTATTGCAAAAAAGGTATGTATGTATTCATATCAATTAAAATAATAATATACAACACAAGCCTTATTGAACTTAACTATGAGCCTAGTTCGATTTGTGTGAGATATTATTACGCCATGTACTTGTAGCGGCGCGACCAATTCACGGAGTGAGCCTTCTCTGGTTATGTATGAAAAGTTATATTTAACAGTAGTTTACTGGTGAAGGAAAACCGGTCTAATCCCAACAAGGTCTAGGTTTCCCCTTCGGTTAGAAGGTCAGATGGCAGTCACTTTCGTAAAACTAGTGCCACACCTAATATTGGGATTACTTTAAGGTACGACCAGAAAAAAGCACCCTCCCCTATCATCCTCTTAGCTTTATTCTGGTCGTACCTTAAAGAAATCCCAATATCAGGTGTGGCACTAGCTACTGACCATAACTGGTCAGGGGTAAAAAAAACGCATTCTGTTATGATACGACATTTTTATAGCCCAGTAGTGACCTACGAGACTGGTTGTCCTGCGGGCCGTAGCATGATTGCTATTTTATTGATTGCTGTGAATAAGACATTTGTCACATTCTGACAAGACACAACGATATAAAAATAATTTCAACCATGGTCGCCATTTATTTTTGTGATAAACACAAAGAGTCGCATCATGCGTCCATAGAGTACAGTGTCTGCTTACCTAACTTACGCTTAGTTAATCTTTGTTAGCATTGTGTAATAACATACGAAGTCTAATTATAAAATTCGGTTAGCCAATCTTTAATCTTAAAATAATAAGAGTAAGCCGGTATGCTTGCTAGTCATCTCATCAACGTCAGGATATAAAATAAAGTTTCATGAGACTACCATGTATAAACAAGTACCGTTACTGCCATAACGTAAAATATTTTGCAACAAATATATTCTTATTCCACATCAAATCATTTATCATCTCCACTTTATTTCAACCTGTACAAAATAAAATCTAAACTTCCACGGAACGGAAATAATTTATAACAGCGGAATTTGTTTACTCCTTCAAAGGTCTGAAGGGTAAATCACTCCGAAGGCTCAGTAATGAGGTACGCGATTTTTTCTTGGCCTGATTAAATCGAGCTCAAGATCAGTCTTATTTTTAATACGACGGTGGTAACCAAGCGTCGTAGCTTATGGACGCTTGCTGATGATACCTAATAACACTTAAATAAAAACAATAAATTAGCTTTGTGGCCTCGCAAGGATGTCGTTTAAAAAAAGTTTTTCCAAAAAAGTGACTCGCAACTAACGAACCTGCTCCCAAAATGTCACTAGAATCAGCTGAGAAATGCGGCCTGTTGAGGAAAACAGCCGGACAGACACCGGACAGACAAACGATTTTCGGCCCAAGCTGGCTGAAGCATAGAACTTCGTTCGCTTAGCTCGCTCGTTGGAAAGGCCTTATGTTTCATACAAAATTTTATCTAAATCAAGTTTTGTTTTTTAAGAAATGCTTTATACAATACTATTACATTATAATACTAATCTTTTAAATTAACTTTCTGAGCTAGTAATAACACCTAGCTAACTGAAGGTGAAAGCCTCCTTCCTTACCTAGTTCAAAATGAAGCATAGGTATTTTTTTGTTTAATGATGTAACAGGATTATTTAAGTTTTCCTATTATTCAGCTCGGTCGATCATTTGTCTCATGCATGATTTACTTCCAAGCTGATCGATCACAGACAATTAAAAAACAAAATAAACAAAACGAACATCGAATTCAATTATTTTCGCAACGGATGGCGACCAAATCCACGGATTTAAATAAATCTGCCGCAAAAATACTTCAAAACGAATAACACCTTGCGCTTTAGACTGTGCAATGGCAAGGAGAAAGTGGAAAGCGCAAAAAAGTCGGGAGTCTATAAGCTTGGCTGTGACAATTGCAATAAAGTTTATGTGGGACAAACAGGCCGTAGTTTTAGCACTAGGTATAAAGAACATGTTGCGTCGTACCGGCATAATCACCCGGACAAGTCTAATTTTGCAAAACATTTATTGGAGAATAACCATGCGTTGTCTGACAATCATTCTTACAACATCTTGCATGTTTGCGAAAAAGGATTGCGTTTAAGTGTTCTAGAACAACTAGAAATAATTAGGGGCGCGCTGTTGGGGCGGTCGTAGGGTGGTTTCCTCTTGCAGTTCATTTTCTCGAGTGGCATCTTGGCGACGCTATACTCGCGGTGTTCGCTGACCATGGTGCAGACGGTGCGTTTCTTCTGCATCATCTCGTCGTCGCGGTCGCGCAGGCCCGCCAGCCACGCCTCGTACCCTATCATTTGATACCCCATTTGGCCTAACATGAGTATATATATATTTTTTTTATATCCGTAATTGTTTATAGAAAATAAAGACATGATTTCATTGTTTTATTTTCCATACAGCGTTGTCTAGAACTATTCCAAATTTCAAATTTATAGCATAAGTTCCTAGAATATTTAACGTTGTGACAGACATACAGAGTCACGAGTCATTTTTACCTTTTCGTTACTCCAATAACAGAAACAATGAAGGGGAATATATCCTTAGTTCCACGCATTAAACAGATTTGAATCTAGTTTACCACAAAATTAATAATGTGGCGGCAAGTAACATTTAGCTAGGAAGCTTGTTAGGCGCGGGCGTTCTCGCCTCATGCATGACAAATTAGATTCAGCGCCTAACTGTGTTACTTACGTCCCAGTACTTTCAATCTCGAGGCGCCGACGTTGATCTTATGTTAGTTGCTGATTTCATTCAATGAAGTGGCGCAGGCAAGGTTCTACAACGTTAAATATCTCAAGAACTACTTGTGCTCTCCATTTGAAATTTGTAATAGTTGTAGACGAGTCTAACGCACGTGTATGGAAAAGGAAAAATAAATACATATATTTATATTTTTGAAGACAAATGGAGGATATGAGGGGGGGCAAAATTTCAAAGTGTAGTAATTGGACTAGCTTGAAGCCCATCTGCCCCCGTTAATACCGACCGTTTATCGCGTAACTCCATACAATCTTTTGCATTTCACCCCCTTATGATTTCCGGGATAAAAACTATCCCATTTCCGTCCTACAAGCTACCTCCATATCAAAATTCATCTAAATCGAATCTAATTGAATAGGTATAGGCTGAAAGTAATATAATTGTAATCTCTGCACTACATAATCTAGTTTTATCTCTTTCTCCGATACCCAAAGGTTGTCTGGAAGAGATCGCTCTTCAGCGATAAGACCGCCTGTTGTCTACCTCTACCTACATGTTATTGTATTGTTTCTCTTTTTATAAGCTTTAATTTAGTTTCTTCTCCCATACCATTTCGGCCCATTTCGCAACCCATTTTTAATGTATTGAAGACACATGGGAATCTTTTGTGTAAGTATGCCTACCAATACTGAAACGAGATTAATGACAAATTGAGATGGGATGTGTTGTGTAGTTATCAAATAGCTCTCTATACTGCCACATAAATAATGTTTAACATTCAACGGAAATGGTAAAACTCACTGTTTCGACCCAAAACCATACCCGTCTATAGTAGAAGTAACTCGGTAGTTAAATACGAGTATATCTTCCAAATATGTCCCGCCATTTATCAGCTATTTTCTATTTGTGCTCCCACAAGCCCAAAACCTATAAGCTGCGGTGTATCAGCTAAGCCCATCACAATAGTGGTCGCGTAAACACGATTTAATTGAAACTGGACCAAGGCACAGCAAATACAGTCTGAAATCCGAGCACAAAAGTAAATATCAAAATGGGGTGCCATTCCGTACCGGTCTGCAGGCGTCTTGCGACTTCGATTTCGAGGAAGGATTGTGTTTCCTTAAAATAAACGAAATAGGTACAGAAAACTTTAAAATACAACTTGACTAACGCAGACTTTTACCAAATGGGAAAAAGAAGTCTAAATGGTTTGATATCGTGTTGAAACAATCTGTATTCCCTTTTAACCTGAGCCATACGCTCGAGCGTGATCGGAGCTAGGCCTCCTGGCTCCCAGTCCCACGTAGGCATGGCGCACCGCTGCCGCTGCCACCGCCGCAAGGACACACCAGACACAAACAATTCAGTGTATACATGGTCTATAGTTGTTTGTATCTGCGTGGCTTCCTTTTTTATATATTGGTCTTACCAGCCCTATCTTAAGTTTGTCAGGATAGATGGAACGCGATATACATAAGTTTATTAGGTGTGTTAAGACCGGGGTCATTTGTTCGGAGATGTATTTTATATCTTTTGCCCTTATTTTATCGTATCCTGGGCTTTTTTTGTCGTCTATTTGTGATATTATTTTATGTACTATTTGTTCGTTAATTTTTTCTAGACGAAATGTTAGGTTAGGGGTATTAATATAATCTGTCTCGTCAAGTAATGGCACATTACAATTATTTTTTACACTTTTGACATTATCATTGAACTCGATTGCAAATTTTTTGGATAATTGTTTAGCTTTTAGCCTAAATGATTTAATTAATACATCATCAATTGCCTTAATGATTCTGCCTGTCAATTTATTTATAATTTCCCACGTTTTTTTAGGGTTTCTATAGTTTTGGCATATTTCCTTCTTTGTGAAATTATTTCGAGTTTGACAGATTTTTCTATTGTTTCTATTCCTATATTTTTTGTATATAAGCTCGTTTTGTTTGTTAGTTGGGTCCTCTAAAAATATTTTTAAAAGTTCTCTCTTTTTGTTACACATATTTATTAAATTGTCGGTTATCCACGGGTTATCTTGTTTTTTGTTTACAAATATTTTGGACTTGTAAGTGCACTTATTATAGGTTGATTGGTATTCATTAATTATGAGATCGACTAATTCGTTCGGGTCATCACATCGCAGAGCCAGGCTCCAGTCAATTTGACTTAGTTCTAATTTCAGTTGGTCGTTATTCAACTTGTTTACTAATTTAAAGGTACTCACGCTCTCCGCGCTGATCAGAGCCGCAACGCATCAGCATTGCAATTCAGCGAGGAAATGCCGCCAGCATCCTCGGTACAATGCCTCGAGGGCCTTTTTACCCGACTGCCGAAGGAGAGGAGGGTTAAGTTTTTTTAGATTTAACTTAGTTTTAATTGAATTTAGTTAATGTTAGTTGATGTTTAGAAAATATTATAAATGCAAAAGTCTGTCTGAACCGATTAAAATAACATTTGGTATAGAGATATAGTGTAGGATAGAATAGTTTTTATCACAGAAATCATCCCCCTCAGGGGGTGTAATGGGGGATGAAATTTTGTATGAAGCTACGATAAAACGAGTTCCACTCGGACGGAATCGCGGGCAGAAGCTAGTATAGTACATTTTCATTGACTTATATTCTTACACGGAACTATAAATAAAATTAGCGAAACTACGAGGCAACTAACACCGACGAAAACGTTATTACTTCGCCAAAGCAAACTTAGTCGCTTAATGAATTGCGATAAGCTAGCGCAAACTCATAAGTAGCGTGCTAGTTTACCAACAGGTAGAAGTGGACACGCATGCAAAAACGATATTTCTGCCAAGTAAAAGTTGAGACTTTGAATAACTGTCTTGAATCACAATTCTTCTTCCCACGACAATAGTGTTGTTGGCATACACAACATATTGTTAAAGGAAGTTTGTGGAATCTTGGCCTCGGACATGAGATACCGCCGCTGCGACGCTACCACGAAAATCGAAACTCAACGTTCGTATACATGCATCCCTGTCACTCGGGTAATATAAGCGCGATAGAGATGGAGATACCCCAACTTCGAGTTTCGGAAACAATAAAAAAAAATAGGCATTGTTTTTATAAATGCTCATTTAGTGTCCTGTTCCACCTATCGCCACCAGGCAATCTCAACTGGTAGGGTTATATGGTTTTTTTTTTTTTCAGTGGGGATAGGTGAAAAAAAAAACCATATACTCGTATCTCTTCTACTAAGCTATCCTCCCTGGTAGGGATAGACGCACTTATTTTCCATTATTCCCTACTTGTAGGGCTAAGTGGACTTCTTACTCCATCTGTCTCTACTATCAGTAGTATTTATATTTCCACTTCTGTTGTAAAAGATAGGTAGGTTAGATTACTGTATCTATAAAAGTCTTGCTTTATCATCAGATTTCACTATAAATGTCTATGACACGTGGTGTCTAAAGTTCATGAAACAAAAGTATTAATACATTACCAGCTGTTACAGTTACTCAGCTATTTAACCGCATTTCGGATAAGTCGCACTGCTTCCCCAAATTTGCAATATCCATATTTGCCTCCCTTTCTAACATGCATGTACAGTCAGCAGCAGAAGTAGCTAATAAGCGTTCCAAGTGGTCACAATGATCGGCACACGACTCTATTGTCAACAGAGTATTAAGGATTGTGTAGCTCATTGTGAGCGTGTTATTCTGCGTAGCTACTTTCTGCTGCTGACTGTACCTATCCAAGACGATATGCTATAAAAAAAAAAGCGAAAAAGGTACATTGCGAATAAAGATATTGTCTAATACAAAAATAAACAATTAGGATACAAAGCGAAAATTTAGATCATAGAGCGTACTGAAACTGACATCACCGATATAACACGACTAAATTATAGATTACATTAGACGTCAAGAATGCATTAGTGTTCTTCTTAATTTAGTGAGGTTCATTCATTTAGGGTATAGCGAATATCGATACCCTAGTTCACAGTCGTTCTAATTACATTTTTTTTGTCACTTAAATTGTAACTTTATGATTTGAGCACTATCGTACTAATTACACCACTTTTTCCCCCGTAATTAGTACGATTGTGAACTATGGTATCCTCAATTGAAGTCGGTTAAAACTTTGTTTTTAAAGAAAATTATTTATTTTTAATTTGAAACGTCATACTTACTTAATCTACGAAAATAAGGTTGAAAACCGTCTTAGTAAGGTGGTTTCGTTACATCCCCTAGATGGTAGAAGTGTGTTTGGGACAGCGATAATTAAGCTTAACATAATTTAATAGCATAGCAATCTAGTAAGGTATAAAGTACTACTGTTCTACCAGCTTTGGACATGCAAGATTTTTTTTTTTTAATAACAAACATTAATCTTCTTACAAGATTACAACATCATCAGCCTACATTATTTTTAAACTATGAATTTACTTTTTACAATGTCTAGTCTTATTATAAAGAGGAAAGGTCTGCAAGATTGTAGCTTACATATTATGTTTGTATGTATTGAATAATCTCCAGAACCAATATCAGATTTAAAAAAATCTTTTTCTCAAATATGCTCGGAAATGTACGCGTTAATATCACGAAATGAAGACATGAAGTTTCTTGTTTAAGGCTCCCTACATTTCTCCTTGGCCTTACGCCAAGAAGTAATGTATGAAAACCTAAGTAAAACCATTATTGTCCGCTACTCTAAGTTTTTAAATTTGCATACTATTAAACTGACAAAGGAAAAATTACATACTGCCATCCACCACTAGACTCTGTAAAGTGGCCGTCAATAGAACTTGCTAACTATGTAAACAAACAATGTATTGAAATTGACATTTAATGTCAATTTCAGTATGACGGTTTGTTTACATAGTTAGCAAGTTCTTTGACGGCCACTTTAAGCATACTTGCGACTTAAACAAAAAAATCTATGGTAATATACTTATGTGCAGAGGTCGGAATTTTCGTGGCACTTTTGAGCTGTCATAGGGACTTCTCGTTTATCGACTTCCGAATATACATATGTATAATCCGCCATCAATCCGTTTGAGTATGACTGACATTCAATTGTCATTTTGCAACTACTGGCCTAAAAAAGGGGTTTTAATAACTACCCTAAAATAGGGGATCTCCTCATTTTACCGACAAACGTTTCACTGAAAAAAAGAAAGAAAGTGTTTTCGATGAAATGAAAATTCGGCGAAACATTCATTCGATGAAAAGTTTGCCGGTAAAACAAAGGTAAACACTAAACTAGTGCAATTAAAGGCATCGATTCATTATCAGTGCTCGATATGTTATTACAATGCTTAAGAGTCCGCAGTAAACTCGACCGAATTTCACCTTCCCATACAAAGGGAGTTTCGTTCTCATTTTAAAACTACGAGTTGGATTGTGACGAAACTTTGCATAAACAATGACATGAGGTATATCTATGTCTGTAAATTGTACATGCAAAGTTTCGTTACAATCCACCATGTAGTTTTAAAATGAGACCGTAACTACGTTTGTATGGAGAATCAAGCTTACTGCGGACTCACAATAGACAATGCCAGAACTCCCCTCGCAGAGGTTTACTTAGGTACATGTTCAAATCAATCACGTCTACTGTTTTTGGATTGAGGATTTATTTATATTCCGATTTGCCGTGTTGATTTGAATATGTAACTGTACAATAATTAACAACAATGATACTGAGCAAGCCTGCAGAATTTTACGCAATATTATAAAAGCTAAGTTAATTTTGTCCTGTAAATAACATCGTTGACGCGCGAAGCCAATTCAGTAAGCCGGCAAAAGCTGCTTTTCTGGTACTGTCGACACGTACCTACTCACTCAAAATGCTTACGTACTCACAAAATAGATCCAAACCAGTAAGTTATAAGTAGGAAAAATATTTAGTCATTTTTGTACGGAGATTGGAAGATATCAACTTTTATGTTTAGTATACAAGATTGCCACGCAAGTTAATAGCTTTCTGTATAATACAATAAAATAAAATTCCTTAAAATATATTAAGTGGAGTTTTTCGTCCACGCCATGTTTGAAATGTGAAACATTTGAAAAATATTATTATACGTTCCCAGTTTCTTCTAAACGACTGTATGTATGGGCTATGTACACGCACTGCTGAATTGATCCCGATGTGTTATGGAAATAGTTTAGATTTTGGAGAAAATAAAATACTTTTATCCCGCTTGAACTCCGTGTCAGGTGGATTTTTGTATGAAAGTGCAATAAACTAGTTCCATGCGGATGAATTAGACGGCAAAAAAGCTAGATATTTTATGCTTCGGCGGTGGCAAAAAAGCACACGGTCTACCTGATTGTAATCAGACAGCGTAGCTTTTACAGTGTGTAACTTTCATAAGGACATGTATTTTAAGGGCTAAAAGTACAAGCTGTAATAGTCGTTAATTGGTACCTCTCGTTAAAAAAAACTTTTTTGAAGTGAAAACTTCTTTAGCGGCGCTGTGCACTTTTTGTGATGGGGATTTTTTTTTAAACTCGCCACAGGTCACGTGACCATAAGATGTCACGTTACCGTAAGATGTCACGTGACCGTGAGATTCGAGAGATACTCGCAACAGGTCACGTGACCGTAAGGCGGTCGTCACACTGCGCCGCATCGACGGACGGAGGTGCGGAGCTGCATACAAATTTCACCGGACGGAGGTGCGTTGCAGTGTGTCGTACCACACGGAATTTATATATAAACTGAGGTACTTGCATATAACGAGAAACGCACCTCCGTCCGGAGATGCGGCGCAGTGTGACATCCACCTAAGATGTCACGTGACTGTAAGATTCGACAGATTGAAAATTCGTAAGACGGACACGTGACCTGATCGAAAAACTGTTACAATGTTTGAGTTTTCACTTCTATCTTCGTTCGAACCATGCAAGGTTCGAACGGCCTTTATATGGGTACAAATCATTAGTTTCTGTTCTGTCACAGCGCAAGTTGACACTTTAAATAATCCTATATAGTAGCTGGGTAAAAAGTGAATACCGAACCCTTAGGTCACAACGAAATTGATATCGTAATGAAGTAATTTAATGATATACTTTTACTGTTTGGTATGTAGTGAAAAGGGCAATCTTAATTGGTCGTTTACATTTTGAGTTTAACTTGTAATATGCAATCCATTGAGTCCTTTCTAGTGTACTAACAAATAAAAACGTTGAGTTTTGAGTGTATTATAGACATTATAGTGTACCTACTCATACTCATACTCGTTTTTTGATAATACTAAAAAATATTACATGTCAAAATACACTCAGAGGCAATGAAAACGGGTCACTTCCCATGGATTACTTTACAAAGTGACCCGTTTTCATTGCCTCTGAGTGTAATTCCCAATGTAAACTATGAAGGTACGCTACCTCAGAGGCAATGAAAACGGGTCACTTTGTAAAGTAATCCATGGGAAGTGACCCGTTTTCATTGCCTCTGAGTGTATTACAATTGTTTTATTATCTTAATTTAATTTATATAATTTCATTCATTAGTGCTCAGATAAGTATAATCATTCTACAAAATTATAATTATAGAAATAAAATATAAATGTCAAATATTTCATAATTTTAGCTACTTTCGTGTGTTTACATTAACATTCAACTAGAGTAACAGTCAAGTGGTGCCGCCACCTGTTGACTGCTATTGAGATTAAACTTGATTCTTAACTTACAAAAAAAAAAATAGAAATCAAAACAAACTGGTGGCGCCGCCATTACAATTCGACATATTTATATACTATTTGGTAAGCGATTAATTCCGAACAGTGTTGCATCTCTTTTTCTCGTGCGCGTTTATTTATTTACCTCACTGAGGTCTCCCGACGTTTCGCATGTGTCGCGCGCGACATCCATGTTCACGAGGCAAAACTGGCTTGAGCGGGTATCAACACTAGCAACATCTTGCTGCGCGGGTTTTCCGAACTACCCGCACTTGGTCTTTATTAACCATTTGTAAAGCACAGGCATCCGTGTAAGAAACTTTTTGAAAGTAACGGCCTCATGACGCACTACTCACTGTACATATATGAAGTGTTGATGTTCGTGAGAAAGAATCTGCCAATGTTCAAGCGTGTTGAGGTCACGGGCAAACAGCTCCGATCAACAGGGAGACTCAGAACGGTCCCGCGTCGCATGGCACTTTCATGTAGGAATCCTCGAGTGATAGGCCCAACCTATTACGAACGACTACCCGCCGCATTGCGAACAGAGTCATCTGACGAAACATTCGAACGCCAACTGAGAAACTTTTTATTGAAAAACGCATTATATTCAGTACCTAAAGGAATTTATGGACATTAAACATTAATAATATCACTGTTTTTGACATTGTTAACTATATCATTATTTGTATTTTTTGAATTTTTTGTTTAAGTATAGTTTGTAATCTGACGTTCTTTATGTGATATTATCTTAGTCATTTATTTACTTTTGCCTATTAATTAATTGTGACTATAATTTAAACCAAATGCAACTTGACATTTTATTACAATTCTTATTCTTTTTGACGATCATAATATAAATTCATATAGATTAAGCTAGCTTTAATTTATATTGTAATTGTATATTGTGAAATAAATAAATCTAAATCTAAATCTAGTCAATACGTTAAGTATGGTAGACCTCTTGTCAGGACATCCGCGTGTAATGTTTTGATGGACCAACGACCTTAACGGTTATTTCTATGAGCATATTTTTTCGTGCACGTTCTGGTTAACCTAAGATGTTGGGATGGTTTATGGGTTACTGCAGGATAATGGAAAAAAGCTACGGTAGCCCAGTGGTTCACGCATGCAGCTGTCAAATGGCAGTCGTCAGTTTGAATATCCAATGCAATTCTTCTAAGTACCAATATGTTTGCTTTTCGAATTACGTTTTCCAATAGTTAAGGTAAAACTTAATAACAAACGCAAAAATATGAAATGGTTAACAAAGGGGATAAAAAAGTCATGTCATGTGAAACGTGCACTATATCTAAACTATAGGAATTCCGGTATAAACAAAAACACAAACAAAAACTACCTTAAGAGCTACAATAAAATCTTAAGGAATTGTGTAAGCACATCTAGGAAAATGAATAATAAAAAGTACATTCTTACGAACAAATGTAAAGCTACATGGAATGTTATATCATCGTCTACTAGCAATGAAGTCCACAAAAATGACATTCAATCTATAAAATTAAATGACATGACTTATGAAAATCCACAAGACATTTGTAATACATTGAATAATTTTTTCATTGACATTATTAATCACTACATCCCTCCTAAAACTAATACAAATTCCAAGATTAAATTATGTAACCACCCTAATACGATTTTCTTAAAACCAATATATCTGAAATTGAAGTATACAAATTGATTATGTCATTAAATAATAGTAAAACATGTGGTTATGATAATTTATCGACGGATCTCGAAATAAGATTTTTTTTTTTTTATACAACGACGGTGGCAAACAAGCGTACGGCCCGCCTGATCGTAAGCGGACACCGCAGCCTATAGACGCATGCAACTCCAAAGGAGTAACATGGGCGTTGCCGACCCTTGATATGTTTGGATCTCACACTATGGACCCTCATGAAGCAATGTAAGTAGAGTCACAGTGAAGAAGAAAACAACACAACAACCATGACAGTTCTTGACATGTTAGTCCTAGAAAGAAGACTTCGTGCTTCGAACCCGCATATGGCAATTTTGGAAGCTATTGATTTCTTTTTGGTTTATCGAAAGCCCCATTTTTTGGGTAGGTTTTGAAAAGGCCTCCTCACCCGGACTTCCGCGAATACATACATATTCTGCCGCGAATTCCCGTCCGCGGTAGATGACGGATTAAAGGGCTTCTATTAGGTGCTCAGGGTCTTTAGGGTGGATTCGACGCGAATGGCTCTCAGACTTCAAGGAATTTGTGGGTACGGCCGTGGTGACGGGTACACATGCGTTGATGTGGACAGACGGCTGCTACTACACGCAATTCCAGAAGGAGGCTGATCTGTCGCTGTGGACCCTCATGAAGCAATGTAAGTAGAGTGCAGGTGTGAAGAAGACAACAACCATACCAGTTCTTGAAGTTTTGCAGTCCTTGAAGGAAGACGTCGTTCTTCGGACTCGAACTATGCAATATCAGAAACAGCGATTTTCTTTTTGTTTATCGGAAGCACCTGCCAATTAAATCAAGCTTGCGGCAATGTATGTTTCTAGAACTTCCTATTAGATTTTCGATAGCCTTGAAATCACTTCGCACCTGGGCTATGTTAATTACTAGCTAGCTTTGGGTTTTTCGAAAGCCCCTA
The DNA here is from genome assembly GCA_947578815.1 of Epinotia ramella. Lineage (NCBI taxonomy): Eukaryota > Metazoa > Arthropoda > Insecta > Lepidoptera > Tortricidae > Epinotia > Epinotia ramella. The sequence continues at coordinate 1,064,330 of CANPUT010000111.1, forward strand.
AGTAACTACTTAACTAATGCTCACCACGTAGGGCTTTTAAATGAAGACTTTCTAAGAAGTTCGCATTCGGAAAGTCATTCGGAAATAAACCTCGAAATTTCTCACTATTATGTGAGTATAACGTTCCTCCAAATGAAGCCGCCCCTCAACCAGTAATCGGCCTCTGCGCCCTTCGCCCACACTTCGTATGAGTGAAAAGTGGCATTGTAAAAATAATGTAGGACATGACAATTGTAGAGGCAAGGGCGGCAAAAACTATACAGCCTATACCTTGAACATTTGTAATCATTACTAAAGACTAAAAGTAAATTGTAAAACTGCTATTTTAATTCCGGCTGTACACACTCATGCATGAGTACATCATGACATCATGTAGGTACACACTCGTTGTGTCATTTGAACAGCGGAACAACCTTTGACTCGGCCGCAAAAACCGACGCGCGACCGAGGCGAGACCCGAGCGGGCGAGACAAGGCGAGAGCATCATGTACACACTCGTTCTCACACAGGTACGGAGATTAGAATCATATCGCAATGCGTTAACGATCCTTATACATATTAAGGCAGTTGGCACGTAGTTATAATTTTAAATTGTATCAAATGTGTGTATATTCTTAGCGTGGTTGCAAAAAATACATGTCTTTACAGAGGTATGTTGCCGTAGCCGCTGCCATTGCTGTAGGCTTGCTTGTTGTATTGCTTTAGCAGTTGGTTCATTTAGACATAAGTAATTATATAATTATAAAAAACCTGTATGGTAAACGAAACGCTTTCAGCCTAAATTTGTAACAATAGAAATCAACTGTTAGGCATTAAGGTGTCAATCATTGGGGCGTTTACCTTCATTTCAAATGTAAAAATATTACGTAAATAGCGTTTGCTAACTCAGACGTACTTGATCAAGTAAATGATGAAAGAAGTGTATTTACTTAAACGGCTAAGTTTTATTCATAACATTGTTCTCTTCACCGGAAAACGAATTTAAGGAGGCTTTTCAAAGTTTTAACAATCATCATTGATAAGGTACTTAGCGAGTGAGAGATCTGCATTTATCTCTACCTGTCAACATAACGAGACCTCAAATCATTAAAGGTCGAGTCACAGGCGTTCATAGGCTACAGTGTCTGCTTAACATCGCGTAGGTCATATGCTTGTTCACACTACACGCGTAACGACGATTGCCGTGTCACTTCATGTTAAGGCCCTGTCCTCTACACAATGGGCCATCATGGCCCATCATACAGGACGCAATTATGCGTTAGACGGGAAAAGAGATACTTCCATCGCATTCTAATATAACCGCGTCCTGTTCTGCGGTAGCCTTATGACTGAGACCTTGTTGGGCATTCTTCTTTCAAATACAGTTTAATTCTTATTCCCATTCTTCAATTCAATTATTTAGATCGCGTTCCATAATTAGATATGCTCTTTTGTTTCTCTAATCATGACTTGCCGGCATGAATTTGTCACCACGACTCATGCCGGGGCCACGCCCGTTAAATCGATTCAATTTGACTACGTATTTAACCATGCTTTCTCAATTATGCGATTCATATTCTACTATACTAATTTACTTCTCATTAGAAAACCGGTGACGTGTCCGCGACCCGTTTCAAGGCTCCGGATGAGATGATCTCACTTGTTAATTTTATTCCAACAAATGTGAGGGTTTTCCCAAAGCGGTTCTTTATTAGTTGGCCGCATTTTTCTCACACTCCTGTCCAATTCATCCCATAACAACTCAATCGGATTGAGGTCGGGCGATAGAGGAGGCCAATCCATTATATTTTAATTCTTTTTGTTTTTCTTTGGTTGAAATGTAGTTTTTGCACAACTTCGAAGTATTTATTTATTTATTAATTTATTAACAAATAAACAATAATACAACATAAACAAGTACAGGGTCCCGCAAAACCGTTTGCACAGTTTGACTGTGGGATCGAGCAGTCTCTACTCTCTTCTATTTATAATATTTATCTATAAGTACTATTTATCTACTTCTATAGGTACAATAATTATTTTATACATTTGACAAGGTAACTACGCAGCTTTTTACCAAGATATGTATGCTTGGGATCGTTGTCTTGTTGGAAAACAAAACCTCTGCCTACAATCCGTTTTCCAGATGGAAAAGCGTGACGTTGCAAAATGTTATGGAACTCCACAGCCTTAAGACGGTCTGACACCTCCTCGTACCGGGTCAACAAAGCCTCCTCCCGGTCATTCCTGTCAACCAAAGCTGCTGCAGATGAAAACCAACGCAGTGCAGACTGGATCTTAGCCTTAGGTGTAGATCCCATTTTAAATTAATTTCCAACAATGCCAGAGAAAATTAAAATTAATTTAATTAATGTGGAAATTCCAATCTCTTGGTCACCCTAGTGAATCAAAACCAAATATCAACTCACTTACAGGAATGCCTTACAATAACAACCAATATAGATTTTCAAAACGCAGTGGAAGCTCAAATTAAGTAACTCCGTTTCAATGACCAAAATACCGTATAGGTAGGCTTGCCGAGGATATTGTAGGACAATTCTGTGCTGTCAGTTGAATTAGGTTGTAAATTATAGTGACTTAACGAAGATATCCACTATAATAACAAATCTAGGTCACGTTCAGTTGTAATATTAATGACTATGACATACCTATTTATATAAATAGTTACATGCACTCAGTAACTGCGATTGCGATCCCACCCACACCGATAACAAGTAAACCTTATAACTTGCCGCTTCAATGTATCTTCATTTAAATAATAAATATTTGCGGACAATCTTACACAAATCGACGTAGTCCCAAACTAAGCAAAGCTTGTAGTCTTGTACCTATGGGTAGGTACTAGACAATAAACATACTTATATAAAGACATAAATACTTAAATACATATAAAACATTCATGACTCAGGAACAAATATTCGTGCTCATTGTGGTGTATGTAGGTCAGCCCTAATACAAACGCACCACATCACTAGTGATGCTCTGTCTCGCTCTCTCTAAAGATGGCGTCTGTTGAAATAGATAGGTAATTTGTGTGCTCTCAGAAATAAACTGTGATTAATTAATTTGCGGGTTTTATTGAGACACTACATTCATTACACAAATAAATGCCCTTACCGGGATTCGAACCCTGGACCTTTTGGTTCGTAGGCCGGGTCACTACTAACTAGGCTAAAGCGGTCGTTTTATTTGTTTAATAAAATCTAAATGTGATTTGTATAAGATGTATGTATGTAGATTAGGTAAGTGCATAGTCTGACCGAACTCATTAGGAATTAAGGGGATGCCTTGATTTGAGTCGTACACGCCCCCTAGACAGAGAGACACGCTGATGCCTTCCGCCCACGAGAAAAAGAGATGTAACACTCTTCGGGAATCGCTGTTTTGGACAAATTACGATAAACACCTAACTTAGTGAAGGTTTATTAAAATTTCATAAAGTGAGATTTTAGATGAGATAAAATACCATAGTATTAACTTGATTGTGTCGTAAAATAATGTATCGTTTGAGTAGGCTGAGTAAAAAAAAGGAAAATACAGACCCAACTTTGGAATTTTTTTCTATCGAGGAAATTTTAAGCAATCATGTATCGATAAAATCAGATGAACAATCATATAGTCAAGAATCATATATTTCAAAATCGGACCTCATTGTTTCTTAATTTAGTCAGAACGGCGTTTCAAAGCACGCAATAATTTCCAATGCACCGCCTTAAAATGTCTATTTGCGTGTGAGGTGGTTAACCATTTGTTCACAACCTTTTATTATGATGAATCTAGGTGAAAAGGATGGACTATTTAATTTATATTAACCTATTCGTATTCATTTTACTATATTTATGTTACGACTGCGACTATTCTTACAGGGTTGACATTTAAAAATACGGGTGTAGACTCAAAATGTATTATTACTCCAAAAGATTGAAGGAAAAAAAAAGATACTTATAGTGACGAAAATCCCATTCCGATATCGCAAAGAATTACGAAGCTACAACCGTTTTAAAAAGAAAGAGAAAACGCTCACAGACCGTGACGTCACGATCTGCGAGCGTAATAGTAAATGGCAATCATTTCATATAAAGGTGCGTTTTGCGGACAAGGGAATATACCCCCTCTTAAAACTTTGGACACATAACATTGTAATTATATAACCCTTTCCTCTGCTTCACTTTTTTCTCCATTAGACTATATTTTTAATCCTTTTTCAAGAAAAATCAACATTATTGGTTTTTTTATTTGGTGGCTACACCCCTATTATATGTTACTTAGGGCCGATTTTGCAACCTCTAGATAAAGCTATCCGTCAGTTAAAATTATCACCATCTTTTTCTTAAGTCATATGAAAGAAAAGGACAGAGCTAACATTTATTTGACAGATAGTTTTATTTGGGAATTGAAGAATCGGCCCTTATAGTAGCTTATCTGCGACCTCTCCCCGTAGATAGCATCAATGTATTAATACTTATATTGTTATTTAAAATGTGTCGAATACCCATTCTTTATTCATACGCAGCTGTACAATGTCAAAAATTCGTATCTCTATCGAATTACATAGCGACATACGTCGTTTCTAAAACAACCGTTATAAAACAGACTTGTTATCGCTTATAACCGGTAAATTCGCACTGTCCATCACAGCCGAAATAGCTCAGTTGGGAGAGCGTTAGACTGAAGATCTAAAGGTCCCTACCTTTTTTGCGAGATTATAAGCGGAAAGCCAGCAACGTCGCCCGAGGTATTAAATAATTTTGCTACCGCGTAATAAATTCTTCTTTTCACTCCTTCCATGATAATTAAAAACACAATAAGTACATTAAATATTTAATTAAAAAGATAGAAATATTATTGGATTGACTTGTGGAAGTCGAAGTTGACCGGCTTCGGCCCGGGGCTGGAGACGCTCGACGTGGGCGAGTCGACGAACTTCGTCCACTCCTTGTTGTTGACTTGGGCCTCGGGCTTGGGCGGCGTGAGCGATGGCTGGCGGTCGTCGGGTTTCGGTTTCTCGTACGGGTCGGGCGCTTCCGTTTTCGGCGCGAAGTTGAAGTCGGCGGAGGTCCCGGAGCCGAACATGTCCGCTCCGAGGTCTACCAAGTCTGTGGTGGGTTGAGAGTACCTGGGGTCACCTCGGGGGGCCAAGGCTAAAGGCAGGGTCGTGGGCACGGGCGCGCCGGCCCGCCGCAGCACTATCAGGTGCATGGCGATACTGAACTCTTCGAGCGAGAGCAAACCGTCCTTGTTGATGTCCGACAGCTGCCATATCTTGCGTAGGTCCGGCACGGCGAGTCGGGATTTTTCGAAGAACAATCTGTGGAAAGAAAGTAGAAAATTTGTGAGTGATGTCTACATAGTGAGATTTTAAATGTTCACAGTGATTATACATGATGTCCACTGACCATGTGACCGTGACACAAGTATAAAATACCTTTAATATTGAAGATAGGATATTTTTTCAATGGCGCTGTAGTGTATGCGCCCTACAAATAAAAACAAGTGAGGGTAGCATTCGTGACCGGCCGAGCTTGCCAATTGTCATCAAGCTGCCATGGAATGTGGTCACGACTGCGCACCTAAGCTAATAGCTTAATTAGAGAGTAGTTTTATTTACTAGAGACCTAAAGGTGAAACATCACAGGCGCCATTATTTTATTGAAGTGAAAACTTCTTTAGCGGCGCTGAGCACTTCTTGGGATGAGGAAAAATTGTTAAATACGCGACAGATTTTTGTGACGTCAGATGTGAAGCAGGTCACTTTTTGCTGCTAGCCGATTCGACTTCATTCATAATCGACTTTAAAAACAAAGTTTTAACCAACTGCAATTTAGTACTCCGCCAAGCCACGAGAACATTTCCACATTTATTTTCCAATTTACCACATGAACTGATTTCCGAGAGCAAATGCGTTGATTATTAGAGAAAAAAACCCAATCGCTGTATGTGGCCCGATAATATTTGAGGACTTCCGTCGATTCCACAAGGATCACCTTTGGTACTTCATTAGCTGCTATTTCAACGGAATCTTATCAGAATCTGTGACGTGCTTTTGTACTTTAAGTACATAATTGAGGAATTCCATAAGTCATCTGTGGTCTTCATCATCAGTTCCACTCCACCAAATTTATGATTTCCGGATGTAAATACACGAGATATAATAGAAAATACCAAAATCACTACATGCGTGCCTAATATAATTGAGGAGTTTTCTCAATTCCTCATGGATCCCATCATCCAACTAAATTAAAAAAAAATGGGACCCACCTGGATGCATATACTTACAAACAAAAAAAAAAAATTTCGAATCGGCTCATCAATGACGGAGTTCTGAGGTAACAAACATTGAAAAAAAAAAAAAAAAATCCGAATTGAGAACCTCCTCCTTTTTTTGAAGTCGGTTATAAACTGAACGCTATTCGTAAGAGTATAAAGCCGTTAAACACTTTTTACAATAGCATATTCTGCAAATAAATTTGTAATAATACCAACGCGTCCTTCACCGTTTTGCTATTGAGAAAATTCGAATAGTTCGAATTTGGACGTTATTTCTAAAGAGATAAAGCTTTGAAAAATATTTGGCAATGGCAAAAACAAATTGGTATTTTGTTCGCCGGCGGCCCGTCGCACCCAACGCGGCCGCGGCCCGTCCGCCTAAATAATTGATAATTGTTTATAAATTTGCGCCAAATCCATTTTTAGGGTGACACCGTAAGATGTCACGGGACCTGATCGAAAAACTGTTACAATGTTATAGAGTTTTGACTTCTGCCGGCACTCCCGGAGTGCAACCCGGTCTTTTTTTTAAAGCTAAATGATACTGCATTAAGAAATGCTGCTATGCGTAGTGCTGCGCCTGCTCGTTGCTGATGCTCCTCCCTCCCTCACCTGGCGGTGTGTCCGGAGAGCAGGCCGCGCTCGGGTCGCAGCTGCGCGAACTGCTGCGCGTAGTGCTGCGCCTGCTCGTTGCTGATGCTCCACGCGTCGCTCGCTGCCTCCTCGCCATCCACCTCCCCCTCCTCCTCGGATGAGTGGCGGTCTGAAGATTCCTCCTCCGTGCCTGCAAGCGAGTTCATCAACATAAGAATACGATTAGACACCGTTTTCATCATGACTGACACTGATATACCTAAATAAGTGTGTATATGAGCGTCAATTCGGCGATAGGCGACGTGCTTAGGGTGAATCAGCGGCACTTTTCGACTTACACTTTGCATCTGCGAAAATTGGCGCTCTCACTTCCTCATTTCTAGGAAATCTAGAATAGTCATTATTTAGAATTCAGATTTGCCAGTTTCATCATTCGTTTTATTTATTCATTTTATACTTAAAATGAAATTCATAGATAGAAGGGAATTTTGTTCCAAGTAAATAATTAATTTGAGTTATTCTACAGCTAACCAATATTTCGTTGAATTTCGATATTTCACTTATAATCCCAATTTGTGTTCACTACAAACCTATAAATAAATTCCAACCCTAGCTGTTACATTTTTATATAAATAATATAATTCGTTCAGCTCATTCCCTCGCTCTCTTCTAATCAAATTAGAGGACGCGAGATAACGAGAAGCGAAAATAACTCCAATTAACAGTGTTAAACTAGGTCTATTTTGTACCGAGGTCAATTCACACAATAAAACTTAAATATAAATGTAATGGCTGAAACTGTACCGGCCATAAAGTTTTGTCCAAAAAGGAATACATGTTTATCTAATGGGTAAATCTCACTAATTGGTGGGTTAATTCTGCATGCGTAGGAGTTCACAATTCAGTTGCTATGCGTCATATAAAGTAGACAAGCTAGAGCTACACGGTATTTTTTGACCGTGACAGTGATGTCACACTGACCAAGATCCGTTTGTGAGCTGTTTTCCGCTTATTTAGGACTAGCTGTCCGCGCGGCGCCGCCCGCGTATTACAGTGAACCCAGACGAAGTCGCGGTATAAAATATAGCCTATGGACTTGGTCATCCTGAAGGTCCAGTCTATGTTACTGGTGAATTAATTTTTGAAAGCAGATGAGTAGTTTCGGTTATAGTCAACATCTGCTCCATTCCTAAAACTTAAGAAACCTCAGTTAACTAAAAAAAACATTTTGTCCCCTTCTCTTCAACAGCTTAAGCCTATAAGCTCTTCGAATCCATCATTCTTGTGCTACTATGGGCGATCTTTGTAATGCCATTATTTATATTTCTATTACACTTTGCCGTCAATATTTTTACAAGACCTTCCATAATACCTAGGTATTTGTCAACACGCTGTTTTATCAACGTTGTTGAGGTGTGTGTACAATTAGATAATGTTATCAGTAATTATGAGCACTAAACTAGACGTGGCAATTTCTCTTTAACTTAAACATACTGTAATAGGGACGTCTCGAGTACTTACTACAAGGTACAAAGCCGATAGGATAGGTCGGCGATCCGTTCTGTAGCTAAGCCGGTCTTACCCCACCGCACCAAACACTCTCCCAGCTCGCCCACAACAGCGGTTGACCATCCGTGGGAGCGAGAGATGAGAGCACGGCCTCTCGCTCGAACGCACCGCTGCCGCCGCCACTAAGTCGTGGCCAAGCCCTCACTGCTTGTGTAATTTAGGTTGGCATAGCTAATGCCGGCAATACATGTTAGGCGAACCTCTGCTAATACGAATGCCGTTGGACGTCTGCCAGTTCACGCGTGCATATGCGATCATTCACGTTAGCCGAGCTCACAGTCACTCTTCTCATTCCCTTCTTGTCCCTTGACTCCAACAAAAGTTTGGGCTTATTTAAGCCTAAATAAATGATGAATACGTGATGCTGCGTATTCACGCAATATCACGCAAACGGATCTCTGAATAGAAAAATGGATTTCTAGAACCCATAATATTTTTGAAGCTTTTTACAACTATGTGTTTTCAAAATTGGATTGTACTATTTTGTCTAGTAGTAAGGGTCACTTTGGCACTCTTTGGGGGAGGCCTATGTCCAGCAGTGGACGTCTTTCGGCTGATATGATGATGATGATGATGATGAGTAGTAAGGGTCACTGAGCTAAGCCGCAGACGGACATGGCGAAACTATAAGAAAATAAATAAAAATAAATGATAAGGGTTCCTTGTTGATTACCGAAGCCTAAAAATAATGATCATGAATATCATGATTTATTGCCACAAATATCAAATATTAAGTAACGGGAGAACTCGATAATTTAGACAAGTTGGATCCGGATTGCAAACCCTTCTCTATATATTGGCGCTCACCTCCATTCGCCTAAGTTGGCCCAGCATTTACGGGCTCAAGAGTCGGTCTTTCCTCGGAGTTATAAAACGGGACATACCAAGTAGCCTGGTGTGCTCCTCGCCGGTGTTCGCGGGCCACACGCCGCGCCCGGTGGCGCTGTGTTCCCACACCGGGTGCACGCGCTCTGCCACGCTGTTGGTCGGCGTGGGACTCTCGCTGGAGTTTCCTTCGATCGCGGTCGTACGCACATGCAACACGACATTGCATCACTCATGACCGTACATGACACATATGTGGTATACCACATATGTGTCATACACATGAGCGATTGATGCGTATGGCATATATCATGACATATACATGGGTATGTGACGCACCATGTGGACGTACGCATGGTTAAGGAATTGTTTCAATTGGGGTTGTGCGCCTAATGCAGGTTTGTGCTCCAGTGACGTAACTATAAATATAAACGGGCAGCCAGTCATCACGCGCGCCCAGTGCGGGTTGGGGACTTCACATACACCTTTTTTGCTGAATTTAGTCGCAGATGTATGCACGATGTTTTTCCTTCATTCTTCTGACAAAACTAGTTGAAACGAGCCGGGATTCGAATCCACGACCGCCGTTTGGCAGCAGCATGCCCGAACCACTAGGCTACCGTAGCGAAGATTGAAAGTATTAGCGGCTTAATTAGTTAGGCTTTATCTAGTTTTATTAAAGCTAAATGGAATGTAATTAAACGAATTATGCAAGCCCAATCAGTGTTAAAACGGCGTTCATTTATACATTTGCGGTAATTAAAGTTTCCATTCGGTGAAAATTCGTGGAATAGTCCTATTATTATTGGATAATTACTACTGTTGTTGCATCGCCGTCCACTAACACGGCCTAGTATTGTGGCTACTCAGATGTCTATATACATGCGTATGTAAATACATATGCTTTGTAATAGTACATTAGGTTGAGTAATAAATCTGGATTGGGAACGATTTATACGCCAACCGTGATCGCGACGCGACTCACGCGACTAACGCTGACATATCGCTGCGTGCTGTCGATTTGACTGTTAGTAATGCTGTCAAATCATTCACCATGTGCTCATGGAAATAAGAGTGAGTGACACATGGCGAGTCTATGCAGATTCAAACGCGCGACTGATGCGCATGCCATAAAAGCTGTCTATATTTGCACGTGGTAATCGTTTTTATCGTAGCTCCATACAACGTTCACCCCTCATTTTATCCCTTTAGGGGATGATTGTTCTACCATTCAGTTTGCATGTGTAAAAATAAAATGTTATCGAGGTTTGAATGTCGACAAACTTTCCACCTGGAAGTAATTATGTAGATTTAAATGAAGCATGCATTCTCTTTTTTTGTACGATTTATCTTATCACTCTGCATCCGACCCTCGTACTGGCAACAGTGCGACTCGTCCGAAAGTATTATAGTTTGTTCTTGATACTACTACTACACTACAACCATGCCGCCCAAGACTAGCGGCAAGGCCGCCAAGAAATCGGGCAAGGCCCAGAAGAACATCTCCAAGTCAGACAAGAAGAAGAAGAAGCACAAGAGGAAGGAGAGCTACGCCATCTACATCTACAAGGTTGACAAAGTTAATAGCAACTGGGCTGTCCTACAAAATAATACGTACGTCCAATTTATAAGGTACTTCCTGAGTCTGGCAAACGCGACTTGAATCGCGGAACACTGTTTGCTCAAATACTCCAGGCAAAATAAGGACTTTGAAAACATTAATTTATTAATAGCGTTTTTTTTTGTTGATCTCATTTTTAAATGTTATTCTAAGATGCTTTATTCAAGAATCCGGCAAACTTTCCACCCGGAAGTAATTAAGTAGATTTAAATGAGGCATGCGTTGTCTTTTTTTGTATGATTTATCTTGAATATTATAGAGCACATGTAAATGAACCAAAATTAATATTTTTTCTGACATTTCAGTAGCTGTTAATTCATCATTTTTTTGAAATCTGAAATTTTGTCGGATTCTGTCGCTGGGTGACTATTTAATTGACAATATAAGTATCCGTTACACGGAAAAGATAAGCTTTTATAAATTATTTCCAAAATTGTCAATTTTCCATACAAGTTGTCAGTTCATTGCCTTGACTAAAAACGTTTGTTAAGTGTTGCCGTGTAATTTAATCTAGCGGGTTCAACTGGCGTTAACCAGACTAGAAACACAGCCCTGACTATAAAACTGTTAATGTTCGGTTTTTAAAAGTCACTAGTCTCTCATGAGTCTTCATAACTAAATACGGTCAGGCTTACTAGCAGTGACAGCCTATGTGGTGTATAGCACAACCCTGTACGTCAACTGTGTGGCACACACTCCCAGTGAAACTCATCAACCACACAACAACTCTGCGAGCTGTCCTAACCTCCAATAGTGTCCAGATAGTCTCTGGCGATGTCGTCCAGCTGCAACACCTGTATGACAGGAGCTGGTGGCTTGGCGCGCGTCCGCCGCGCCAGGCGGATGACCAGGAAGGTGGAGATGAGGAACGCAGCGACCAGGACTACTGCGCCCACCGAGATGGCCACGTCTTTTTCTACTAGGACTGAAAGAAAAAAAAAAGTTAGGGTTAGAAAGCAGGCAGGGGGCGACCCTCGCTGGTAACGTGACAGACGGTGCGCAGGAACGTCGATGAGGTCAGCGCATGCGGGAACAGTCAGCGGGCGTCCAACCAAGAAATGAGCCGGACTAAGAGGGTTGTAGTCTAGTGGATCTGAGGACATAGGACTCAAAGGACGGGAGTTCAGGATGGCCTCGACCTGTGTCAATACCGTGCTGAACTCCTCGTAAGTTAAATTGACATCACCTATTACACGTCGGAGGTGATGCTTGCAACTTTTTACACCGGCCTCGACTAGACCGGCAAAATGGCTAGCATAAGGGGGCATCATAATAAATTCAATTTTTTGTGAAGTTGCGTACTCCTTAATTTCACTTGAACATGAATTCAAAAAACTTTGCGAAATCATTCATCAGGCCCACAAAATTTCGTCCGTTGTCTGAGAATATTTTTGATGGTTTACCACGACGTGAAATAAACCTTTTCAACGCCAGTAAGTACGCATCGGACGAGAGATCTGTGACTAACTCTAAATGAACATTTCAGCGTGCTTCCAGTAAAGTAGAATAGTTGTTAATTTTAATTGAAACAGTCGTTTATTTTTTCAAACCTGTCTGCCGGTGTGTGGTATAAGTACACCGAGTGATCGCAGCATTAAGCGTTCAATTGGACCATTTTTTTGCGATTTGTAATGCTCCATTTTGTGTATTTTTACTTAATTTAAACGACACAAAACAATGCATATTTTATTTCGGATAGCCTTTCTCATCCTGTTAGGTAATCAGAAACAACCGCGGCAGGTCACCGTCCCCAGAGAAACACTAATGCTATTTAGGAAAGCTATGGAATTTACATGCCGAGTTACGGGAGGATAAATAACTTCACTCAGTACTCTCTCTAACTTTTCAAAAGACAAATTTGTAGTTCGTAAAGGAAACACCTGAGGAGTGGCGGCGTCGTTTGCACACACATCTGTATCTGTGTGTATACGAACAAGCATATTTTGTTTTAAAATGCGATTTTGCTCACTCCGTGAGACAAAGTAGCTTTTTAGTTTTGATGCCGGGCACTGACATTTCATCGTATGGACTATGGGGTTCAGTTCAGAATATTTGAACTTTATTAGCTCTGTCCCCGTCATTTCAATACGAAAAAATAAAATGGCAGACATAGGTCGATCCATAGTTCGACCATCGAATTTCAAAGTAGACCCCCAAAAATACGCGAAACAAGTAACACGTTCGAAAACTATCAATGAACAAGTTTAAATTAACTACCAAAATAATTATACAAAGGAATTTTCAACACACACTTTTTTTTTTTTACAAATATTTAAATAAAAACATCTCGAAATAAAATCCGTTTTTCATAATAAATAGGTAGACATGAATTTTATTACGCGAGCGAGATTAATAATTTTAGTTTTAACAAATGGCCAAGATGAGAGAAGGGCCTGCTAAAAATTCAGTTAAACAAAAGGCTATGAGAGTTCTGAAGCAGAAGAAGATGTAAGAATTTTACTTCTCTTTTTATTACTATTATCTATTCAGCCCATATCAACCCACAAATGAGTCTATGCCCCTTCTTTATTACTTGGATACTTCATTAGTTGCTACGCGGAATTGAAACGGAAGAGTTCCAAAAGTCATTTGTGGTTTAGATCATCAGTTCCACTTAACTAAATTTGTGGTTTCCAGTATATAGATGAGTCATATAAGGTCTACCGAAAACACTATTAATATGCGACATGCGTAGCATATCCTAATATATATATGAGGAGTGCCCTGCCTTTAGAAAATAAATAATTATTAATAGAACGAAAAAAAAAAAAAAGATTATCAATCTGGATACATATATTATGTAATTACTAATTACAAATAATAAATAATTATAGAAATCGGTGCATAAATGACGGAGTTCTGAGATTAAATACATAAAAAAATGAGACTTATTTTTTACATTACATGCATACTCATTGATGATCTACTAACGAATTTAGTACAGACAGAAAGACGATCGTTTTAAGATCTTTATGCTCGTAGACATCTGCCTGCCTTATTTCATGCGTTTGACCGCGAGTGTGCGCTGCATTTACAATACAGTATAGCTACGACGTTGGCATCTATTTGGTGTGTCATGCAGGCCTTTAAAACGTTATAAAATGAACCGGAATTATAACGGTATATTCCGTTAGTGTTCGAAAATTACGTTATAACAAAATCAATATTCTCCATAACGATATAAATACCGTAACAGAATGAATAACAGAACGATATATAATAACGTTATAATATCGTTTTAAAATGCGAGCCGCGCGCTACGGCTGCGCCGTTGCCGCTCTGTGCCAATGCCAACATGCCACCACGTGGGCCGTAGCGCGACGTGCGACGTTGCCGTTATGTTGTTTTAGCTTCTAAATCTTATTAATGCTTGTTTACCTCGATCATTTGCAAATTGGTTGTGAATTGTGAATATTTGGTTGGTTGCGACGATAAATGGCGGAATAAAAATGGGACGCAGGAAACGCAACGCTGTCCACAGATTCGTGGACTTGCTCATAAATAAAAAGAAAGAGTGCCAATCTTAATAGCCCCTAGGTAACCACTATTACAATATGTAAGAGGGTCAATATTTTTTATGTTAATTGTTTGTCTCGGCACTAAATCGCAGACTCCCAGTATTAGGACCTATTCTTGTGGCGCAGCGCAGGACCGGTCATTGTGGCACTCTTTGAGGGAGGCCTATGTCCAGTAGCGGACGACTTTCAGCTGATGATGATGATAAGGAAAATACAAACAACACAACTCCTACATTTTTCCGCTTAGGTACACTACTCTTCACATGATTTTGCGTTTACATAAATATCTCATTCTTGTCAATCGTGCCGCGTAATCATCAAAACCTTATAATTCTCGAAAGTGAATCTCAAACAATGATAAAGCTGGAAATAAAAGCAGACATTCGAAATCAGTGCGTGCGCGCGCGACCATTGCATCCGCTCAACAGGACGGAATAGTCGACGAAAGCGCCAGGGCCTTCGCCCCTTCCGAATCCGTGTTCGCGCGGGATACAGCGAATGTTAAACACTATAGCCGAAGCTATACGTGCCAGTATGAAAAACTGAGATTCAAACGCAAACTAGTCCAACTGATTATTGGCTATCGTAATTTGATGCAAATTGTAAAGTAGGTATTTGTAAACACAATATGTACAGAGCTTGTCGCCAGTAATTACCACGCAGATTGTATTTAAGCTCCATTGTAATCAATACATTCGGCAATAGAAAGGTCAAATTTCCAGAAAAACTCATTCTCCGGAAAACACTAAGCACACTTGGAAAAGCTGGATGTTTCTGATTCTAACGTTTAATATATTTGCAATCTCTCTTAATCGAATCGAAGAAAGTCTTTTAAAACTTTTACAGTTGGTTCAATGTTTACCTGCAAGACACTTATAATAGTCAAAATTCCTTACAGTTTTCAGGAAGGGAGGAATACATTTTTATGACATTTGGCAACCAAAGGATGGATGAATTGGTAGGTATTCAATAAATAAGTACAACTAGTAATTTGCCAAGTACCTATTGCAATAACATGCATAATATAGCTGTGCTATGCTGCGTCAACTGATTGCATTACTCAAGCTAATATGCACCTTATTAAAATGGTCACACGGTTTTTATTCAACTGGATTGCGCCTGCATCGGTGTCAATGACACTTGGCAGCGGGATGACAATGTTCTGCAGGACCGGGCGTGCTCGTACTACCAGGCCCCTTTTTCACCAAATTGACAACTGTCGCCTAACAATGACAATTCAACTTAAATGGCTGCGTCGACAGTTTAAGTTGGTTGCTGGACATCTTATTAACCCAGCAATGTACGTGGAATTGTCATTGTCAGGTGACAATTGTCAAGATGGTGAAATAGGGCCGAATCCCAAGTAACAATTACTTCTTAGAAAAATAATTAACAAAGATAATACAAGTTTTATAGAGATTAACGAATAAATTCTATATTACATAATATTTATACAGGCTTTGGTTGTAACGGTTAGTAAACTTATCAGTATTGTATTGAAATTCTTCGTGAAAATAAACGGTGGAACACCTGAGGATGCGGTACTAATTATTATATTTTTAGTATAACACTAAACATTTCGCATTGTAACTTGTGCCACTAGGGGTGTAATCACAATTAGACCAGCGGTTGAACAAAAATGGGTTATTACAACATTAAAGTTTTTTCTTTTTTGATATGTCGTTGGAGGCATGTTAAATAATACTTATGTAAAAAGTTAGAAAATTTTAGGTGGAGCTTTCGGCTATATTGAAATATTTTAGTTTTTGCCAATAACTATGTCAATATAGAATTAGAGTTAAAAAAACTGTAACATATCCAATAACACTTTAATTTATATACGAAATTCTGTTTTTATTTACCGTTAGCTTTTTGGTGAAGGAAAACATCGTGAGGAAACCGGTCATTAGACCTGGGATTACCCATTAAGGTCTAGTTTTCCCTCTGGGTTGAAAGATCAGATGGCAGTCGCTTTCGTAAAACTAGTGCCTATGCCAAATATTGGGATTAGGTACTTATAATAGATACTTATAGCTCCGTATTGCACTTATGCGAAAGAGACCCCTTTAATCCCTTTGTTTAATCACAAACCGTGGTTTTACAGTCTAAGCAGGGCTTAAGGTATTATTAGAGACCAAATGCGTCTACTTAAACGTAAGGTATTAAGCGAGACCGATCCGAAATTAAAGACCAAATGCGTCTACTTAAACGTAAGGTATTGAGCGAGACCACATATTGTTTAGCAGAGGCATTTTAAGTTTTATGAATAACGGGATAGAGTGCTGTCAGATAATTATACGCGCCATTATGTGACAGATATTGACGCTGGTGACAGTGGTACTGAATTTACTAGCCGTGCAACAGGACTCTAGTTTTGGACCACAGAGTCAACTCACGCCACTCGCGTTTTAAGACCCTACTTATACAACAGTTGCATAAAATACTTTTATCTACGCACATATCATTAGTACAGCCGTAATGAATAATGTAATTGATTATTTAACAGGAACTTTAGCAGTGCTTTTAGGAAGTTGTAGCTACGTTTAAAATGTTTGTAAAATGTAATTTTTTCACATAATTCGTTTGTCTCTTGGCTAAATCGTCAGAGGCAGACTATGGTCACCAATACACACATATGGTGGGGCTACATGTACAGTCGACTACAAAGATAAGTATGTTTTTTAATGTTACAAAGTTATGTATGTATATCTTATTACTATGGTAGTAAAGTCTATGTATACATATTTTTGTAACATCGTATGGATACATCTCTTTGTAGTCGACTGTGCGAAAGCGGTGGACTGCATGCAGTCTCTAGTCTACTCCGTACTAGGTTTTCTGTGACCTTGCTTGGCCGTCCGCCGATTTCGCTCGTTTGGCGTCGCCTATGGGACTCAGGGACTAAGAGGGAGGGGGTGGGCTATCATAGGAAAGGTTGGAAAACCCTGCTTTCATAATTAAGTAAGGTGAGTCGGGGCAAGAACTAACATCAGGGGAAGAGGGTCAAAAGCTTCTCCAGCTAATTCTTTTAAATTGAGCGCCTTTTTGTACCGTCGGTAAAACAGACTAGGCGCCTGTCTGTTTTACCGACGGTACAAAAAAGCGCTCAATTCAAAAGAATTAGCTGGAGAAGCTTTTGACCCCCTTTCCCCGATGTTACTCTTGCCCCGACTGACCTTAACAAAACCTCTCATGGATATCGATCGAGCAAATTGTAATGCATAGCATTCCCTGTGAATTCACCTACTTACCGGGACCACGATCAGTTTTAGTAATGCGTGTAAAAGTGTGTTTCTAAAACGCTTTCGGGCACATTGGAAACCAAAAATTCGAAACCAGTGTCGAAAACAGAATTATTTTTCTTTTTAGGAAACCGGGTTTCCTAAAAATAAATCAATGTCTGTTTTAGAAACTCCTTATGAATACGGAATTTTAAATCTTTTTCAAAACCTCAATAATACCAACAAGTAGCAGTAGGGAATAGGGACTTAGTGGCAAAACCGACTCGGATCGCGGATAGGTTAGAAGACGGAAGCGGAAGTATTTTTTTTTATAAAAGAGCTGAAAAATTGTAATGAGTTTGTATAATATATTGACAGGACACCGACTCATTTGCTATTTATACTTTGTATATGTATATAAACCATGTTGGTATTATTGAGGTTTCGAAAAAGATTTAAAATTCCGTATTCGTAAGGAGTTTCTAAAACAGACATTGATTTATTTTTAGGAAACCCGGTTTCCTAAAAAGAAAAATAATTCTGTTTTCGTCACCCGTAACTACGTCGAACACAGCATTTGAGTCACCTCCGTTGAATCTTTGACCCATTTCACGGCACCAATCAACACGACGGACTTTTTGGGCTTCTGTCAAATTATGAGGTATCCACCGGGCACAAAGCTTCCTCACCGCTAAATGTTCATGGAGGATTTTGTGGACTTGACTCATACCAATGGCTAAGCTTGTACGAATCTGCTGATAGGTTACTCTTTTGTCAGTCTCTATCATACGCCGCACAACACTGATGTTATCTTCAGTAGTCGCCGTAGAAGGCCGGCCCTCACGCAGATCATCAGTGAGATTAGTGCGGCCACGTTTAGATTCATTTAACCAGTTGTAAATAGTAGCACGAGATGGGGCTTCATCGTGAAAGGCCAATCGGAGTCTATCATAACTTTCTTGTTGACTTAAATTACATCGAAAGTCGTAAAAAATCATTGCTCGAAAATTTTCTCGCGTCAAATTCATGCTCACGTAGTACACACAATTTTCAATTTGCCGCCAAATCGTAAAACAAATGACAATCGAGTGGAATTCGTACACAAAAATATTAAGAAAGAGTTCCATTTTCAAATTTTGAACTTATTTTTTTATTATATTTATTACAAGTGGCCAGTTCTAAAGACTTTCAGTGTCGCCCTAGCTTAAGTCAATAAATGTCTTTTTTACAGTATATAAGGAATATGTACTTTTGTTAATGTATAAAATAAAGGAAATTTTTTTTTTTTTATATTTATCGGTGTTTGTTAATTGCTTTAGTTATTTACTGAAATCGATATTTCTAGTCTAAAAATCTGAACTCTTTTGGGGCGCGTCCTCATGGATTTAACGATCTATAGATACATAGATAGGTACCTACTCGGTTTTACACTGTGGGTTCTTACCATCAGGGGCCCGTTTCATGCAGCAAAAAGTTACAAATTACAAGCGGAAGTCTCTTTTCAATACCTTATGATAGAAAGAGACTTCCGCTTGTAATTTGTAACTTGTTGCTTCATGAAATGGGCCCCAGGCGGGCCGTATGCTTGCTTGTGTGCCATTGTCGTAGTACCTTTTTTAGGGTGAGTATCGACCAGAGCTGTGCGCTACATCTCTAGTGGATATGCACCCTTACCTATACTACGACAGTGACAAGCACATGCGTTTGGCGAGTTCCTGGCAGTGAGTTTTAATAAAATAACCATATTTTATTCCAGACAGGATTTGGTACAGTCAGGGGTATTAATGTACCTACGTACATAAATATCTGTACACACCTTTGACATTGTCAATAAAGTCCTGTACAGATATTTATGTATGTTATATTAAGTGCGCGTTTGATCGCAGAGCCACCATACAAACGCCGGCAATATGCCACATGCAATGGTTTACCGTTATGTGCCAAGATGCGCAGCCGGATAATAAATTGTATCGCAATCTTTCGCAATAAAAGCTTGTACCAAAAATTAAAATATTGACACAAACTTATTTGCCAATATCTTTTACACGTTGAACCCTTGTGTCAATGAATGCTCACGTTGTGCTGTGAGTACTTTTGGTAGATGACCTGGTAAAAGTCGCGGGAGTCCGAAGGATGCGGGTGGTGCAGGATCGGTCATTCTGGCACTCTTTGGGGGACGCTTATCTTTCGGCAGATGTGATTTTTAGGGTTACCCAAAGGGTAAAAAACGGGAGACTCCGCTGTCCGTCCGTCTGTCACCAGGCTGTATCTCATGAACCGTGATGGTTAAACAGTTGATATTTTCATAGATGATGTATTTCTGTTGCTGCTATTACCACAAATACTAAGAAACAGAATAAAATACATTTTTAAGGGGGCGCCCATACAACAAACGTAATTTTTTTGCCGTTTTTATTGATGTTTACGTTTTTATGGAACCCTTCGTGCGCGAGTCCGACTCAAACTTGGCAGGTTTTTTGGACATGGTTGGTGTGTATGTTTTATTTAGTTTCGTTTTTTTAATGACTGCTATTTTTGGAGAGCAATAAAGAACATTTGTATCATTATAGTTTATCTATGGTAAAATTTTCCACATTCAGTAAGAACTAAAAATCGTCCCAATAGAATCTCTGTTCTTCATTTTAAAGATTTGCGTTACAAAAACTAGCAATTTAATGTAGATCGAAGCAGTCGATCTTAAAGATATATCTTCTCCTAATCCGAAAGTCGTTTATTATCTAAGAAAATCTCGGAAAGTTAAGAAACGGGCTGTTTTTACTTCCTTGGCTTTTAAGAGTAAGTATGCAAAAGAATAGAAGACATTTAGAATATTTTTACCCGACGTAGATTATCTATAGTTTCTGTTTGAATTCAGATTGCAGATGCTATCTAGAAACAATGGTTCAGGACTGGCAACAGACTTGGTTTAGAAATGCAAATTGCTATATAAGTTGTTTTAAGAATTGAAGAGTTTTGTTTCTTCCTGGATTTCAGGATTAGATTCAATCGCCAAAGTTTCTTTAAATATCCTTAAGTATTTTTAGCCTATATTTGTGTCTAACTGTTAGGCTTATTCATATATTCAGACTCATATTAATTTATTGCTTTGTGTGCCAGGCAGAATGATGGGAGGTGGACCAAAAAGGTGTCAGATTGGTGGCCACTTCTAGGTAGAAGGAGCGTCGGCCTTCCACCGGCTCGATGGGTGGACGATATTAGGAAGATTGCGGGTCCCTTCTGGAGAAGATTAGCTCAGGATAGGGACGGGTGGCGTACTCGAAGAGAGGCCTATGCTCAGCAGTGGGCGATTACAGGCTGAAAATTATGATGATGTGGTTTAATTGGTGTGACAGGATAATATCATACCGTTTGCAACATGAACCCTGCTAGGGCATAGCAATTGTAACATACAATCTAGGTACTATAATATTTATTGTGATACAAAATTAATTATTATTTCCGCCAATTTCAAAATATCATTAAATAATGAAAATTAAAAATAAAATTAATTCATAGGCATGTACAGTCGACTACAAAGAGATGTATCCATACGATGTTACAAAAATATGTATACATAGACTTTACTACCATAGTAATAAGATATACATACATAACTTTGTAACATTAAAAAACATACTTATCTTTGTAGTCGACTGTACAACCATTTTCATTAAACATGTTAAGTTTAAGCTTAAATATTAATTTATTATTATATACAAAGAGAAGTAAGAATTATTATTTACAATAACAAATAATTTGGTAAAACCTAATGCTGACTTAAAGATTAATGCAAACATGTTTAAATTAATAGATTAGGTACTTACCTACATAATTACATTGACGACCGGTTAGTCTGGTGGGTAGTGACGCTGCCTACGAAGCTGAAGGTCCTGGGTTCGAATCCCGGTAAGGGCAAATATTTGTGTGATGAGCATGAATATTTGTTTCTGAGCCATGGATGTTTTCTATGTATTTAAGTATGTCTATCTATTAAATATATCGTCGTCTAGTACCCATAACACAAGCCTTATTGAGCTTACTATGGGACTAGGTCGGTTTGTGTAAGATTGTCCCCTAATATTTTTATTTTTTTATTTGGTATAAGTACTATAAATAATATTATTCTACGACGGTGGTAACCAAGCTTATAACATTCTTATAGTAAGCAGACACTTCTGTGGAGGCTTGCGATCCAAAATAATCACAACGTTGCCGCCTCTCGATGATTTGAGGATTCGCTAGAGAACGCGGAAACGCTAATCCATATCTAAGTTCAAACTCTCGCATTGTCCATTCCATATCTACCTACACGTCATGACGCCGTATGTGACGTCACTCTCCTTGAGACACCTATATAAATAAATAAACTAATAAATATTAGGGGACAATCTTACAAAAATCGACCCAGTCCCAAACTAAGCAAAGCTTGTACTATGGATACTAGACGACGATAAACAAACAAACATATTCAGTCCAAGGTACTCCAAGCATTACTGTGGTTATATAGATAAATAAATACTTAAATACATAGAAAACATCCATGACTCAGGAACAAATATTCGTGCTCATCACATAAATAAGTGCCCTTACCGGGATTCGAACCCAGGAGGAACTCTTGCTTCGTAGGCAGGGTCACTATGTACCAACTAGGCAAAAGCGGTCGTTATATGTGCATAATAAACTTGAGATTGTTTAAGTTGGCCGGATTGCTTCAAAGCAGTCCATTCAAAAAGCTACTCTACGGTCGAATGTAGAAGATTGCAATTACAATGACAGTTTTATAAAAAATCGATCATATTTAATAATCTCCACCACGTTCGTTTTAGTGCCATCATGTACAATGAATATTAAATTTACTACTAAAAGGCTTTAAATCTTGTACAATTCAACCCTTCATTTTCAATAAGAGTACATTTTGTGACCGGTTGCGTAATAACGCTTAATGGAATTGTTCATAGCGTTTATCGGATTAAAAGAGGATATATTGGACTTGACGTATTGATGACTTGTATGACATTTTGAGGCGCGGCTGTTATGATCTGAACAAAGCATTGAATTGTTACGTAAACACATTGTTTATTTTGGACTAAAGTGCTTAAATACAGAACATTATCATGCAACTTTTGTTTTATTCAGTCAATAACATAATATATGTGATTATTAATTACCTACCGCGAAATAATCAAAATTCGGAAAATACGTGCGCGTATTTATCTCAGTGAAGAATCAAATCAGAATCAGAATCGGAATCAATCATTTATTCGTAACATAACACAAAACCTAGTACTTATTACAAGACAAAGACAAAACAAAAAGTAAATATGTGCCGTGTCACGAAATGGGTCCAACTCAGCATGATGCTGGCTTTGCAGATTTGCGCTGGTCTTCCGTTGGGTCGATCCAGTGAGGACACGGAATGTAACACACACATTTCCCAACAAAATAACGGTTATAAATCATAACATTGAGAATAAAAATAACAAAAAGCAAATTGAAAAAGAAACCAAAGTAACAATTAAAAAAAAAACAAATGTAGGATAATAATTAAAAACTAAAAAAAACAAGCAAACAGCGAAATTACATTAAAAGCAATAATTTGCTACACCGTCCGTGGAAGCCTTTAATTTGTGCGATTCGTGAACGCATCCAGTAAATAGCCGTCCGCACGCCTTCATGTGTTCAGTGTGTTGAAATGTACAACGTATAGTACATAATTCATTAAATTGCACATGCTTAGTTTTTGTTTCATGATAGCATGTTTAAAAAATTCAACGAGGGAACGAGGCGAACGAAGTTTTCCGTTTCAACTTGGGCGAAATTTCTTTCGTATTTCCCCGGCTGTTCTCTACAGGTCGCATTTCTAAACCGATTCTAGTGAAATTTTGTGAGGAGGTTCAAATTCTATATTTTTGATTATCGATTCTGTGTCGAATTTAAAAAAAAATCATTTCGAGTGTTGCATTTTCTACAGCTCACAGAGTCAGTTAATAAACATTGAAAGTTTAACATTCACATTATTAGTAGTTTCCGGAGCCACTTTCCATTCCGCTTCCTTAAAACCTACTTGAAATACAAAATGGCGTCTCATGGCAGCTAAGCGAATGAAATCGGCCAGCCTAATGCGCACTCCGGCCATAAAAGGAATATTTCGTTTACACCAATGATTTGCAATGATTCTTCAGTAGCTGGCCATCCTGAAATTGTCAGGTAGCGAGCGAGTGAAGTTGTCTGCAATTAACTCATGATATTATTTAGCTCGCATATTTCTGATTACTTAACTGTGTTCCGATGTACTTGTTGTTGTTTACTACGGCATTTTATTCCGCTAAGTCGCTCATTAAACCCCAGATGAGGCCCGAGCCAAGCCACTGACTGGTTCAAAGCCGATCGCTGTAATTTACCCCAACACCGCAATTACGGGCACAATAGGGGGACTTATTGAGTGGTAGCGCTCCATACCAGGAGACATGCTACCTCGACATTTCACCTACCAATCTGAATAAAATCTTAGATTATCGGCAAAATGAGCCGATTAGTCGGCACTTTAAGGATCACAGGAAAACGAGACATAAAATATGTGAAATGCATTTTTTTACCATTTGTTTTATATTTTACTCAAATACAGATTTATTTTCATTCTGTTCTATTCTCTGCCTTTTCCTTCAACTCTCTAAAAGATTTAGCTTCAATGTTTTCCTTTAGCTTTTTACTCCACAGACAAGAGCCAAGCTCTTATTTAAGAGCTGATGATGATGACAGATTTATTATCACATTTGGTACTTTGAACGCAGGCAGATAGCGCGACGGCAAAGCGAAACAAAGTTTTCCGATTGCACCCGAACTTAGCCGGAGTCCACGATCGGCCTAGCCGACTAGTCAGACCAATAGTCGGCCCATCTCTACGTAATTAACCATCTTTATACCGAGGAAATCTGCACGGCAACATAGGACGGCCCACGAGCTTCGTCGCGGCTTTCTAAGCGTTCTAATTAGAAAGAGACAGATACTATATCTCGCCGCGACACAGCTCGCGGGCCGTCTCGTGATAGCCGTGCTGGAGATAGGAAAGACAGAGACATGAGGACTTCAAAAAAAGGAGGTCGTCTTTTTTTATATCGTGATTTGAAGATTGGCCCAATACAGTCTATCCTACTAAAGATGAAATGAAAGACCCCAAAATATACGAGTACATTATTAGTCAAAATTGTTACATTGGTCGTACTCAAAAAATATATGTTTGTTAGTACTGTTAGTATTATCAGACGTTTTTGCAGTTTGCTGTTGGTAGATGCCTTCCTTGGAACCTACTGCCTTATTCATAATCGTCCATCAAACTTAGTCTACCAATTTTTATGCTAAAACTTGTTTGACTCTATCTGTCACTTTGAGATCGCGGCGGTCGTGGGTTCGAATCTGGCTCGTGCCAATTAGTTTTTCGGAACTTATCTACAGAATATTTACCGTTAGCTTTTGGGTGAAGGAAAACATCGCGAGGAAACCGGTCTAATCTCAATAAGGTCTGGTTTTCTTTCTGATTTGGAAGGTCAGATGCGAGTCGCTTGCGTAAAAAGTATTGCCTATGCCAAATCTTAGAAGCGTAATCTTCTTTAGCGCACAACTAGCACTAGGAGTATGTGATGTACTTTGAGATTTGAGTTCGGTAGAAACGAACAAAACACACATTTGACAACAGAGAATGTTTTATGAATAAAGGGGTTAGTTTTATACGTCGTTTCAACCAAACTAAAAAGTCTCACCACAACCGTCTCCTAGATAGCATCCTCTTTAATTTAATCCCATCCGATTTCACGCTTACTTACTCGTCATATCATTTCCTTAACAAATTACGAATTTATGGCCAAGTGTCTCATCTGTTCGTTTTGCATGGTTTATAAAAATAGTAGTTTTATATTTATGAACTTTTTTCCTGTAGGTGTCGTAAAAGGCTAGTATACAGGATGTGTTTAAAGTGTCTTCTAGTCGATGGGTGATATGAGAAGTAAATATAAAAAGATATAGATTTTACTGAGTATCTAAGTTTTATCTTCCAGTGCGTCGCGACCATGGAAATAAAAGAAGACTGCGTAAAAAAAACGATTAAAACGATTCTGAATAAGAAGAACCTAAAAAAATATAAAAAAAGTCAAACATATTTTTTTTTTAAACGTTTTTTCATCTATATTTTTTTATGTAGACGGATTCCAGAGGTTCTAACGGAAAATTTCAAGTATTTTATAATACTGACTTAAACGGAGTCTTATATAACTGATAATGATAAATCTGATAAGCATCGGTATCGACGGACGATCGATCACGGTATCTAATCCGCGATTACCGATTGCTATCGGAGCTACATGTTGGATGTACATTGGATTACAGGTGCATTACCGCAGACGGTATAGGTAAAACCCTAAGTAAAGCTAGTAGCTAAATTTGGTGAGGTAGGGCACAGCGAAATGTTATCCCGCTCGAATTTGGAGCAGCCCATCTGGGGAAGTACCTCCGCCTTGCAGAAGACCACAGCCATAATAACACTACTACTTGTTCTTTAGTAGTGTTGTGTTCTTGGAGGTGAGCAAGGTTGGCAAGCTCCCGAGGATGCGTTGTGTTGAGAGCGAGGGAATTTGTTCCTTCAGCTGTCAACACGGCGAATTCTCAAAGGGTCGGCAACGCCCATGTTACTCCTTTGGAGTGGCATGCGTCTATAGGCTGCGGTGTCCGCTTACCATCAGGCGGGCCGTACGTTTGTTTGCCACCGTCGTTGTATAAAAAAAAGCCCTTTATGTAGTGGTGAAGTATTCGACTAGATATTAAATATTTAATTAAAATGTCTAACACAAACAAAACAAATGCCTATTCGAACACTTCCCCCAATTCAAGAGGAGTTTTACTTAAGATTTCAACCTACTTATACTTTGCGGTATAAGGAAAGATAATTATATTTGTAACCAGCTCGAGTAACACAAACCAAATGTGAGATAGACTACCAGAAAAACTAAAACCCTGTCAACTTTAAATTAAATAACTTTGAGTTAAATAGCAAATCAGCAAATAATGATTTAGGTGAAAAAAAAATAATGTTTTGTACATATAATGTTTGTAGCGCTTTTATCATCACAAACACATCATGAAACGAATGTCATCGTGTTAAGTGTGAATAATGTTATTTTGCGTTACTGTAATTATATACGTTTAAAAAACCTAATATCAAGTATCATATAAAATCCAGTTTTAAAATGGCAAAGAAGGGTGCGTGAAGCTCTCGGGCATTCTTTCAAAATGTACTCATGCATTTCTTGCGGTCGATCCCAGATTCAAAATTTGCAATTATATGACGCGTATAAGAGCTAGTTCCTCTTCAGCCATAAAATAATCACCAGTAGCCCTCATCATATGACTATCCAAATTCATAATCACCTTCCTAATGCTATAAAAAATCTAGAAAAACCAAAACTGATTAACAAACAAGTGAAATTGTTTTTAACAAACACATGTTTTTATAGTTTAAAGGAATACTTTAATGATATCGGCAAGTGCAATTACCGTCTGTTTTGCTTATCTAATGGCTTTGTATAAACTTACTTATAAATAATTAGTTATTAGCCCTCTGATATTGGTCTGCCCTTGCAGATCAAACAACACACACTATATAGGACAAACTACAATATGCCGTACAAAGTTAGGAAAAATAATCATTAGGATTAACGATCATTATCATTAGGCTTACTGATAATTATGATACATGACTATTATGGCACATAACGTTAGGATGAATAATCAATATGGCAAGTGACGTTAGGAAATATAACATTATGGGGAAAAATCATCCATACGATGTTAGGAAGGATGATCATTATGACATAAAACGTTAGGGAATGCAAAAATAGGTTAAAAAACGTTAGGGATTCAGATATAGAACCCTGTGCTCACCTATAAATTATTTTGGCGCGCGAATTCCGGTCCTTTTCTTTTCTGCGAGTCGAGA
Source organism: Epinotia ramella (assembly GCA_947578815.1). Taxonomy (NCBI): domain Eukaryota; kingdom Metazoa; phylum Arthropoda; class Insecta; order Lepidoptera; family Tortricidae; genus Epinotia; species Epinotia ramella. The sequence goes on from CANPUT010000111.1 coordinate 1,091,930, forward strand.
CGAACACATCGCTGCGCTGTCGCTCCGTGCTCGAAGATCGAAGCTGAAGAACCTCTACGATAGTGGTCTTCACAATTACAAACTGTTCTTTTCGGGACAACCCAAAAACTGCTCTTGTCAGAGCAATCAGCTGTTCTTATCAGAGCAGCTGTTTTCTGAGGTCAATCACGTGTCTCCGTTTCTTGCTGAGACCAACCACACGTCAATCTCTCTATTCTCTCCATACCTACATTAGTAATAGTTCTAGGTGGCGAAATAAAAATAATAGTACTAGTTAAGTACATAACGGTAAGCTGCAATTATAAAAAAAAAACTTTATTCTTAAAGTCATAATCATTTATGGAGTAGGTATTCGTAGGTCGGGTACCGAACCCTAAATTCACCCCTTAGGTAGTTCAAACAATGTGCAATTGAGCCCCTGCGTAATTATTTCGGAATAGGAATGCTCTATACCTATGACACACGCCGTAGAATGACAGCGATTTAAACTGAAATTAATGTTACGCAATTATGTAGCCCTCTGATTTAGAAACCCATATTTCAAATCAATGTCGAAAATTGCGAACGTCGAATAGAGATTTTCGTGGATTTAATATTGCTCATCTTATTTAAAACAACCGGCCAACTGAAAGATTCAGTAACAAAAGAGTCTGTATTGATATGAAATTCGTGGCACTTACGACATTTCGCTATGGAAGGTAGTTTTTCGGCTTCATATACCCACCACCTACTCTAACCGGCTAACAATTTCAATTTCTTGATGTCTGCCTACGTCCTTGCCTGCTCAAACGCATGAAGGTAGGCACACCCTGAGGGGCTAGTACGCTAAGTTTTATGTCGGACATAAAGCATTCGTCCCATTCTGGTCAATATGCGTGTGCAAGAGGGACAAATGCTTTATGTCGGACATAAAACCTAGTGTGCTAGGGGGGCAGATGGGATTCGTCGTTTGACATATATTATCGGTGTGCAGGTTAGCCTTTAGCGGCCTTCAGTGGTACCCAAACGATTCGCATATAACTTCAGTAGGGTAGGGACGTCAAAAGCCCGCACTGTTCTCCTAAATTTGCAAGGTGTAAGGAATTTCTATCGTTAACAAAAATGTAATTTTACCAAACCTAAATTGGCAGTGTAGGTATCTATAAAATTTACTTTTGTTACTGATTTATTTTGATGGTATGGCTTATATTACACTAAAGAGTGGGAGATCATGTTAACAAAGCTTTACACTGCTGACGACTTAAGTTTCAATAAGTAGGATAAATCTCGATGATTGCTAAGCCTTGAAAATAATCCATATACCTACCTCTACGTAATCCCACGACTCTTCATTGCTCAAAATTACTTTGATTAAGTTCTTTGATGTAACGGAATAGTATTTTAGAACCATGCTTTCAAAGACGCTAAATCTCGTTGCCTATAAAGATAATAAAAATACAAAAGAGATTATTTTCTTTGCTTGAAGCAAATTCATCTTCATAATAGTCCATCCTATTACGCATTTCTGTCTGACGTTGAAACGGAGAAACTTGAAAAGAAATGTAATTTTGCAAATTGTATATCACAGCGAGCCCTGGGGGCCCGTTTCATTTGGAACACATACCTACGTGCTACACTTGTTATTTATTACTTTTATGTTACTCTAACGCGAAAACTTGTTACATACTTGTCTATTATTTGGTTTTTAAGGGTTCTTTGAAGTTCTTTCTTTGGGAAATTGCTCCTTATGATATCAAAAATCTCGCAGAGATCTGGGCTTCTGGAGGTATAATTTATTATCGAGGATGGATGAGTCTCTCAAGTTTGCTCTATCTAATATTTCCATTGCTGAACTGAAATGAATATTCCACATATTTTTGTACTAGTAGTAGTTATATGTGATATAGTATAGTACCTTAGTACCTATTTACGTGGACTTTTTTTTATAAAAAAGGGTATTTATTTTTCTTAGTTACTGAAATTTCTCGTGAAATGATTATCTAAGTAATAGTCGGTCGGTAGATAATAAACAGCATTGCAATAAGATAGGAAAACTCTGTTTTGTTATTTTATGGTGCGGGATTGCGCTCGGAAAACGTACACGTAACAAAGGGTAAATTAAACGAGGTTTATTATTTTACAGAAGGTTCTAAACGACATTGAATTACAGACCAGAGACGAGTTAACGCAATTCGAGTTGAAATATTAGCTGCCCTGCGATTTATCAGCCACTACCTTGCAGACGAGTTTGGGCCCTGGCAGCCTGGGTTTGCTAGGTCGTTATGTATTTCCCTAACCTAATTTATTCGTGGGCCCACCTAAGTCGACACGTCGCGCCGGCCAGGCCCTGTTTTCAAAGCGGATTTAGCTCATATCTACTAACGGATACGAGACTGGCGTTATAATGTCAAGGGTCGTCCATATTTTCCGATTCCCGTAAAGATGTCATAAAGTTTCCCTTCGGAGGTAGATAAGAAAGTTATATGGACGACGCGACCCTTACGGCCGCATCTAACTCGCACTATCCATCACAGGTAATTGCAGCACTTCCTTCAGTGTTCACAAGAAGCATAAATGGGACGGCCTGCACGTGACCGCCGCCTGCCGCCTCATTTATAACGCGTTGCAGGGATACACTGTTTACTGGCGTGTACTGAATTTCGCGCAAGCCCTATCGATGGGTAATGGAGCCGTTATTTTATACTAGCTGTTTCGCTCAGCTTTTAGCATGTGAATATAGATGTCGTTGTATTGGTAGCTATACAGTTCACTGCCATGAATCGCGTGTTGTCTGTTCGTAGCTAGTTTTCACTACATGGTATCGGTTACGCGGGTAACGTTGATAAAGTTGGAAATAAATGCCTAAACCCAGTAAGCGCCAATCAGCGATCATAATAATAATCAATATCGTATTGATTTAAAATTCCAAGTACATAATTAACCTGGCCTGTGCACCGGTTACGAATACGGTTATTCTGCTACGCGACGGACGTAGCAATGTCTACGGCGTAGCATATTTACCGAACGCTTGAATTTTTTAATTAAAATATTTTACGTCACACCTGGCCATAATGCGAGTTATACCGCACGCTGCGCGTACGGTAAAACTCGCATTATGGCCAGATGGAGACGTAAATTTGTGTACTCACCACGGGCAGTAAAAAAGAAAGCCCTCTATCGCATATTTACAACCCTCGCCTGCGGCTCGGGTCACAAATACCTGCGATTTCGGGCTTTCTTTCTTTCACAGCCCTTGGTAAGTAATGTACTATTTCACTTCTCATGCTCGAAAAGTGTGTCACTCTAGGCTTAGATAGCGGGGCTAAAGTAGTACATTTAGCCCCTAGGGAAAATATGTAAACATATTTATGATTTTCAAACATTTTAATTTGACCAATCAAAACACTTCAACGTATTAATCCACCAATCACAACTGTTAGAAAACCATTTGTAGTTGCTATCAACGAATCAGAATACAGCTATATATTAAAATCAACCAATCAGGAAGCAAAGTAAATTTCAAATATGAGGCGATTTTTTATTCCCGAATTCACAATCATTCAAAATAATAAACGCCTTCCGCCGTCTATAGCCTCGTCCAAACGTTCAAGCGGGATGGCCTGCAAACATGACATAAGCTATTAGATTGAGCGGGATAGACAGCAGTCTATCTCGCTTTATCTTATGCAGCGTATGCTGTCCGCCGCGCTCGGCCGTTTGGACCCGGCTATATAAGGTAAGTAGCGTTTATTCGTGGTGCCAATATTTTGTATCTGTCAAACAGTTTATTAAAACAATATGCTGTCAAATTGAACAATCTTTTCGCTGTGGAATTTATTATTGATTGTGGATGGATAATCTTAGTTTTCACTATTTTCTCGCAGTCTAAGTGAAAAGTAGAGTGTATAACTCTGGTCTAAAAGCCATATTACCACTCGAACAATTTTCCCTCACTTCGCTCGGGAAAATAACCATCTCGTGGTAATATGGCTTATTTTAGCCCCTTGTCATACAATCTACTATAGCAATAATAGAGTGAATAGGCTATTACTGAACCAGTGAGCTTCATCTTTGGCTCTCTCGTCGCTTACCTCAGGTGAGACTAGGGTCAATCACTGGACAGTTTAAAAAAAAAAAATACGTAGATCTCGTAGGATAGATAGGTAAATAGTTACGGTAGCCTAGTGGTTCAGGCATGCGGCTGTCAAGCGGCGGTCGTGGGGTCGAATCCCGGCTTGTACCAATGAGTTTTTCGGAACTTATGTACGGAATATTTACCGTTAGCTTTTCGGTGAAGGAAAACATCGTGAGGAAACCGATCTAATCCCAATAAGGTCTAGTTTTCCCTCTGGGTTGGAAGTTCAGATGGCAGTCGCTTTCGTAAAACTAGCGCCTATGCCAAATCTTGGGATTAGGTGTCAAAGCGGACCCCGAGCTCCTTTAGGGGCATAACCGGGAACAACGCTAGGAGAATGATGATCACGGAGATCTCGTAGGAAGCTAAATAGATCGTTGTTTTGTAGGTTTTTCCCAGAAAACGGCTTGTTGTCTTCGTAGACCCAGCAATTATCTTAATAAATATTTAGGTTAAACGTTAAACGTTAACTTGTGTACAATTGCTAAACAATCACGGTTCCGGAGGATTATTGGGCGTTTAAACAAAAGAGCCGAATAGTGGGCACGGCGAATCCGCTTATTATTTAACAGACTTTATTGTCAATGCAAATTACATTGTAAATCCAGTTGAAACAATGGTGGTAATCTAGCGTGCTTTGTAGTGCGACGGGGCCACGAGGGTGGCCACTCGGCCGGTGTCGTCAGCGAGAATTTAGCGTTCTACAGAATTAAATCACGGGGGTCGCCGGTACCGGAATACCGGTTGTGTATTGGCCCGAAGAAACTATAATTGTAATGTTTCTGTCGTTTGTAAGTGAATTTAGTATTACAAACTGGCCTTTGTTCGCCAGTTACTCCCCGTCGCCATCCCATACTTCAGCATTACTAGAAATTAAGGCTTTACTTTCTTTTAACGTCCCCTTTTGTTACCAGTATCTTACTAATATTATGAAATGCGAAAGTTTAGATGTTTAGATAAAAATCCTTCCCCATTTCCTAGATTATTCCCGTGATCATAAGTATGCGGTTTTTATTTGACTTTTAGTTCGAAACCAATTTAAACCAAATCTGTCCATCCGTTTTTGCGTTATTGAGTAGGCAACGTATAAACGATGAAACTTTTACATTTATATATGGGTTTAACCAAGTTCACGCACATCATAAAGGGACGTGTTTATACAAATGGTGATACATGTAAGATAAACTTAAATACTTATGACTTGTTCATTTAGCGTCGTCAGGTGTATTCGAAAGTCGACAGTCAAATTCGTCTGCATCCCATGATAATCCAATGTATACTAGCTCAGTTGAAATAATTGTGATAGCTATAAGAGGATTGGGATTCCATAAATATTAAAATAATACATACGTAACAACAAAGTATAAACACTTCGGCACGAAAGCAAGATGATATTTATCATTTCAAGTCACCGAACCGCACACCGAACTAACGTGTGTGTGTCAGATTCTCCAGAGCCCCTGTTCTCTGTTTGTTTAACTTCATTTTCAGTTACACTTCGTGACCGCAATGATATACGACTGCCATTCTAGTCATTCGCTCAACTCCAGTTCAAATTCAAAGTTATAATTCAGTGAGTTATTCGTATGTAGTTGGTAGTGCAGTATCATTCACATGGCGTTCCTAGTGAACGTGGTTCGACTTCTTTCATCCACCTTGGCCCGCTTTCAAGTCGCGGACAGCCCTACACTCGATAGGATGAGGGCATGATTAATAATTCCCCGGTCCATTATTCACAATTGGCTTCTATAGCGCCCTGACAGCGCCGCTGATAATTCGTTAAGTCCTAAACCGCGACCGCTGCGTGCGCCCGATAACACTCCAATAGGATTCGACAAATATTTAACTGGGTTATGCGGCGTCCGTTTGCATGCGTTCCATCGCCTTGTTCAGGCTGCATAATGATGCTCGCGTTACGTAGTCCGAGGACACAATGCGTACGTATTACGCCTCGTTATCGCTAACTTAATAAGTTCATGAAGTACAGATGCTTTATCTCAAGAATGTGGCTCGCACATATTGTCTACGTGTGCGTTAACGCGGAAAGGTACTGAACTGACGCACATATACGATACGTGTGTAAGTTACATAATTCCTAAGATGAAAATATTATACCTATGGGCAGAATTAAATATTTTGAGCAAAAGCAGTGTGAGTCGAGAGCACAACCTTCATTATACAGCCGTAGCGCAAAATATGATACAAAACTATTGCTTTATTTCCCTACTTATTTATCACTATAATTACAATGAGATTTTTCTGAAATATTTTTAAGAAGTTAAGAAGTTTCGGAAGAATGTTTTTAATCTCAGAATAATGGTCTGAAACCACGGTACCTGTTTTCGTTACCCAGTCAATTACACTATGTATACATAAATCTAAAAGTTGCAGTCTTACTTAGGTACCTAATGCTTATTCTAAGGCCTATTCTCAGAGCAAACGAGATCCATTTCCATACCGAGATTGCATAGTGCTGTTAGTAGCCTAGGTACGTTAGAGATTCTAGCACAATCTCACGGTACACTACGAGGTTTGCATTGCATGAGGTCGTGCTCGTGCGTGATATGACTCACGTAAGTTCGTCACTCTAAAATAATGCATCAAGCTATTCACAGTTCTAACTTGTCAACTTCAATTCAGGTAGAATTGAAAGATTTTATGAAATGGTGAATGGTATGAAAGAATTATCACCAGAGAAATAAACGTTCAATACAATGTAAATATCATTTCGGCGTTATATTTGTGTTATTAAGGAAATAAAAGATCAAACAGGAAATACAGGACAAATAGAAAAGCATTGGTGTGCGTCGACTGTACGCCCGCGCCGCCGCCGCGCCCGCCGACTCGCGCGCCCTCACCCGTGCAACGACTCGTTAGAGAATCCGGTTACAGTTCCCGTTCAAAGTTTGTGTGCTTTTGCCTGACGGATGTCCAACATCCTGATTTTCTCTATGCCAAATTTGTGACTTTTCATGCCAAATTTTTGATATTTGCCTTTCAAACAACGGATGTTATACTCGAGTTTGATTTAAAGCGAAATCAGAGATGATTTTTTTCTTTAACGCGCTGGAATTTGAATAGGGATATTTTAAGAATACGAACGATGGAAACGGATAAGTAATAATCGAATAACAGGCGAGATGGACACTTAGAGAACTGCGGCAATTACGCGTGATGGATTGTTGAACTTCTCCGGACTGGAATGACCCGACCTGCTGCTTAATAACGTCTTGTTTCTTTCCGCACAACTTTTTTGTTATTCCGATATTTTTTCATGCTACACAATTTTTCTTAAGTGTATTGGCGGGTTAAAAGTGAAAGCACATTATTTAGATTCTACATTCGCGCTTTTCCGAGGGGATTATTAAAGGGATAAGCCGGGATAGACGCGATATAGACTCTGGTTTATTAACCTTATATTTTTTAATCCGTCGGGATGGAATTTAGGTATAAATTATGTAATTGGGTCTGGCGCGGGTAGGCGGCGGCGCGAGCGACGCGATAAGTTTAGCCGGAGTTGTCGCGCAGCGTCATCCATCTTGCCCCGCTGGATTACCTGGGGCGTATCAACCGAACGTGATTAACGGGTCCGCTCATGCTCTCATAAAATGCTTGCGCCCCGACAGATGACCAGGAACTCGTCACGAATTATTACACCCGAGCACGCCTCAATATTGCGCTCGTACTTAGGTCGACGTAATTACGTAACTGGTAATTATTCTGTTTCATGTATTATGACCATCTTTGTGCTTTATAGCTATCGGGGGTTTATGGGTTTTGATAATTATGGCTAAACATTGAACTAAGCATAGATCTAGGTTTACGACAGCCTATGATTGACAACCGGTTTTGCTTGGTTGATATTAATAATAATAATAACCATTTATATAGTTACAAATACCTTGCAGACTAACATACATACAATATAATAATAAAACACTAATTATTATTTATATATTTTATTTTCTTGGTATTGACCCTGCCTACGAAGCTAGAGGTCCTGGATTCGAATCTCACTCAGGGTATTTATTTGTTTGAACAACGTTTTGCCTAATTTCGGTTTGCCTAATTTTATTTAGACTAATCTTGTTTCAAAATCCGTTGCGTAGTTTTAAAGATCTAAGCATACATAGGGACAGACAGCGGGAAGCGACTTTGTTTTATACTATGTAGTGATTTTACAAATATTGAATCCTTCATAAGTTTAAGATGACAGCTGCGACACCCTTCAACAGGCTTCGCGACCCCCCCAGGCCAAGCACTGCTTTACGATAAGCGATTAATTTCTCTTTAAACTCATTTATTCCTCCAAGACAAAATTAATTTGACCCGCTAAAATTTTGTTCACAGAGCATAGTAATTTTGCATCTGTTATCTGTTTTTGCAAAGTGGTTGCAGGCCTTTGCAAATGCATATACCCGATTTGGGTGAGCTCTGTGAACAGCTTAAGTAAAGTCTGAACAGCTGACGATGAGTGCCCATTGTCAATTGGGCGTTCAGTATGGACAAAGAAGGCTCGGCGGTATTGCCTATTTTTCAAGTGTATATTTAAGGGCATAAACTTCTTATACCTATATAGTTTTTGAGAAAATAATGGGTTTCAATATAGTTTCTTCCCATTGATTATTTAAATCTCTAATAAGAAGCTACTTAGGCTCATGATTCATGAATCTAAGAAGGTAAATTGAAAATACGCAACCTTAAATTAGATTTTTGAAAATCTGCACATGAAATATTAATCGAATGAGCGATTCTTCAGCTTGGGCCAAAATTCCAAAATTTTTTTGGTGACTCACTTTTAGTTTTTTTTACATGCATATGTTTACGTTTACAAATAAATAATTCTGACTGGCTTAGAAATTAAAAGATTTTTTTTTTTGAAAAAGAACAGGTTCGCGAGTTGCACAGCTCACAGAGACACCAGTAATGTTAATAATCGGCTCTTGTCGACCTTGACTTTGCGCGCACGCAGTTGGTTTCGACACGTGGTCGCTCGCGGCTCGCGGCTCGCGACGGTCGCAGTGGCTCGCGGCGATGGGGGCGTAGACATAGACACTAAATAAAATAATGAATAATGTAATATTTTCTCGAAAAAGGATAAAAAATGTAGTCAAATGGAGAAAAAATCAACGCAAAAGGTTAAGTAATCACGAAGTTATAAGTGTCCAAAGATTTAGGAAGGGGTATGTTCTGTCCCTTTTTCGCAAAACGCAACTTCATTTGAAACAATGACGCTGGAAGAATGTGACGTCACAGAAGACGGCAACGTGCCGCGCTGCATCGTGTTCGGCGCCGCCATCGACGGGCTGCCCGGCAGCATCCTATAATGTGACGTCACACACCGTTTGCGTTTTCTCTCTCTAACAAGCAATATTAAAACGGTTGTAGCTTCGTAATTCTTTGAGATATTTGAATGGGATTTTCGTCATTAGGCATTTTTTTTGCCTTCTTTCTTTTGGGGTAATAATAATTTTCTTATAGTGGTCGGCGAATGCTGAGGCCGCACAAGAAGAGCGTACGGGTTAAAATTGACGTCTAATTAGACTCTGGGTTGGAAAGTCAGATGGCAGTAGCTTTCGTAAAACTAGTGCCTATGCCAAATCTTGGGATTAGGTGTCAAAGCGGACCCCGGGCTCGTTTAGGGACGCTACCGTGAATGACGTTAGGCGGATGATGATGAATTAGGCTCAATGCGTAGATTAATTTAGCCTAAAGCACTTGTCCCACCGCCGGCGAGTAGCGAGTACTCTCAAAGTAATTCTTACGTAGTAGTATGAGAGTACTCGCTACTCGCCGGCGGTGGGACAAGTGCCTTAGCCCTTGTATCTTAGTGCGTAGAGGTTTTGCGTTTGCGGTTTCATAATGTTTTGTCCAACCGCACCGCAAGCCGCTTAGTGCGTACCGGGTCTTAGACCCATTCATTAGCTTACGAAAAACCCAAGTCTAAGTGGGCTGCAAAATGGCCCCACAGAATGGGTGCTATTTCCCCCTCCGTCCACTATAATCTATTTGGTATGGATCCGAGTGGACCTTTTGTGCGTTCAGACCTATCAATGGATCATCATCATCCTCCTAGCGTTATTCCCGGTAATGCCCCTAAAGGAGCCCGGGGTCCGCTTTGACACCTAATCCCAAGATTTGGCATAGGCACTAGTTTTACGAAAGCGACTGCCATCTGACCTTCCAACCCAGAGGGAAAACTAGACCTTATTGGGATAAGACCGGTTTCCTCACGATGTTTTCCTTCACCGAAAAGCTAACGGTAAATATTCCGTACATAAGTTCCGAAAAACTCATTGGTACGAGCCGGGATTCGAACCCACGACCGCCGCTTGACAGCCGCATGCCTGAACCGCTAGGCTACCGTTGCTCTAGACCTATCAATGGATGTGAACGGATTTATTGGACCCTAGAATCCACAACGTGCTGAAGTGGACTTTTTGCATTCTGCGGGTTGGGGGCGGGGTGTCGAAACGATGCCAGTCAGCCGTTCAGTTCGCACATGCGCATACCGGGTTATAAGCACATGTTTGGGTAGTTTGTAAGAAGCTCGCATTGTATGGTTTTTAGGGTTCCGTACCCAATGGGTAAAAACGGGACCCTATTACTAAGACTTCGCTGTCCGTCTGTCTGTCACCAGGCTGTACCTCAAGAACCGCGATAGCTAGACAGTTGAAATTCTCACAGATGATGTACTTCTGTTGCCGCTATAACAACAAATACTAAAAACAGAATAAAATAAATATTTAAGGGGGCTCCCATACAACAAACGTGTTTTTTATGCCGTTTTGACTGTCACTAGGCTGTATCTCAAGAACGGCGATAGTTAGACAGTTGAAATTCTCACAGATGATGTATTTCTGTGGCCGCTATAACAACAAATACTAAAAACAAAACAAAATAAATATTTAAGGGGGGCTCCCATACAACAAACGTGATTTTTTTGCCGTTTTTATAGATAATGGTACGGAACCCTTCGTGCGCGAGTCCAACTCGCACTTGGCCGGTTTCGTTCGGTGCCAATTGCCATTCATAGAATAACTTAATGTAATGTTGTGTCCCCGGTGTCGCCAGAGCTCCCGAGGGTTGTGTTCAGAGTTTGCTGCATTTTGTCTCTAGCTGTCATCAACGCAACGAATCCTCAAATCAATAAAGGGTAGCGCTTGTGCTTTTTCTGGACTCCCAAGTATGTCACAGTTGTAGTATCAGTAGAACCCCACATTAACTGTTTTAACTGTAACTGTATTTTTTATGGAGTATGGACTAAAGTTTTGCTTTGGAACTCGTTTTCGCGAATGCATTTCAAAACATTACTTTTCTCAATAATTAACAACTTAGAAAAGTTTAAATATCCCCGACATTTTCATTTCAAAGTGCAATACCTCAAAACCGGCTGAACCGATTCCATCTCGGTAAAAAACGGCATTAAAATCAGTCCATTCATTTAGGAGCTGCGATGCCACAGACAAACACACAGACAGACACACAGACAGACACACAGACAGACACACAGACATGACAAACTCATAACATCCCTCTTTTAGCGCCGGGGGTGAAACATATTAGGCATTAGCTAATAAACAACTGAACTTTGATTTCTAGACCAATATATTCAAAGATGAGTCACAACTTCTTAAGAACAGCGGTATTGCGAAAAGCTAGAAAAGTAGGTAGTGTTTTACCGTCACCCTAACCGCCTAATGGCAGTGTTGCCTCACTTGCAAGGTTATGTACCTACATTCTGGCAGAATCACCCGTCAGACGGGGCGATTAATGCCAGTGCCGCGGCGACTTGCGCTGCTCGACAGGAGCCCGCGCGTAATAGGCCCGTCGATGTACGAGCGCCTACCCGCCACAATTAAAAATGAGTCCACAAACGATATATTTGAGCGCCGACTAAAAGAACTTTCATTATCAAAATCGCTGTATTCCGTAAAGGAATACAACGAACAAACACTAATAAATTGAAATTGTATTAAAAATGACATCTAAGTATATTTTTTAGGTTTAAGATGACATTATTATATTATTATGATGAATGAATATTGAATACTTATTATTTTTTGACTTTAAATCTAGGATGGCCTAGTTATTATTAATATTCTGACATTGACATTGTACCATTTATCATTATTTTTATTATTGTTCCTTATTCTTATACACTCTGACGATCTTTTTGTGAATACATGCTATTTTAATTTTATGAAATGACATGTAAATTTTCAAAATGAAATAAAATAATCTAATCTAATCTAATCATGCCTCAGTTCATTATATCTTTGTCTCCATCTCACAAGCATCCTTACCAACTAATATTATAAATGCGAAAGTTTTGATGTTTGTTAAGAACTCAATCACGGTTAAATGGCTCAACCGATTTGGATGAAATTCTGCACGAAGATAGGCGTGTCGCTCCAAATATGGGCGAGATCCAGAAACGTCAATTATCTATGGTGTACAAACGACAACACTGTTAACTGACCATCCTGTGTTTATATAAAACCTCATTACAATGCACTTAAGGTGCACCGATGGTCAGTTAGCTGTGTGTGTGTCTATATGTCTTCTAAGAGGAAACACTAAGGGCGAGATAATTGAGAAATAGGTATTTGTAAAATGTATTGCTGTCGCGCCAACCTCAAGCCTCCCCCCGCAGAGTGCGATAGAGACAACTGCAGCTTGGACTGAAAATAACAGTACATAAAATCAACGTTTCGTAGTCCCCTGATTTCTTCTCGAAAACTTGACCTATTTACCTATTTTTTTAATTAAAAATCAAAGAAAGGCTTTGGTCGTGTTTCTATGTTTTCCTTTTTTTAAATAATCTCGTCAAAATTGTTTTCTTAATGTTAGAACACAGCGGAAAATCTGGCATTTTTTTAGATTTTGAAGGTTAATATCTCTTTTAGGAATAAATTTATGAAAAAAAGGAAAACAGGAACATGTCAATAGTAGCCATTGATTTATGGAAAAAAATATATTGCTCTACTGCCATTATCCAGGGAGAAAACCGGGGACTACGTTTCTATGGAAAAACGACCCTTGTGTTTCCTCTTAACTATCTACGTTTGTTTGTTCATAGTTTTCCCGAAACCTATATGTCTACCGAGGGCTTGCGCAGGAGTGTTGCAAACGCTGTCGCAAGCAGCTGACGGCCTCGAGGCAACTATACGTATATAATAATGTCATTGGAATTGGAATCTTATACCTAGGACGGTAGAGTTGCTTTTCAAATGGACTACTTTGATGCATTCGGCAAACCCAAATACATAATCTCAAGTGAGTATACTGCTTCTTGGAATGCCGTGTGTCACCATTGTCGATACATTTCAGAGAATTACTTTTTTACAATATTTCTTCCTACTACCATGAATTTTAATAAATAAATAACTATTAGGGGGCAATGTTACAAAAATAGAAATAGGATTTTTTTTATATTTTCCCTTACCGAGATTCGAACCCAGGACCTTCAGCTTCGTAGGCAGCGTCACTTCTCACTACCCACTAGGCTAACCGGTTAGCCTAGTGGGTAGTGAGAATTTTTGTAACATTGCCCCCTAATAGTTATTTATTTATTAAAATTGCCGGTTGTCTAAAATTTATTTTACATGTATGTATATGTACTTATCATAAAATATTATTTTAATTTCTTAGCACATTTTAACCCCTATATTTTAGTATTTTTTCCCCTATATTTTAGTTTTTTTTTCTTGTTGTAGAATAAGAATTGTGTTAAATAAGAATTATTTTTTTAACTTTTTTTTTAACTTTTTATTATTGTTATTATTTTATAGTCAATTACCGTTTGACATGTTAAAGTGCCATTGCCAGGTCTATTTGCAGAATAAATAATGATTTTGATTTTTGAATTCGTTCATGCAATAATATTGTATTTTATAAAAGTTTCTTTATTATTATTTATTAGAGAAAAGGCAGCCTCTAGGGCGTTTGCCAAAGACAAGTACAGAATAAGAAAAACATTTCACAATACACAGTATTATTAGCATGATGTACGGTGGAAGGCCTTCACAGTTCACGATGCACTGGGTGATAGCTGGAGCAGTACAAAGCATAATGGCGGCCGCGACCACGAACCCAAGAATTGGTTATTCGCATTTCTAGAAAAATTCTTCATTATCTGTAACCGTCACGTTTGCCATTCACTGCATAATACGCTATCGAAATTATACATTAAAAAGCAGGATGCGGAAAAAAAAATAATGTCTGGAGCACGATCCGCCATGTTCCATGGATCGTTCAAAAGTCCAAAAGTTTATTTAATTGGGACTGGAGTTCCGATACACTGACGTCTTTCAATCCCTTCGGTAATTTTTCATGTTGCCCCTATCACTTATACATATATGGATGTCAATTAAGTAAGACCAGTTTTTCGCGACAAACAAAACCTACTAATAATAATCGTGACGTATTATAACATTAGCGTATTGTCACGGCGTCAATGCCGTCACTTAGCTACATGTGCCAAACAACCTACACCAATATCGGCGCACCAGCTACGAGTTCCCATCTGCTCACGTTTTAGTGAGCAGGGTATGCCAGCTATCAGTGTCGACATCCTGCCTCAACAACGGTCAACTGTTCTGTGTCACGAATTAATTAAGTAGTGCGGTGCATTAATAGTTTTGATGTTATGTAACAGCTCTGATAAAAGTATTTGTAATTCTGTTGTTAGGATCCTTTTATATAAGATGCTAATTTAGGTAGGTACCAAGACTTTTCGAGACGTTACATTAAAACAAAACAATTAAGTTTAAAAAGAAATAAAAAAAACTTTTAATATCTGTTTTATAGTCTTAATTTTAAGAACAAAATAAATTAAAGTTCTGCCCAGACATATTTTTTATTATTATAATCATATCAAACTGACAATATATTGAACACACTGTCAAGTGAACATCGTCGAACAGGGTGTTTCGCATACCGACGTTATTTTCTTTAATATCTCCAAAATTAACATTAAACTTTTAAATGTTTTATAATTAAGTCTACTCCAAGGGACGAATACAATTAGCTCCCAAAGTTTGGTATCTAAATTATTGGCACCTTATATCAGGTATGGTAGTAATCTTCCTAATATAACTCTGAGAACCTAAGCTTTTCCAATGTTCCATCAGCCTTGAAGTCAAACCTTTGGATTAATAGGTAAGCTAATTTACCACAGATTGTTGTTACTAGGTAATTAGGTACTCAAAGGGTTGGTTTAATTAAGAGTACATTATAATACGGGAGCAGTCTAGGTATGGTTATGGCGGCAAATAATAGCAACCTATTATCAAAGAACGTACCTACAACGACAGGCGTCGCTAATAACGACTTCAATTAATTCAAAATGTTGATTATTAGGTATTATTATTTTAAAAGATTATTAAGAGAGCATGTTTTGGGTCAACTTCGTAGCTTAGAAGTTAGGAATCGTAACCTGCCGTACCTAACTAGTAGATTGTAGTCAAGAAACACGTCTGATTATGCTAGGTACAAGCAAATCATTTCCTCAATTAGGTAAATAGGTGGGGCGTTTTACTTTTAATGTCAAATATCAAAGCAGGAGCGTGGTAAAATGGAATAAGAGAGCCCTTCTTTTTCTGTTAAATTATTTTACGCTGAATGTTACTTGTGTTATTCCCTTTTTTCTCAATCGGTATTTTGACAGCCTATGATGAAGATTGCATGCAAAACAGCTATCAAGGTTACGTCTCTACAGAATAGCATGACAACCTATTATGTATTCTCCCTCGCAACGTAAATATAAATCTACATACTATCGTGCATACCTACTACCGGTTTCTAAATCAGGTTGAATAGAATAACTACAATACACGGGGTCAACGTAGCGGGAACGATTCCAAAAACCACATGCCTATTACCACATTCGGAATTATGAGGCAATCTTTTTCGCTTTTTAATTGTTTCCCTATATTTTTAGGATATAGAAGTAAAGTCCGGGTAAGTATAGGGGTTGGGTTGCACCAAACCGTCTGTAGTCGTAAGCGGTAATCGTTAAAATCTGAATACATATATGGAAAGTTTGACAAGTTTTTATAAAATGATAGATGTCGGTCGGGGCCATATTAAACGTTGATCGATCTGTAAGGTAGGCAACCCGCCCTTATTAGTCTCCTGTTATGAACTGACTTATAAAGTTGATATACAGTGTGTCTCTGACTTAGGGGCTTTAAATGCAAATGTCCATTACGGTCCTGAAACTGAACCACTTTTGTTCCGCAACTTTGTAAAATAACTATTATTTATATCATTTATACGTGTTTGAACTTTAACTGTACCATCAATGTATTGCAAACACGGCCTCATTATTTGACATTCATGACACTGACAAGTATGAAAACTAACTAATGGATGATGTACATTGAACATTTTATTTTATTTGTATGGAATAATGAAAATATAAAAAGAACGTATTTTTGAAAAGTTGTAGAGCAAAAGTAGTTCCGTTTAAGGAGCATAATTGACATTTTCATTTATAGCCCCAAAGTCAGAGACACGCTGTATATGTACCTGGTATATTATTACTCGTAGCCCAAATAAGACGAAACATAGTATCAAAAAATATCCTAATAGTATATCGAAATATAGAGAAAGTAAGTAGGTATCTACTATCTACGTGTCTTTTCAATATTTATCGATATTCGTCATAGATGTATATTTTGCGTCAACAACTCCCCGAACCACATATTCTGTTCGTTTCGTGTGGGATTTTTAGCATACAATAGGAGTTCTGAAATCACTTAGTCTCATATATACGTAGGAGCCCATAACATTATGATGTTACTGTTTGATACGGGTAAAACGAAGAAAAACTTTTAAGCCTACGAGTACTTTTGGCAGTCGTATAATAAAATAACGAACAAGTCAGTAACACTCGCCCTCCGGCCATATGTTTAAATTAAATCCGTACTGTACTAACTTATAATCACGATTTGTAACTTTCTGTATTTTTTTTGTATAAGTAAAGCTCTATTTATTCTACATTTCGCACATCTTTTCAATTAAGTTATTGTATTCTAAGCTGCTTCAAAATAATCTTAAAGTTAGTCATTAGTGTGTTTTGATTTATTGTTGCTGTACAGAACTTCAAATGGAGCTGAGAACAAGTTTCAATCGGGTAAAGCTTTCTCGGGCAACTTAATTGCACTTTCTATACTAGCTGATGGAGAATTTCATCCAGGAAGTAGTACAGTTTGTGAACCGCACTGAACGGCGCGGAAGCGGTTTAAAGTATTACAATGCAGCTGAGGTAGAACAATGTGCCACTATTTTGAATTGCTTCGAATGTAGGTAACTAGTCAAAATTACGTCGCAAAGTTTAACCAATTTAGCGCAATACTTCACACGTGTTTTTATATCGTATATTATTATATATTTTATATTATCATATACCTATTTTATATTTGTATCGGCCCGAGTACAACGAATTCTCGAACATTTGTACCTCCTTATTTTTGTACTAATTCATGTATTTTGTCTTAAAAGACTACCGCCCTAAAATAGGAACTGGGTCTCAGCTCACGAAATAGTACGTTCTGCCGTTGTAAGGCAAACGTTGCAACAAATCATTAATATACTGTTACTACACGAATGCCATGGAGGCTCCGGGCTTAGGTGTGTCGTAGTTAACATTTGGGTACCACTTGTAGACTTTCGATGGTAAGGTGCACTCGGTAATTCCGAAAGTCGGGTTATTCCGAAAATTACTAATATCTACTAAACGCGGCTACATATGACATTCAAGTCTTGAACGTCATAGGGAGTGTTGCCCACCTAGCCCGGATATCTGCTGTCTGCATACTGGGACACCGCAGACTGATTCTAACCGCTTCTTTAAATCATCTGCAAAGGAATATATCGTTGTAATCGAATATGCCACACCCTAATACATTGTATCTTGCACAATTCCACGACAAGGACCATCAAATTGCTATCTGCCGCGTTTATTCTTAAGATACTTTGGTTATATAGCTTGTGAACATGTAAAAGGTCCTGCACATGTCCGATCTCAGACGTGACGAGACTCACTTCCAGTGCAGAAAGTTCCGTCAAGGGTGCCACCTACTCTGTGTCAAATTTGCAGTCCGCCGCGGAAGTTCCCATTATATACGGTACGATTACTGTTAGTTAACCACTGACAGATAGTTTGCCTTCATTTAATTTTCAACTTTAATATCATACAAATAAAGCAATTTTCAGAATACTGTTACCCACGTCTACCGATTGAGAAATAACTACTTTATTTGTATGAGGTTAAAGTTGAAAATTAAATGAAGGCAAACTATCGGTCAGTGGTAAACCCAAAATAATTCTACTGTAGGTACTTAGGTATTTTGGCACGATTGGCCGCCATCCCAATATGGTTTTTTTATTCATATCCTTAACTAAATGAGTTGACATAAAGTGGCTATACTATGACCGTATTTACGTTCATGGTAAAGGATTTTTCGAGTCAAAAATACTCACTGACTGTGGCCGCGCCGGACATTTTGATTTCGTGTATTTTATTATTATAGTGTACTTGCAGCTCTACCAAACTAGTGTAACTATTTCTAAGTGATGAGGTTGAAGCTTGATTACTGTCTTCCCGATCTGAAATATATAAAAAAAACATGTTAAGGGTTAGATATACCAGAGATGTGTAAATCACTTTTGCCGAACCTCGTGTAGCTTTCAATTCAAATAGACAATTAAATTCAGAGAGGAGTGAAAAGTACCAAACTCATGCCAGGCCTGCATGAGACTAGCTTTTCCTTTCTCAAGAGTGGAGGCCTATGATTGGGATGCATCTAGCTAGACTGAGTAAGAGGCAATCAATAATCAATATCAATCATGTCACCAAGAAAACCTATTATAACTCTATTATTTAATTACTATCCTATTGAATGCTTCATCACTACAGAGTATAAAACAAAGTCACTTCCCGCTCTCTGCCCCTATGTATGCTTAGATCTTTAAAACTACGCAACGGATTTTGATGCGTTTTTTAAAATAGATAGAATGATTCAAGAGGAAGGTTTATATGTATAATATAGTACCCGTGCGAAGCCGGGGCGGGTCGCTAGTATTGAAATATGAAAGACGGCCGTATTCATAAACGTCCTATAAGCCTGTTTTAACTAAAATGCCGTTAAAATTCGTTTGTAAGAAAGGGACAAAGCACATTTTATTTAGCAGAGGCATTTTAAGTTTTATGAATAAGGGCGTCAGTCTTTAGGCACTGGCTTTAGGTGGCCTAAATCGTAGAGAACCTGGTCTGTCATCGCGAGACGCCATCATGTTTCTGGGACGTTTAGACCACGAGTTTGATTATATCTGAGTCTATCACTGATGTGCTCTATGGTGACAAACGTTGCAGATTTTTGCAGACATACTTATCTCTCTCCAAGATGCTTGTATTGTATGGCCACAAGCTAGTAAGTCGGTCTATTACGCCTACTTTCATTACCTAATATCTTACGGAGCGCTGATATGGGGACATGCAGCAACGGGCTCAGTTTTCATATTGCAAAAAACGGCACTCAGAAATATTTACAGTGTTCCTGCGCGAGAGGCCTGCCGAAGTATTTTTAGAGAAAGTGGCATAATGACATTTTCCTCTTTATTTATCTATAAAAACTTATTATATGATCGCAAACACCTGAGTGGCAGCATACTAAGTGACATTAAATATAAATCATACCTTAAACAAATCTTAACTGAAAATGCACTGTATAATATAAAAGAGTACTATGATATCAAATATAAATGATAGAATATTAGTTATGCAATTGTATATTAATCTCTGAATTATAAAATGTTACTAGTCTCAAATTGACATAATTGTAAACCTAGTTATAAGACATATTCTAGTGCATATTGTATGTAAATGGAATAAATGTTTTTGATTTTTACTTTGACACATATGGAATGTAGTTTGACGCGTTTAGTGTCTTTACAACGTGTACATACCAGGTGGGCGTGGTTTTGGGGTTATCACAGATATATCTTCGTCTATCATCTCGACATCCACATCGTTGGAGTCCGCGGGCCGCGCCGGCCGGCTGCCGTCCTGCGGCATCACTCTGTTGATGGCTGACTGGAACACGAGAAGATTATTATTAATCGTATGGCATACATTATTTTGGCCTTTGATGTTGTCACTCTTTAGCCTCATAGCCTCGCGGCGCCTGGTTAAGCAAAGATGGCAGCGGTCAGTCTTTGGATGGGTGACCGCCTGATGTTTGAGTGGTTAATATAAATGAGCGCTTCCGTGGTTTGGAAGGCACGCTAAGCAGTTGATCCCGGCTGCTGTCTATGACAGTAGTCGTTAAGCCGAGTTAGAGGCCTTCGGGCGGCTTAGGAACTTCTAACAGTCAAGTTGCCCACTCACTTGACAAAGGGGGGACAACTGTTACTCGCGTCCGCAGGAGCTACCTACCACAACCCTGCACGTGTCCCCTGGGTGGTACACGAGGAGATGATACTGAGATACAGCAGACTATGGGTGAGTTGCACCATCTTACGATTAAAGACCGATCAATGTTAAATATGCCGCCAGCGGCTGTGATTCCATAGAAAATGGTTTCCATACAGTCAGATTATAAAGAACACCGCTTACAATTACAGACGGTTGTCCAACCAACCTTAAGAGCAATGCCTAGCTGAGCAACTTTTCAAATCTCGAACTTTTGACGCTATGTTTCTGTCGCGCTGCTGTGGATTCCGCCTCCAATTCGTGCGATAAGGACAACTGCAGCTCGGACTAAAAATCTCACGCAAAAAACTCAAAAATCGAGGTTTCGCTCTCGACTGTTTCCTCCTCCAAAACGCAACCAATCATTATAAAATTTTGGGAACTGCAAGAAGAAGAAATAATCTACGCCGCTATGTTTTGATTTTTTTGATATTTGTTGTCATATTTGTACACTGCACCTTTTTTGGCAGCCAATTCAATTAAGCCATTTTTGCGATTTTCAAGGTGCTGTAAGTTTCTTTAAAATAAAAATATCCAAAAAAGAAAAACATAGTGGCATATATATTGATGATACTGATCTTATTTGAAAAATTCATTGCTCTATGTTCAAAAACCAGAGAGGAAACAGTCGAGAGCGTTTGTATGGGAAAATTGCAGGTAGGCATTCCTCTTAATGGCCGGTTCCAATAATCAATCCACCTATAGTTTTCCTTACCGGCAGTTACATTTTGACAGATTACACGTAGAAAATTGGTCAAAATGTACCTGTTGGTAAGGAAAACTATCGGTGGATTGATTATTGGAACCGGCCGTAAGTCGATCCAAAATCGATGGTTCGATTGGTCGGTATTCTAGAGTCCAGGTGAAGTGAGGCATAGTATAGTGGGAAATTGAATACCATGATAACTACATAAATTAATCGACAGGCTTCGAAATTATCAAGATAATTACGCTTTTTGATAATTATCTGATAATTATCGGATAATTATCACCATTATAAGAACCAATAACACTCAAGTTCGCTCAACTTTATTCCCATTGGGTGGCCCATAAGCCCCCAATGAGGTTATACCTAAGCACATCTGTGACTGGCCATCTAGCAGGCCAAACAGGAAAAAAAAATCGCTCAACTTTGCATAATCCGAACTGAATTCTTCTTGTAATGGGAATGTAGACACTTCGTGCGTTCGGATAGACGCAAGTGCGGAAACACACGTTCGAATACTTAGAATACAGTTCACTTTCACGAGCGCATTTTTATTATTATCAATCGATAATTATCCATCTGTTATTATCACGATAATTATCATGATAATTATCGTGATATTTATCATTGATAATTATCCTTTCGAACCCTGTTAATCGACAACACATATACCTAAGAATGATCTCGGACAACACTAAGGATAGTTTCCAAAGTTGAGGTGAAGTGAGAGCGAGTGTAGTGTGGATAATTTATTTATTAAAACACCCCTGACAAGTGTGGAAATTCTTGAAGTCACTTGGGGTGGGCAAAACTCAACAAAATTCTTCCAGCAATCTTGATTTAGACGCTATCAATACCCATTTCAGTGCCTCGCCGGTTACTCTTAGCCCTCCCATTAAACAGTCAACCTTATCCTTTCTTTCGAATGCCACACACCCCGACGTACCTCCTTTTGAATTTGTAGATATTTCACCGCAAGAAACACTTGCCATCCTCAAGTCTATCAAGACGAAGGCCGTCGGTGAAGATAGCCTCGGCGTGGATATGCTTATGCTCGTGGCGGATTTCATTGCTCCCATCCTCTCTGTAATTATTAACTTTTCCCTATCCTCTGGCACTTTTCCTTCATCGTGGAAGGATGCGCATGTAATACCGCTTCCCAAAACCTCAATTCCTGTTCATTTCTCCGATTATCGTCCCATATCCATCCTGCCCATTTTGTCTAAAGTTATTGAGCATTATGTGAATCGTCGTCTCCTTTCCCACCTCAATAGGCATTCCTTGCTCAATCCTCTCCAATCCGGATTCCGTCCCGGGCATAGCACCGTCACCGCTTTGGTTAAGGTCACCGATGACATTCGCCATAATATTGAGTGCAAAAAGCTCACTGTCCTAGTCCTCCTTGACTTTAGTAGTGCCTTCAACACAGTGGACTTTGATATACTTCTTGGCATACTCCACAAACTCAATCTTTGTCAAAGTTCATTGTCATGGTTTCGTGACTACCTATTTGGCAGGCGCCAGCGCGTTAGGATGCTGTCAGTAAGGACGCTACCCTCCACGTTAACCGGGCTCCACACATAGCCAGCAGCTATGGCGCAATGAACCGCACAAAAAACGAGCAGCAGCATACTAACAATAATGATATGTATGGATGCATTGCATGCATGCGCTAATGTTCATGTTCATGTGAGGTCGTTTTGAGGCGTCTTGTGAAACTGTGAGAAAACTATCAGATTGATATTTTTTTCGGTGCATTTTTTTGTGAAACAAACCTATATTTTTTTATTCGGTGGCTGTTCTTGTGGAACTAATCATTGATGGTGAAAATTACAGTTTTAGAGCTAGAGGCGTAATTGCGTAACATTTCGGACAAACGTTAGAATTAGGTAGGTACTCAACTGTAATTTTCCCGTACAACCAATGACATGTATATCAACTTATGTACGCAAAAAAGGCGCACTTGTGGCTTCGAGTCGCGGAAACCCAGCCCGCGAATACCTACCTATCTACGTCCGTACAAAACGTTACACAATGGACCAGCTGCTCTTGTGAAAGACCTGTTTTTTTGACTTGTATGTATTTTCCTTTTATTATTACTCATAGAGTACATTCGAATGTCAAATTTGACCAGCTTGGCAGGACTGGCTTACCACGAGGCAGCTTGGCCCAAGCAGCCCTGTTACGGTGTCCCTGTTGGGTGGAACACTTATTGTGTGAATGTCATCCCCCCTCCCAGACAAAGAATGAATTACTTTGGTAACGGCTAACCGGAACCAAAGGAGTTCAAGGTGCCCGCTGATCTGCATCATCCGTTTTGTTGAAATGATGGAGCGAGCTTGGGAGTAGGCATAAAGGAGAAGGCAAACGCACAAAAGATCCCACTGGAAGTGTATCCGAAAGCGCCGTCATAGAGATAAGATAAGATAGGACGGGTGAGCGCTTCAGTATCAAGCGACGTGCAGCATGGAGAGCAGCAACAGCAGCGTGGGCAGCGGGCTCGCGGCGGCCGCCGTCGGCTCCGGCGCGGTGAGGTTGGCCGACGGCTGCGAGAGCGTTGATGGTCGGATCGCGTCCACTGTGGAAAGGAAACAGGATATGAAATGAAATGAAATGTAACGAATCGCTACATTGCACGTAGAATCGATGGCCGTTGGAACGGAAAGGTTCTCGAGTAGCGACCACGTACCGGAAGGCGCAGCGTGGGTAGCTCCCAACACAAGGTGGACTGATGACCTGGTAAAGGTCGCGGGAGTCCGATGGATGCGGGTGGCGCAGGAACGGTCATTGTGGCACTCTGGGGGATGCCTATGTCCAGTAGTGGACGTCTTCCGGCTGATATGACGATGATGATAATGAGATACATTCTATACTATTAAACGAGCAATATCTGTTTATGTATTTGAAATCACGTTCTCGAAAACGGCGCTAACGGTTTCAAGGATATTTGGGACATAGGGTTTTACGGGGGCGAAAAATCGATCTAGCTCGGTCTCATGTCTTGGAAAATTAGTTTTCTCCGTATTTTCTCTATTTTCGCCCAGAGACTGATGGTATTAACAGTAATATTTTGAGATCCATATGTTACATTCAGCCACTACTTAGTGGCATGAAAAGTGATTACATTAATATAGGAATTTATGCAAGAAATAAGCATATACTAGAGCAGCCAATAAAAAAATGCAAGGATACAAGATGTGCGTCAATTATTTATGTTTAAGAGGATTGTTAAGAAACAGAATAAAATGTCAAAATAAAATGTCAATGAAATGTCGACAACCATGTAATTGGAAACATTAAGTTTTCCAAAAGTATTCATATTGTATTTTTTCCTGACAGTAGGTATACGTTATTCGGACTTAATGCCTACTATTTAGGTACCATTTTTTAAAACCTCGATGTGACGTTTGGTTAAAGGACGGATGTATGCAACATTATTGAAATGTAAATCGGGCTTAATTTTAGAATAGTATGATTAAGTAATTAAGCTTGTTGTGGTTTTTCAGTATGTCTCAATTTTACGATTCAAAATAATATGAAGCTTTTATTATGTTTCACGGGTACGCCAAGTTGACAACCATGTAATTGGAAACATTAAGTTTTCCAAAAGTATTCATATTGTATTTTTTCCTGACAGTAGGTATACGTTATTCGGACTTAATGCCTACTATTTAGGTACCATTTTTTAAAACCTCGATGTGACGTTTGGTTGTAGGACGGATGTATGCAACATTATTTTGGTCTGTATGGAATTAAAAAAGTAGTCGTGACATTGACAGACAGATTCCATATGGACCGAAGTAATGTTGCATACATCCGTCATTTAACCAAACGTCACATTGAGGTTTTACAAAAAAGATTATTCGTAGATTCCGAGTTCAAATAGCATATACTATAGGAAAAAAATATAATACGAATACCTTTGGAAAACTTAATAATGATCCCAGTTCTAGAATAGTATGATTAATTAAGCTTGTTCTGGTTTTTTTTGGCATGTCTCAGTTTTACGATTGAAAATAAATAATATGAATCTTTTATGTCTATTTACTTTTAACCACGTAAGCCTATAAAACTTTTACGGGGTCTGAGAACATAACTTCTTCAGAATTTCTTCTGTTATTAACCTTGTAAAAGTTTAAAAAATGTTGTATCATTGCTGTGTCTGTAGTGTGTACACTGAATGTATATGTATTGTAGGCATGCTCCTGACTTACAGGTCCGGACTTAGGTGCTATATCGGTGCAGCTGTTAAGTTTGCTATAAAAATATTTTGCATAATAATAATAATAATTTAGCCGCACTAATATCGTACAAGTACAACAGTAGATAAAGCCTGACCAGAGTTTTAAATGAATTCATAATGGCAATGACGTAATAACTATTACCAGTAAAAGAAATTAAATCAGAAAAATACCGCACGCGGGTTTTAAAACATCTGATCAGCTTTAAAATGATACATCATTCTTTAGCGTACTCGCACCATTATTTATAAGTAGATATTTCTGTTACCAGTGCAGGTTGTACAGTCACGTCTATAAACATGTATACGATTTTCAACGTTATTCCATTGACATACGTCCCTAAACGTGTACATGTTTATAGACGTGACTGTACTGCTTATACTACAAAGCATAATGTGTATAAAACGTATTAACTGTTATAATAGAGGTATGAACGGGAAGTGGGAGCGTGGCCAGACCGGCATTCCTAAGATGGCAGGGCCGACCTCGACCAGATACGCCGCATCGAGAACGATATAGAAAAACCATGGGAGAGGCATATGTCCAGCAGTGGACAAATATATTATGCTGAGAAGAAAAATAAGAGGTATGATTCTAGTGCGGGGCAATAAAGCACCTTACCATTAACCATACGTACATAACTAGATGGACAGCCGTCCATTAGACATACTTGATTTTTAGGGTTCCGTACCTCAAAAAAGTGAAAACGGAAACCTAAAAATCAAGTGTGTCTACTTAGACACACGCCCGAGTACATGCGATACTGCTGCGAGTGTAAGGCTAGGTGCACTATACGTATTACGTATGGCACACCAGGTCTTACGATACTCGCACCTGTATTTTCCTTATGCTGGCATGGTACAGTCAGCGTCATTTATATATATACAGCCATCGAGTCAAAATGTGTAAACACCAACCATATTGTTATCATATGTCTAGTGGTGTGTAGATATTTTTGAGCTCTTATTAACCTATATATATTTATGACGCTGGTCGTACATAAAAAGGTGTTCAGATAATTATTTTGATTATTAACCTATCAAAGTCAATTCAATTTTGTAGACTTGTCTAGAAACCAATAACTAGGTCTGTGATTTAGTACATTTTCGTAAATATGTATTGTTTAAATATTGCAGGGATTTTGATATTTTCATTCATCTCTCCCTGCAATATTTAAACTGTACATTTTTACGAAAATTACCATAGACCTAGATATTAGTTTCTCGATCGTGTCTACAAAATTTCGTTGACTTTGATTGGTTAATATTCATAAAAATTATCTAAACACCTTTGTAAGTTTACATGCCAGCATAAGGAAAATACAGGTGCGAGTATCGTGAGGCATGGTGTGCCATACGTAACACGTATAGTGCACCATGCCTTAATATACCCGCAGCAGTATCGTACGTATGCTGGCGTGGTAAATAAGTATGGTTCACCGTGCTTTACTGTTCCCGCACCAGTATCGTACGTACGCGGCCGTGGTACATACGCACGGTTCATCATGCCTGACTGTACCGGCAACGGTACCTTACCTCTACTACGACAGTAAATACGTATGACACATCATGCTTTACTGTGCCTGCCACAGTATCCTACGTATGCCGCCATGGTGCACACGTATGGCGCACCATGCGTTACTGTGTCCGCCATAGTATCGTAAGTATGCCACAATGGTGCAAACGTTTGGCGCACCATGCTTGACTGTGCCCGCCATAGTATCGTACGTATGCCGTCACGGTGCACACGTATGGCGCACCATGCTTTACTGTGTCCGCCATAGTATCGTAAGTATGTCACCGTGGTGCAAACGTATGCCTCACCATGATTTACTGTGTCCGCTACAGTATCACACGTATACCGCTGTGGTACAAACGTACGGCTCACCATTATTTACTGTGCCCGCTACAGTATCGTACGTATGCCGCCATGGTACACACGTATGTCTCACCATTATTTACTGTGCCCGCCACAGTATCGTACGTATGCCGTCGCGGTGCACACGTATGGCTCACCATTATTTACTGTGCCCGCCACAGTATCGTACGTATGCCGCCATGGTACACACGTATGGCGCACCATT
Organism: Epinotia ramella; assembly: GCA_947578815.1. Classification (NCBI taxonomy): domain Eukaryota; kingdom Metazoa; phylum Arthropoda; class Insecta; order Lepidoptera; family Tortricidae; genus Epinotia; species Epinotia ramella. Next base: position 1,119,554 of record CANPUT010000111.1, read on the forward strand.
ATTTACTGTGCCCGCTACAATATCGTACGTATGCCGCCATGGTACACACGTATGGCTCACCATCATTTACTGTGCCCGCCACAGTATCGTACGTATGCCGTCGCGGTGCACACGTATGGCTCACCATTATTTACTGTGCCCGCTACAGTATCGTACGTATGCCGCCATGGTACACACGTATGGCTCACCATTATTTACTGTGCCCGCCACAGTATCGTACGTATGCCGCCATGGTACACACGTATGGCGCACCATTATTTACTGTGCCCGCTACAATATCGTACGTATGCCGCCATGGTACACACGTATGGCTCACCATCATTTACTGTGCCCGCCACAGTATCGTACGTATGCCGTCGCGGTGCACACGTATGGCTCACCATTATTTACTGTGCCCGCTACAGTATCGTACGTATGCCGCCATGGTACACACGTATGGCGCACCATTATTTACTGTGCCCGCTACAGTATCGTACGTATGCCGCCATGGTACACACGTATGGCTCACCATAATTTACCGTGCCCGCTACAGTATCGTACGTATGCCGCCGTGGTACACACGTACAGCTCACCATTATTTACTGTGCCCGCTACAGTATCGTACGTATGCCGCCGTGGTACACACGTATGGTTCACCGTGTTCTACTGTGCCCGCAACAATAGCATACGGGTGTTGCAGTCGTAGTTTCAGGGGTATTCAGTGCGACTTGCGCACTACGTATACGTAGCCGGATGACGGGCTACGTACGTAAGTACAAAAATCGACCACGAGTAAATTACGTAACCCGCTCCATGATGAGCGTCAGTATGCCGACTACGTACGACCGACTACGTACCCGTAATGGAGCGGGTTACACACGTCATTGTGGTCGATTTTTGTCCTTATTTTACGTAGCGCGGCAGAGGAAATTTTTCTCAGTGTACATTTGACGAATACATAAATGACGTATAAAAAAAATCCCAGGTAATAATTTGCCTAACAATAATTTATCAAATCATTCGTTGGGAAATGATATCAGTGCGAAACGTTGAGTTGGGAAATAAAACTTTGACCAAATAAAAATATGGGAAAAATAGTTTGGGAGTTAAACATTTGCCAAATAATTTTCGCCGAAACATTAGTAAACCCTCTAAGGCAGGTCAGTGTTGGGGATAGGACGACGAGCGAAGCGAGGAGGAGTGTTAGAAAGAACCGCGACGCGCGCGAGCGAGATTAGTAAACCGTTTTTATCATCAGAACTATCTATACGGGTTTGCCAAATATCCACTATAAATCATTAAAAAAATAATACATATAATTTGGTCATCCCACGATTTCACGCACGCATTAACAAATTAGAACGAGAGCCCACGACAAATTATGAACTGTTTCCAATCCAATAGATTTAGCTGAATCGATCCCTTAAAGCTTGCAAAGCTGTAGCAACCACGCTCACTGAAATTGAAAAAGTGTCTCGGCCCTTATACGAAGTGTAACTACCGAGTCTGAGTATAGTACGGAACAGAGCCTAAGTTCTGGTTTATTTGTATACGTCGCTTACGATCCCAATCATCAGCAAATGTCTCAGAATGAGAACATGGCACATTGACGATTGGGATATGTAAAAGATGAACCAAATTGAGGCCTTTCTGCAAAAAAAAATTCGTGTGCTTTTAGAATGATTGACGTTATGATGTTGCCAAGATACTTTAGTCCCACGCTCGCGCGTGAATATTTATTTACCAGCTATGTGATCTTGATCTCTTAAATTTATTTCGTTGTGAGAAGTAGACTAATTACTAAGAAATTTCGCAGGGGAAAGACAGATGCAAACGCTTCGTTTTGCAGTAAAAAAGTGAACGATGCAAACTTTTCTAGGAGTTTTTAGTATCAATATACTTAGTTTTAGATAGCGTATGACGGCTATATTATGGAACTTTCCGATGTTTACAGCTTCTGGGTTGCTGGAGTTTAGTACGAAAATGTTAAGACGAAAGTTACGCTAAACTAATAAACTATGTATGAACGCAAAGTTTTACTTAATGACCGGGTCGCTAAACATGAAGTTTTAGTACATTAATGTGCACAATAAAGTAGTATACGGTCGTATTTCCATTTCGATGTATTTTCACTGCCTACTTCAGCTGAGTGAAAAGGCGATTAGTTTTAAAGATAAGTTTATGATGCTGATGCTTTTACGAGCGTTCATTCTATGAATGAATTTATTTCGAAGCAAAAGTTCTTCATCAAACCAAATCTTAGGTATTTGTTCAATTTATGATTTCACTTTTTTAAAGCAATTTAAATAGGATTATGACATTAAATAAATGTCTTAACAACAAAACAGGCACGAAGACTTAATTCCGCGTGATCTCAAAATAAACTTTTAATCTGAGTAACTTTTTATGATTTTCTTTTTATCACTGATATGTATTTTAAAATTAGCATTCTATGTGACAATACGTTACAGAATAGAGGAGCTGAACGGCAAGGCGGGCCGACCGCGGATTATAATATAATATAAGCGCTATAACTCTAACGCTTGGTGACTCGAGTCGCGAACAACCCAAGAAACATTAGGCTTCTAGTGGGGGGTGGGGTGTTCTGTGAGCTAGGTAAAAAAGCTGGTTGTATAGACCAATGGTTGTTGATAGCGGTGAGTTCGTACCCCAGCAATAACAAGTTTTTTTGTTAAAAAAAAAAAAGTTTAAACATACTTACATCATTTACAATAACTTTATTTTCAAATTATTCACTTCCTGTGTTTCAAACGCAATTGGCTTTCTGGAAAGGATGAAACGTCTGTATTGGACCAACTACAATAAGCATGACTAAAGGCAAAAATGAGAATTAAAATCTGACTTTGAAATTACAGGCACATAAGAATTGACATATCATTATGAGTCGTCGCAACTTATATTCGTACCAACCGGTGCATAGAAAGATATTTAAATTGTTATTTTGGAGTTAAGGCCGCGATCTGAACGCCAGCGGGCAGCGGGGTGACGAGCTTGGAAACTTCTCTGCATTGCTAATCACGAGATATTAAAATCGGACTCTAACGCATGTTCCATTATAACAATAAAAGTAAAAAGACGATATGTTTTACGAATACCGGGAAATATGGCTAAGTACGTTACTAAACTACAAAAATAAATGGATTATCTGAATAAGTAAAACCTAAAAATATGTTTATTTTAGACAATTGCAATTAAAATGTTTTAGCATCAATACCACAGATCACATGAAGCCACTGCGGATCATGTGCGAAAGAAATTTAGGAACAATATATGGACGAGAGGAGCATATTATATAGGACATTAAGGACCCTGCAAATCCGGAAAATAAACCGAGAAGTAATAGCCTACATAAATTATAAGGAAAAACCGGAACCTCCTACCTCCTACGCCGGGTGACATACGCCGCCACATAATATACCTACCGCGGTACCGTAACACTGTTATATGCTTGTTCTTGATATTAATGATACTGTAATATATCCTAATTAATATTATAAATGCGAATTGTTAGATGTTTGGATGTTTAGATGTGTATTACTCAATCACGCTTAAACGGCTGAACCGATTTGGATGAAAGTTTGCACGAAGATAGTTTATAGGATAGATTTTTTCTATTCTATTCTGTCTATTCTGTCGCGAGCGGAATCTAGTAATAATATTATAAACTTCAAAGTTTCGATGTTTATTACTCAATCACGCTTAAACGGCTGAACCGATTTGGATGAAAGTTTGCACGAAGATAGTTTATAGGATAGTTTTTTTCTATTCTATTCTGTCTATTCTGTCGCGAGCGGAATCTAGTTATAATATTATAAACTTCAAAGTTTCGATGTTTGTTACTCAATCATGCATACACGGCTGAACGGATTAACATGAACTTTGTTATACTTACTAATATTTTATAGTCAGGATTGAAACATAAGATTTATAATATTAGTATGGATATGGATGAAGGTGAAGGAAGTCTCAAAGGTTTACAAAATTATTATGGCTCATTATTTATTTATCATCTCATAATTAGGGTAAAACGTGTGATACGTAAGAAGAATCACTTTTTTCCCAATTTGTTTCCAAACTTCATGATTCACCTACTTACAAAAACTACCTTTATCTTACTCTTGTTCTATTTTTCAATTTCACTAAAAACAGATAAAACTATATAAAGTTTGAGTATGCTAGCGTGTATGCCGTGCTTAAATGTTATTTAGGTAAAGTTATTCAAACACGTCCTGACGTCGGTAATGCAGGTAGTTTGAATGAATACAAGAGTGTAAAATGTCGGCAGTTCTATTAACATGCCTTGTAACGTAACGGCGCGAGTCCAGTAATTTTGGTAATGACGATATTTGCACATAAGTGGATGACGGTAACGGCAATAGAATAGACTAATAGTTCGCGGCACTGGAAGATCTTATTCATAATTCATGAAATGTCTTGCATCGCCTAACTTAAAAACGGGATCGAACTCATTGCGCAACGAAATCACGCACGCCGCATGTTCACAGGTAATTTGCGCATGTGTGCATGGCTGGTTGAAGCGGCGTATATTGCGCGCGGAGATAATTCGCTGCCTACGAAGCTGAAGGTCCTGGGTTCGAATCCCGGTAAGGGCAAATATTTGTGTGATGAGCATGAATATTTGTTTCTGAGTCATGGATGTTTCCTATGTATTTAAGTATTTCTATGTATTAAATATGTCGTCGTCTAGTACCCATAACACAAGCCTTATTGAGCTTACTATGGGACTAGGTCGATTTGTGTAAGATTGTCCCCTAATATTTATTTATTTATTTATTATTTATTTATTTATATTAATATCGATATCGAAGTAAGTTAAACTAGATTAATTACAATGATTACTTTAATATTAATTTGTCAAAATAAATGTAATTAAATTGACAATAAAATTAAATTTATTAGTATTTATTAGGTTAGGCTAGATTTTGATTTTTTATTAAAGCCGTTCCCCAGTCACTGAGGATGAGCACTCAATTCATGGGAAGTCAACAACTCCCCGCAGAGCCAGATAACAACAAAAATCCACAAAGCTGTGTGTACCTACTGCTAAAGTGCTCCTAGACAGACCATACTTTTCCTGAAATGTGTGGCTGGCGATTATAGGTGTCTTGCTCTTACTCCCATGCTAGAACAAGACACCCATAGTTGCCAGTCCCACATTTCAGGAAAAGTATGGCACATCTAGGAGCGCCTTGATAAAACAAACCTATGGGTTTTATAGTTATAGTGAGTGATGTTTTGTGATAAACAATATATTCCAAACAATATTTTATGGGAAGCAAGGGTATTTGAAAAGTATCTATTGTGTCTGGAATTGAGTAACTCAAATCAAATGAAGTCTACTCACCACATTCATAGAACTTCCTCTTGATTTTGATCAGGGTCCAGTCTTCGCCAGGGTTCTCATGGTTTTTGAGTAGTTTATTAAAAACAGCCTGATTTTTGACAGTCGGCCAAAGAGCTTCTGCTTTTTTAGGAGTAAACCAATTGGAACTGATAATGACAATTCCTCCAGTAGACTCTTCATTATCTTCTTCTGCCACGACATACATATCTAACATAAAGAGATAGGTTAGTAATCTTGATAAGTGCTGATATGAAATAGGTGGTCTTCCACTTGTCCAATGTGTATTTGGGTCTCACATTTTGCTTAAAAAGTGAGTGAGACGCAAATACACATTGGACAAAGATCTTGGACAAGTGGAATACCACCCTTAGGATTATAACTTGTTTCTTTGCCCGATTTGGAAACTAAAAGTCAATAGAAAAGAAAATGGCGACCATTTAACACAATATCCTTGCGTGATCTCAATTTTACGTAGATCCTCAGCATGGTTAGCACAAGACCGAGCGCGAACTGTCTCGTAAGTACTGTTTTCTAACCGTTGTAACTATAAAGAGACTGATGCCGCGTAGCGTAGTCTTGTGGTTACCATGCTAAGATCTGTTATGACTATGACCCTGACCACTCCTTCAACTCCTTGCCCCTATCATGCAATGCAATGATCAAATTAAAAAGGAATAGGAACCTATATTTAGCGGCAAGTGTTGAGATGACCGTATTCTTAAATTGTAGGTACCTAATCTAGGTACGAACGAAAGAACATTATTGTTAACTGTAGGTAACAAGACAAGGCTTAAGACTTAGCACACTACCGCTACTTTAATGAGGAAACAAAATGCAAAACTCACCAATATGAACAATTAGGGAACACAAAACAGCATGAATCTTGCTCGTTGGTGTTGCCATGTAAAAATGTTGGAACTCCTCCTTATTGTGTATAAAATATAAATTTAAATATAAATATTGTAGATTTTTCAAGAAACTTATGTAACTAACTTTCATAAATTGGCTTTCCATTTGCGCGAAATTCCCCCTTTCCTTGAATAAACTTGTATAAACTAGAATAATTTCGGACACCGTGCTGCGGCCGGGCCGCTCACGAGCGTTGCGTGTCAATCACAACGGGCAGCGACCGGGCCGCGACCGGGCCGCTTTCGCTATTTAATGTCATTATTGTCATTAACAAAGACATTGACATTGTCATTGCAATTTATTCGAGTACTGCAACATAATCCCTTTGCATCTGGTATCGCACTTAAATACAGCTATTATAAATTAGCATTTACCAGCCTTGTTAATAGTTATACTAATATGAGAATATTTCTGGTGATAACAAACAGGTGTCAATTTATAGGTATTTAATGTGCCTAGTAATGTGCTTATTTTCTGCGGTATGTCTAAATAGTAGCGCCAACAACGCCATCTAGTTTAATTATTGCGCACCACGTGCAACTATGTGAGCAGCAGACGTCAAACGATGCAAGCGAAACTGAGCCGTAAAGATAAGGCTACACCATTAACTCTAGGCGTTGTAGATTTTAGCAACCTTTCATATTATGAGATGATGCTTTACTAAACAATACAGAATCAATAAACATTTATTTTATTTTAAGGACAAAAACATACATGTAAATGCACGCCTGTTTTTGCGAAAGGCAACAATGAGCGCTCCTGCGCCACCCGGAATATACATAGGCTCTTGAGTTCTATCACTGACACCCTGTATTAAATCTTTATCACCCCCTATGCAAAAGAGACGTGTTATAAGTTTGACGTGTCTGGGTGATCGTAGCTCCTAAAAAAATGAACCGATTTTCAAGCGGTCAGGCAAGCGACTTTCAATCCGGAGGTCGTGTGCTCGAACCTCGGCTCGTACCACAGGGTTTTTTGGTGAAGAAAAACATCGTGAGGAAACCGATCTAATCCGAATAAGAACTAGTTTTCCCTCTGGGTAGGAAGGTCAGACAGCAGTAGCTTTCGTAAAACTAGTGCGTACGCCAAATCTTGGGATTAAGTGCCAAAGCACCCGCAGATTCAGACCTGTTTAATTTTGTAGCAGTAACGACGATATCACGAAATGTATCATAATACGTGTCGTGTCGCGCGTTGTCGTGCGACTATAATCTCAAACACAATGTGTTAAACATATCCATCCCCAGGTCAACCTACTAAAAATCAAACCACTTCCATCGTCAAAATGGCAAACGTTGTTACAAGCGTCGTAAACCCGAACTCGTAACTTTTAATATACAGAGTAAGTATGCTTGTAGTGCCGGCACAGGGCTGACGTAGGACATTTTAAGGGCGCCTTAGTTTCACCAACACATAAAAACTAGAGGGGGGTATTATGCAAATCCGCTTCAGCAATATAATCTATCTATATAAGTTTTACCGAAACAACGTTATGATCGCGTTTGCGTTTTACCCTCAATTTGTATGGGATTGGACAGCTAAACGCAAACGCGGTCGTAACGTTTTGTTTCGGTAAAACTTATACTAGAGCCTCAGAAGAACAACTATAGTCCAACGTAGACTAACATCTGCCAAAACAAAGGACTTTTTAATTTTTTTTGCCGTTATGTAGTTACATTGCCTATCATAAGAGTTCATTCACAATAATAGTGATACACAATCGCGTTACATGGAGTTCAATTGGGCCATAGTTAGGTGATATGGACTATAGTTTTATGGTTTCCCCTCTTCTGTATTCTCCTTACCAAAAAAAAGATGAAATATTCGAGACCGAGTTACTTAATACCACTTTGTAAGCCAACCCTGGTAGGTTAGGTTAGGTTAGGTTAGGTTAGGTTAGGTTAGGTTAGGTTAGGTTAGGTTAGGTTAGGTTAGGTTAGGTTAGGTTAGGTTAGGTTAGGTTAGGTTAGGTTAGGTTAGGTTAGGTTAGGTTAGGTTAGGTTAGGTTAGGTTAGGTTAGGTTAGGTTAGGTTAGGTTAGGTTAGGTTAGGTTAGGTTAGGTTAGGTTAGGTTAGGTTAGGTTAGGTTAGGTTAGGTTAGGTTAGGTTAGGTTAGGTTAGGTTAGGTTAGTTATGGCAACCCCCCATTTTAACGTCACCGACAGTTGACAGATATATGGCGGCTGCGATTTCAGGCAGAAGAAATGAATAATTTAATGAGGTCAACTGTTTCCGAAAATTAATTAATTGTCGCAGGCGGATAAAAACTATTCTAAACGGAAGCTAGAGTAATAATGTACTTATAAAAAAAGTTACAGTAAATCTAGCATGTGTATACTGTAAGGGGTCGTGGAAGGTGACCATTCAGTACCAATACTTAAACTTTGAACTGAATCATACGATGGTACAACTAGTAGCAGTGGATGATAAAAATAATTTGTTTTTTACAACTCATCCGCCCTGTTCTATTAATAAATTAGATAAGCAAATCAGCGTAACTATTAGGTCCATACCCTCTTAATAGTTTCTCGGAAGATATTATACGGGCAATCTGTACCTACTTCTCAATACCGATCACTTTTTATAGCATTGATAACAATAAAAATCAGCCTAGCATGATAACTAATCTGTAAAGACGAGCAATAGTTTTGTCATATTTCGATACACAATAAATAGAGTAGAAATTCAGGCCGCATGAAAAACACGTCAAAAAAAAGTAAAAAAATCAGAGTGCTTATTGAAAACAAATATGGCCTCCAATTATATTAAAAGGAATCTAACGACTCGTCATATTTTTAAATCTTTAAAGCCGTTTAAAAAAGCTGCAGGGCCTGCCAAAGAAATAGACATACAATATAGGTATATACATACACGCGGAACACATAACACTTCTTTTGCCGCAGTCTACTAAATGTATTAAAAAAAACCGGCCAAGTGCGTGTCGGGCCACGCGCAGTGTAGGGTTCCGTTTTTGCCTGTCTGTCTTTGTTAAATACATCGACACACGCGGGCCAGCTAAACGTTGCGTTGGTTGCGTCAACCGAATTTGTACGAAAGTTGGCCTTTCCAAGTACAGTTTGAAGTTGGTTGACTATTACTCATTACGTTTACTTGACTCCAAAAAAACTTAGGGCTTTGAAATGCAATATCACGCAAACGGATCCCTCAATATAAAAATGGTTTTCGAGAATCCATAATATAAAAAATATATACAACGTGTTAATAAAATAACGCAAAACCTGAAAACAGTTTGTTCAGAATCGAGCATAGAATGCGAAAATAATAATAAAAAAAAAAATTGACAAGATTTATTTTTTACAATTGTATGGAGTGTTAGCCGACTGGGGCGACCTGCTCCATACAAATGTAAAAAATAAATCGCGTCAAAATTTTTTTTTTTTATATTTTTCGCATTCTACTCTCGATTCTGAACAAACTGTTTTCAGGTTTTGCGTTATTTTATTAACACGTTGTATATCCAACGCACCCCTCACCATGGATTTATCAAGAAAGAAAAATTGGGCCTAGTGCGTGTCCACGCGCATTGTAGGGTTCCGTAGTTTGCCTGTAAAATTAGCTATTTTTTTATTAGTACATTTTAAGTTTGTCGACTATTACACGGTAACTAGTTATGCCTACTTAGCCGTGATATTTTTCCTTTAAAATTCATTATATTATGTACTACTGCCACGAAATATTTCACATCCCCAGTAGTAGCCATTTAGCCGGCACGGTGGAGGACACATGACTCGAACAAAAATTAGGGCTTTAAAGCCCAATATCTCGCAAATGGCTAACTCAACTGATATTTTTTTTAAGAAACCCATAATATCTTCAAAACAAGATCCAACGATACCCCACTCTTTAGGTTTAACGATAAAAAATAATTGACATCACCACTGTACATGTAGTCCCCTACCCGGTATCCTAAAAAAAATAATTCAGGATATTATTCTACCGATTTGTCGGTGTGATTGGTTTATATACCCACGTCGAATTACAGTTTTCTAGTTGTAAGGGTTACTGAGGTAAGCCGAAGACGGACGGTAAGACGGACATGGCAAAACTATAAGGGTTCCTTGTTGACTACGGAACCCTTAAAATTACTTCCTCACTTTACGTAGTTATAAACAACGTTCAACGTTCTAAAAACAATGTCATTAAAAAAATATCGACTGATTTATTTACCCATGCCAAAACACAGCTTACAGCTTGTTCACAACGGAACCCTAAAAACGATAAAAAAGAAATCAAACCTCTTATATTTTGTTTGGAACCGACTATGTAATATATCTATGTTTATTTTCTATAAAGAGTGTAAGATACTACAAATAAATACTGACTTACATGGGAAGAGTCCGTACAAATCGAATATTATGAAAGAAGAAAGAAAGAAAGAAAATAAGTTTATTTCGCAAAAATACAGAATACAACAATATTATTAAGTATACATTTTGACATTTCGTGAAATGCGAAAAAGGAAAATAAAATGTAAGTGGCCCTTATTTTATTTTGAGCAGTATCAATTACTTATATTTTAATGTAAATGAATAAAACAGCAACACAACTTGCCAACAGCTGGTACTTAAATAAAAGCCTCAACTTCATACATAACCCTGTTGTGTTGACCAAACGTAAAAAACAGCTATATTTTGCTTCTGGCTTTAGAAACGTTTTAATATGCAACGCTACCCGCGGATCGATGGCTTCAGCCAATGTGCCCAATGTTGCTACACGCAAAAAAGTGGAGAAAATTCCGGCCAATATGTCCATTAAGATAACAAATTGTCAGCTTATTTTCCCCGTATTTAAATTCAATTTAGGTAATTTTAATAAAACACTGTATTCACGTGTAAAATAAATACGGTTAATACGGAACAGACATTTACCCTAAGGATAATTATTTCATTATAATACATAGTTAAATGTAACAATTATCAACTGTAATTTCACGTCTATTCCCTGCTAGTTACTCAGTGTGGCAACTAAGTAGATACCTACCTCTGGTAATAGTACATTACTGCAGCCGCCGGGACAGAAGGGCTTGCCGGGTGAGTAGGTATAGACGGCCGACCGTAGGGTAAGGAGGCCGGATAGTGATACGAAGCCGGCAAGCCCTTTTCACGGCTAGTTATGTATAATCTGTTATGTAGCGAAAAAGGGCTGTACTGCTCTGACGCATGCCTATCGTGCGTGATACTCGTGATTAGCACTGAATGGGTCAAGTGAACTACGAGCTACGACGTGCTACGGCTACGCGCTGAATAACTGATTTGGTCCTGAAGGTACATTTTTGGTTGTCTATTTCATTTCATTTCATTTCATTTATTTCTTGATAAAATATTGTATTTTACATGTCAACTTAAATAATAATGATTTACATTTTGTTTCTAAAATAATGTTAATGTTAAAAAAAAACATCATGCGATATTTTTCATGGTACATACTTATTCTAGTCCACCAAGCGCGCGCGAGGCGAGAATTGAAAATTTGCCATACAAATTTCGATTCTCGCCTCGCCTCGTCTCGTCTCGCCCCTCCGGTGAAAAATCAGCTTTACTCACTTACTTACAGTTTGATTTTATTTACTTATAAAAATAATATACCAAACAGTATTAAATGGGTTTTATTATTCTAAAATTATCGGATAAGACCTCATTCTAGATCTAATTAATATCCATGTGCTTCTTTTGGTTTGCTTAAAGCGATTGTGGATTGAGTGTTTTGATGTTAATGAAATTGATACTACAAAGGCTATAGAGATATATATAAGTACTTGTTTAGCTTGGTGCCCGAGAAACAAAAACAGCTCGAGTATCGACGGGTGCCGGAAACTGAAAATCTCGAAAAGATGAGAATTTAAATACGTATTTTACATTATTTAATTGTAACTAATTCTAATGACGGCTACACAGAAATAGTTGATGTTAACTGTTTATTCATTATCTAACAACAAGTAGGTACATCTTATATATGAGTAGGTACATAATGCGCCCGTAACGTAATGAACGAACCTATATCATTAATTATATACCTAACCTCATTTAGTACCCCGAAAAAATACTTGTTGGCTGGGCAACAAAATTAATTTCATTCCGCCGCAATGTTTATCAATTTAAAATTCTATTATGCTCACATTAATAATTAAGTATCTACTCGTCAAATTAGGCCGCATTTTCGGCCAAAGCCGAATTAAATTTCGTTCTCGACTGTACTCGTGCGCTACCCCATCCAAATCTGTGAATGCTTGCACAAACTCGCTTCCATGACACAAGCAGCCGCCAAGTATCGTGTTTATTCCCCTTTAAGTATTGGTGGTAAACTGTGTACTTTATAGGTGCGGCCCTCATGGGGACCGCTCCCCGCCAGTAATTATCCTACATGTTTTTATATCAGATTTTTAGTGGATTATTATTCACGGTTTCGGACAGCTCTGACGGAATTTGTTCGTTGAAGAGTAATGCGCAGTTAGTTTTGATTCTTAGGTATTTTTACGATTAAGGGGATGCTAAACGTGCGGTCCACACAAAGAGAACAAAATTTTAGTTTTCTGTTCCCTCCTTCAAAACCGGCCAAGTGCGAGTCGGACTCGCGCACCGAAGGTTCCGTACAAACCTGTAGGTATTATATAGACCTGAGTATTTGATATGAATTTCAATTTAATACCTCTACGCGTTCATGAGGAAAGGGGTAGTAACTTTAAAATTACTAAAAATATTTTTATTATATGATGTACTTAACTAAAAATTTACGGGTTTCGCAATTTTTCCTTTATCTGTGCTATAAGACGTTGCTTCACTTGCTTCGTACCAAATTTCAAGATTCTGAGTTCACGGGAAGTACCGGGGTAGGTTTTGATTCCCTTGCGAGTCTCGAAAATTTGCGGCATAAACCAGCGTATCTTTTGATTGCGTTGGCTTAGAAGTTTGATTTTTTCACAGCTCCAAGGGACAGTAGATCTGAGTATTTGGTATACATTTTCGCTTGATACCTCTACGCATTCCTGAGAAAAAGGGTCTTGACAGACGGACGGACGGACGGACAACGAAGTCTAGAACGCTTCATCTAAATCCTACGCACCAGCTATAATGTGACGACACGATGTACAGCACACATGTATGCTGCGCATACGCACATAATGAATCCTATGAATACAGCGAATGCCATTGCATGCCATGCCATATGCAATGTTTGATAATGATCCTGCATGGCAGTATTGGCGATAATTCATCAAATAGTGTATATGGAACCTCATGAGCACCTATCGGCGTCGTGTAAGTGAGGTCTGCCGTAGCACGTAGCGACGCGACACTAACCGTCGTGCGTGTAATTCCGTATGAAGGAATAGGTGGATACACGAACGAAGTTCGTTTTCGTTTCGCGGTAGGCGATATATAAACATGTTGTACTGACAAATTGGGCTAAAATCACATAATCTGTATACCCCATGAGAGAATCGTACCAACATAGGTACATAAGGGTATGCGCGCACGAGCAACTTTTGTCTCTGCGACTATTTTGTCTCTCACATCAAGTCTATGGGTTAGTCTGGAAGTGCGCACACGGAGTCGCGTCGCTACGTGCGCGCACTTCCATACTAACCCATAGACTTGATGTGTGAGACAAAATAGTCGCGGAGACAAAAGTCGCTCGTGCGCGCATACTCTAGGAAAAATCGAATGTTACTATACTCATAAGGGCCATTAAACACCTATAAGATGGAAAGAGACGGAAAACATTCAATTCATTCACTTTTAGGCGGTTGGTTGAGACTCAATTTGTCGTGTAAACGCTTAATTTACCAAATTTAATGCTGCGGAAACCGATAATAGTGATTTCAAGAACCGATAAGTGATTTCAAGAACCAATAATAATTGTTATAAGCATTTCAATTTTTTGATTTGCCTTGTATTTGTCCCTATAAATGAAACAATATTACAGGTACAAACATTATTTGTTCTTTCATACATTTTGATTGCCAGACGACGATAAACATACTTATATAGATAAATAAGTACATAGAAAACATCCATGACTCAGGAACAAAATATTCGTGCTCATTACACAAATAAATGCGCTTACCGGGATTCGAACCCAGGACCTCTTGCTTCGTAGGCAGGGTCACTACCAACTAAGCTAAAGCGGTTTTATTTAATGTTGTTTATTTTGGAGTAATCCTTGGACATAATGTTATATAGCAGGTATACTTACACAAGCAGTCAAGATTGTACAGAAAGGCCGGATATAGCTGTTTCTACATGCAGGTGTGAGCTTGTCTACCTTTGTACGTAACTTACGTATATTCGAAAAGACATATGTGTTCGATTATACATTCAGGATTACGTTCTACGTTAGGAAAGCGAGCTTGCTAATGAACCTATAAAAACAACACGCGTAGTTAATCGTCCTGTCGAGTCTATAGCGTCAAGGTCATTGTTGAAGTCATCCAAGGTAATGTCTTTAAGAGGTCGGTAGGTAATACGTCTTGGCGTCGGTTTCCTTTTTTTAATGTCAATCTCAGCTGTAATAAAAGCGTGTCTGCCTAAATCTGGAATATGCCTCACATCCACAGACAAAACGCGGGCGTCAGTACAGACTAGGTCTATCGTGGTCTCACTGTGGTCTGTGAAGTGCGTCGGGTCGTTTACGTGCTGAGTTAAGTCAAGTGTTGTCAAAAATTGCGTCAAGTGTTTGAGTTTTGTGTCATTTTTGTCACAGTAATTTATATTAAAATCCCCAAGTAATATTAAGCGGTCGTAGTTAGTAAAAGAAGTAATTGAGTCCGTAATAGCGTCAAAAAAAGTCTCCACGTTAAGCCACGGGGGACGATATGCAGTTCCGATCAGTAAACGTTTACAATTAATATTAATTTTTAGCCATAATTGCTCCACGAGCGGTGCGGGGGGATGGGGCACGGTTGCGGTATTACAATACTTACATAAAAATGTAAATAATTAACACAAATTAGCGGCTTTACGAACAGATCTCACTAGCATGTCTTTTGTCAATTTATATACTTCAAGAAATTGTCTCCACAAAGAAAAACGAACCGGACAGACAAACGATTTTAGGCCCAAGCTGAAGCATAGAACTTCGTTCGCTTCGCTCTCTCACTCAATGATTTTCAATAGTAGGGGACAGATTGAACTAGTCCCATAGTACTCTCAACAAGGCTTGTATTATGGGTGCTAGATGACAATATATTTAATAGATATAAATACTTAAATACACAGAAAACATCCAAGACTAACAAATATTCATGCACAACACACAAATATTTGACCATACCGGGATTCGAACCCAGGACCGTCAGATTTATAGACAGGCTAAAATAGTCGTCAAAATATATATCGATCTTCTCTTTTTAACAGAGTGTTCAAGTACAGTAGTATTTTTTACCCCCTGACGAAAACGAGGGATGTTATTAACACATTCAGGGCCAATGACGACACATATGCATCAGACCGCCGTAGTCACTTTCCGCTACATACGAGGAAAACCACGGGATCGGCTACGAGCGTAGCGCGTAGCGATTCTTGGCCCAGAATGGGTTAACATGTGTATTTGAGTTTTAATCGAGTCTTGTGTGTCAAGATGGTTCTTTAGTATAGTGTTCCCCCAGGAGTTTTGAATGTGTTCGTCTATGTGGGGGGCTAAAAAATATCCTATATTTGAATCCAGGCTATAAACTATCTTCGTGCAAAATTTCATCCAACAGTTGAGCTGTTTAAGCGTGATTGAGTAACAAACATCGAAACATCCAAACTTTCGTATTTATTAATATTAGTAGCCCCACAAGGTGGACTGATGACCTGGTAAAGGTCGCGGGAGTCCGCTGGATGCGGGTGGTGCAGGAGCGGTCATTGTGGCACTCTTTGGGGGAGGCCTACGTCCAGCAGTGGACGTCTTTCGGCTGATATGATGATGATGATGAATATTAGTAGGATTTTTAGGATTTTTAATTGGTTCTGACTAACAACATCTCGTCATACGACGTACTCGTAAGTATGAGAGCGACTAGAATACTTCACAGAAATAACAAGTCACCTGACTAATGGCAAGCATGACAAAGGCTTGCAAACTTCGAGTCATGAAGACAAGATAGGGCACTTTCCACTGTTTACGGAAGGCGGCTGCCCATTATAGAAAACAAGTAACTCACTTTTGGCACATTTTACACGAGAACGAAAAAACGTAATTTTAATTTTTTGTCACCAAATAAAAAGGCATTTGGATCTTTGCTGTATTTTTTATATTTTAATCTTTAGTTTAATCAAAATTGGGAAAAATGAGGACTACATTGAAGGAAAGTCGAATTTTAAATGAAATCTCCACTTAAAAACCAGTATCTCTCAATTTACTTGTTTATCGTTGTCATCAGCTTGTTTGTCACCTGCCAAAATATTGTAATGAAACTGACTTCACGGATATAATACGACTAAATTATATAGACATGAAACGTCGAAGATGTATTATTAGACTTCTGATCTTTTTGAATTATGTTACGTCAATTTATCTCTATCCCTTTTGGGCATTGGGGATGCCTTGATTTGAGTCGAACACGCCCCCTAGACAGAGATACGCGTATGCCTTCCGCGCACGAGAAAAAGAGATGTAACACTCTTCGGGAATGGCTTTATTAGACAAATATCGATAAATACCTATCTTAGTGAAGTTTTATTTAAATTACATCAAGTGAGATTTTAGATGAGATAAAATACTATAAGTACGAGTAGTAACTTGATTGTGTCGTAATAGTTATTTACGATACAAGTGCCGAAAATAGGAAATTCGCAACGAGTGGTGATAAATTAAAACACGACCGAAGGGAGTGTTTTAAATCGACACGAGTTGCGAATTACCTTTTCGCACGTGTATCGTACAACGTTTTACTGTACATATGGCTCTTTAAAGTTTCGACATATGCACGAAAAGTGCTCTTTTCCGCACTAGTGCGGGAAAGTAGCACCATATGTACTGTAATAGTTATTTACGATACAAGTGCCGAAAATAGGAAATTCGCAACGAGTGGTGGTAAATTAAAACAGGACCGTAGGGAGTGTTTTAAATCGACAGGAGTTGTGAATTACCTATTCGCACGTGTATCGTACAACGTTTTACTGTACATATGGCTCTTTAATGTTTCGACATATGCACGAAAAGTACTCTTTTCCGCACTAGTGCGGGAAAGTAGCACCATATGTACTGTAAAATAATGTATCGTTTGAGTAGGCTGAGTAAAAAAAGGAAAATACAGACCCAACTTTGGATTTTTTTTCTATCGAGGAAATTTTAAGCAATCATGTATCCATAAAATCAGATGAACAATCATATATTCAAGAATCATATATCTGAAAATCAGACTTTATTGTTTATTAATCTAGTCAGAACGGCGTTTCAAAGCACGCGATAATTTCCAATGCACCGCCTTAAGTGGTCATAGTTATAACAATAGGGATTCTTTTAACGACATATAATTTATAATGTAATCTTATATTGTGAATAAATGAATCTGAATCTGGTAAGATTGAATGAAGACGTACATAGAAACTTACAAAGCTATAATACACAGCCTGTTTTTCTGTATACTGTACTAGCTTCTGCGCGCGACTCCGTTCGCGTAGAACTCGTAAGTATCGTAGCTCTATACAAACCTTCAACCCCCATTTCACCCCATTAGGGGATGATTTCCGGGATAAAAACTATCCTATGTCCGGGATTCAAAGTATCTCCATACCAAATTTCATCTCAATCGGTTGAGCGGTTTAAGCTTGAAGAGATAACAGACAGACAGTGAGACAGACAGACTTTCGCATTTATAATATTAGTATGGATGCTGAGCTTTGTAAGATTGTATGGAGAGGTACATGGAAACGTACACAGCTATAATATACTAGCGACCCGCCCCCGCTTCGCACGGGTACTATATTATACATATAAACCTTCCTCTTGAATCACTCTATCTATTTAAAAAACCGTATCAAAATCCGTTGCGTAGTTTTAAAGATCTAAGCATACATAGGGACAGCCACTTTGTTTTAATACTATGTACCTAGTGATATGTAGTGATGATATTTGTAAAGATATGGCAAAGTTTCAAATCGATAGAACTTAATGGAAGTGAATGAAAATCTGACGACCGTTTTAGCCTATTTGGCCCTGCCTACGAAGCAAGAGGTCCTGGGTTCGAATCCCGGTAAAGGCATTTATTTGTTTGATGAGCACGAATGTTTTGTTCCTGAGGTAGTCGATGTTTTCTATGTATTTACTTAAGTCGCCTAGAAGCTTAGTACTAGGCGACTGCTTAGTTTGGGATTAACCCGATTTTTTTTTTTTTTTAATTTATTTCCAAACAAAAAGTAGGTACAATGGTTTTTACATTTGTTTCGCCAAACATAACTGTTTATTGGCGAGTAGTACACTCATTTTCAGTTTATTTATTGTACCTAAACATCTGTTACAAAAGCATGCATTATACTAAATATTCATTTCATTTCATCTGTGTACAGCTGTCCCCAATTATATTAATTTAAAATCAACATGCAGTATTACAGAATTGTGCTCTGCCTACCCCTTTTCGGAAAGCAGGCGTTAGCTTATGTTTATGAGCTAACATATGGTTAAGAAACTGAAATGGACCGGTTAATAATAGGGTATAGTCATATAATTGGATAGGTACTTCCTGACCTGCGACCTTCAAGTGCTTGACCTGATTTTCTGGTCATGTTCTCGGCTCAACTAAGAGTGAACATAATAAGGTAGGTTTTATCTTTGTAATAATAGAACTAAGCTGGCTGGGTAATTGAAGTCCAAATATGGGCTTAAATGCAAAATACACACACTGCACGAAAATAGGGAGCCTCCACACATTACGTCACGCAAAATTCCTACGTTTTTGCCCCCTTTCCCTTGACACGCTTTTTCCGATGTCTTCAGCACGTACTGTCTCGTCTGGCATCACATGACCATTAAGAGTCCGCAGTAAGCTCGATTCTTCATACAAACGTAGTTACAGTCGTGTCCGGGTGTCGTGTAATTGTGTCGGGTGTCGCACGCAAGTACTACCCATCCTTGAACCAGGCAACAGTAGCAAGGAGGGCAAGGCGGATTCTGACCAGGGCCGCCGCTAAGTGTCCATGCCGACTTTCTGCTGACAGCTCAGCAACGGCGACTCGGCGAGTCGGCCCGCGCCTTTGTGCGCGAACTCGTATAAATCGTACCTCCATACAAACTTTCGTCCGAGGTGATTTTCCGGAAAAAAAAGGAAAAACAAAACAGGAACTTGTAACGTCACGACTTTCTATAATCGAATCACGCCCATTGTTTGATCTTTATGTACAGTCAGCCAATGAAAATGTTGCGCACTTTAGTTCTTTGTTACAGTGAACGTCACGTTTGACAATCAAAGAAATGAACTGAAACGAAGTTACAATTTCAAAATGACATGGTTCTATGTATTTATTTATTTATTTATTTATTTATTTATTTAGCTTACTTGAACTACACATTTTTACATAATATAGGTAAATATGTTAGGTAACTAACCACATGTAGTTTTATTTTAAGATCTAAGTATAGGTAAGCATTAAGTTAAAGTAAGCCACCTTCCGTACTAGTTAATAAACTGTATTACGGCAAGGTACCCTCCTTCTCCTCATGATTAACCGCGTAGATATGAGTTAGAATTGTTTACATTATGTGTTTATGTAATTACCTACAATGATCATTAATACTATTTATTTTAAGGCACATAGGTTTAAATGTAATTGGTAACATCATTAGCATAATTATTGCATGAGTTTCTAGAGGGAGAATGTATGTATTAAATAGTGAGTATAGTAGTATGGTGTGTGTGTGGGTGTGTATGTTTGTGATGGGAATAGACTTAGCAGTAGGTTCAGTGCGGAAACCAACAATAAAACATTTATAGGCGCTACGGGCCGGCTACAATTCTTGGCAGTGAAAGTGTTAAGGGCGGGTTTCACCAACTTACGATTACGGACCGATCAACCGGCAGCTTTATTCCACGGAAACCTTTTTTGTACAGTGTAACTTACTCATAAATATGATCCGTCGCTCTTATGTGAGCGGATTAAGGTTTCGGTACATATTTATGAGAGGATTAAATTGACATGTTTTTGCACACTTGACTGCACTTTAAAGTCCGGCCTTAAAAAATATGTTCTATACTAAAATACATATAGGTAATCTTAGACATCATTGTTGACTAAATGATCCGTTACCTGATTTTCTCATCGAGGTAAGCTAACATTACCTAGCGGGCCAACCAAGAGAATTTTGGAGGTCACATTCGCCTTAAAATTAGCGAAAACTCTGTCATCGATCGCGCATTTTCCCCTAGAATTTGTTATCTAATGGATTTTAAATGAGTAGGATATATCGGATGGGATGTTTCATTTTATGCAAAAACAGCTTTTAGTGTTACCCTTTGATGGAGGTAAGTCGGTCACTTTTAACAGAGTGGTCATGGTTATTGACCGTTCACGTCGGAGTCCCTCAGCATTGCAACCTACCTAACCTACCTAACCTACCTAACTAGTACCTATTTCTTCAGTTACGTAATGAGTAGGGTAGTGAATTTTGATTTAGGTGCGCAAGGTTTCTTGAACCCCGCGGGGTTTTTGCCCGAGCCGTAGACTAGAGAAAAGACCCGAGACGAGTTATAATGACAGTTCAGAAAAGTTAAACAGACTAGGGTATAAAGTAACTTTCCGCACTCTCAGGCACTCACAGTACCTACCTACCACATTTTGAGCAACTTAAAAAAAACTCATGTTCTATGAAGTTTATTAGAATGAAGACTAACTTGTACTTATACCTACGCATGTGTGTCGCGTCTTTTATTAGCACTGCCGCTAATCGCGCGATCATGCGCCGGTCGTGCAGCTAATGTTTCCCTATGAATAAGGTCTTGAAACTATTCTTGTTTCCCCAGACTCCGCCTAGAGAACTACGAGCAATGGTGCGCCGTGGACGCCGTGACGCAGGGCTGCGCGGGCGCGCCGCGCGCGTGCCGCGCCGCCGTGCTCGCCGTGCTGGGCACGCAACTGCGCGCCGCGTGCGCGTGCCGAGGCACCGACTTCGCACAACTGTACGACTGCCTCGGCTGGCAGCGGCTCTTGTGGCTGAATCCTTGCGTCGGTGAGATTCTCAGCCTTTTCAAGATCTACGAGCAATGATTTCTTTGTTTTAATACTACGACAGCGGCAGACAAGCATACGGCCTGCCTGATTGTAAGCAAACATGCTTACAATCAGGCAAGCTGCGCCTCTAGAAGAATCACAACTTCACAAGCGCGTTGCCGCCTTAATGATTTGAGGATTCGTTATGTAGATAGCTAGAAACGAACGCTGGTCCCTCACTCTCAACACAGGACATCCTCGGCAGCTCTGGCGACCTTTTTCACCGCTAGGAACAACACCACATACCTACAGAGCAAGTAGTGGCGTTATTCTGCCTGCGGTCTTCTGTAACGTGGAGGTACTTCCACAGTTGGGCCGCTCCAAATATGAGCGATAGGAAATTTTGCTGTGTGCTACTGCTCAAGAAAAAGTATATGTGGGGAAATATGTGTGGTGCACCGTGGACGCTATAATGTGTGCCGTGCTTGCCGTGCTGAGTACGCGACTGCGTGCCGCGCTGCCGCGGCACCGACTTCGCGCAGCGGTACGACGACTGTCTCGGCTGGCAGCGGCTACTGTAGCTGAATCCTGGCGTCGGTGATATTTTTAGTGTTGAAGTTAAGGCAGGCGCAAGACACTCCGCGATTTACGTTCATCGCTACAAGTACATGCGGGAACCCCAATATTGGGGTCTATTCAGTGGCTGCAACGCTGTGCATCGGGCCGCACGCGCATGCTGCTTCGCGCGCACACGCTTAAGCCTTGTTCGGACTAGGCTAGTATTTTAGTGCGAGTCCATACATTTGCTGCAAGTACGAGTAGCTTTTGTATGGACTCGCACTAAAATACTAGCCTAGTCCGAACAAGGCTTTACGTAAATATTATATCTCAAGTGAACGTGCCGCATTCGTCTGTTTGTGTGTTGCATTGATGCTATTGAAATGAATAAAAAGACAGCGAGAAGATATTGTAACGCAGCGGGTTCCAGAAATAATGATAAAAAAATAAGAATCACGCGTTTTTCTATTCGTTGAGTTGCATGGTATTATATTGCATAATTTTATTTTATTAAATATATTATTATATTTTTAGTCGTTGTCAGCCCTCACTATCGGTGACGCGGCGAGTGAGCCAATTCATTTTCACCGTTCGTACACAGCCCTAAGGTTCCGTTTGGCTTGCGTTGGAGTCGACGATTAATAGTGCAATTATTCACTGTGATAATTACGAGTAGAATATTTAGCGACACGTATTATAAACTTAATTGTTGACTAACTTTTATTTCATTAAAGTTATAAGTTTCTCGTATAAATGAGTGTATGAACTGATGATGTTCGTGAGAAAGAATCTGCCAATGTTAACACCCTTCAAGAATGGCTTTTTTGGACAAATTTCGATAAATACCTGACTTAGAGACGTTTTATTTAAATTTCATAAAATGAGATTTTAGATGAGATAAAATACTATGGTATTAACTTGATTGTGTCGTAAAATAATGTATCGTTTGAGTAGGCTGAGTAAAAAAAGGAAAATACAGACCCAACTTTGGATTTTTTTTCTATCGAGGAAATTTTAAGCAATCATGTATCCATAAAATCAGATGAACAATCATATAGTCAAGAATCATATATCTGAAAATCAGACCTTTATGTTTCTTAATCTAGTCAGAACGCCGTTTCAAAGCAAGCGATAATTTCCAATGCACAGCCTTAAAACGGTCATAACCTAAACATAATAACTGTTTCAGGGGCTAATGTCTTAAGTAGATAAGTGTTACGGAACATTTAGTTTATAGTGAAACATTATTAGGTAAAAAATTGTACTTTGTAGGTCAAGTACCTATGTGTTAGGGGTAGAGATGCGCAAAACGTGTCACTGAAGTGAAAGGAGCGATTCATATCTTCATGTCGTAAAGATATGTATCACTCTTTTCGTTCATTTCGTTCATTTCGCTCAGTTCATCTAGAGACTCCTAACAGCTCTCGCTCAGTTGATCTGTGGACTCCTAACAGCTCTAAATCGCGATAACCGAAAAGAATAAGGAATGAATTAATAACGGCTGATACTTGCACAGATTTTCCTTCATACTTGGTCAGGAAGCCTATAATGTAGTAATATATTACTAACTCATTTTTTTGGAGAAAAACATGTGAAATTAATGGATCAACCAAATCACTCCCACACATTAGTATAAATGAGTGACTCACACATTGACATGTTTTTCTATCAGTAACGTAAGCGCACACGCGTGTTTGAGATAGGTTTATGGCTTCGACTCGTAAGTGCGAAGAGCGCAACCCACTCGTACATCAGCGGCGCTACCACGAACTTCGAAAGTCGAAGTTCGGGTATTTCCATCTCTATCGCACTCCCTTACTCGAGTGACAGGGATGCATGTATTACGAACTTCGACTTTCGAAGTTCGTGGTAGCGCCGCAGTTCTGCTCGGTCGAGTTGAGAGCGGTAGAGCGGGGGAAGGACGCATACGAACTGACATAGTGAGTTAGTGAGTTGTTTCATCCTTCAGTGAACGAGTGAGCGAGTGACATAAACGAAAAGATGCAGTTCATTTGAATCTCTCACTCCTGAGTTACACACCTCTAGTTAGGGGACAATCTTACACAAATCGCACTATTCTCATAGTTAACTCAATAAGGTGTAGTGATGTTACTTACGTCCAGAGAACTAAAAAACCATAGAAGTCTAAGTAACGCCGCAAAATGGCCGCGCAGAATGGGTGTCATTGTCATTATGCGGGGTTGGGGGCGGGGTGTCAAAACGATGCCAGGCAGCCGTTTAGTTTGAACATACCGGGTTTTAGGCACGTGTTTGGGTAGAAATTTGTGAGGACCTCGCATTCTATGGTTTTTTTGTTCGCTGTGTAGCGCAGGATGGCGGATAGAACTCGGGAATTTCAATGAAATGGTTAATACTGATATTTGGTACCTTTTGTGTACCTCCTACCTTTAAAATGAGTTATGGGGAACTGTGTACGATTTTACAATAAGTAACCTTCTGATATACTGAAATTGTCAATGAATAGATTTAAGTTCAGCGTTAAGCGCCATCTTATAGAGAAATCTTATTATACTATAATAGTAGATTACTGCAGAGGCCGTGAAGTAAGGGATTGCTGGACGAGATTGGGGTAGACGGCCGAGTCGTAGACGAGGCCGAATACAACGAGTCCAGCAATCCCTGTTCCGGCCGAGGATTGTATAGTACTTTTCTCAAACGATGTGAGGAAATATTAAAATTAAAATAAATACTAGGTAATCAATGAAATAATAGGTCATTTGCGCCTTTTTTATTTTTTAAACATGCCATTTGAACAAGCCGTTCGAGCACCATGTTTAACCGCACATAAAGTATAGTACCATAGATTATTTTTTTTTTTTTTATGAAGCAAGTATGCTAACAGTGTCTAGTGGTGGTTGGCAGTATGTAAATTTTCCTTTGTCAGTTTAATATTAGTAAGCAAATTTAAAAAGTTAGAGTAGCGGACAATAATGGTTTTACTTAGGGTTTTCATACATTACTTCTTGGCCTAAGGCCAAGAAGTAATGTAGGGAGCCATAAACAAGAAACTTCACGTCTTCATTTCGTGATATTAACGCGTACATTTCCGAGCATGTTTGAGAAAAAGAATTTATAGATGACAAAGAAGCATTTATATGTAAAATAGCTTAAGTTGAGTAGTTAAGTTAAAACATGACGTGTAAAAGAGCTAGCTTAAGCCTATTTACAAAATAAATATTTTGATTTGATTTGATTTGAGTAAATGTTTATTTCACTGTCTGTCATACCCAGTCCCGTAATATGAATTAGGAACGATATTAATTTAATGAAATGCTTGTTGATACGGTGGCCGGCGGCCCGATAACGAGCTTTAATATAGGTACAGATAATGCTCGTTGGCAGCCGATTAGCTTAAGGCCGGCCGAACACGGACTTCCGAGAGACGGACGGACTTCTTAGCCCACGTCGGATGCATTCGATATCAATGATGTAATAAAAAAAGAGGTTTAGTGTGCCACTTTTGCGTATAGCGTATCTACAGGTTATACGCAAAAGTGGCACACTAAAACCGAGTCAGTTGCACCAACTTGCCGTAGTTTCGCGTCGCCAATGGAAACGTATTAACGTGTTAGCTCTCAGATTTGGTGGCCATTTTAAACACGGAATTTGAATACACAACGTGTCTACCTTTTTTATATTACGTCATTGTACGATCCATTAATTTGCCATAGCCGTCATTTGCCATA
The DNA here is from genome assembly GCA_947578815.1 of Epinotia ramella. Taxonomy (NCBI): domain Eukaryota; kingdom Metazoa; phylum Arthropoda; class Insecta; order Lepidoptera; family Tortricidae; genus Epinotia; species Epinotia ramella. The sequence goes on from CANPUT010000111.1 coordinate 1,145,235, forward strand.
AAAATAAGTTTCTCTGAAACCGTAAATTATTTAGGACAAATTCAATAAACTTTGTATAGAGCCGTGTAGTTTAGGTTAGGGTTGTTTTATACAACAATCCTGAAAAAAATAAAATATACAGTTTTTGAGAAGGACTAAGTACATAAAGTTAAAAGAATACGCTGTAAATACATTAAAAATCTTGACGTTTTTGACGTTTCATAAAAAGTTGCTGAGTTGACAGCTAACATCACTATTGTGCAATGCAAACCCAACGATTGGCATTTGTTTTTGCGGATGCGACTGAACCTGCCCCCGCGTAGAACTAATTTCTATATTAGCTCCATACAAACTTTTACCCCCATTTTACCCCCTTAGGGGATGATTTCCAGGATAAAAACTATCCTATATCTTTCCCAGGGACTCAAACTATCTCAACAATACCAAATGTCGTTTAAATCGGTTCAACGGTTTAAGCGTGAAGAGGTAACAGACAGGCAGACAGACAGAGAGACAGACACACTTTCGCATTAACCAGTGCCTAATCCTACCTAAATGATAATTAGAATTTTACACTCCTAGAAATTACGCGAATAATTTGTCGTTACTCATTTTTATCTATCAATTAAATATGAAGTCCGTCGCATATAATTTTTAATCCGCACAGATTGTAGACACTTTAGTCAGTCGCAGCGGAAATCGCAACTCTGCAGCGGCCCAAACGTATGTATAAAACGCATTATCGGCCTGATGAAATTAACTGATGCCACTTAATTTAAGCTTATCGGGTTATGGGAACTTTAATATCTAACTTATTTTAGCTTAATTTAGCTACCATGCGTATCATAATCAATTACTAAAGCAGGCACCAACATAATTGGACGAAAGTGTAAACAATAGTACCTACATTACTGCAGAAACTAAGCGTAATCAGAGGTCTATTTTTGTTAGGATTAATTGGTTTCGTTTCGTGAGGTCAGGCGCATTGTCGCGTTCTGAATTATAGCCCAAGTGATATCGAGAGTATTAACAAAAACGATGCTTCCCATATTTAAAAAAACTTTCTCCGTGGTGTTACGCGAATGACAAACTTTCATATGTATTAAAATAAAATAAAATAAATAAATAAATATTAGGGGACAATCTTACACAAATCGACCTAGTCCCATAGTAAGCTCAATCAGGCTTGTGTTATGGGTACTAGACGACGATATATTTAATAGATAGAAATACTTAAATACATAGAAAACATCCATGACTCAGAAACAAATATTCATGCTCATCACACAAATATTTGCCCTTACCGGGATTCGAACCCAGGACCTCCAGCTTCGTAGGCAGCGTCACTACCCACTAGACTAACCGGTCGTCAAAATGTATTAAGTATATTTATTAGTGCGAATCACATTTTCAAGGCCGTCAAAATGTTTCCTTTCGTTTACTGGTTCATGGATAGTATAAACTTAAATTAGAATAAAAAACCGGCCAACTGCGAGTCGGACTCGCGCACGAAGGGTTCCGTACCATTATCTATAAAAACAATAAAAAAACAGTTTGTTGTATGGGAGGTCCCCTTAAGTATTTATTTTATTTTGTTTTTAGTATTTGTTGTTATAGCGGCAACAGAAATACATAATCTGTGAAAATTTCAACTGTCTAGCTATCGCGGTTCTTGAGATACAGCCTGGCGACAGACTAAACGGCAAAACAACACGTTTGTTGTATGGGAGCCCCCCTTAAATATGTTTTTTATTATGTTTTTAGTATTTGTTGTTATAGCGGCAACAGAAATACATCATCTGTGAAAATTTCAACTGTCTAGCGATCGCGATACTTGAGATACAGCCTGGTGACAGACAGACAGACGGACAGCGAAGTCTTACAGGAATTAATTATGCAAAAAATCGTTCGTTGAGGTTATTGCGTTTGTATATTAACACCTTAAATGATCGGGAACGTCTTGGTGAGAAATAATTTTGATTTTTATTGCGTACTTAGACTTTGCCCGCGACTTCGTCGTGTAGACTCGTTAATCGTCTTAAAGGATGATTGCTAATACTAAGTATCGCACAGGTATATAATTAATTATCTTACTCCCAATTCCTAACTAAACTTCCACCAATTATTTTATACCCTTGCGAGATAGAAATGTATCCTATCCCCATTCCCGGATCTCAAACTATCTGTGTACCAAATTTTATCACAGCAATCGGATCAGCAGTAGAAGCGTTAAAAGGGTACAGAGAGGCTCTAGTATAAGTTTTACCGAAACAAAAGTTTGCGTTTTACCCTCAATTTGTATGGGATTTGTCAGCTAAACGCAAACGCGGTCGTAACGTTTTGTTTCGGTAAAACTTATACTAGAGCATCTGAGAGTTACTTTTATAATATTAAGTACCTATAGCATGGATTCTTAATACTTGAAACGAATTCCACACACGCATTGTATGCGCTGCTAAATACCAAAGTGTTGCGGAATTAACATATACCTAACGACAATAGAAATTACGAGATCGATTTTCGGTATTAGGATCTAGTGGTCTAGCTTAGTCTCTTTTGAATTCAAAACGCGAATCACGCACGCACGTCGATTTTGATTTATATTCCATTAACTAATGCACTGTGCGAACTCTTTAATAGTTATCGTTGGTCATACTAATTCAGTGGCGGATCAAGGATTTTGGTGATATATTAAATAAATGCTTTTTATTCTGCAAGTAGGCCGCAATGGCACTTTTACTAGCCAAAATTCTACCAGCGTTTCTGAAAAAGAAGACCACTGTTAAGAAGAAATGCCGAATTAAACTCAACAGTCAGTCATGTTGTCGACTGACAGCTGTTTGAAACTTCTTCAAAATTAAAATTACATAAAAATGGACCCTACCCCACGACAATAAAGATATTTAACAAGCTACCTAACCATATAAAGAACGAGCCTGACACTAACAAATTTAACAAATATTTAAAACAATTACTAATTGAAAAATCATACTACAGTTTAGACGAATATTTAAATGGATAACATAATTAGGTACATTTTACGAATTATGCACAAACAAGCGTCTGCCTCCCTCCTTTCCAACTTCTCTCCAACTTCTTTAAGTACCTACAATGGCTACAATACCTACATTGAATTTAAGATTATATTATAACCTTGATGACATTAAGTGTAATCCTGTATCCTTGATTTTTACGACATTTTAAATTAATTCCAATCCACTACAATTTCAATTTAATTTAATTTATTTTATTTTATTTGACATTAATTTTATACTGAAAGATGAATGAATTTAAATTTCTATTCGGCTGTTAATTACGTTTTAAATTATTAATTTTAAATTATTACTTTTATGACATTCTTTATTAATTCCAAACCATTAAAATTGTATTATTAATTTCGATTTACTGTTTTAATGTTATTTTACCGCATGATATGTTTAAGTGTTTAGTTTAAATTATTATTATATTGCAGTGCCCAGGGTTTGTGTTGAAACACTTTAATCTTAAGACCTGTCTGTACACACAATTGCATTGAATAAATGAAATGAAATGAAATGTTTTGCTAAATAAAGCTTATTGCAATGATAGGTACTTAACCTACGATATGACTCAGATGATTAGACGGAGGGCTTGAGATCCAGAGCCACAAAAACTACTTTGTAACACCCTCGACACAACAAACATGACTAAGAAATCTAGACAGACAAGATTTTCGATTAAGAAAAATCGTTATCATATCGGTTCAAACTTCGCGTAGCTACGATGTCACAGCCAGACACACAGATTTGTTAACGTTAGAACATCTCTTATTGTCAGATGGTTAAAAGAAACAAAACAAACCTAAACACCCCTCTTTCGGGGTTAAAGAATAAAGCGCTGTAGTCACGCCAACTCTCAGCCCTAACAAACCTAGTCGAATTAAGTTTCTATCATCAGGTCAGAAGAGAAATCTGTTATCAAGCGGTCGCCCTAGATGCACCAATGCGTGTAATTGGCCAAAGACACCACAATTAAACGTTTGCTTGACGCAACGTTTATTAGCCGAGAGGCGTACGGCAATTAGAGACCGAGGCCGCCATTGTTGTCTTACATAGTGAATTTACCAGTAGGTTAGGGAGGTTTGCGTTTACAAAATAGTGGATCCATTATCCCCTCATTGTACCGACTGGATACAATTCCTTAATGAATCATGTGTTGTGAGAACATTTGCCCTTTTACACACTGAGTTAAACATAATTCAAACGGAAATAGCGGCCAAAGGTCATTTATAGGAAGTACGTTACGCGTTGAACTTTGCCTTTAAGAATGACCCAACCGCGTATAACGCTAGGAATTGATGATGAGTATGGATAGAACAAGGAAAATAAAAAAATAGGCGCAATTACGACGTCGAGTTGCGGAAACCCAGCCCGCGAATAGGTGATATAGGTGGTGGAATGTGACACTCAAATGAAACTATTTTCGTTGTTAACCGGCACATAAATGAGCTTCCGAATTCTCGATGAAACAACGGCAATGTGTTCCTTCCAATTTAGATGAGCATCAATCAGAACACCCAGGTATTTAAGATGGTCGACGCGCGTCAATGGGCTACAATTACAATCATCAACCCTGTTCCTGTTGCACGGATATGTGTGTATTGCGACTTTAAAATCACCTCCAGGTTTAGTCGCCGCAGTCTTACTGAAGCAAATGTAATTTGTTTTAGAAACATTAAGAGAGAGTAGCGAATCCTCCAACCATGCGGTGACTAGTCTAAGGCCATTTTCAGCTACCAGGCGTACTCTATCCCAGCTCCTTTCCTGGAACAGCAAAAATGACTGATTCTTTCTAGGCAAATGATAAAATGGATTCGCCAATTTAACATCCTGCGTGATTTGATCATATCCCTTAGAGATTTGTTCAAATCTCTGTTTTGGCCATTTCCCTGACACTCAAGGGCGAGAGCGGGTAGCGGTAAGGTGCAGGGGGGGGGTAACACGACCGCACTAGCGACTTGAGCCCGCACGCACGTGCTGCCGCGATCGACGGACAAACATGTTACAACACCGCGCGTTCAAATATTGTGATAATTTTGTTATTGTGGGGTAATCTGGAATGACAACCGAGTGAAACCTGCTCAGTGCTAGGATAATAATGTGCCAGTTCTGTGTGATATGCGCGTGCGACTCAATCCCGCGGTAAGGGGCGTCATGTTGCGGGCGCGCTCGGTGCTGGCGGCGGCGGCAGATATATACATGGACTGCGTGGGATGATTTTAAGGTAGGATTCAAATTTCCTCTCCTTAAATCATGTTTAAACCTATCGTGGCGTCCTCAAGCTTAACGCAGTCTAATTGTATTATACAAGAGATTATAATATATCATTAATGTGTAACATTCCATTATAAAGAGGGCGTTGTCACGATTTATTATAATAATAATAGTCATTTCAGAGGTTCGCACACTAGGCTAGGCCTGTATCGTGGGGAACCAGAAATTTGTACATCAGCAATAAGTTACCTTAGATATTTTATTACATTCTGAGGAAGATCAGAGATAAGAAAAATGACATTTTCCTGATTATTATCGCCCTTAGGACGGTCTCTGGAGGGGGGTGATGTGGGCATAATGTTGCCCAATATACATTTTAATAGTTTTTATGTGGATTAGAATTTATATCAAATGTTATTAATTATTTATACACCGTTAAATCAACTATTTACTATATACATTAAATTAAATTCATTATTATGTCAAATCAAATTATGTCTTATATCAATGAATTTAATATCAATTAATGTACCTAATTAGGTCAGTTATTAATTATGTAAAGTAATTTTAATTGTTAATTAGGAATGCATGAATTTTATATTTTAATTTTATTTATACAAAACAATTTAACTTATTGTAATTATTGAAGCTATTTTAAATACCAATATTAATATATTCTATATGTACAACGCGACAAGTAGACAAATTCATTAGTAGATATTTGCGGGTGTGCAAATAATAATTCGTTATTGCCTGTACCATGTACAACAGATGCGCACATGGAGCGCAATGCACGGCCTCATTGACCGTGTACTCGCATGCTAACAATATACATACCATGCACGTGTACATCGCATGCACACATGCATGCATGCGATGCATGCGTGTACATGCATGGTGATCGCCATAATCATCTGCATATCATATAGGGATGCATCTTAAGTGCGTATTTGCAGTGGAAGATCCATGATGGTATTTTGATTTAGGGTCAGTATCGCAGAAGTTGAGAATATGTTACAGGTGGGATTACCTTGCAAGTACGAATGGGGCTATCGAAGTCATACTAGCTGATGCCCGCGGCTTCGCCCGCGTGGTTATAGGAAAATGTAACATATTGAATTTTCCCGTGGGTATTAGATGTTTTCGCGCTAAAAAGTAGCCTATGTCACTCTCCAGCCTCGTAAACTATCTCCATACAAACAATCACATCAATACGACGCTCCGTTGCACTTGACTTTACGTAAAATTAAATCATAATATTTGTTCTGTTCTGTGTTCTCTTAAAATCATTACACACACACCCCATAAAAATGCTGTTGTCCACTAGAATCCCCTAGCCTGATCCCCCAGGGGAAAAACACGGTTAGGTTGCTAGGTGAACTGCGACCCTACACCGCGCGAGCCGAGAACGGGACCTGACCCTGGCCAAGGCAATAGACTTGGCAGAGAGCGTGCGGTGCGCGCGTCGCGCCGCCGCGCAGGCCCCGGGGGCGAGCGCAGCGGGCGCCGGCGCTGACGCGGCGGGCCAGGACTCCGTGTTCAACATCTCCAAAAAAGAGAAGTGCACTGTGTGCGGATTTACCAATCATAGGTCCGATCAATGCAGTTACAAAAACTATAAATGCAAAAAATGCAATAGAAAAGGACATTTGCGTAGGATGTGTTCGGTTAGAGATAAGGTGAAATACATGGAAGAAGGTAATGAGGACGAAGGAGACGATGGTAAGCATTTTTATTACATGTTTGAACTCCACCTGTCTTTCTACACACCATTCACCACCTCTCGCACCGTGTACAGTCAGCATCATATAGTTAGTAGCAGCCAAAGTAGCCAAATATATCGGAACACGTCTTTATTACTATAGGAGTAGTCCAGGGCGAGGACGAGGTGTGGGCAGACTGCGACGGCGACGTCGGCGAGCACGGGCCGCGAGCCCCTGCGCCGCCGGACGCCGCCGCGGTCGGCGCGCAGGCGCAGGCGCCGGCGCCGGACCCGGATCCGGTTGCGCCTGCGGCTGTGGAGCCACAAACTGCATGTGTAGAGGGAGGTGCAGTAAGCCCTGAACAGTGTGATTTTTGCCTCCCTCGAGCATCGCGTAAAACTAGAATTTTAAACAGGTAGTGCAGGAATTCATCAAGAAGAGCATACTAACACATCAATTCTCAAATATTACTAAACAGGAAACTTTAACTACTACTTTTTTTTACTTTTTTTTTTGTTTACTTAAAATTAATTTCGATCATTAGGTATGTCTTAAACAAATAATGAAATAAAATGTTCATATCAATATCATGTAGGTGATATAGGTTCAACTTAACAGGTTCCAATATGCCCAAATAACTCTTTTATTTAAGGGGCTCCCGTCAAAAATCAACAAAATTTAGTAGTTTTCATTTCGACACTCGTCCTCGGTTTATTGAAGCTAGCTTTCCAGGTGCAGATATGGGAAAGTTTGATTCCTGTTTAACATTTTTGATATTGAATAACTTGAAAAATGTTAATACAGAATTAATTATCCATTTTTAAAGAGAGGTCGGTAAAAATACGAAACCCGACACTTCATCCTCATTAAAACTTTTATACACCCGAAACTCATACCTACTCATACATACTGAACTTGCCTATAAATTTGATATGCGTTTTTATAATCTTACTACTTAACACAAAAGTTATGGCCAGAAAACCAGTTTATTGGCCTAAAATTGTTCAACTTTGATGCCAAATATCTCGAAAACAATTAACTTTGAAGTAAATATGGGATACTATATTGCTTAAAGCCGTTGTTGTTAATATAATAAGCTACAAAAAACATTAGAAAACTAAGGGATTCAGATCGAAGGTCATTGGCGTATGGGAGCCCCTTAAACGTCTAAATACGATTGTGACTGTTAACCCGTAAAGTTTTGGTCATTTGTACGTAGCATAGCATTTGTAGCAATAGATTTTTTTGATTTTGCAGCAGTCGCCGCGTCAGGCCGACTTGAATTAGGCCAGAACGACCAACAATGGCCCTGGCAGGCCGGCAAGCTGTACAGCTACGATGTCCTCTCCAGCACCCTCGCACGCCTTGAGGAGGGAGCCAGCACTGGCAGCGCCTTCCGAACACGGTTCCTCGTCCGCGCCCGTGCCCCCGGCCGTCTCCAGGTCAAGCTGGAACAGCCCCAGCACGCCAGCATCCACCAGGACCTGCCCAACTCCTGGGCGCTCCCTGCCGACCTCAAATACCAGGAAGTCGAGAACCTTAACCAAATCTTCGAGATCTACCTCGAGGGTGGCCGCGTTAAGACACTCAATCTTCCGTCTACCGTGTCACTCCAGAATGAGAATCTACTCAAAGGTCTCATCAGCGCCCTTCAGGTAGATCTGTCTGCCCACAGGAACATGCATTCCACGCATGATAGCTATGACCACCAAACTCAGCAGGGCTTGTACAGGAAGATGGAGACTGACGTCACTGGTGACTGCGAAACGCTGTACGCTGTTTCTCCTGTCGCGTCTGAATGGCGCCGAGAGCTCCCGATCTTCTCTGAGCTCAAGGACCAGCCGTTTGAGGTTACCAAGAGTAGGGACTACAGACACTGCCACCACAGGGTTGCGTACCACTTCGGAGTGCCCGCACACGTACACTGGACCGAAACCCCGGAGAATCCTCAGGGCGAACAGTTCATGAAGCAAAAGATGTACTCTCGCATTCTCGTTGGCAAGCAAGGCCCTATTTATAAGGCTGAGACCACCAGCACTGTTCACGTTAACCCCCATCTTTATGGTAAGCAGAAGGCGGAGGTACGCAGCAAAGTTGTGATGACACTGGTCAAATACGAACAAGACAACGAAGCCGAGTGGCAGGTGCCTGAAGGATCTCGCGTCATCCAGAACCTACTGTATGCACTGAACTCCAAGCATGTCACGATCCAGGACTCTTCCGAATCTCACGAATCTTCGGAATCTCACGAACACAAGCACCATCTTCATCAACACCTGTACAACAAGTTTGATCAGGAGAGCAATGAGAATGATGAGGCGCAAGAAGCAGGCACCAACAACAGAGTACGCCGTTCCTTGAGACCGTATAAACACGTGACCATCAATAAGGTAATCATTCAGAAGCGTAGCGATGAGGACAAGTCCTGGGACTCTGACTCGACCTCAGCCTACGTCAACGATGATGTTCCTCACATCAACGAGCCCGCCTACGCCTCCCTGTACATGGCCCCGCAGCCGCGAGTGGACAAGAAGCAAAGTCCAATGAACGCCCAGAAACTCGTCCAAGAGATCGCCCAGCTCCTGCAGAACCCCAACAACATGCCCAAGAATGATAGAAGTCCAAATTTTGAAGGCAATTCTGGTGGAGGAGGGCCAGCGGGGTGTACCGTGTTCATCCGTTTATGAAATTATCCTGCCATTCGTTTTTCAGTTGTACTGGTAGATTTTTAACACCAAAACATTTGGTTATAGTTTATGCGGTGCACAATGGTGACATCTAGCTCTTGGGATTGTTTTATGGTAAACTTGGAAGACTGGTGACTGAATCGTTTCTTCTTCTCTGTAGAAGCTTTCATCCCACCACCACATATCCTTGTCAATGGCTACTAGATATACCTAACTTTTGATTCCTACCAGAATAGAGAGGACTCAAAAGAAATTGCTAATTAAAGCATGTGTTGTAGGCGTTATAGGAAGGAACTGATTGAAAGATATGATGGCCGAACCGTATTGTTCTGATAGCTCAGTTGGTTAGTAGCGACGGGCCATGAATGCCTGTGGTCGCCGGTTTGAATCTGGCTCGGTGCATTCAATTTTTAAAATTGTCCTTTAATTTAAAATTTATCGTCGTTTTTATACAACATTTCTGAGACTAGCTCCCGGCTCTCTTGATGGTCTCTTTTGTTGAGATGTCATTATCTCATTATCTATCACATCATTACCACGGGCGCAGCGGCAAACCTCACTTCACACCCAGGAGAAGACGTAAAATTGTGTACGCACCACGGGCGGTAATTCGTAAAGCCCCAGATCGCATATTTATGGCCCTCACCTTCGGTTCGAGTCACAAACACCTGCAACCTGAAGCATTCACGAATTCACCGCCCTAGGGCCTAGGTACGTAATGTACTATAGTAATAGTTTCTGCCCGCGACTCCGTCCTCGTGGAAATGGTTTAAGTCGTAGCTCCATACTGACTTTCACCCCCCATTTCACCCCCTTAGTGGATGATTTGCGGGATAAAAACTATCCTATGTACTTCCCTGGGACGCCAACTATCTCTATACCAAATGTCATCCAAATCGGTTTAGCGGTTTAAGCGTGTCAGACAGACAGAAACACAGGATTATTTTTACGATTTTTTATATCATTTGCACTGTTCGTATGTGCATGTAAAACATTTGCTAGAAATGCGTCATTGTATTAGCAACACAGTGGTAGTAATGATGGAATTTAATTATGAAAACGACACGCTCTAACTAAATGGTGCGGTTGCGTCCGCCGAATTTGTACGAAAGTTGGCCTTTTTAAGTACATTTTAAGCGGGTTTAACGAGAAATAAATTACATCCCTACTTTCGTTTTAGGGTGTTTTTACGATTTTATTCTACTGTTTTGTCGGCGTGACCGATTTATATACCCATGCCGAATTACAGTTCTCTAGTAGTAATAATGGTTACTGAGTTAAGCCGAAGACGGACGGACGGACGGACGGCCAGACGGACATGGCGAAACTATAAGGATTCCTTGTTGACTACGGAACCCTAAAAATGGTATAATGGTGGTGTTGGTGGTAGTCGCTGTGTGTGTGGTAGAGTTTTCGCTTTTTAGTGACGGCCATTAGTGGATGTAATGGGCGGGCGCTATTGGTCGGCAAGTGTTACACCAAGTTCCCTTGCAGAGTGGGTGGTGTGCGAGGCGGTGGTGGTGGTAAAGCGGGTGGTGGGCGGCGGCGCCACCTCCGCGCGCGCCGCCGTCGCCCGCGCCGCCAAGCTGCTCCGCTCCGACAGGTTAGTGTACAGTACTACCACAAATATAATTTACATCGGCAATCTTCGCCCACGCCGACGAGTGCTGACAAGTGTTGAATGAAATCTAACGCATGACCATTTAAATAAAGGCCTTGTTGCACTATACGTAAGGTACAATATGCAATGACAGGTGAACTAGTGCTTTCCCGCTCAAGGCGTCCAGACAAAATGGCGGGCGCCGGAGCTGCCGGCGTCGCGCGCAAATTTTTGGCCAATGGGCGTTGGAGATTTTACCCGCGCAAAGGCGCTGCCTTATGATTGGTTAAAATGTTTTCAATAAATGCTTCCTACGCAGGTACATCGTTGTAACTTATATTTGTGTTACTACTGTACTTAGCGCTCTCTTTAATCAAAGTCTTTTCAAGCTCTTTCCAATATCGTGTTAAATTATAATGCTATCAGCTTAAAATGTTGGCAAGTCAGTCAGGCACCATTGACTGGAATTTTGAAAGACGAACACTTTTTGGCTTCCATTATGTGAATGCTAAGCATTTGTGCCTGCATATGATGATGAAATGTGAACGTAGTATTTTGGGCGTGAAATTAACGCATTAAAAATACAATACTACGTTCCCAAACTCAGATAGCTAGCTCGCACAGCCGCCAAACTTAAATGTGACTAGGCCGGATACTTCTGTCGTATACCATATTTAAGTACGTTATCAGTTTTTAAATAAATACTAATACGTCGTAATCTTGAATGAAAAAGCAAGCATTTTGCGAAATACGCTCGTCTGTAGGCTTAGGACCCTTAAGACTCTTAATAATAATATAATAATTATAACATTATACGTTTATAACGAAACAAATTATTTAATTATAGTTATTTACGATACAAGTGCCGAAAATAGGAAATTCGCAACGAGCGGTGATAAATTAAAACACGACCGAAGGGGGTGTTTTAAATCGACACGAGCTGCGAATTACCTATTCGCACGTGTATCGTACAACGTTTTACTGTACATATGGCTCTATAAGTTTCGACATATGCACGGAAAGTGCTCTTTCTGCACTAGTGCGGGAAAGTAGCACCATATGTACTGTAAAATATTCCTTCTCTCTGTATCATATCGTTTAATGATATGATTGTTGAAGACTGGCGCCCAACGCGCGCGCGGCGGCCGTGTGGCTGGTGGCGGAGCACGGCGCCGAGCACGCGCGCGCCGCCGCCATCCTCGCGCACATGGCCAAGAACTTCGCCGACCAGGTTAGTCAACCTCTTCCAATGTGTGTGCGTATCTAGCGGGTGCCTAAGTTACTCACTCGTGAGGCACCTCATATGTCATACTCATTTCAATAAATTGTCGCATCACTTCACGCTTGAAAAATGTACTACTTCATTCCTCACGAGGCACCGCCTCGCTCCTCCCTCGCTCGGTCATCACCTCGCGCTTCATTTATCCCTCAAACCTCAAAGCCTCGCCCCTCGAGCTCCGGACTCGCCACTCGCGCCTAACTTTCCACTACATACAATATTGTATTATGAAGGAAGGTAAGTAAGAATATTGAACATGAAAGTAATTGGTGGTCTATTGTACACTACACTTGAAGAACGCTTTTTTTGTATGATTTTACTAAAAATGTCTACTTTTCGTAATTTTTCCTTAATCTTAACACTTTTGTGTCTAATTGTACAAACTTGTACACTTGTATGTTCAACACAAAACCTTTGCAATTCTGTGTTAGATTGTACAAACCTATACACACATATTGATTAAACAAGAAATCGAATATCCAGCTATAATTAAATATGCTTTCTTCCACAGCCTTTCAAATTCGTCGGCAATTTTCTTCCACGTCTCTTCGTTTGACTGTGACAAAGGCATGGTGGGAATCTGACGCCTCGAAAATGGTTTTTGTTCAATGGCATGACAGAGGAAGTGTGTTGAATAAATGGCACGACTGGCACGAGTTTGCCATCTATACCAAATAAATGACATCCGAAGAGAAGGTAGTTTAGACACCCGTATATCACTTCTTAATCCATCATAGCAGACATTCTCATTGTGGTACTGTAGTCCACATTACCCCTAACACTTTCACGTCATTGTACCATCGGACTGCAGAACTTTCTCAAGCTCGTATCACTTGTCTAAGCCTGCTCGGAGCTGAAGTCTTACTGTTAAAATAATAAGGTTGAGATTCAAGTTTTGTCGGCGTGATTGATTTATGTAACAATGCCGAATTACAGTTTTCTACTAAAAATGGTTACTGAGCTATGCCGCAGCGCAGACGCACAGACGGACATGGCGAAACTATAAGGGTTCCTTGTTGACTACGGAACCCTAAAAAGCAGCCAATTTTGCCGCATCACTAGTGGCCGCAATTAAAAAGCGAGCGGGGCCTTGTAATGCAACCCAATTCGCCGCATACAAACGGGACAAAGCTGACCTCCCGGCAAACTGGCCAAGGCTCTACCGGGGCCATCCCGAGTCCTAAGTGCCAAGGACGACGCAGCCATTTGGCTACATTGGTTGGGACACTACTTTAGGAGATTAACCAAACTTCCGCAACTTAGCCATAGTTCCGAATGACTCCCGGATAAGTGGACACGCAGACGGCTTTTATGACACCGAAGTTTGATAGTTTGTGTACACCCTGTATACACAGGGTGTCCCTGACACATGATCAATTCGAATGGACACGCTGGCAATTACGTACGTAATTACTTGAAACTTGTTATATCCTGGTTGTATCCGATCGGTTACGGATACAGCTGACCTGAAAGTAAGAAAGGTACCAAAATACAGTTTTTAACCAATCGATTCCCTAGACAGTTTAGTATTCCAGAGATGTATAAGGTAGAGACCTTATATACTCAGAGGAGCGTCCAAATACAATTAATAATTATTCTAATATTCTAAGAGATGTATACGGTCTCTAAGCGCAAAACAAAAAAGGAACATTAATGTAATATTGTCAGAGATGTACAGGGTCAATAACAATAAAACGTGTCAAGATCTTGAAGTACGGAACCACAATGTTACCGTGAGTATAATCCCAAAAATATACTTTGGTGTCACTAAATGGAAAATACATACCTAGTTGATGCAATGTCACTCGAGTAAAAATGTTTGTTATCATGAACAATACTTAGGTACAGTAGTAGTAGTGTAATGTTAATATGGCCGAATTTTCCTGAATTAGTTTTTATGAATTAGATAATCTAAAAATTCTCATTTCTTTTATTACTTTTCGCATTCTGATTTGATAACGAAGTCCATTTTGTCCTACGATTTAGTTCTACGCGTACGAAAATGCGCATAAAAACACCGTTTTGTCCTACGATCGTAGAACTCAATCTCTATCTATAGAACAAAACGGATTGTTTTTTTTTCCTTTTTGTCCTACGCCTAGAAATAAACTATTACAGTTAGTAAGACCAGTATCGTATTTATTATCTATTTGCTAAAACCTAGTAATCAGTTTCCACTATCCCGTATGACAATGCATCGACAGACCGAACGCAGAGGTTTCGTAAAATATAACTTCATGCTAAAACCTTTTTAAACAAAATTATAGAATTGCATTTGAATTTGGTTTCCATTTTGATAAAATTACTAAATTAATTAAAAAATATTAGATTATTTTTGTTTTAAAGAGCCTCTGAGAGGATGTTGTCGATACATATTTTTGCACCTGAGATATCGAAAAAACATACAAATAATAAAAATAATAACGCATTCCGTTTAGATTGTAATTAATAATTATAATAATTCCGACGTAAGTATGTACTACAACTTAGAAAAGTTGGAAAAACCCCGACATCTTCATTTCAAAGTCCAATGTCTCAAAAACGGCTAAAGAGATTTTCATGAAACACGGCTAAGAACACTCGGAATGACATCAGCTTTGGAATAAAAAAACCGTCTAATGTCTATAAAGTTGATGAACCGCATGTTTTCGAGATTCGTCTTCACCCGGATTCGGTATGGTATCGGTGTTCGCTTACTTCGTCAGCATCAGGTGGACCTTACGCTATTCACCATCGGTACAGAGCTACACAGTGAAGCCGTTAGATACCTTAGAAAATGAAACCCTGGACACATTGAGTGTTTTTTTTAAACGACTTTAAAAAAGGGGAGTGATCTCAAATCGTCGGTATCTTATTTTTTATGTTCCCCGATTACTTTAAGACGCCTGGACCGATTTGTTTTTATTTTTGAAAGTCTCCTTTTGAAGTGGTCCTATGATCATCTGGTCAGGATCTGATGATGTTATCCTGGAGAAAACGAGGGAACTCTCCAAATTTCATAAGCACTCTTGAAGCGACTTGGGTACTGATTAGAAGTCGGTAAAACTTTGTAATTATTGCCTTTCTAGCTATAAAGTAATAAAATCTAAATAAACTTACCAAGTGCCAGCAACGCGACGCAACGCACTTCCATTTCGCAATGCACTCCGACACACTCGCGCGCGGCTGTCAGAGAAACATATATTTAATTCCAAACATATGTGCAAATACATATGTACTATAATATTATGGTGTATTATCCGTTAAAGTGAGAGATAAAGAGTAACGGAAGTTTACAAAGACCAAATTATAAAGCTACCGTAAAACGGAACTGACATTCAAACCTCGATAACATTTTATTTTTACATATGCAAACTGAATGGTGTATATAATAAGTGTTCCGGACGTTTGTATTTTAGTTTTTATTTTATTTTGGATAGTTCCATTTCATAACTTTGACGATAAACAGGAAATCCCACCTCACCCCGTAGTCCCTCGTAATTGGGGTGAGATGGTATTTCATACAAAGGTGTTTTTGGGAGATTTTTGGATCGATTTTTTATTATTATGAGTATTACTATAGAGCTCCATTTTAAATTGGAATACATTATTTTTTTGTTTAATTAGAAAAATACATTTTCAACATTAATAAATATTGTAGCAGTATCCGAACGCACTTTAAAAAATTACGTTTAAGATGTCAAAGTGACACCCTTTCCTTGATCGCCCATCCCTCTAGCGACACGCACTCCTGAGGGGCTAGTACGCTAAGTTTTATGTCGGACATAAATAAAGCATTCGTCCCATTCTGGCCAATATGCGAGTGCAAGAGGGACAAATGCGTTATGCCGGACATAAAACCTAGTGTGCTAGGGGGGCTGTTTTAATATAACAAATACATTAAGAAACTATAAAATAAACATCTCTGAAGACCAAACTATATTATATTTTAATCTACAACAATACAAAGTGTTTTTCGTAAAAAAAACTGAAGTGAATCTTTTATTTTCTTTTTACGAGCTTTTATAGTGGAATCTTGCCACTCAATTTTGAAGCAGATATCTTCAACCAATTGAACTGAAATTTTGGGTTTAAGTAGGTATAGTTTGGAATACTTAGTTCGGATGACAATTCAATATTATGGTACACACAGCAACACACCTAACTAACCATACCGTGAAAACCTAGAACCTTATTACAATGCACTTAAGGTCAGATTAGATTTCCGATGGTCACTTAGCTGTGTTGTCGACTGTACCATCGAGCTGATCTGATGATAGAGACAGAACGTGGCCATGTGAATAAAGGACTTAACAGACGTGACCCCGGTGAGTTTAGGCTCGTTAGATTCGTCTCAACGTCATCAACTGATGACGCTATACAGAAAAGTACAGTCGACAATAAAAGCTAGTACCAAAATTTTTATTTTTGAAGTAAACTCAGTATTTGTAGACATTATATTATATAATTAGGAGAGTGAAAAACAAAGTAAAAAGGAAAGAGACTTTTCGGAATCCCAAATTCCCCGATCAATTAATTTTCCGTTAAAAAGTTACGGGAATTCCTGCGAGGGCTTTTCCAAGCAATCATGAGCCGGAGCTCAAACTATAGGCAATCTATCTAGTCATTATATCGATTAAATGATAGAGACAAATGATTTGTTAAATTATATCTGTGAGTGTTTTCTATCTGTGAGTTCCTTTAATTGGCTTTGTATTACTATGTAAGACTTATATTATGTTTTTGCAGCTGTTGGTACTCCTTAAGCATAAATAAATAAATATGAAACTACATTATATCCCATCACTGCTACGCACAGGCCTGCTCTCATGTAAGTATGCTCTCATCTGTTGCCTGAGTCATGGATGAACTATAATGATTATCAACCTTTATCTACTTCTATACTCATACTACACTCGCGGTCAAAGAAACCGGGTCAGTGACGAAAACCTCAATATTTTGTAAATCGTTGGTCGTATCTGCATGAAACTAACTCTGTTTTATAGAGAATTTAATATCCTTCTAAATCCAACCTTCAATGTTCTACGTAGTAACTGGAAAAAGGTTTAATTGAAAAAAAAAACCAATTAGGTACTTATTTGAAATTGCGTTCGTTTTACTTTTGCTTGTTTTTAAGCAATTGTTTTCAATCTGTCAAAGAACTATGATAAAAGGCTGTCATTGTTTTATTTTGTGGTCATTCTTGAATGTCTATCATGCCGCTAACACGAGATGAATGTACTCGTATCATCACTATGTTAGAAGGAAGAAGTCAGAGGTATACAGCGAGAAGAACAGGTGTGTCACTTTCTACAGTGCAGCGAGTCCTCCAACGTTACCTACAAACTGGGCAGAACCTTAGAAGACCAGGAACCGGCAAAACAAGATGTACTACAGCTAGAGAAGATCGATTTATTGTTACAACCATGCTCCGAAATCGGCACCTCACAGCAGTTGAAGTGAAAAATCAGCTTTTAGAGACCCGAAGGGACGGCATTAGCGAGCGGACTGTCAGGCGGCGGCTCAAAGAAGCAAATTTGACCCCACATAGGCCGGCCAATGGCCCAAAACTTGAAAGAATACATCGAACAGCAAGACGACTTTATGCCCGCGATCACAGATACTGGGGTGACGAAGATTGGGCAAGAATTTTGTTTTCCGATGAATCCAGATTTATGCTCTATGCAAATGACGGGCGGCAAAGAGTTTACAGACGGCCTGGTGAACGTTTTATTCCAGCATGTTTTGAGGAAAAAGTGGCGTTCGGCGGTGGGTCAGTCATGGTTTGGGCTGGAATCTCTTCAGAGAGTCGCTCGGAGTTAGTTTTAATAGAAAATGGATCATTAACGAGTGCAAGATATGTAGAAGAGATTCTTAATGAGCATGTCGGCCCATACTTAATTAATATGGGTACAATTTAAGTACAATACAAAGTCAACAAATAATTAAACAAAATTACAAATAAATTACTAGATTGTCCCCGATAATGGATCGTCAGTCTATGTGCCTAGGATACAGCAGCTAATTTAATAATGAATGCAGGTTACATGTCCATAAATTCACTAACAGAGTATAATGCCTTATCTAACAAAAAGTTTCTCAGTCGACGTTTGAAATCGGATGAAATTGAAATGCAGAAGCGGCCTTAGGCTATGTACCTATAGTAATACTTGTAAACGCTGCGAAAATTGCTTACAATACAATACAAATACTTTTTATTGCACTCCTCACACAGATAAAGCAGTTACAAAAGACAGGGACACAGTAGAGGTGAAACAACAGGCGGTCTTCTCGCCAAAGAGCGATCTCTTCCAGACAGCCTTTGAGTAGTGTTAGTTATCACTTACCAAAAGAACACACCAAAAAATACTGACTTGCACATCAAAATTTAACAATTGCACATCAAAACGGAATTTGGATGAACGATCAGTATTTTAGCTGTGCTAATCAGTATTTTTTAGATGATTAGGTTTTTTAAATACTTGACAATTGCCAACAGCATTAGGGTCACAAATACATAACTACGCACTTATTCTATGCTAAAGACCGTTGTCAAATCGTCGGTTGACAACCAAAACTCACTAATTACAAATAATAAGGAAAACTCAACCTTACTATTAGGTACTGTAACACAGTTGACATTTCTTAAATATTTTTTCTGCATTTAGTGAATTTTGGTTGTAGATATAACTTTGCTCCCTGAACATAACATATGATATATATTTCGATAGTTGACAACCAAATATCACAGCTCGCGACCCTCTGCGACAACCCTAGAATGCAATTCCCATTGCTCTCCGCACTACATACGTCATTTTTGCCCCCCGCAACCCCGAGATACTTTCTGATTCCATATCATTAAGATATTTATTGGCGATGCAACTCGTCGTTTAATTTTAACGGCTGGGCGGGGGTCGTAGAGGCGAGTTTCCCGCGCGGGGCGCGCCCTCGCGACGGCCTGACTTTTCATTATCGAGATGTTTTATTAAAGGAGGGTTGATGTACGCGGTCCCGCTGCAAAATCGCTAGGGCTGCCTGCACATACAAAAACAACAAGTAAAAATGTACACAATAAAAATTGCACCTCATAACGATAAAATAACTTTTTTGTATTAGGTATATCATTCGACTTTACTTCAAATAGCACCTTCATTTTTACCCATGGAGTAAGAGATGCTTTCATTACTTTTGCCTACTCAATTTTTTTTTGTTTTTGAGATTGTGTTTTTGTGTTTTATTTGCGACAATAAATCTTCTTTCTTTTTTTTAAGTAAATAGGTAAGTATGCTGGGCTGTTATTCGCTACGCGCTAATGAGGCTCACCCCGCCGGTCACCCGTCACGAAACTAGACCTCTACCTACGCTTAGTTGCTAGGCATCGCGGTGTCAAGATATATTTGTGGGTGAGCGTTGAGGTGAGCTTAAAACAAGTTACAGGAGGGGCAGGAGTCGCGGCAAGGGAATGAATATGTAACATAAAATCACTAAGTTACAAATTCTACCTCTTTTATATCAGTACTAGATGCCCGCTAAATAGACTGCTTTACCTCAAACAATAGCCTTAATCAAGGTGATAAACTATAATCGAGATAAGAGCCGAGCCTATTAGTTTAAATTTAGTCCTTGCGAAAGTTAGTAGATCAGGCCAGGCACGGTAGCGAATAAAAACAGCAGGTATACATTGTATATCTCACTTTTTTATTAGGTACGTCTTCATCGCTATTATATTACTGACCTATATCAACACATTCCATGCGAACGAGTTCGTATAGTTAGTTAGTTATATACTGTTAAATATTCCAATCTTGTTTAACTAAAAGACTAAAGTATTAACAAGCAACTAAACAAAACAGTTCCAATGAAAGCTCTTCACGCAAATGTCAATTAAATCCCAAAAACGTCTCTTGTTATTCTCAATAGCGCAGAAACGCAATTCTCTACGATATCGATTCATCACGTTGGTTATTAAGCACGGTATACCTATTCCAGACTGTTTACTCGTTTTTCAGTACAGAAGTAATAAAAGCTCGTTAAACTGAACGCTGAACTCGCTGTACTGAACTGTGGAGGAAATTGCATTTCTGAACAAGTCATTGTGTAAGGCCTAGCATACTCGTAATTATGCGTAAGCTATAGAAATTTCACGAGAATCGGTTGGGAATTGTGACATCTGAGAACAGCGGGACAGAAGCTAAAGCAATATGGAACTTCATTCGCTTCGCTCCCTCGTTCGACAAGTTAAACCAACACGTACCTCCAGACAGAATAATAGAAATAAAGCTGTGTGTCAACTTTGGTTTTAAAATAACTCTCGTTACTGACTGCGTCGCGGGCCTTTTTCACGAGAAACCCTCATCAGCAAACGTCGGAGTCCAGCGGGCATTTTCGTGGCATGCCAGAATGATAGGTAAGGTTCGCAAATAAATCAATTCACTTTCGAGTATTTGTACTTAGTATTTGGTACCTAGTATTTATAATATGAAATTCCAAATATCATAGCAACCAACTGCATTATTTATAAACGTTCTTGGACTACACATAAGTCAAAATGGCGAAAAAGTTCGTTTGGCTTTATCCGTCACTCAGACAATTGCAGCTGTGAGAAAGGAACAAAACACAAATGAGTTAACTGGACAATGTCAAGTTCTATGAACACGGCTCTGAGGCCGTACGTTAGTTGGTGTTTATTTTTTTATATCCTTTAAATTTTAAACAAAAATATGATTGAATAGTCTGTGCTATATTTGATTTAATTTACATTCATGGTACATTTGTAGGTATATTATGAGAATATATTATTATATCACTCATCACTTCAAAGAGTATTTACACATTAAAGATGAATAAATTATAACGGGTAACTAATTTAATTAACTATGTTACAAATAATACATTATAATACTCGTAAGTTAAGATTTTTTTGTAAACCTTACCTTGCCCTCAAACTGCCCCCTATAGTCCGACGTTTGCTCATCAGCAATAAGAGAGACTTAGATGACGTCACATTTGGAATGAGATACATAACTAGCCCATTATTTTATATTTTTTTTATAGCCGCTAGCTACCCGCACGGATTCACCTGCGTAATACAGAAAAGTATAGCGATACGAGTCGACTTATAATATAAAATAATATACTTTGCTTTTTTGGGTAGTATAAAAAAAAAATATAGCACACATGGCTATTGCCTTTTCTTTATATCAAAGATGTTTAATTTATGTATTTATCGTATTTTATGTCGAACTGAGCGTTACTAGACGCTATATTATTAGTGGTATCAATTCTGTCACGCTGAATAATTATGAGGCTCATAGCATACATTTTATTGGTAACAAACACATCAGTGCGTTATGATTTCACCACTCACATCATCACTTCAATAATTTTCCAGTTAAAATCGGAAATGATCATGATTTTATTGAAATCGATGCCTGATAATTAACGTATAGTACAACTTTCAATATTAATAGGCTTACTCTACCGAACCTAACTATTTTCTAGTGGATAATAATGTTGCATTTCAAAATAAGCGTCCTGGTAACGCCATCAGAGCAAAATCCCTATTGGCCTCCTTTCTTAAAAGCTGCTGAGACTGCTTACACCGCCTTCATACGTTAGAAGAAAAAAAAAGTAGTTTCAGTCTGTCAAATCTTTTCCATACGCATGTCACTGCACAATATTCTCACCGCTGCAAATAAATTGCGATCAAAACAGTGTTTTGTGCTTGTTCCTGACCGAATTATCGTTTGCTCGAACTCCTCGCCCGCCCGCTCCAAGCTGCACGCCAAAAACCTAAAGGTAAGCAGTTTCAGCTCTTCGAAATTAACATATTTGGTTGGTCTTCTAAATTTATTCTACGGCGTAACCTTGCCTTCAGCTCCGCACCGGTCATCACCGCATAGTACAAATTGCCTATTTACACGGCTTAATCACGTCCTCTAAAACCAATTTATCCTAAACTTACTCCGATCTAAAACTAGTAAAAAGATAATCTAAAGCAGTGATTTTAAAATTGATACGGTAATTGAAAATAAAACGACGTAAGATTATTTTAGCATGCTTCAAAAGTTTACATTAGCCGGGGCATAAATGAACCTACACGTAAAAACAATTGTATAAAATAAATAAATAAAATAAATATAAGGGGACTATCTTACACAAATCGACCTAAGTATATGTATAGATCACATAATCACCAAGTCCAGAGATGGGCATTAAACGATTTTTTTTAATCAACTAATTAATCGATACAATCAATCGTCAAAAAATTAATCGCGATTAATTTAATCAAGATTAAAGTAATCGTCGCACAGTTTGATTGACGATTGATCAATCGTCATTTTAATCGACTAAATTTCACGATTAAATCTTGATTAAAAATTATTTAATAGTGTTCAAAGGCCATTAATAATCATACAAGAATTAATTTATTACCAATATTGAAAAAATAAAACTCATGATTGTCAACAAATTTCAAAAATCAATACAATTTTCTGAAACAGTGGCTGTACAGGTTTCTGCCATAGCTTTTTTATTTATTTCAGCCCTAGGGGTGACATGCTTCACTTTCAACCCGCTGTTTAGATAAACAATGACCTACTTTCAGAGTTTGAGGGATGAAAAATATTTTATATTCGACTCATATCGCTCTATTTTTCTGTAATACGCGGGCAGCCGAAAGACGTCCACTGCTGGACATTGACCTCCCCCAAAGAGTGGCAAAGTGATCAGTCCTGCGCCATCCGCATCCGAGCGGCTATAAATGTATTATAAAAGAATGGGCTAATTATGTCAAACCGATCTAACTTCTGTATAATTTAACCTTCTATGGTACACAAACCCAATTAAGACCGTCTCCGTAATACACTGCTATGCTAACACACCAGCAGAAATTTATCTCTGACGTAATTACACGGCTGATGCACTCTAAACACCATTAGGCTCCTCTTGCATATTCCCTAATTCAAATCTACTTACTCTCCAAACATGTTCCCGCTCCCAACATGTTTACCATGTTGGGTCTATAATCCGTAAAGTAATTTGGCTGGCAACCACATAGTGACGTTCCAGAGCTTGTCACTTATTCTGTGACTTAATTATGTGTTTTATATTTTAAGCTCTGTTTGTTTCGGACCAAGCTGCTAAATTTAGTTTCGAAATAAAATTATATTGGCATTTTTTATCTTTATATTTTACGTGACGTCTCAGTACATTTTCGCCGTAAAACGTGACCATAAAACCTATCGTGCTAGGGCTTCTGGTCATAATAATATATACATTGTGACCTAATTAAATTTCTTTATTAAAAATACTAAAAAAAAAACAACCAACTTCAACAAAAAATCGATTTATTGTTATTGTTTTTTTATATGCGTTTGCGTGTCGATGTTGCTTCGATCGAACCTGCTGGGCTGTAGATACTGTAGTCTCTCCAGCGGTGCCAAGTAGACTACCGCTACGCTATGAGTCAGTATATCTAAGTACTGAACTATAATAATGCTAATAATAGCACGGTTCAACTCACCTATGTCACGGTGTCTCTAACGGTTCAAGCGACACCGACGCGAAAACACTCATCCTGAAGAAGAACTCCCGAAGAGTTCGAAACATGTCGCGCGTAGTGACAATTAATACGTGAGTTGAACCGTGTAATTATAAGAATTATTTCAACATGTCTCACGAAAGTATATGTACAAGAACCCTATGTTTGACGACCGCTTTGGCCTAGTTGGTAGTGACCCTGCCTACGAAGCAAGAGGTCCTGGGTTCAAATCCCGGTAAGGGCATTTATTTGTGTGATGAGCACGAATATTAGTTTCTGAGTCATGGATGTTTTCTATGTATTTAAGTATTTATTTATCTATATAAGTATGTTTATCGTCGTCTAGTACCCATAGTACAAGCTTTGCTTAGTTTGGGACTAATAAATGTCATTGACAGTCCGACTTCAGGAGCGGAAGTCGAAACTCGGTCCGCCGCAGCGGGGAGTTAGACAAGCAGATGTTATTTCTTCAAAACTGTTTATACCGCTGCATTGGAAGGTGTTTTCAAGAAGCCTATGCCAATAATACACAACACAGTCGCTCAAGGGGCCCCGACATACTCTCGATTTTTATCGCACTATACCTCTTGTTCTAGGCTGCGCCAGTGTGTTGCAGGCCTAAAAAAATGTTAGATGATTTTGGCATCGTGGTAAACAGTGCTTTTATGAAAAACATATGAACCATAAAGGTATGCGCGAACGAGCAACTTTTGTCTCCGCGACTATTTTGTCAGTACTCTGAACAGTGCGTTTATGGGCCATAGAATAGAGCATAGAGTTTCTCGACGATTATAATCGGTGTCATTGTATTTTAGCTAAAGCCCAGTGTCACGCAACTAGGAACAAAAAGAAGAATGACATCCATTTGCTCAAATTCAGCATCAAATCTGACAAGTGTCAGAACAAGTGACAAGATTTCTATCTCTGCTTCTACCATGGCGGACACATGCTATCTCTTACTTCCGTTCTTTCTCTTCCTGTCATTCTGTCATTGTGGAATTTGGATGGTTACCATGGATATTGTAACTTCAGGAGAAAACACGTGTGACAAACAACCAATGCTTTTGACGAATACATTTAAAACACGTACTCAGTTAGTTTCAAATGTATAAACATAATATGTATAAGATTCTCGGCATCAACCAGTTTAAAGCCAGCATAATAGATACCAAGAACTGTAGATATCTAACTACATACAAGTTTTTTTAACCTATAATGTAAGTAAGTAGAAACCCATAACGACAATAACGAAATATCGAGCGTAAACATTGATTTACTTTTGAAAATCAACGGCACTTGGATAATACAAGCGGGAGCTGTCTTATATAACAAAAATAATTATGGAAATACATTGGGACTGCTTGCGAACGAAAAAGAGACAAGTATGGACAAATTGGTGAAATTTTGTAAACAAATATACTATACCTAAATAATTTTTATAATTTCTAAATGGGTGTGAAATAAA
The DNA here is from genome assembly GCA_947578815.1 of Epinotia ramella. Lineage (NCBI taxonomy): Eukaryota > Metazoa > Arthropoda > Insecta > Lepidoptera > Tortricidae > Epinotia > Epinotia ramella. The sequence continues at coordinate 1,170,721 of CANPUT010000111.1, forward strand.
GTGACTTAAAACATTTACTATCCTTTTATTATTTTGTTAGTGTACTGTAAAGAATATATGTTCCAAATTTCATGCTTATATCTTTAGCGGTTTAGGCCGTGCGCTGTCTGTCAATCGGTCAGGAACGAAAGAGTAGATAATAATATAAAACCGTAATTTTCATTTCTCTGCTTTTATAATCGATTTAACCGAGTAAGAAAATCACAGTGTACAGCACACTGGTACAGCACTAGTGACAGAAAAATGAATAAATCGACCATGAAGCGACTCGACAATTTGAATAGCCTATTTATACATCGCTGGTTTTGAACGCACGTCAAGTGTGTCTCGTCAAACTAAAGCCGCAATGGAAAACTAGAGTTGGACATAATCTATTTTGATGAAAATAATACAGAGCAATAAATAAATTGTTTTTTTAATTAATAACAGGAGTTTTAGGACAAATAGTACTTACCTATGATAGGAAATACCACGATTAACAGCTTCACCTTTTTTGGTGGGGTTTGAACAGCTCAGTTTCGAATAACGAGTCATTTTGTGATTATAACCTGACGTCGCACGCGTTCCGAGGTCGGGAGCGGACTGAAGTTCGCGGCGAGCAAAGAAGTCCATCGGACTTACTTTTGCCACGCGAAGTACATACACTCTTTCCTTCTATCTTGATATAGTTCTGTGCTTTGAACCATTATAAAGAACACAAAGTCAATATTTATCATTGCATGTTTGAGAAAAATATATTTTTAAGATAAGACAGGCTCGCGAAAAACGACGGCTATCTAAGTAGTCGGGTCGGTTTTTGTTCTCCCACATCGCACCGGCTAACATTTCGCGAGGGAACTATCCCCAACGTGCGTGCGCGCAAACCGACTACTTATTTATTATTAATGTACGCGAATATACCGTTATTTCACTAACACAACACACATGTACGCGGATTAAGAACACGTATATGTGTGTGATAGGTGTCGATTCCGACGACATAGTGATTTTGGTTAAGTTTTTAATCGTTTTATAACCAGACAGGCAGGTTAAATTACTAACTATGGTGTCCGGCCGCACACTCGCGTCTCCTGTAGATTTAGGTGTCTACCTATTTATAGCCGTGCGTGTGTATGCGTGCGAGTGAGTTTTCAAGGCATTATACATTATGAATGAAGTCGCGTTGTTTCATAAAAAAACGGTATTTTGCGTCCAGTAGGGACTGGAAAAAAGTGACACGGTCGGTTTTCATACAGATTGCGGTGTTTAAGTTATCTAGTGTATATCTATACCTCCGCAGAGCGCGATAGAGACAACTGCAGCTTGGACCGAAAATACCTATTAAAAGAACATAAAATCAACATTTCGTAGTTAAAAAACCTTTCACCGGTATTTAGAATGGACCTTCTGAACGAATACAGGATATATTTTATCCTGAGGCGGAGCCGCGCGGGAAGCTAGTGTGAGAGATTTTGACCGAGGGTGCAAACCGTAGTGTAAATAACGAATATGGTCAGGATATGCATTGAAGCAATGATGGAAGGCGATATATAATAGTAAATATTTAAATTCCTTCATAATTTCAAGACTTAGACATTTATTTTACCTGTAAATACTCAAAGATAATGAACTCTACATCTACAGATAGATCGGAGAGTTGTTCACTTTCCATCACATTTAGTATGTTTATTTCGGTATATCATTCAACATCATGTACTCGAAATTTTATTATCGATCTCGTCCCAGTCTAAGCAAAGCTTGTAATATGGATAAATTTTATATATAAACCAGTAGGTACACATGTAATTGGTATTATTTTTAAACTACTTTTCATAGGGGGAGGTAAAGCTTTTTAGGACATTATTACATTGGAAGAACAGGGAGAAGTTGCAACTCCCTCTTAATCAACTCAAAACATAAATGCGAAACCAAAGTTTAACGAGTTACCAATTATGTACTGACTGACTGCGTAGTTGGTGGTCTGAGTTTATATTAACTCTGTACCTTAGAACTAGAATGACACATCAATGTAGTGTACAAACGAGTATCGTCCTAACAACTAGGCGCTTACGTACTAGAATGACGTGAACATAGGCGGCGTTTCAGGTACACTCATGTTTCATCTATTCGATACCCATACGAAGGAAACTGGAAAACTCTTAGCTTTATCTCGTTCGCACCCTTATACTGAACGAATACGTGAAAGAGACAGACTTATAGTTTTGATCTTTAGAATGCTTAGGCGTTCTCATTATGCTTCGAACCAGTACTTGAATGCTTTATGTTTATTAGACGATTCTGTAACGCAGATGGTATTGCCTAGTATATTAAAATGATTTGAAATGATCTCAAACTTGCAAAGAATGTCATAAGACACTGAACCTTCTTACTTAGACCGTTAGGTCGATAGTTGAGCGGATAATTTTATTTCAATAAGCCATATGGTATATAACTTTTTTTATCGATATCGCGGTGTTAAATATGACAATAAAAAAACTGTTTATAATTTTATACTTGAGATTATTGGAGTTGGCCGAATTGCAACCCGGTCTTTTTTCCCATATAATCGTGAATTATCATGCCTGTAAAAACAATGAAAACACAATACAATAAACGTAAGCGAAAATCGTAAACTCGTCTTTTAGATATTATGTGAAAACTTCCGATCAGCCCACGATCGACCTCCTACGTTGACATCGTAAAAGGAACAGAAGCTAAGGTTTAGAGTTGTAAAAACAGTTGAATATCGCCTATTTGGGCCATATGCGCCACCCGGATCCAGTGGTAAATGTAGATAATCGTATTTCTATAGTACATTGCGATAAAGGCCAGAAAGGAAGGGATTGCCTGCCACGTTGTGATATACACGTGCGGATCGTAGTACGAGGCACAAGAACTATACATATATTGTTCAACCCATGTGGAAGCGCCTCCCTTTCTCATTAGTCATTGCTTACGAACGGAACGAGGCAGGCAATCCCTAGTAGGTAGTATAGAGTTTTTCTAAAAAAAAAAACGGAATTTTGATAATTACTAGAAAAATCAAGTAAATTTCTTCACGCAACTGCGGTGACGACACGGGGCGGGGGCGCGGACTCTGGGTAATTTCCTATCCTAACCCCTTACTGACCTATACTTTCGTGACACCCTACATTTCCGAGCATGTTTGATTAAACTGGGAAAAAGCGACGGTTGCCTAGAAAAAAGCTACGGTAGCCTAGTTGGCACAGGCATGCGGCTGTCAAGCCAATCTAAATCGTCTCGATCTTCAGTATGTGTATTAAAACTCGGAAACAAATACTCATGCTCATTACACAATGATTTGCCTTTACCTGAATGAACCCGGGAACGTCTTTTTCGCGGGTAGGGTAGGGTAGGTTGGGACACTAGACTAAACCAGTGCAGGCTTCAGTGTAGCACAATCTCAGTTAGGCACTGACCTGAATTTAGAAAGTTCAGATAGCGATGTTAAAGTTTGTATTTTGAGAATTCCGAAGCTGCAGCTATAGGGATAGAAGTACACAACACTGTGTTTGCACCACCCTCCTCGGTTTGCCCTTGACGTCACTAGTCTCAAGCGTGCCCGTAAAATCTTAATATATTGTGCGTGTGTGAGTGCGTAGGAAGGAACGATACATTTACATCTATACATATCACTAGGTCTATTTTCAGACGCAGGGATCAGTACTTCCATTTGCTAAATAACATATTCGCTCATACCATGCTCGTCGGTTAAGGGTACTCTTGACCCGATCTGTCCTTATATTAGATTTTCTTCGATTTGGTCTACGAAAGCTCAGCGATGTCTTCTTCCCAGCGTCCGACCCAGAAAAGGGATGGCTTTTTCATTAGAAATAACCCTTCAGTTGTTCGCGTGATTAAGTAACAAACATCCAAACATTCGCATTTATTAATATTATGGTAGGATTACAGGTTAATGTGCGGCATTGTGTAATTAATACATTTGTTGACATCTACAAAATTCGCAGCTTCGCATTTACTGGTTTTAAAAGGTTTCCAGCTAAGTCTGTAAAACGAAACATAATTATTAGAATAGCCGATGAAGTTTTTAAAATTTGTCATTTCGATTTGTTTGGATTTCCAATTTGCATCGATCAATTATAAAAGTAATCAAAAAATTAACTTCATTATCTTTTCCAATCGAATTACAAACGAAACCAAGTCACCTATGACTACATTCGAGTTTCTGCTTCTACATACCTACACTAAACGAGTTAATCAAGAGATAACCGATTAATAGTTTTATAACACTTATTTAATTAGGAGGTATTGGGGTAAGGATGTGTTTTGGTTGCTACAATCTATTTAATGCTGACTGTACCGATCTGCAAAGGTCAGGCATCTGTGTTCGCAAAACCAATGCGCTTTCACAATTTTATAAAAAAAATACAATTTTATTAATCGGCTCGCGAGATTATAGCTTGGCTGCGCAATTTTCACAAGAAGTGTAACCTTAATAATAATCCCAAGCGCTAATGCAAGCAACATAATTGGAGCACTGAAATTTGGACTAAAATGCACCACAGCCTTTAATGGAACACACTGCTAACATTCCCAACCTCATATCTCTTTCAAGTCTGCTTTACAAATGTAGACTCTATTTTAAACACTACGAGGTTGTTACTAGAATTGAGTAAATGATAGATATAAGGAATTCCGAAGGCATAACATTGGACATTGATGTTAAGTAATGGCGGAGTTGCAAACTAATCGATTTTGTTTTGTGAACCTTACTTAAATATGTTTTCTTATTGTTTCAGGATCCTTTTACGGTAAGTTTGGAAGCTTTTGTACTTATACTGTACTACACTATTAAAACACTGCTTAGATTCTTATTCATTTTGTATGAATCTACTACAAAAGTATATATTATACTATTACTATTTGAAGCGCTGGATCGAATTCCCATTTCCCTAACAAGTAGGTAGCTGTTTGGTTACTGGACCTGTGGCTTAATTGGTTAAAGCACTCCTGCTCGAGAAAGGCAAAAAAGATGCGGGTTCGAGTCCTGCTAGGTCGATGTGTATATTAATTGTGTTTGATCCAATAGGTAAATACCAAACTAGATGTTTTTACATGGTCTACTCTTTAATAAGACCAAACAAAGGGTATGGATCCATTTATAGGTTCTAAAATATTTTATCGACATTTATTGGCGAAAAAGACAGCAAGTTCAAGAATTCCCGTCCGTTTGTTTGATCAAAACTCCCTCACAATATGTTATATCAGTTCGCCATCAGATATATCCGAGCGGCCAAAGTCAGCAGTCTGTTTGACCACGCTAGCGGTTTGTATGGAAATATCGCGCTGCGCGCCCGCTACGGTGCTGTCTGTCCGGGCCTTTAAACTTTATTAAGTAACAAGCTAACGGACTGATAGAGAGAGATCAATTTTGGTATGCATACCTACTGCCATTAAAAAAATCTCGATCGAAATTTCTCTCTTTTTTATTTCATCGCATATTTGAGAAAAGCACCTTACATGGCTTATATACCTCGGCCGGAACTAGGGATTACCTGCCTCGTACTAATCCGGCCATCTATATATCTATATGACACTCGGCAGGCAATCTTTTATTTCCCGGCCTTTGTAGTAATGTTGTCACGGGGCCGTGACGGTGGTTTTCAATGAGAGCCCCAAAAATTAATAAAACTATGACTAAACTAAATAAGCAATTTTATAATTTTTAGACACTTTAATTATGTCTAAAAATTACAAAAGTGAACTGAAAACTAGCGGGTAACATTAGAATTTATTTGCATGCAACACTTATGGCAGTATCTATCTAAACGCTCGGGTTAGTATTAGATTTAAATTTGTAGCGAACTCGTTTTGGTAGTGGTGGCAGCACACGCGCAATATTATTGGCAAACTAAAATTGACAATATTATTGATCAATATTTACAAACAAAAAACCGGCCAAGTGCGTGTTGGGCCACGCGCATTGTAGGGTTCCGTAGTTGCCTGTTTGTCGTTACATCGACGTGCGGTGCGGTTGCGTCGGCCGAATTTGTACGAAAATTGGCCTTTCCAAGTACACATTAAGTTGGTCGACTATTACTCGGTAACTACTAATGCCTACTTGTCCGTGATAGTTTTCCTTTTAAATTCATTATATCTACTACTACCACGAATTTTTTCACATGCCCAGTAGTAGCCATTTAGCTGGCAGCATTTGGCTGGCATGGCCGTTTCTGCTCTAATAGTACCTGATTAAAGAAAAGTTAGAAAGTAGAGCATAATTTAAAACAAAAAAATGAAAAAAAAAAATTGTTGAAAAAACTATTTTGCGTATTAATACAATGTGTATTATTTCAAAAAAGTGAGTAGTTTTACATTTTGAGGAAAAGAAATGTGAATGGTGACCCAGATTTGAGCTGTATAGTAAAATGTATGGAGAAAAAAAAAAGTGGCCAGATTGAAATAAAAATAATATATGTCATAAGCATCGTTTCAAAAACAACTTGAAAAAAAATCATACTGGTAAAAGTAGGAAGAATCTAACCACTTATTTTTTTTTTCTCTTACATTTTACTATGAAGCTCAATTCTGGTTCAGTTAACAGTTTTCACAAAATATATTTTTTTGAAAAACTAATCCTTACTTAAAAAGTTTTTGCACCTTCATTATTTTTACTTACTTAATACACAAAATAGTTTTTTTTTTTATTCAAAATATTCAGTTCTTTTTTTCCATACTTGGTGTGCGGTGTTTTTTCGATCAGAATAAAAAAAAATCGCCAGTAGCCTTTTCAGGTTTGCGTAGGCAACAAGGAACCCTTATAGTTTCGCCATGTCCGTATGTCCGTCTGCGGCTTAGCTCAGTCACCCATACTACTAGAAAGTTGTAAGATTAGAATTGAAGACTTTATTCTATTGCACTTCGAAGAATCGAGATTACACTATAAAAATAAGAGTTCAATTTTAATAATAATTAAAAAAAAGTTCTGATTAATTATTTTAGTTATTTTGTGAAAAAAGCTGCACAGAATAATGAGAAGTCGCAGAAGTTCACTTAGAATTGTCATTAGGTGTAAACAAATATGAATGATTAATACTTATACAATACCTACTTGCAATTTTATTATAATGTTGTCGTAAATGGTTGTATTTTTTGTAATTTTTTACTATTGTGTTAGCCATCCATACTGACTTTAATATAAAACAAGAAGTACCTACTTTATAAAGGACTTAACGTCGAAAATGTACAATATTTCGACTAAAAATTTTATTCTTTGACACTTCGAATAATCGAGATTATACTGTATTAATAAAAGTTCGCTATCGTTTTTATACTTATTTCGGAATATCAAACATTCAGATTTTACAATACGGTACGATGAGATACGGTAGCCTAGTGGTTCAGGCATGCGGCTGTCAAGCGACGGTCGTGGGTTCGAATCCCGGCTCGTACCATTGTGTTTTATGGAAGTTATGTACGGAATATTTACCGTTAGCTTTTCGGTGAAGGACAAAATCGTGAGGAAAGAGCCGCATGGCACTTCGTACTCGCGTTGTGTCGCGCGACATTGCAGACCATACACCTCTGTTGCGCTCTCTGTCGCACAGGTGTCCCTTTCTCACATTTGATGGCAGTGAGCGTTTGATAATAGCATCATCATCGGAGTCATAACCATCTCATACATCATCATATCAGCCGAAAGAAGTCTACCAGCAGTAGACATAGCATAGGCCTCCCCCAAAGGGTGACATAATGACCGGTCCTGCGCCACCCGCATCCAGCAGACTCCCGCGACCTTTACGAGGGCTATGTTGGGAGTTTCTCTGCGTGATCGAATCAGAAATGAGGCTATCCGCAGCAGAACTAAGGTAACCGATATAGCCCTACGAATAAACTTACGCGGCAGAGGGCGGGGCACATTGCGCGTAGAACCGATGGTCGTTGGGGCGGAAAGGTTGTCAAGTGGTGACTGGTGACCAAGTATCGGCAAGCGCGCTACAATGCTGACTGATAATAGTATAAATAAGACTGTTGTTTTAAAAGTATTTTTGCAACGCGCAATGCAGCAAAGCATGCGCCCTGCGGGGAAAGCGCAGTGAAAGTCGCCGATCCGGAACGGGTTACCCCCGATATCCTGCGCCTGTAACGATTGGAAAGGCCGAAAACATGTACAGTTAGCTCCAGAAATGATAGTATTCTGGAAATTAGATACAACGAGAGGCCCTTAACCAGTCCAGGTATGGGTAGAAAAAGAGTTTTCTGTGACACCTATTTTATTTATATTACACCTGTGCCATTTTAGATATAAGCCTACCTGGTGTGTATTTAAAAAATAAGTAGCATTACATTTCTCCTCAAACGGGTTAAAGGGATTCCCTTAAGGGGTTACCTTTCGCTGTGTAAAATAATTAATGAAAATAAAATGCATAAGAAAAAAAAAATCCGGAAATTAAATAATGCCAACAATAGAGTAATTTATATATATAAACATACCTAGGGCACGAGTATGTTAGTTATGTAAGTAGGTAATAGTTTCGTTTCGACTGTAAATTAGGTATGCATTTTACTAGTGAAATCGAAAGACTTTTCCAAACAACCAAGTGCCTTTTTAACCCCCGACGCAAAGAGACGGGTGTTATAAGTTTAACGTGTCTGTGTATCTGTCTGTGGTATCGTAGCTCCCAAACGGATGGACCGATTTGAATGCGTTTTTTTTTGTGTCATAGATAATTTTATCCCGAGTGTTCTTAGCCATGTTTCATGAAAATCTGTTCAGCCGTTTTTGAGATATTGGACTTTGAAATGAAAATGTCGGGGGTTTTTCAACGTTTCTAATTTTACCAAATATTGGAGCGTGAGTCACTCAGATCACACGGTTATGAGGATTCCAAATTCATGAAGAAGTTTGGACTGTAGCCCCCGAAATATAATTTTCTTCTCCACATACATATACAATACACACATATAGGCCTTTGTAGGTACTTTGATCTATTGTGACAAGTATATTATTTTACCTGTTATTGTGTAAAATAAAGTGCTTACATACATACATACTCCTTCTTGGGCAATTGGGTAAAAAAACAGAAAGTGCTGTATTGAAGTAATAAAACTTCAATAACGATAATAAAAGCTGACTGTACCTACATGCAATGCCACAGTTAGGGAGAAAGGTGATTCGTAACAATGGCGGTAAGTTCATTGAACATGCGTTTAACGGAGACAACTATTGTTTTGCACTTTCACTATTTTACCCATAAAACCGACAAGACTTACTCATGAAATGCATTACTAGCTGCCGCCCTTCACCCGGCAAAGCACGCTACAGACATACCCGCGGTATAAAATATAGCCTATCCAGAGCCCGTAATTTTCATGCCGATGACATCAATTTGACGTCACGCTGCATATATATGATGATCCCAAATAGTTTTATTGAATTATTAATAATTAGTCGTCAATCATTTTAATCATGTACAAATTACTTCAAAATTAATCTATTCACACGTGGAATAATTAATAGGTACCTACTTGAAGGAATTCTGTTTTCTTACATTAATGCAGTTTTTGGCGAAAAGCACTTTATTTGTCGAGGCACTATTCATTTCAATTACCTACTTTTATTACAACTTTAATTTTCCTAATTTGTATTTCAATATTCCCCTGTTTGGGGATTATTCCCGGGAACAAGGGAATATTCCCGGGAAATTCCCTTAGGGGAATATTCCCGTTCCCGGGGGTATTCCCCGGCACATCACTAAGCACAACTGATGCAACGCCGCGACGCTAGTCGTGCGTGAAAGATCTACTCTCCTCTTTCTAATCTGCATGGTGCGAGTGGGACAAGTGTCGCTCTGTCGCGCGCGAAGCGACTAAGCAGCAAGTTGTGCTAGACGTACTGTTACGAGTATCTCTCGAATCTCACGGTCACGTGACATCTTACGGTCACGTGACCTGTGGCGAGTTTAACAATTTTTCCCCATCACATAAAGTGCTTTTTTCCTAATTTCTTAATAAACCACCTAATATATATCAAGTGATAAAATCATCTGCATTTAAAGTGAAATAATTAATTATAAGTACTTCATGTAAATATAGTATTTGGGTCAATCAACTAACTATTTTCTTGTTGTTATTTTGTCCCGTTAGCCAGGAGACAAAATTACAGTTTCTTAGAAAAAAAGTCACAAATATGGTAGACATTATACTCTTTTCACGAAACAAATTATTTAATTGAATATTTTTGTTTCGTGTTATTTTTTAACGAGGAAGTTACCCCGATCATTTTATAAACGATATGATACAGAGAAAGAATATAATGGAAAAATAAACCATCTTCGTCTGTAGCCCCCGACAGGACAAAGATACAGACGAAGATGGTTTATTTTTCCATTATATTCTTTCTCTGTATCATATCGTTTATGGTAGACATTCTTGTAATCTTGACATTTATGCAAATTTAAATGGTAATTTTTATTGTAAATCTCAATCTAAATACGCACTTTTAAGGTGCCTAGAAGATGTTCCATACAGACGAATTAGTCGAGAATACCCCACATTTAGTGATTTAAAATAAAACCCATAAAACACAGTTTTAAAAAGTGACTCAGGAGGATAACCATGGCAACTAGTGACAGAAAATAGTTGATCCACCTTTTAACTAAAATGGTACTTTGACTGGTAATATTTTGGCGTGTATGCTCTATTATCTAATAAACCTCTATTAACTAATCGAGACCGGCCGATAATCCTCAATGACCAGCGTTGTTAACCTATGATCACGAGGCAACAAGAGCGGATGTTTAACATCAAACGACAGAGTACCTTTAGAAAGGCGACCGCCCACCCTTAAACAACCAGATTCATCCAGGAAAGGCGACAATTTCCGAATCGGTTTGGCTACAGAGCGGAGCGACTTCTCCTTCGACAAACAACGAAGTTCTGAAGCGAAAGCACATTCTTGGACATGCTTCACTAGAAAATGGAGAACACTGTTAAGTTCTTCAGACGACAAACCGATTGTACTGTACAGAGGTGTGTACAACTCGCATGTGTACCGATCATGATCCATAATTCAAATCATACCGAACCACACCACTGTCACCAAACACGATAACCGCCAAATCACGCCTCGCCTCATGCATGCGTATGCATGCACAAGGACATTCATGACGTATGCCACCCATGATCATGTGTATCATACATGATGGTGTCATTGCGTGACACGATCGATCATGTGCTATTTATGCGCAATAGCAATGTCCATGGTTATATATTGTTTGCTGGTATCAGGCACTGAGTCTCTAATAATCGGTGAGCAGGGTGGCATCTGCTGCGCAGTCGCAACGTATATTATCATGTTAGCGGTTGTAGAACGTTTGGATTGCGCTTATCACTAATACAGCGTGCCTCAGCGGTAACATTGTTATTATTAGGTTTTTTCTAGGTATTACTCATATTTTCAACTAAAATGTGAATTACAAACAAAATCGAAGACAGCAAAACTTAATTGCAGTATCTAAAAGCAAGTATCACTGAAAACATGCAGTGACTATATCTTGCGCTAGAATGTCAAACAACCTGAAATCCTCAAATCAAAACAACAAATCAAGGCGCGTATAACTTTTTAATCCTCCTTTCTAATTAGCATATACACTATACAGCAATCTCAGCCATCTCAACGTTACGGTTGCTCATAATTATCATGTTGTGCGTCTATTTAGAGATAAACCAATGTCAGAGGAGGCATTTATAATCGCGCTCCGGGCACCTTACATTTAGCAGGTGGGTGGACCACGTTCGGAGGCGAAGCTGGGATGCTCTTGCGCAACTACACGTAATGGATTTTGATTATCCCGTTAACGCGTTTGCTATCAACGAGTTTCGGTATAGGTTATTTTGGAGTGTTAAAGAAGTGAGTTGTTATAATCTAATGTTCTGTTTCCAACTTTAAAGTCGATGTTTACAATTTATAGATATATACCTTTTGACGTTTAATGTATTTGTGCATTATAAATAAATGAGTATGAGTGTGAGTATGAAATCTGTCGGATCTTTTGTAACAAGGGCAATATATTGCGTTAGTTATACGTGAGGTATAGTGTGCTTGAGGGCTAGTCGAAGATTTATAACAACTATTAAAAAAAACTTAATAATATCGGACGATATTTTCACTATAAAAAAGTAAGTGAGAAAAATAGCTTGAGGGTCAGTCAAAGACGTAAATCATAATAAACATTATAATACCTAGAGAATCGTTGGTTATTTATAAAGAGCTAAATAAGACCCCAGTGTATGGCATTGACAGCATTGTCCCTTGGACAAAAACGGCCAGATCAAAGAACCATATTCACTGCGATGACTGTCAGGATTTTTTATAACCGAAATGCTCATTAAGTTCGGGACCTTGAAATTATAAAACAAGTGTGGGAGTGGTGGCGACCACGTTTCGGCAGCACGTTGCCGTTTAAATTCAACTTGAGCAGGCGGAATTAACACTAAACTGTAAATAGTGTCAGTCAAGTATGAAATGATTGCTTAACATTGACTATTATGCTAAGGACTTCGCACTACCATGGATAATCGTATCTGCCTTTGTAGTTTATTCATCTATATCTTATTTTTAACTGAAATATAATGGGTTAGGAATAAATGTATAGTTACGTACTTGTTTTGTATTTCTTTATCAATTTGTGTTTAATTTTACTCAATTTATCACCCTTTTTCGTTCGCTTCATGGTATCATTCTTGTGTACACTACACCACAACGTATTCATCACTCCACTCCACTGTATTAAGTACACATTACATAACCTCTGTTATTCACTGTAAGGTTAAAGATCACTGTAGAAATAAGGAAGTTTATGTAAAACATCTTAACGTTACAGACGGAGACTTGCGCGTGCATCCATTTCGAAACAATGAGCATTTAGTTTGGATTTGACAGTAGCGTGCGCGTTTAACAAAAACGTGTTGCCACCACAATGATAGGCTACCAACTAAACTAAAACTTCTCAATGGTATACTTTACTAAATAATAATAACAGTTTGATCGCGGCTCGTAAGAACACCTACTATACAACACTAGGGTTGACGACCCATCATGACGTCGTTAATGGGTTTTCGAAGTTTGTTAACTACATTTGCACAGTTGTACAGTAATTAGTAGTGTGTTATGAAATTAATATCATTGTCAACAATATTGACCCACATGTCGCCGAGTAAATATAGTGAGTGTGAGTGTTGAAATTCGTGAAAATAGTGACAGTTGTTAGTGCTACGTAATAAATAGTCTTGAACAAATTAAGAGTTATGGTTTCTCCATTGTTTATTTTTAAATTGACACCAATTTATACACGTTACTCGTACATCAAGGCTACTTCGGATGAGTGGTAGATAATTTTGTAGAACATCTTTTAACGAACGTGTATATTTATTAAAGTTTAGTAAATAGTGGTAATTTTTTTTTAAATAAATAACTTTATCTTTTTGCGTCGGGTTTTAATAAGAGTAACGCATGAGATTAGTTTTTCGATAGTGGAGAAATCGATACTGATGCGTTTGTTACCAAAATTAAGGAAAACAATCTGGGGTTGGCTACGATATTAAACCCCACGTTCCAATGATTTTTAACTATATGTGGATGCACATTGCATTTAAAGCTCATGGTGTACCAACACAAGGATACATGATGATGTCTATGATAGAGATAGAGCAGATGTCTTATCGCCAACTTGAAAAAACGGCCCCTTTCTCAAAAACCTAAGCTATCGACAACAGATGCGCTACGAACAGGTAAAATGCTCCACAGAAACCACAACTATTCAAAAGTAGACTTTAACCGCACAATACTAAGAGCGCTGAGACCTGCGCTCCCGAAATGCAAATATCATGGGATCAAAGAAATGTCTACGGCAAGGCGAAAGTAGTTTGACTGGTAGCCCTAGCCCATTTCGTTATCTGGTGCTCGGAATTAAGATGACTGCATCCTGAACAGCGATGACCCCCCTTTCGCTACTCTAGATAGTCGAAGGAATGGACCGGACCATAAATCAAACAGTGAGATAGCATTACTTGGAAGTGGTTGGAAGTAACGGCATGAAGATGCTGATACACCTCTTAGTGAGCTTGACACGAAACTAGACTAGTATTTTTCTCGTTATAACATCAGCACAAGTAGCACGACACCGTTTACAACTGACATAAAGCAGTCGTCCCTCTCTTAAGTACTCGTTAGAAAGTGATGAATTGTTTATGTCGGCTATAAACGGTACGGTATCGTGCTTCTCGGGAATGTGTAAATCCCCGCAGAATGAGGAATATGGCTTATAGGCATTTTTTCACCAGGCTTTAAATTAGGTTTAGGTTTTAATTATTGCTTACAATGGCAACAATAAATGCCTATGCCAGGCAGATATCTAATTCTACGGGGTTTTGCCAATTTTGGCATTGGGGTAACCAATTGTTTTATAACTTGGTGTTCGATTACTCTCACAAGATTAATAATAGTAGCGAGTAAGTGCTGGTAGCAACCCCAATTTTTCTGCTTACAGTCGGAGTGATAGTAAACGGTTTGTCAGCCTAGCGAGCTAGAGTTTAGTTATTGTCACCGCTATTTCAATTAATCTATGAAAGTTCTGACTGAATCTAAAGCAATGACCACCAGAAATACATATGAGCGTGTTGCATACAAGTATTCTCCCAAACATCAATATCTCCTTGTATAGATAAAAACTGATGGAACGAGGTTGTCAGACCAGCATCTGAAAGTGGAAATCAGCTAATGCTGTCGTAACTATTTGTACCGCTGACCTTATTAGATGATCTGATGCTAAGTTATTGTAAATAGAGAAATAGCAGGTCCATAACAAGAGCAGATTTATGGAGGGTTTGTATCAAACGATCTATCGCAGTAGGTCGAGATCAGAGACGCCGGCGCGGGCGCGCCCGGTCTCACACACGCCAGCTTAGTAAAAACAAAATAGCAGTAGTTTAATTACATATATGAGATATCAGTAGCACAGTGTCCCCACCCCAACTTTGATTGAACCTTTCCCATCCTCGGGATACGTAACTGGTTTAAGAGGGGGCGCTCCGCGAAATCGGGGTTCTTAGATTGAATATTTACCTATGACAAACTAAAGCGAATGCCAGGAAAAAGAACATACCAAAACTACATCATATTTGCAATTGAATCGTCTGAACAAAACCATACAAAACCAAAATTGCCTCGATAGAAAAGAACCGCCAAAACATGTCTTATTTTTACTCAATTTCAATAGTGTGAGGTTCCCGTGCATATAAATTAAGTAAAAGTTGAGTGTATAATAGCTTTTCACATTACCTAATGAAAGTACTAGCGGGGTATTTTTATGTAGTCCCTTTTCAGACTTATTGAGGTGAAACGTATTTGGCGTATAGGCCTTTTTTATTTAGCGCGATACCCTTTCTCCCGTCGCGTGTTTCGTGCGGTTCTGTATATCTTTTGTTGCCGTTCGCGGGCGGAGTCAGTCGTAATCGCTCCGCTGAGACGAGAGGACTACGTTCTGTGCTCTCACGACAGCACGATGAACATAATTATTTCAATAATATTGTGACCCAGTATATTCGTCCAGTGAATGAACGTATCATTACATTCCAGTAGATATTTTGCTACATTTTGAAATAATATATTTAAAAGTCGACCTTAACATATAGATCTTAAAGTTCAAAATACAACTATAAGATTACGCAGCGATCGGCGGGTGACCGGCTTCTTAGAATAATTGGTTAACCAGCTTGTTCTAAAATATTATGGGTTTAAAGCCCACATTTTTGTTCTAGTCAAATGTCACCACCCCCTGCCGGCTAAATGGCTGCTACTGGGAATGTTAAAAAAATAGTGGCAGTAGTACATATAATTAATTTAAAAGGCAAACTATCACGGCTAAGCAGGCATAACTAGTTACCGAGTAATAGTCGACCAACTTAAAATGTACTTGAAAAGGCCAACTTTCGTACAAATTCGGCTGACACAACCACGCATGTGCGTAGTAGACCGGCAACTACGGAACCCTACACTGCGCGTGGCCCGACACGCACTTGGCCGGTTTTTATTACAGTAGAAAGTGTAACATAGTCTAGAATAAATACAGGTACCTAATTTGAATAATTCCACTTCTGCATAATGAATTTTACCGCGCTTCATATTTTATTTCTTCTCTATCAGTATATTATGTCACATTCCACACGGAGTAAGTACCTCCCTTATTCATATTCCGCACTTAGGTAGGCACTCGTTGCATCTATACGCGAGCAGGTACTTAGATAACAAATGGATTAGTTGCGAGGGTGGCTTATTTATTTAATATTACCTCTCCTTGATCCAATTTAAAAAGCCTTTTACGCGTGCAATCTCCGAGAAAACCGTCAAGTGCGAAGCCCATTGTAGTATTGGATTAGTAACTGTGGCGCGCCGTTAGTGGGGCTGGGAGGCGTGATGCAGACGCACGGGAACTTGACTGCGAGCTACTTGTGGCAGCCCGGGGAGTTCGCGCGGCGGATGCTAGGCGAGCGGCCTTCCCCCGTGCCCCCCACGCGAGACCTCTGGCCGCCGCCCCAGCAGCCCCTCAGCATCAGCACTCTCCACGTCGCGTACCTCCAGGATGAGCCCTACACGAGACGCGCGTCAACTCTCCCTCAGCAACCTTACGTCCCCACCACGGTCCCCGTCGAGTACGCGCATGGAAACCGGGTTTGCAGCGTCGGCACTAACACGGAACCCCCACCGAACTTACTCGACCGGCTGAGGCTTCTGCTCAATCGCAAACAGGACGATGTGATAGCCCAGCCAGGGCGCCTCACCGCCGTCCGGGAAACCGCTATAGATGGAAAAGATGACGAAAACCCAGCTAGAAGAGCGTTCAATGGTCTCAAAAAAGCACTTACTGGTGCAAAGTATAAGATAGCTCCCGGCGCGGAGACCGTGGAGAGTCCTAAAATATCGTACGAGATGCCGAAGCCAGGGGACAGGATGACGACGACCTTCGGGGTGCACGAGTCGCGGAGGTGGTGCAAGCTGCCGTCCGGAGCGGGGTGCCGGCGGCGACTCCGCACCATAGGAGACTGGTGCTCGCGCCGCCCGCGACGCCCGCCGCGCCGCCAATCCCATCCGCCTCGGCTGCAAATCACCCAGGTCTGATGCTGATCGGAACTGCAATCACCTAGGACCTTTGTAAAGTGTGCAGTAAAAGTGTCTGTCGCTACCGTAACCATAGCAATTTATGGCTAAACAGTGTGTCGTAGCATGATTTAAGTTTTGTAATCGAGTTAACATCGCGAGCGAGCGAGACATCATTTTGATGGTTACATTCCTCTTATTAGGCCGGCCGCACACAGATCGGAATTCAGTCACTGAATCAAAATCTGAATCATTCACGAGCAAATAAAACGGTACACCTTGTGCAGAATTGCTACCAGAGGGATTACCTTTGTTTTGAATTCAGGGTAGGTATATTCAAACTGTGTGTGCGCAACCTAATGTAGTCGTCTCTCACCCCCTTATTCATAAAACTTAAAATGGCTCTGCTAAATAAAATGTGCTTTGTCCCTTTCAGACGAACACAAATGTCAAAGTGACAGATAAAGACAAACTAATTTTAACGCCATTTTGGTTAAAATAGGCTGGTAGAACGTTTATGAATACGGCCGCCAGTCTGTAAGAGTAACACACAATGCCAATAACTCGATATTTGTAGCGCAGCATCATCGCTTCACCAATTTGTTCAGATGACGAACAGAAAAAAACGTTAAGTCATGGTATACTAGTTGTTATCATTCATTATTGATTGATTCATGTAGGTATAGATCAGCGAATTTAAGGGGGCCATTTACACAAAATATGAGTACAATGTTTGGAAGAAAACATAACAAAAAATATAGAATAATAATCAACCTCTCCGTAACTAACGTAACCGTAGGAGAAAACACTTGCGATGACATTCAAAGTTATCTTTACTCATATAAAGAGGTATTATCTAAGAATTTGTATTTAGGAGCTGAACACCGAAACTACTAGTACCTTGTTTTTAAAATGCTTTCACCAGTACATGAATAGAATTGATGTTCGGGATGAG
The DNA here is from genome assembly GCA_947578815.1 of Epinotia ramella. NCBI lineage: Eukaryota > Metazoa > Arthropoda > Insecta > Lepidoptera > Tortricidae > Epinotia > Epinotia ramella. The sequence continues at coordinate 1,188,792 of CANPUT010000111.1, forward strand.
CATATGGCTTTATTTTATCCCGTGGCTGTGGCAAGGTTCTACGTTATACGCGGGTGAGGAAGTCACAAACTTTATCTCTGTATTATACATATTAGTAAACTTGGATAAGTTTCTGTCAAAAAAACATGTTTGGTACAAGCTTTTGTTGCTGACTGTGCTTTTTAGTACAGGCATCAACTACGTACTCGTTGAGAGGGCTCCATACTTATAAATATGTACTTACATACGAACCGTGCAAGTTTAATAAATAAAAAGGTTGTAAAAACTAGTAAGTCACATTGTACTAGCCTCGGAAGCTCGGAACTACCCTCCGTGATGATCCCGAACATTATTATGAAACACAAAATATAAATTACAAACCCAATTTCATGGGAGACATTTTAAATATGAGAGAAGGTGTGCACGTGACAAATAGACGACGTTATACGTTGGGCGAATTCCGGACATTGTATGAAGAATACCGACAGCATACCCAAAAGTTTTATGAATACACACGATGATTACTTGTTACAACACTTGGACGGGAATATACAGAAACGCGGATACTACAATAAACTTTGTTCTTAAAATCTCGCTAATACCATACTTTATTACACGGTACGTATCTACAAATGTCAGACTTAAACAAAAAAATATATTGCCTATTATGATGATATATATTTATCTACGCACATATCATTAGTGCTCTAAAATGCGTTCAGAAACCTTAGGAAATGACCAGCATTATTACAACCAATTTTACTATGAGAACTTTCTTGTCTGTGGTAGTAGGTAAAATCTGTACTGTAATATTATTACAGTACAGATTTTTGTAAGGTTATGAGTTTAAATTTGGAACAGCTGTCAAAACTCAAGTGGGTCTCTATTCTAGTATCCCAAAAAGCTCTGTTTTCGATATAAGTATGTTGATTTTGCACTTTTATATATAAAATGTACACATAACTGTTCCTTATTGACGTATCTAACAACCCACGAGAGATATTTAGTTTTAACTCATTTTCACAAAAGTTACGTCCAAAAAACTGGTTTATTGGCCTGAAATGGACAAAGTTTGGTGCCATATATCCCGAAAACTGTGAGTTTTGAAGTAAATATGGAATACTATTTCGGTAAACCTCGTTGTTGTTATCACGATAAGCCATAAAAAATACGATTAAACCGACAGTTGTTTACAACATAACCCATGACCTACGAAGCGCCTAGCGCCAATCTATAATACCTACCTGCCATATATGCCGTGCGCATATAGGCAACATACCATGTCATGGCATGCTGTATAGCGGCGGTACTGATGCATAGCCGTGGTAGTCCGTACGTTAGAATTGCCCCCTGTATACAGGATACTTGAAGCTCAAGACCGTCAAAAATGGCAATCTTTGGAAGAGGCCTTTTCCTGAGAGGGGTTCCTGATATCAACAGTATATTCTACCAACCCAAATGTAAAAATAAAATAAAAATAATATATATATATATTTCTAGTAGAATAAGTAAACAAATAAATAGGTATATACTTACTTAAAAGTGCACAAATGTAAAAAATTCGGAAATAAAAGGTTTTTTTATTTTTATTTATTTATTTATTATGTAGGTTGTACGTCGTTTTATATTATTCCTTAGCGTGCCAATCTGCCAATCTTACTGAATTCGAATCATTCTAATACTTGTCCGAAAACATTATTCCGAAAACCATTTCCCGCCGAAGGATTTTCTAATTCCTCAGCTCAAAACTGTATGTGTGACTACATGACAAGAACGAATATAATAAAGTACCTACCTCGGAATTGTGATAGACGAGAAACTAAACTTCAGCACGGCTATCACGGGACAGCGCGCGAGCTCTCTTGATTTATCTCGCACTATCCGTCTCTCTCTTATTAGAACACTTAGAACAAGAGATATAGTGCGAGAAAAATCGAGACTACGTCGCGGCCGTCTCATGATACACTCAATAAAGTTGCTATGAGAATCAGCTGATTTCGCCCTGTTAAAAACTATTTATTTGGCTCTTGGATAATCGATAATTATTAGGACAAAATATTAACCCTACCACACACACCCACACATACACGCATATACAAATATACATTCGCGGTCACATACACACAACTTGCTGACATTAGAATTATATTTTGTTTCCTACTAAGAAAATATCCCTGTTGTTAAGATTTCTAGTAAATATTTATTTCTTCTGTCGGTCGTGTAAAACATATGGTTGCCATTAGCCGCTAATGTAATCTTTTTATGTAAATCGTATCAATTCCCCTTGAATTTCTTCAGATGTATGCAGATTTTCTCACGATGTGTTTTCTTTACCGAAAAGCTAACGGTAAATATCAAACAATATTCCGCAGGTACGTATAAGTTCCGATGTTGTTGAAAAGTACCTAAAAACACGTCGATCACGTCAGCTTTCGGACGAAAAAAACGGCATCAAAACCGGTCAATTCGTGTAAGAGCTACGACGTCAGAGGCAGACACACAGATACAAAGACACGTCAAACTTATAACACCCCTCTTTTGTCGTCGGGGGTTAAAAATACCGCATACCGATTCCGATAGTAAATGCTCACGGGCTGTACTGCAGTCGAGATGTCGGCACAAGGGGTTCAAACAAGATCACAGTTCCACAACGGTCTAGAATTTCACTTCGTTTACCCGTCCCCGTAGGCTTGTTTGGACGGGTATTTGATTTAAACCCCCAGTTTCCGTGACAAACGTATCTGCTTTCCGGCTTACGTGAAATACCTTACCTGGTGGTAGCGGTGGTTTCCTTCTTCTAAGTATAGGATACTGGAAGCCATATGTATTTATTGCACACCTCAATAGTAATACAGAACAGAAAGTACAGAAACAACGAATAAAAGCCATACCTTTAATGTTCTACTCTAACTGGGAGCTACATCTAAACACTTTCCTCCACCGTGGTACCTTTGTTGTTGTTTGGGGCTTACCTATTCAGTGTACCTATTAAATACGCTACTCGAATAAGTTAAACGCAGGTTTAGATATATTCAAACTCACACTTGTTATTATAATTAGTGCGATTTCATTTTTTTATTTTTTGAAAGAAGGTACTTGTATGTTTATCGGTCAATCAACTTTTCTTGTCCCTTAGCTTTTCTTCATGGTCAGTTACCACGACATGTGTATTTGGTAAATTTTCTTATAGCCAGATAAACAGTCTGTTTGAACATATAATGTTGCATCCCGCTAACCGTATTTTAGCAGAAACATGGTTGTCTAGGGGACAAATACAATTTTCATACAAATCGGGGACATTCTACTTTCCTGGCAACTGGTGCAATTGCACCAGTCGAGGGCAAATTAATATCTGTTAATACAGTTGTCATTTAGTTTCACGCTATAATTAATTGAGTAAGGAATGCAACGACAGTTAGCAACAGCAACATCGTATTTCTCGTAATCCCCTTTTAGACAGCAAATAAGACGGGGAGGACACTAAAAAGTTGATTCACCTCTATGCTTTAATAAATACCTTCTGCTGTGTCGTTAAAATACTACGAGTATCCAAGTAGATACTTAAAGAAAACATAAACAACACAACACTAAATAAGTTGAGTTTTCGGTTTTATTGCTATCTCACTGCGAGATTAAGTAAAAGACTGCACCTGCAAGGTGCACAATATTATCTATAGATACCAATGCTAAAGTATACATATAGTTAACGTGACATTCAGCTCACGGTTGACAGTGTACCGTGTATTCGTCACGTTTTGCAGGGATTGATAGGATGCATACTAAATTTTTGCACGAATACAATGCATAAGTAATTCCGAGGACGGGAGGGTCTCGTAGGTGTGGTGTAACCATTCGTTCACAATTATCCATTTCTATAGGAACAAAGTTATTAAGATCCTAATCCTTATAATGCCTTTCTAAGCAAATAAGGAACGCTCGCGGCGAGGATGGACAGGAATTTGCAGCCTCGGCTCCTTGTACCGTTACAAGCAAGAAGCTGTGTAATAAAATATTTCGGTAACATTATCTTCAAACTCCACCCTCGTGGGATTACCGGCTGTGGTTATGATGCCGTACCCACACGCGAGTACCGTGGTCTGCAATGTAGGTCGATGGCCTAATGACTATAATTGGATGAAATGATTCTAAGAGCCTTCAATTCATTTCTTTGCTAAGATCTTAAATGTACAAATTTTCGACCCTCTACAGCTTTATTATAATTATTATACTTAAATGTATAGATAGGTAGATGAATGAGGCAATAAATCTCCCGTCATATTACCGTTTCCAGAAGTTCCTCTGCGTGATATCCGGGGACTGCCAGGTGTCATTCGGTGGGGACTCCTCCGCGCCCGGTGCCGCCGCCACCCTGGAGTCCATCGGCCACGTGGAGCCAGCAGACAACCAGCTCATTGCCAGGGAAGTGTCCCAGTTCGTGCATGAAGAGCTGGGGATACATCCTGACAGGTCCGTCATCATCAGCCTATCCCACTGCTGGACAGACCTCCTGTAAGTTGCGAGAACGATATTGCTTTGCTATTCCGGTAAAAAACGGTCTATTAGCGATGGTGAGATGCATAAGATAAACATGAGCTCAGTGGACGTGGCGCATGGGACATCTCCTGCCAGCAACTCCTGATGATGCCTCGTAGAGAGGCGAAGCACTTGTCGTGGTTTTGTCATTATTGGTGGCGGTTTGCTGCAGTTATTGCAATGTTTGCACGTGCGGAAGGAGGGTGGGCGCATTAATCGCATGATAAAATACGCAAATAGGTGCACGTTATCATCGCTAATAGACCGGTACGTATTTTAGAGGAATAGCAAAAGAATTTTGTTGTCGTAACTTATCATGGACTTCTTAAGTAACGCCAAATTCAATCAATTACTTAGACCTCCCGATATGGTTGAGAGGGAGTTGGATGGTCTCCATTTGGAGCTAAAAGTATATCTTGATAGGCAGAACCAGATAATTGGGTCCCTCACTGTAAAAACAGCTCATTCCCTGAAGTTCTGGTGACGTTTTTCACCAGCACATTTCAAAGAACTCACTTCAACTGATCAATTAATAGTAGTAGTAGGTATTATTGCGTGGTCTTCGTGTATGGTGTAGTGTCTTGTGGCGAGTAATGTCACCAAAACTGCAGAGTGACCAGCTGTCTCTAGCTGTCGACATACCGTATTCTCGAATCTTCTTTGTAAGCAAGCGCATTAGGTAGGCCGTATTTTTGCTTGCCATCTTAGTCGTATAAAAAAAAAAGATTGGTACAAAGTTTTTATTGCCGATCGGCGTTTCCTGTATACCGGCATCAACTACTCATTGAGACGATTCTAACGAGCCCAAACTCCAAAATAAAGACAAAAACGGGTTACGTCGGTACTGATTCCCCGTGGCCCGTGTCTCCTTAGGTCTCAAATTCACTTATTCCCATTTCAGCTCAATCGATTGAGGTCAACTGGTTTAAAATACAGGTCGAAGATTTGTCCCTCACTAACAAACTAACTAAACAAACAAACAGCGGGCTGGCAAAGATGGTTTCGATTTTCAACCGACTTAAAAAAAAGGAGGAGGTTCTCAATTCGGTTGTTTTTTTTTTAATATCACATCGTTGTGCATATAAGAAGTCACTCTCGCACTTGCATACTTGTCAGAACGAGACAGATGTCTTATCATAAGTGATGAAATGTCAACCATTCTACACCCAGGTGCAGGACAAATAAAAGTCTTCTGCCTTCCTTCCTCGCCTTCCGCCGTCGTGCTGTTCCGAGCAGAGTATTCATCGCTCAATCGCACCGTGTTACGCTTTAACTTGTCTATAAACTCGTAGATGGATGGTTAAGAAAACTCAATTATCGTTTTCCAATACAAAAAATGACATTTAGACAGCGAACGAAAAAGCCATATAATGCGAGCTCCTTACAAAATTCTACCCAAACACGTGCCCGGTATTAAATTGTGCCATTTATAGACTCCTTTGGTTGAATGTAAAACCTTATAAATGACTGTTATGCCAAATATTGCTCGTAGAAAATTCAAGGAGTTTGCTGCTTTTGTGTGAAAACAAAGTTTCATAGGTTAACGAATTATCCGAAGAACGAGTTCTATGAAACTTCTTTTCATAACACGTTGCTGGCAAATAACCGTACCAGCCTGATGGTAAGCAGTCATAGTAGCCTGTGGACGCTCTCAACTTCAGAGGTGTGACATGCGTTTTGCTGACCCTTTAAAAATGTATAACTAGTTACTCGTTTCTTGAATCCCATGCTGTATTCCTTCAAGTAAAACCTTGGCGTTCATTCAACAACCGGAGCATTCGAGGGAGGAAATTATGAGGAACGATGTTCAGTAAATTTATTTAAAGGAGAATGGGAAAATTAGTATGGGTGGTGTACCATGAATGTATACAGTTGAGACATATATCATTTGAAAGCTCTTAACAAGAGCTTTAATTCTTTCTACTACGACAAAGACCGGTCGTGTGCAGGGAAGCTCCAATAGCTCATTTTATAACTGCTATGTGGCGTTTACTGGAACTCAATATTCTCATACTAATGCGTCACTTTTACATAGACGGTGGAGCCAATATTTTAGTATAAGGCTAAAAAGGCTTGAAAATGGACTGGATTGAGATAAAAAATCAAAAGAATATAGGAATCCCCCTAACATTAGTACAGTCAGCGTCATATAGTTAGTAGCAGCCAGAGTACCCAAATATTTCGTAACACACCCTTATTCTTCCAGTAATAAAGACGTGTACCCACCAGCTGGCGCCGGTTGCGCCGGTACCTCCGACCTTGACTGTCAGCTACAACGAATGACCGCGGTTCGGGCGCACTGCTTACTATTGTAACCGGTTTTTTGTTGTTCCCGTCGATCATTGTCGCCTTTTGTCCCGGCAACAGAGGCGATAAAGGTTTAGCTGACCGATCGTAATCTCTTTTAATATTAACCTTTTGTTGCAACATTCTCTGATAATTAAGCGTATTATCGACCCGTTCATGCAAAAGTCCGGTTTTAATTGGGAGCTTTGTGTTCAAGCGTCTCCCCATTAACATTTGCGCCGGTGAATCTAGATTGTACCTAGGAGTTGACCTATAATTGAGTAGACTCAAAAAGAAATCTTCTCCCGAGTCCTGGCACTTTTTTACCATGTTTTTAATCGTTTGAACCGTGCGCTCACTTTTCCCGTTAGATTGTGCATAGCGAGGGGATGACGTCACATGTTCTATTTCCCATTCCAACACGAATTTTTTAAACTCGCACGAGCTATAAGCTGGCCCGTTATCGGTCACCAGTTCGGAAGGAATGCCGTGCCGCGAAAACTGTTCCTTCATAAAATTTATGACTAATTTGCTAGTTATATTGTTGATCATACCTACCTCGACATAGTTTGAAAAATAGTCAACTAAGACTATGTAATACGTTTTCCGATACTCGAAGATGTCCGATGCAAGCTTCGACCAGGGCAAGTCCGGCAGCGCGTGCTGTAGTAAAGGCTCGCGGCGCGGCGCCGGCGCGTGCAGCGCGCATGTCGCACAGGCGCGCACGCGGCACCACGCACATGAAGGGTTCCGTAACAAAAGATCGTACTTTCATTGGAATTTCATGGCACTTAAATTACGTCATTTCAAAATAGGGGGGCATGACGATAGTCATTTTATTAAGCGGGGAGGGTCCATTTCATGGAATAACAAGATGATGACATCATCATCATCGAAAAAAAACGATGACGTAATTTATGGACAAGCCCTTACATCCATTTCAACGATAACCCAAAAACTTTTGGACCTGTCTTGTTTAAAACCATTTTCGTTGAAAGTATTTAATGAGCACCATTATTTTTTTATTTTACGGTTCAAAAGATAAAGGGGGGAAAATGCTGAGAAACATCATATTTATTTTTACAGACTTATTGATTAAATAATGTTGACCTATTTTTTGACATTTTATATGTACCCACCATTTTTTTTTGTTGATTTTATCACATATTGTGTGTATACAAAACACAATAATGCAAATCACACATTCCAAATGTAATTCATTTACACTATATAGTTTATGAGTAAAATGCCTATGACAAAGTTGTAAGTGTTCCGTTTTTGCAATTTTGGCTCCGGAACCCTAAAGAGGCTGGAATTGTGTCATAAACAATACATTTAACTTAAAACAAACCTTGGGAAAACTACAGATCCTTCCTCAATAGCACTCAACTTAATGTCTTTGCATGTTAGATCCCTCAAATATGCAAAAAATTCAGGTTCAATATTCTCAGGAAGGGTCTGCATCAAATATTCAATATCTGGAAAACAAAATATGTGTAAAAAAAAGGTTCTCTACGAGGCATCAAAAAAATTGCAATAAAGTTTATGTGGGACAAACAGGCCGTAGTTTTAGCACTAGGTATAAAGAACATGTTGCGTCGTACCGGCAAAATCACCCGGACAAGTCTAATTTTGCAAAACATTTATTGGAGAATAACCATGCGTTGTCTGACAATCATTCTTGGAAATAACGCAAGGAAAATGACAATGACTTCCGCGCAATATTATCACCATCATATCAGGCGAAGGAAATCTTCTGGTGTCCCTTGTTAGAAAACATAGAAAGAGTGCACATAGTGCGAGAAAAATCGACAGAGCTCGCGCCCCGTTTTGTGGTAGCCATGCAGTTGGGCTGACGAGGCAAGTTAAAACTTAAGAGAGTTAAATGCGGATGAACGCAGTCAGACGTCATGCGTCATACATTCTACCAACCTCATAAACTATCTGAATGACGAACTGAAACAGTTTGTTTCTCCTCTCATTATATTCGGCCTTGGGCTTTTATTAATACTATAATTCATTTATTTTTATATAACCGCAATAACCAGTCACATCCATCTCAATCAGCGAGATCAAATCTCTTTAGCTATGACGTCACTCCTATTATACGATTCGCCGCCGGTAGGGCAATCGCGTAACTCTTCGAACGCGAGTTACGACATTTCAACTGTCATATTCAGATGGGGAAATTGACAGTTGATATGTGGGTTCGACGTCTGCGACGATAGGGTAATTGAATTAATTTATTACTAGTGGCTCTGTGCTGTAGAACACGCGAGCGTGACATTAAAAAACAAAAGAAATCGTTTCGAGAAAAGACTCGACAAAAAAAACCTATATAGTGGACGAAACTGCTCACAAAATTTCACAAGAATCGGTTGAGAAATTCAACCTGGAAGGGAGAACAGCGGGACATACACCGGACGGACAGACAAACAATTTTCGGCCCAAGCTGAAGCAGAGAACTTCGTTCGCTTCGCTCGCTCGTTCGATAACTCCATTTACTGGACGGAAAGCGTTGGCTTTCGTGAAATTAGTGTGTATACGCCAAATCTTGAATGATGATTATGTAGGTACATTGTCTTATGAGTGTAACTAAGAGAAGAAGGTATCTCTAGATATTTGTATTGGTTATCTTTCACCTCGAAGAACCTGTTGGAATTGGAGACAGAGTTCAAAATAATAGTCTCACGTTAAACGAGAACAAATGTGCAGTGATGACATATACGCGTTCCCGACTTCCTATTTTTCAGATATACACAATTGAGGGCAAACCATTGAAACGAGTTAATGAGATTAAAGATCTTGGTACATGGTTTGACCCACAACTCACATTTAATAAGCACATTTTAAATATTTCCAATGAAGCTAGGAAATGTTTGGGGTTTGTTATCCGGCAGGCTAAACAATTTACGAACCAGCGAGCACTTATGGCACTGTATAATGCATACGTGCGAAGCAAGCTAGAGACGAATGCCGCCATATGGAACCCACACGAGCAGCAGTACACGCTTCTTTTGGAAAGAGTACAAAAATCATATGCAAGGTTCCTGTATAGTAAATTATATGGATTCTACCCTTTCCTCTATCCTACTCTCTTCGTTCTCGGCATGGTGGGTTATACATCCCTCGAAGCTAGAAGAAATATTTATTTAATTAAATACATTTTTCATTTGGTACGGGGGTGTATAACTAATTGCCATCTATTGACCCAAATCTCTTTGCGTGTCCCTCTTGTCACCTCGAATCGACTGCGAGCACGCCGCCGCGGCCTCTTCGCTGTCCCGCCCGCGAGAACGCGAGCACTCGCCTCCTCGCCACTCCACACGGCTCTCACCCTACTAAATGACATCCTAGACAGCGACAGCCAGCTGGATATGTTCTTCACTTCCGAGCTAACTTTTATGAGGACAGCGAGTCGCTTCTTGGAAAGTGTAGTAACCACCAGCTCCATCCAATAGTTTAAGATTCAACGACCGACTTAATCTTAATATTTAATTTTTATCAAAATGTTTTGACTTTATATGAAATTGTATTTGTTATGACTATTACTGTAATTCCTCGATTTATTTTTCATTGACATTTAACCATTTATTCAGCTCCCTCGATCTCCTTTATGTAATGGCTTTTAAACTCTAATGTAATGTGCTCTAAATTATCATAATTATTGTAATTTCTCGATCATCGTCAATTCATCGATTCATCTTTCAATGAAATTTAACCAATTATATTATTCCCTCGATCTCTTTCTTATGTAAGTATTGCCTTGACATTAAGGTCGTGTATACATATTTTTGTAACATTGGCCGTATAGATCTCTTTGTAGTCGACTGTACGTGTTCAAATGCGTGCAAAGTGAATGATGTCTAATCGAATGTGAAATACTCAATAAACATGAAGTTTAACTTTGCAAATAATGAGAAATGTTAAATATTATTTGCTTTATTTTTTAACTAAAACCTTATATATATAGCAAAGTTTATATATTTTGCAAAGTTAGATTGTGAATGTGTTTGAATAAATAGATACAACAAAAGTTACAACGAGGTTATCATTATAATATATTTCCATTCTACAAATACGCAAAGTTTGAAGATTAATTTTGGTTGTAGCCATCATTCCGTTACTAGGTACCTACATTCCGTTACTAGGTACCTACATTCAAAGCCGATTTAGTGAAATTCAAAGAGGCTTCACACTGCATGTATAATACTCGTGAGGAGGAAGCCGCAAGCGCCGCACCTGCCGGTGTAGAACAACGGGGGCAAACTTAAATAAATAAATAATAAATAAATATTAGGGGACAATCTTACACAAATCGACCTAGTCCCATAGTAAGCTCAATAAGGCTTGTGTTATGGGTACTAGACGACGATATATTTAATAGATAGAAATACTTAAATACATAGAA